>JAUFSD010000013.1:0-1200000 GCA_033030425.1 Verpa conica
CCTAAAACGCGCGAACCACGCGGCGGGCCTTCGACCGAACTTGGCGGGTCGGGCGGGGGGGGGTTCCCAAGCGGGGACGTGCGGCGGTCAACCGGGGTCTTGCGGGGGGGGGCGTGGCGTTGGCGCGGGGTACGCACGGGCACCCAAGCGGGGACCTGGCGACGGGGAGCGGGTTCCACGGGGGCGGGTACGCGGCTTGGCGGTGGTCGGGTGGGGTGCGTGTTTGTTGTGGCGCGCGGGGTGGTTCCCACCTGCGGGCGACCTGCGGGGCGGGTTTTGGGTCCCCCACGGTCTGCGGAGTCGGGTTCGTGCTACCGGGAGGCACGCGGGCGGGGCCGACACCGGGTTCTCCGGGGAGTACGGGCCTACGAAAAACGGGTACGGTCAAAAAACACGGGCAACTACTACCAGCGGGCAACGGGTCTAGGCGGGGGTTTTCTTTGTTGCGCAAAAGCGCGGTTCACAGTCCCGACTCGTGAAGCCAAGGGCAGGCCTGAAAGAACGCCGAAAAGAAAACCGCTGACGGGCAACCAAGGTAGCACCGGATCTCCACTGGGACAAACGCGGAAACACTCCAAAAAGAAACGACCGACGGGGCCGGATTAGCACCGGGGTCCCCCGTGGAACAGCCTCAAAAAACCAAACAGCCGACGGGCTACGGGTTTAGGGTCCCCCTTACTACACGCCGTGACTGCACTTCGAGCGGGGACACGGGTCCATTACACCTCCAACTGTAGCGCCGAAACGCCGAGAACTTCACTTGGTGAGACTGGTCAAGCTACTCGGCAACCGCGGGCCACTTGTGTCTTGGACCGTGTTTTACGGGCGCGGGTTAACAAGGTTTGCAGAACGAACGACAGAGGTCAGAGAACAAAGCTCAAAAGTCTGCTGAAAACCAAAGGACACTTACCACTCAACCCCACGCAAGAGACGGCTGTTTAGTTGGGCTCAAGGGACTGACGAGACGCAGATCTGTGTCAAGCCGTGGGACAGTGTTAAACCCCAGAAACAGCCAAGGTGGTTTATTAGTAGTCTCCAGAGCGTTATTTAGAAGGCCAGAGAGTTTCACGTACCAGTAGAGTAGTTCTCCGGTGGTTGTCGATCCAGCAAAACTACACAAGACCAAAAAACGGGGGGCACATTGACCGAGTGAGAATCCGTGATGCTGACATTAAGAATATCTTGGTGAGATAGGAGGAGGTAAATAAAACACACCAACACGCGTACCACCCAGAAAGGGCACCAGAAGCGGGACACGACAAAGTCTACTCGGGCTTTAGTCGTGGATCAGATAAGCACGGGACGGTGGGGTATGGGGTATACGTTATAGATTAAAGACTATAGCCAACAAACCCGCAGCACCTTGGAATATCAGAAGATAAAGGAACCGTGCTGAAGCCGGAGGGTTTGGCAAATACGTGGTACCTGCCGGGTGAAACGTTAACCCATTATCACTAGGGCTCCAGAGATCCGCCAGTAGATTCCTATTCGGATAGGAAGTCCTAGTAGCAGAGCTTGTTGTCGAAATTATGTGTCAGAAAGCTATACCACGACGTGTTTATATGTAGATGAAAGGCCGGGACTTACCATAGTAATGTATACAAATTAGCCAGCAAGTGTGCCAATCACCATCTCTCACTCGATGTTGTCATTCATTGTTGATAGAGGTATAGAAATATTCTGCAAGGTAGGAAGATTAGCAGCGTCGAACTTACTCAGGGGAGAGGATTGAATTATACAGACACAGATGCTATTCCCCGCGGTAGGTAGAACGCTGCTCCCATCGTACAAAGACCCACGACCGAATACACAAGCTCCAGTTGATAGGAATATCTGAGTGTCAAAACTCAGGAGAAGTCGATGTTAGAGGGTAAGTACCAGCTTAAAAGCACCCAAGAATCAGTTAGCACAGCTCAGATGTCCTGGGGAGCAATCTTACTGCTGCATTTCTCGGAACTCTCAGTAGTCGTGTCCATAGACGCAAGCAATCAAGTGTACCTATGGTAGAAGGAGGAGGTTAGCATTGGGTAGAGTTTGTAACGAAGGGCTGAGGTATTATGCCACGGAGGAGACAGCACCTAATCGATATCGATGGAAGCTCATATCCAGGATATTTATCCCTGGATGATTGGGGTTGCTCCTACGTTGAAGGCATCTCGTGTGTGGATATTATGTCGAGCAGTAGGGCGTTCGATTGGGGAGGCTTTTTATAGTGGTTGCTGTGCAGCTTGAAGTCGAAAGAAGTTTGCACTGGATGGAGAAAGGGATTGTGTCGTGGATGGTGTTTAGAGAAAGGAGTGTGATGGAGACGAGATGTTTCAGTGGGAATAGCTGCCACGTCTCCGCAGCCGTAGTGACGTCACGATACTATTTGTGATAATACGCCCTATGTTCGGTCGGGGCGACATGTTTCTACCTGTCCTGGTCACGCCGTCCAGTCAATGAACACGTGGTCTTTCTCTTCTACGCAAAATAAATAGACCAACTCCCACGCGGTATGAAAAACGCCTAATTAATTTGTCTTTCTATTGTCGGAGATCTCACCAGTCAATCCCTTGGTTGCTGTGGCACATAGATGATCATTGAGGTGGGGCTAGTGTAGTGGCCCCAATGAAAGAACTACTAGCTAATACTGGGTATAATAAGAACCGTAGAAGAATTATCATACGTAGAAGGCACATCATAAAAAATCATTTTCCGGCATTGTCATCAATATAAGTGTTCCCATCAAAATGGAGGCGCGAGTATGACTCTAGTGGAGGTAGTATATATCTATATTACACCCTCTAGTCGTGATTACGTTGTGTGTATTTACGGTCTTCTGCTGAGATGTATTTTATGCGAGTATGGGGTTCAGCCTTTTCTACTACCAACAGTAATTATAGGAGGTGGAGTCTACGGGAGTTCCTGCCAATCACGAACAACCAGCCTAGAGACTCCCCTATGGCTAAGAAACCGCCCGGCTTCAAAACCTACAGCCCAGCAACCACTACATCTCAAAGATGCTTATTATTTCTATCGCTCTTCTTGACCCAGGTCTTTATCTGAATACGAGTACGCTTATAAATAAAACGGTAGGGATATCTTGGCAGTTCGTACAAGAATCATAAGCACCCACCCGGTGCCCAGAAATATGCGAATGCAGACACAAAGATTAAACAGTCAGACACGTACTCATGAAATGGCCTTTTACGGAAGTCAGCAGGAGAATTATCAACCGTGAAAATGACAGACCAGGTGGACCCCTAGAACAAGACGACATTCTGTACCCAGCCGACGCCAGAAACTATAATGGGGTATTGGCGTGGAGAGAGCTTAAAGGAAGAAAGAAATGTTAATTAGACGGCGAGGAGAGATATAGAGAGAGGAGGGAGAGAAAGAGTAAGGATGATGTGAGGGAGGAGAGCGAGTGAAGCGGTGAAGTGAGAGAAAGAAGTAGAAGCAAGGATATTAGCTTCGTTTTATGATTAGTTCTTGTTTATTTTTATTTTTATTCTTGTTTATATAGTTATTCTGGCTTCTGCTTCTGCTTCTAGCATTGTGTGGTGCGAATACCTTTGTCTTTGGGCTCCATATTCTTATAATTCATTCATTCATTCATTCCGCTCGGTGCCCGCCAGAAATCATTGTGGCATATCCCGAGAAACTAGTAGAGTCGGTCCCGAGCCTCCATATGTATTAAGCTTTCTTGGCTTGTTGGGGCTACTGCCTTTTGTAAGCATTAGTGGCTAGTATCGGTACTTTATGAGGCTCCTTCAAAGTTTCGTACCGGAATTAATACAGCTCCCCAAGCTGTGACCCGATGAGATCGCTATCTGGTATCCTTGTGTAGTACATGAGCATAGTATACTGGTCTTTTATCATGCATCAGGCCCTTGTGATTATGTTAAGTCTATTGAATATATATGGCAACGGTCCCCAGACACCTCCGGTTGTTCAACATAGTAAATTTTTCACTGGAATACCGGAGTACATCTGACCACTCGGACATTTCTAGACTTTATGCAAATAGAGCTAATTCTACAATTCCACGGCATCGACCAGCTCCCCTGAAAGAGGTCCACGAATGTACAGTCACAGCCGAACCATCCTGGCATCAGATGTCGCGCAACGGAAACTTTCCATCAATACACAATCACCACTGGAATATCTTACCTATCAAAGAATTTATGTAGAAATAGAATATTAATTCCTGTTCAACTCAAAAAACTCACCTAACGAGAATCTTTACATATTTCATTAATACAGCCACACAAGAGTTACCCGGTGTAAGATATGTCTCAGCCACTTTACAACGTCACCTCTAACGGATACGACGGGGAAACGCCATACGACTGGGTAATGCAACGACCAATTGCATACGAAATGGTCATTTTTGCCCCTTCTGTCTCCCACCCATGCAATGGTTTATATTAATAAGGATGGCTCTAAGAAAGTAGTCCCTCCCCAGACTACTTATTAATTTTGTAGTAATGAATATTGTATTCTATTGGGGGTATAGGGTTCCCAGATTAGCCAATGCTTAGGATCTACTCTTGCTTAAATATATTATGATGAGACAGGAGTATGCCTATAGAGTATTTCATCTTTATATAGTGACTTGTTGGCTCCCTACAATATGTCGGTAGAATCCCTGTACAAAAACCGGAAGCTTGGCAATATTTCACACGCGTCAAACCGCAAACCCACAGTATGCAAAGGCGAGTTGAATTTACTGCCATAGCATTATAAAATTTAGTCGTAAATATCGAATTAAATCAGTATTTCAGGTAGATTATTGCACCAATACCATATTCCTCCCATATCGCTAGCGTATTGGCGGGAGCACCGTACTAATCCCACCCCTCGTTTTGGTACTGTAGGTACCAATCTTTGATATCCACGATAAACACAGCTCCATCACTGCTAAATAGGGAAATTAACTAGGAAATATCTATCTTTTTTATCCTAGTATTATTCACCTCAATCAATTACTGGTGTCGGAGGTGAAAGTTGCCAAGATGACTGTTTTGTGTGTAATGGGTGTTGCATTACCCGGTCGTATTGTGTTTCCCCGTCACATACCTTATTGCTTCCTCCCCACCATCCTCTCGAATTTGACCAAAAGATCCAATCATAGCCGTGGTTGGTGCCGGGCAATGACGAGCTGCGCTATCGGAGGTTACAAAGTGTATTGGTGATATAGCTCTTATCAAAAGGTACCCCAAGCAGAGCCTTTCCCCTTCTTCCTTACTGACATTTTCCCATTTTTTGCAGACACCTCTTTCTGGACAAGCACCACCCTCAAAGACTGTATAATGTATCAGCTTCACAATTCCCAGTTTCGCGAAGATATCTTGTGAGTGCAACTTCCCTACTGCCAGCTTCATTCCCAGTTCCGCAAGGGTTTCTTGCGAGTTCAGCTTTCCCTACCACCTTCCCCATAATGACTACTACCTTGTTCCTCCCGCTGCTTATCCCCTCCATCAAAGCTAGGATTGTACAAGCGTTAACGAAGGAGATGATGGAAAATACTCCTTGTAGTTCCACTGCCGCCAGCACACATACACAGACACCGACGGATCTTCCCCGAGCACCCGACCCGTATGCGGTATTTTGGCTGCGGGAAGAGTAGACTTCATGTTCTTTCAAACCCCTTCATCTATGTCTCTTCACTCGAGTTACAATGAGCCCACTATGATTGCATTCCCTTGATATCTGAAGTCTCGGTGCTGGCAACTGTGGTAAGTCGTTTCTGGCCATGGACCGAGGGGCACGATGTCTACCGGGATTATTTATACACACCGGTGGAGAGCGTGCTATAGGTAGATTGCTGACTCACATTATATTCTAGGACACCTGCCCCCTTTTCCTGCGTGCCTCCGTGCTCTTGACGGGTGTATTCCTTCATCAGTCTGAGTTCATCGTGGCAGGTTCCTCTGTGCTTGGGGTTCGGTATTGGGTACCACGGAGGTCCGGCTACTACCCCTTGAAAATACTCGATCGCCGGAAGCTCAGTTGCTGATCATGGTAATTCTCAGTTTGAGCAAGTCAGACACGGGCCAGTCATCTCCAACCGCAGACATCGTCACTGTTTGTATTTTACATCATCGGCTGGAGTTATAGTCGGGCTGCTAGTTGGGAACCGCGAAGCTCCTACACAGTTACTTTCTATTCACCCAATCAACGCACCCTGAACTCAACCCGCCGCTCCTCCAGGTATACCGGAGTTAGAGAATTAGTCCCGGGCCGAGGATATGTTGATGCAAAAACCAAACCACGGTTCGGAAGTCTCCCCGCTTCAGATTGGTATAGGGGTATTGATTAGATATTGGCAATTTCAGGGAAATTTATGACGTGCTCTGTTGAAACCCCTTCTAGGAACTGGACACACGTACCATCCCAACGACTTGACTTGGTGGCCTGGTTTTCCCCTTGTGATGCTCTAGTCTGTTTAAGTTGCCTCAAATAGGACCTCCGTGGTTTACATACACCGTTGATGTCAAAGAAGGGTTATTCTTAACTACAACAGATTATTCTTTGTGCGACCACCAACCCACCGTATCTTTATCCGACCTACCTAGTCGGCATTGGTAGGCGTGACTTCACATCGGCTACCTCCTCCGGTAGTGTGTCTTCGTCATTAGGAGATTTTCAAGCTGAGTGCACTACGTCACAATATCTCACTCGGTAATGCGCAAAAAAACCATTGGCTCGGGTAATCAAGGCCCCCCGTGCTTGGTAAAGTGGGTTCCTTTTAATAATATTCCTGGTATATTGGTAGGACCCGTTGGGGGTCTTCTCATGCCCAGCCCCTTTTCTGAAGTATGTAGATAGGCTGATTCCGACTGATTTATCTCCAAAAGCTGTAGTACCCCAGACATTAAGGCGAGGATCAAAGACTCGATTTATCACGACCGGGTTTCCCTCCCGAGGCACCATCTGATCTTTTATCAGTAGGATGGTTAAATGAGACGAGACGGATAAAAGCATGGAGGAGTGCAAGGATAGCGGCAGCAGATCTGCGGAGGTGGGGAGGTAAAGCTTAAGCCTCATAATTCTCAACTCACCTCCGGTAGTCTCGGCTTCACCATTGTTACTTTATTTTTGTTCAAGTTGTGTGGAGTCTGTTGCTGCTTTCCTTCCTTTTGAAAGGATCACGGGCTTCCCTCATTTCGATTTTCTCATGTAGGTTTCCGGATTCACTTGTTGTTTTCTGGGAAGCAGTTTCAAGAATTATATAACAGTTCATAGGAGACTGCCCCTAGCTTGTGGCAATTATTGAGGAACCTTCATAGATAAGGGATTTACGAATGGGTAATCCATCCCCTTGCCAACACCGGCATCGAATGATTATCAAATACAAAGACTTAAACTCCCAATAAAACGCCCTTCAAGCAGCTCCCTATATTTGATCGCCAGCTGATTCATTGGGGATAAAATAAGACAGCCAATTGTTCAAGGGTAGCTACAGGTTATCCTATTAAACCACATACCTACGCAGGCCGCCGTATCCAAGGCTCTCATTACCACCCAGGGCATCCCCGGTCTATCAACTTGCTACTGGCTTCCTGTTTTTGATGTTGGTGCTGAATATAAATAGATTCAGACAAACTGACGAGGAAGACCGTAGCTCGTATCTCCTCGTGTGTGTGAATCTGATTCGATATCGAGCCCGATTATAATATGAAAAACCCAACAAAGAAAATAATTTCCCCACAACCACGGCTTGATTACCCTGGCTATAATACATGTAAAGGCTATTCCTCTTATTATTTAGACATAGTGTATGACCATATTTGGCCTATTTCTAAATTGTCTGTGGTTTTTGAGTGCCGTTTGGGTCCTCCTCTTGTGTGCGCCTCCGGCCCACCTACAAAAAAACACAACGGTTTTTCTCTTCCAACTATACTGAAAGATGAGCCCCAGGACAACTTGGCATAGGTATGCCTTTCAATTTCGTAGGCTAGAGGGTTTTAGGGGTGCTGCTATCCCTCGAGTGCTGGTCCTTTGTTATCCACCTCATCAATCTTTTGCTTTCTCCCACGTATGATGCTCAGTATTAAACCCCATGCAACCTGTACTCTAAACTTTTACCAGCTGAAAATGCCTCTAGATCGTGGTATATGATATAATGATCGGTCAAAGCCGTGCCTGTACATTTTCTATATCAACCCCACCCATATATTGACTACCGCTATCAATAAAAGCAGGTATATTAAGCATGGCTTTCCACTCATCTCCAGTGGACACCTGCGCTTGCTTTATCCCAGCAGAATTACTGCTTTTAGGGCCTGGCTTGCGCCTCTCTTTTAACACTTCAGACCCTCTTTAGTCGATGAATACTAGTCATCATAGACATAGGAGCATTATCAATCCATAAAATTATAGCTATCGCTAATAAAATAACACCAGCTCGATAATGGGACCGAGTTTTGATAGAGTGTTTTTGGAAATAGTGAGCTCTGCAGGGAAATCTTTCGTAGATGTTCGAGCAGCACCACATGGACCTATGCCTTTATTTCGAATTAAGAAACAAGTGGAAGGTTCATCTAATAGTTAAATAAGTGGTGCTAGGGGAGATATGAAGCAATTCCAAACCCACAGAGCTAGTATCACTTACGCCTTCCGGGATAGTGGAGTAAGAGAAGATCTGGGATGCTCATATTCGATGGGTGAATGTCAAATACGTGGCCATAATCCACACCACAATTAAGCTTCAAACTCTGGGGAATCGGTTTGAAGGAGTGCTTTCTATTTATTTAGAGATCGCCCAATGTATTATACCATGGCTCCGTCGATAGAAATCTTAGAGGAGGTTACTCGGTAAACTTGTGCATCATGATCGCTGTGATTAAGAGGATCGACATTTTGATGCCATAATTCCTTTCAAAACGCATCATAACTAGCTGAGCGTGGAGCGGCTGAGATTGGAGCAGCTATATGATGATTTTCCTTAATATCTTGAAAGCGTGTTTGATTCACATAGTTACACATTACGAGTGGGAAGAGGTTCACCGTGGCACCAATAATATCCTACAGCTAGTACTACCACTAGTATATATATCACAATATCCCACCAGCATTCGATTGCTTCGGCGTTATCACCTTCCACACTCCCCCCCTTTCCAGCTGGTATATTTCTCAGTATCTTCTTATGTACCACATATGGATTTTTGTTTGTGAGAATGTTATTAAATATGTCGTCATTAAAAAGAAGTTGAAAGCTGTTGATCGGTTCTATCACATTAAGATTTCGTAATTAAGCGGCAAACGATCTAATACCTTATGCAGTGGGTGCTTATAGCCAATATGTTGGAGCCCCGAGGCATTTCGGAGTGTTGAAAATTGAATATGGGTGCTGGAGTGGGCTTCGTGGTTGTTTTTGTCGCCGAGTGATCCTTTGTGATCCGGAACGTTGGGGTCTTTTTGTAATTTTTAGGAACTTTGGGGGGGGGGCTAGGTTCATTACCTGTTATAGATGAGGCAATAAATACTAGACTGCCGTAGTCTAAGTACTCTATCAGGAATTATGGGTCCAATAGTGGGCAGGGGTGAGTTTGTACGAGAAAATACTAGTGAGTGGATGTCCTTTTAAACTTTCTTTAGGGCTCACAAATGTTCTTCTATTCTTCACAAGTAATAATTTTCTCACTCTGTGTCATCCTATATACTAGAAAAGGGGTATACATGGGTGGTTGACCTATTATACTAACTTCAAGATTATTATTTAAATTGGGTTCGAATTAGCTCGGGAAATGGGTTGCTACGTATGAGGGGATATTAATTGATGAGACTGTACATGAACTCTGTTGAAGAAAAAGATATCTTAGATCTCTAGTCCCTCATTCCAACCCCCTTGGAATCCAGCTTCTCCTCCGGAACGTCCTCTCTACTCTGGCACGGGTATCAGCGGCTATCATACAATCAGTACCACCTGTTGCTGCGCGGACGTCAAGCCCAATCTTAAAAAGCCAGGGCTCTTCTCATGGCTGCATGTACTTATTATTTATTCATTCATTTGTTCGTTCCTTGATCGAGTCACCCCCCCTTCCAGACAGTAATCACACAACCCCCTAGCCACCGTCTTAGCGGTTCACACTATCGTCACTCACGCCTACGCGATATAAAAATACAGTGTTAATCAATCACTCTCATTTCCAGCCGGGGTAGTGGGGGAGAGAGGGGGGCATGGCGGTCTAGTATATGCATGGCGACGGCCCCTCGTACAGGTGGAGTAGGGTACGGTCGCTGTTGAGGCGGAGGGTAGCGGGGGAAGAAATCTGACATCCCCGAGTTCCCGTCGACAGCGGAAACAAAGATATGATGAGACTGTCCCTAGAGAAAGGTTCCCCATTCCAGAGTACCCGGCTTGTCCACCCCCCATCCCTTTTGGGCTGTTGCTTGGCCAAACCGTAGACACCCCCGAGGACTTCCCTTCTACGGCACTCCGCCATTCGTAGGCTGCTAGGTTGATCTAGAAAATGATTGGTGATTTCGTATACCTCGTACTTTGTTGCCTTGTGCGCTGCCGGGAGTGACAATGCTGATTCTAAGAGTGAATATGGGTTGCCTGTATTGTTGATATCATTATAGAACTAGCTAGATTTAATCCCTGATTGGAATAATAGATTATATGCGTCATGCCCATCACTCACCACACCATGTATCATGAGTTTTTCTTTTGTGGAGCGCAAGAGTGGCACCGTAAAAATCAGTTGAATGACATATATTTAGGAAACATCTAGAGGTGCTCTGGGGGGGGGGGTAGCCTTCACTTGGTTCGTAACTATGGGCTAAGGGTTCCATTATAGTCAAACATAAATAACCGCTTCCCTTTCCTTTCCACTGTGGCATTATATCCCTCTAAGGAGCGCCTTCGATTGACTACTGGTGTTATTGAGTCCTCCTTGTCGCCATTCAAACATGAGGAAATATCGATCATATTGATTGAATATGTATACTTAGATATGAGTAGATGACTGTATTAAACTTCGATTCTTTGATTTCTAGACTGTTTTCCCTGTAGTCTTTACTGCGTGTTAGCCAACATATCCAACAAAGCCCCTGCTCAAGAACCAACTCGAGCACCGTCTCTGACTCTGAAGTAAATAAGGATGCACGCTCGAGGTGGATGGGTGTAGTAAAGACGAGACCTTAATATATGATTCGCACTTGATCTTCAAATATAGGGAATAAATATCTTCGGAATGGCGTATAATCTTATCTCATCGTAGGCGACTGGGATTCTTCATCGCTCAAGCTATCCTTAGCGGCTCTCCTCTATAGGGGTATACTCTATGATGGCTGATACTGCCTCACTGAAGTATCCGGATGGCAAGAACGGGTATCGAAATTCCATCCTGATTAGCCCACAGAACACAACAAGCCTCCACAGATGTCTACGAGTGATCGTGGTAGTCTTTTAGGGCATGCCTTGGTAGAGGTGCCAAAACCATTCCCGAAATCCTTGTTATCACTTCCTCGCCCACGAGGAGCAGGGTTAAGTAGAGGGCTCGAACAGATGAAAGACGTGAAAGTAGATTGCCGTGTATGCCTGCTCCATAAAACGGTTTGGTACTCTGTTATTACGAACCCCGGGGAGGTAATAAGTTGGGAGGAATCAGTAAGGAGGTAATTCGGAGAGTTTTGGGTAGGCAGACAGCAAAAGAGACTTCCCCTATATATCCATAGTCGATTTCAAATTATTCTGAAGCTTTCTCCATCTCTGCACTCTCCAGTACCAATAAATCCCACTCAACACTGATCATACTCTCTCGCCCTCATCTCATATACTAGTCTCTTTTTCATCTCCATGATTGCTTTTTTAGACATATGGTGATGCATCAAGCTGCGTATATGTTTTGAAGAGGTGAGAAAGAAGGGTGCTGCCTTGATAACGGTAGTCCTGGGAAGCTAAGGAGCAGAGGAATTCATTCTTTTGCGGAATATTCACATAAAGTCACTTGGGAGGGTGCAGGTTCGAAACACGCCTTTAGAGGAGGTTATTCACTCAATCGTAGCCTCCTGACGTCCCTCGATGGATTCAGAGTTTGGTGTTAACGCCAAGATGATTGTACGTGTGTCGAGGTAAGTCAGGCGAGAGTAGATAAGTTAGGAGCGCGTACTTTCATCTTCTTACTTCTTATGAGTACCGTATCCCCTGGACCCTGCTTTATCCACGCTTAGGGTATTTATGATATTTCTCATTGAGAGCAGATAATTTATATCTTGATACAGGAGCCGATTGAGGTTGGGGACCAGGACAGGGTAATCAGCCCGGGGAACCGCACTACTCGGATGGCGGTGTCATAGATTGTGTCATTAGTAAATTTCTTAGCATGCGTAATATGCCACATAAGAACCCCCTGTGGCTCATAGTTTAGACAAATATAATTCATCATGTCCTATCTCTCATAATCAGGCCTCAGTGCTGCGGGGAGTGAAGCCTTCAAAGCGCGATATTACAGGCGGCCCTACAACCATCGTGAATAAAGACAAGATAGGTCTTCCCACAGCCAGGCTACAACTCTCAGAAGTTAACTTCGTCATCATTGAGGTCCTATACATATCCTGGAATCCCCTCACGTTGCCCCGGGAGCCAGGGTACAAGGGCCTGTTCACGGGTATTTCTATCAGGCAATGAATCTCAGTGCTGGCGTGTTCATACCCATTAAACTCACTGCTGGGAGGTTGGAGCATCTACGGAGTATAGTAGAGAGTTTATTTTCAGATTATTGTCGTTAGTCAACGGACCACAGTGCTGGCGTGTTTACACCCAAGCTTCGTGGCTGATAATAATAATCTCTATAACAAAAATTCCACTTAGCGCTGTAAACACCTAACAGGAAATACTATCCCGAGGATGCGCCTTGACCTTATAGTGACTTGTTACCTAGCTGCTAGTGTGGTTTAAATCATCTCTCTATCTTACGCATAGTCAATTTTTTGTTAGTATTTCATGGGTGATATCCCGGCTGGCGATATGAAGTCCCAATTCTAGTAGAGGGAGTTGGCTGCCATGCCAGATTTGTATGGTTTTGGCGACATTTTTCACTTATTTGATTTCTATGGTTTAGGCCCTTCAGTATGCTAAAGCCTCAACACGAAAAATAAAATAAACATTAGGGGTGGTCTTTAGGTACTGGAGAATCACCCCTGGGGTTCTGGGCTTCTAGGCACCTGTCTGGGGTGGTTTCTCTGCCGAGAAAGTCACTATTCAGCGGAACCTCTCATTTTTAGTGAAAGGCACTAAGGACTAGATGTTTATACTTCCTCTATAGCTAGCTTCCAGTTATGTTAGAGGAACTATCATTATGGGTACATTGAGTTTTGTGGCCATATGTTGAGGAACCCGCTACTTAAATTATCATGCAACAAGAGGCGCTTACCTAAGCAAATCACCACCACTTCTGCGTAGGATTCCGCTCAGCCCCTTAACAACGTCATCCTGACACTTCATCTCCACTCCCCTTACATCTAGATATCTCATCTACAGAAACCACCACACGACAATACAGAAGCCATAATCATAGACCAAACGCTTACCCGTTTTCTCGAACCGCTACCGCTAAACCTCTATACTCGTATTAGCCAACGGATCCACAGTGGGGCATATCTCGTATATGCGTAATTCCACTGCTGGAGAAAGTTGCATCGATTTGAGGTAGAGCCTATGTTCCTGGACTCGGGTAGCGAATGGATCTGCATTGTGAGATATACGTACCTCCGCTGCTAGGGGAGTTTGAATTCTTTTAGTAAGTTCTACACCTCTGTATTTGGGTTATTCAATCCATCCACATGGTAGCATTTGATAGAGATGCGTAAATCCACTGCTAGGAAGGTTATATCGATATGAGACATAGAATATTCATCTAATCAGTATTAATATAGGTCTTTCAAGTATAATATAGGCTCCCGTGAAGATACCTACTTACACAACACCTCCGGAATCTTGTCTAGTGGGTCTCCTAACGTTATCGAATTAGACTGTGGAAGCCTATCGGCGTATACGTAAAAGTATATTAATGTCGAGTCGTGTTGCACTTCAGAACTGAGGTATGTGAATGAGGATACGGCAAATATTAGAAAATAGACTCCGTGATGAAATACCGAACCGTTAACTTACCAGATTCACTCTATATAGAAATTCACATCAATCCAGTGGCAGGATACGCCCGCGTACGTATTGCCTCTTACAGCGTTAGGACCAGCCCAAGTGTAATACTTACTGGATTGTAGACCTCTCCAATAACTGCCTATTCACCTATCTAACGCGCTCCAGACATTACCCCCCTCGCGCCCCCTGATGCATTTTCATTATGCCATAGACGACGATTGAAGCAGGGTGTAGGTCAAGGTCTTTCAGATGTCGGAAATGTCGAAGGAGGCACAGCGCTCAATGCAAACCAATTCGAGCCCCAAATACTCCATACCTCCCTAATGACCCCTAGGCGCCGAGTTAGCTCAGATAACTAGTGTTGTGTGTTCATGGTGTCTCGAAAACCCCTTCCTACGCTTTGAGAAGTTACCGGTAATGACGCCTGCTGAACAAAACCAACGACCTTCCAAAATTCCCCGGGTCAGTTCGGCAGGAGCTTTCTCTACATACGCAAATTGTGGGTGATATATCCTAGCCACCCCCGATGCGGGCAGGTCCCCTGTCTACCTCTAGGTGATAGGTGAACAAGGTTGTTCTTATTAATAGATATTTTGGGTAATACGACCAGGTTACAGACCAGGTTACAGCTTACTCCGTGCCGATACATGCTGCATCTACCGCTTTCATTATGTCGTTCATATGATCTGAGCTTTGGGAGTCTTTTGTGCAAATCCCCAGACGTATCAGTTTAAGGGCAACTCTGTCTCCCGAGTAGACATTCCCTTATCCTTCCACCGCGCCATCCTTTGTGTGATGTTGATATTCCTCTTATTCGGCAGACATTTTTGCAATGAACCCTACAGATACCTACTCTCCTACTAATTATCATCTTATTATCACCTCGCCTAAAAGGTATACGTCGCAGATAAACAGGCATCCGGGTTCTAGCCTAGATTAGCCGGCCACCACCAATAGTTCATTGAGGGATCTAGTACAAGGGACCCCACATCTTAGATACAAGAAAAAGGCCAATAAAACCATCTGCGAGACCCAGAACAGTCCTTCCGCGTATAAAGCGCCTTCACCGTAACAGACAAGATTCAATATACTGGACTAAAGATAATTCTTTCCACAGAAAATCAAGTACAGGTGCTTATTCGATCACCATTGTCACTCCTCTATCCTTAGCCGTCTACAGCTGTTTTATCTCCTGAATATTACCATGATTGGTCCTTTGCTCAGACTATATTACAGTCTGATGGAAATAGCCCTTTAGTGCCACGGCGGTTTACATATAAGCTAGAGTCAGGAACGCCAGGAGGGATTTAACTAGGGCTACTATTTTCATTTAAGCGTCCTATTACAAATAATATTCAATGTAGAATGAAGGTAACCTTATGTAGATCCTAGAATCAGTTATCAATACACAGGTCAGTCCCGTAATCTCTTCAAATACATATCCGCTTGCTTCTCCATTAAATGCTTGCCTTGCCTAGCTGACAGGTGGAGACAATCTTGGATTAGGATTTAAAAACCATGCCAATTCTATCCCTACAAAGAAAATTACCAGCCGATACTCAACCAGTAATTAAAGAGGACGTCTACAATCCTATATAGTTGGGAATGAGTGATATAGACACCGGACTTTCGATCTCAGTGTTTGATACCCGGATATCATAAACGAAACACTATTTAATTAGGATAGCCGGCGATAAATATTCCTACTATAAATACGAGGGAAAACATCACATCCACAGAAACCCTTTCTAAACTTTCTATTGGTTCATACTGCCGTTATATCTATTTTCCGAGGCTGCACTCCAATTCCGCCACTGTTTACTAGATATTAGAAGTAGAGAGTACTAAATACATCTATTAGGGGTTAAGATGACAACAAGATGGATGTCAAAAAGTGCTGGAAATAGGGGACCTAATAGTAATTACTAGAAAGCTTCTTGATTAACACCGGCCTCGGATTTCTTCGATTCTGAAGACACTAGGACCTTAGAAATTCGATCAAGTGGTATATGAGAAGATGTGTATTGATAATTTAAACCTTGCGCTTATGAGGAACTGAATTAATTAAAGGTGCAAAACGGCAAAACTTAAATAACAGTTACCTAGTTAGGCCGTCAGCGTAATAAAATATCCTGGCTATCCCAGAAACTCTACCTGTTGGTTAAGCGGTTGCGCCGCAAGTCCGACATCCTCACTTACCTATTCGGGTAAGTGAGTCCGGTGTCTTATCACATGGCAAGTGAAATACAAAAATCCAACATTGATGATTTATGAGCCACAGGAGGCTCTTAAAATTATACATTCGTTAAGGCTACGTTCCATGACTTGTCACCTCCTAATACCGCATGTATACTCGATGTGAAATACAATATAGTACGTTTACTACACTACAACCTTGCCTCCACACGCGAAGTAACATAAAACCGAGGCTCAGTTCTTTCTCTAGTAAGACAATGCGCTACAGTGCAGAGAATAAGGCGGTGCGGTTCGGACGGCCTTTGAGTATAGTAGTAGGCAATGGGGTAGATCTGGTAAAGCGGTAACATCATAAGGCAACGGAGATAATATGGCAACCAGACATACGGCATCATTGGCAACGCTGGTAAGGTGGTGAGACGGTTCAGGCAACGGGAAAAATACGGCAACGGCAAACGGTAACGAGGTAGATTTTGCAACGGAGAATCCAGTGAAAATAGCAACATGGAATATCGTGTAACGGAGTAGATAAGAAATAAGGTGTCGGTGTATTTGCAACAGAAAGTACGGCACCAGCAGTAATGACCCCACCCATTACTGTTTCAGCTCCATGCGATTTTATCCCGTTACTATGAAAAGTGCCGCGGGTTTCCCGACGATTCTTGTGTATGACGACGACTTGTCTTCTGTTGATCTTTGTCTTACTCCAGAAAAACCTGGCTTCGACAAACGACATCCAAGTGAAACAAAACGCGGATTATCCACTTATAGTTCTGTACGTGGAGTCTAGAGCAAGAACGACCTGGGAAGGTTACGGTGGTATTGAAGGAATACGAGCAGAGCATAGGGCAGGAATAGGTGCTAGTGGGAGATTTTGGGTGATGTTCTTAGGTGGTACGTAGAAGGTTAGTTGTGTTGTAGATGCTTCTCAATAAGGATAGCTGGTGGGGGATCATAGACATGAGTCACATGTTTCTTTATTTGCTATGTTTGAGGATCTAGGCAAGGCTATTCAAGACCCGCAGATACTATTGGCCTTTGCCCTCCTCGATAGAGATTTTAGTGCTGAGCCCTGGCCACAATCCCATTTTCGCGGTAATTCTACCGTATGAAAAATGCCTTCTTTGGTAACGGGCCCCTATTGAACGGCCTATCATTTGGGGTTTGTGCTCTGTACGTACCTACCTTGTTTTCCACCCGACTTGGTTTTGGGGGTAATTGAGTGATCATCACAGCTGAGCTCTGTGCTTTATTGATCACTGCCTCAATAGAATCGGCTTTGGTTTCTCTTCTCGCTTGTGCCTGCGCGTCGGGGTAACCAATAACCGCTTTTTTACTTTTGTTCTACTATGTCATTGGTATGAGAGGATATTATATTTCTCTTTTCAGTATCCCGGTACGTCCCCCCCCGGGGGTGAGACTGACATTTGTGCTCAGCCAATATACACGACACAGTGATAGCCGGAAGTAACGAGGACCCACAAAACCGGATTCGAGATCAGGTATTCTCTATGACGGGAGGTGACCCCATGGCATATAAAGTGGCCGTTCCCCGGGTTGCTGGAGACTGCCTGCAAAGCACTCAGGTCTCTTTAGTGACACTCCCTTTTTTATTCCCTTGCGAGTATATCTACACCCCCGACGTATACGAATATCAACGTCGTGCGACAGTTGTTAGTAGTTGACTTTGCCCTCTTTTGCGTTGAGAGGAGACCCGTCGTCGTGATAGGGTGTTTTCTGCGCAATGGCGAGAAGGAAGAAACGAGGTAGAACTGGAGGTTTGGTTGATGGTTCTGTTGCTTCGCTGGATGCTGGAGGGCCCCCGGTATCCAAAAGGCGTTGCTTTCCAAGCAGTACTATCCCGGCACCAGTGGCCTCAGGACCGAACTCTAGCCCGCACGTTGACCCCACCCCCGCCGGCACGATCCCCGCCGACAAGACCCCGGACGCCGCAACTCCCGACACGGCTCCCCTTAGTTACGCGAAATCATGGAGTGCCTACTTTTCCGAGGCTGGGTTGATTAAGCTAGGAATAAGACTTTTTACCCCATGGAATTCCGATGGCCGCAAGTCCCTACGCCGCAACTTTTCACGTCTAATGCCTATAGAGTACATTGCAGAATCATTCAATCTAAACAATCAGATGCGTGCTTCTAAAAAATCCCAGCCTGATGAGGCCAACTTATCCGATTTCGAGGATAAAAATGAACCTACACTCACATTAATTGAAGATAGTTCTTGTATTATCCGTGATAATTCAGTGTTAGTTTCCTATAGATTTATGCTACCATTGTATACTAACTATGGGATATAGGGGAGCCGAGCCATTGGTTTTGAAAATAGGCCACATGCCTGTAGGCGTTAACCAGTCCACGCCTGCAGTTCATGAGGCTTTAACCACAAGCTTGTTGTCCTCCACCCTCTCTTATATTGGCGGCTGCAATAGTAGTTCTATCGTTCAAGATGCGGTACGCCACCCCGCCAGTAAGAGCAACCCCACCCACCAGAGGAAGACACGAAAAGGAGGCCCCATTCCCCGCCCCCCAAATAGCGGATCGTGCCACCGTATTCATGTTCAACATTGTGCTAGGAATGACAATGAAATTAATAACATACAGTTATTCCGCGGGCCTGCTGGCACTTGGGATTCTCGTGTAGCAAGTGGAGGCCTCCATGATTTTCTTAAAAGGATTTATCCCCTAACACAGTTACTTGAAGTTGTATTTAAAGTGTTTTTATCACAATGTTGGGAAAAGTATGATAAAGTAAGAGGAAGAATGCCAGATGAGTCTGGGGGGGAATACTTTGGACTATGGAGGTCAAGGGCGATTATTATAGATTCTATGACAAATGTTCATAGGGATCTGAAAGATGTATGCTATGGTTGGTGTGCTATTGTTCCTTTAGGCGACTTTCAAGGAGGAGATATATGTCTACCAGGCCTGGGTTACCGCATCAAGCTCCCCGTCGGTAAGCTCTTGAGTAAACCTATACAACTTTGGCCCTACATGAGATATGCTAATTCATAGGCTCGATCTTATTCCTTCGATCTCACATCATCCCCCATTACGTTGGATACTGGTCGGGTCATCGTTTCAGCATCGTTCATTTTAGTCACCAAAGTACGTTTGATTATTATACCCAAGAAACAGGGGAGCGACTACACGACTATGAGGGTATGCCCGGCTGGTGGCGCTCAAGTCGATTACCTGAGGGTAGGCTAAACTGCTCCATTGAGTATTAAAGTACTGACACTGGCGCGTCTGTGTAGCACCAAATAAATAATCTGATACGGCTATTGGATGAGGGATAGGTGGCCCCCACCTCCGGTGTGTGCAATGCAAGTTGGGCCCCTTGTATTGCGCACACTGGTGGGGAGGCCGCCCATTGGGCCCCCCTCATCTATTGTAATAGCTACATAAATCAGTTGTAGGGGAACCTCTGACCCTGCTATAAACAACTATTGTAGTGATACGAAAGGCATAGAGTTTGTTCCAGAAGCAAGGGTGGGTGGGTACGGATTTTTTTGATTATATTTATTGGTATATAATCAACGGCGAGGCTTTGTAACTTGGACATGGCTTGTTTTGCGTTTTGTAGCCCAGGCTCTAAAAAATGACGTGTAATATTAAATTTAAAATCCAAAAAATACCAGATAAACCTAAGCATGTAAGTCAAATGATATAGTTGTGTTCCGCTCCAGACAGCCACTTAGAAGTTCGTTCCTTAGAAATTGGTATTACTTTGTGCTTCAAGTCTAAAACTATTTCCCACGCAGTCTGCATTCCAAACTTTCATGATGAACCCCATAGGAGCTTGTGGGTAATCTTCAAAAATTATATAAGCATTGGCCAAAGCTATATCTCAAGTATGTCGAGACCACTATGAGTCTCATAATAGCACCAAAATATCCACACCGTTCATGTAAAAGCTGTAATCATTGATTACTCTAGCTATTTCAGGTACCTCACCCATTCGCCGCCGTCTTTCCAGAGTTTCGATTTCGTAAAATAACTATAACATTGTCTTTCACAATGCCACGATTAAATGATGATCGAGTTTTGCGTTTTTAGGTACTGCATTCTCCGGAGCAAAATCTTTAGTATTAATTCAAGCTGTGCTACATAAACCAAGCCATTTTCTTAGAACAGCAAAGAATGGAAGATTAGCGTAAATATAATCAAAAAAAACATTGAAAGACTAGTCACACTCAAGAGTAGAGCAATTCGATTTCAAACACAAGCCGACTTGTTATACTCATATCATTTGTTTCAGGAGATCTTGGGATAAAGGTCGTACACGTAGTCATCAAATACAAGACAATGAAATTTAAGATCTGGATGGATCGGTTTGCATAGTATGTCTTCTATAAAGCAGGGTCCCAATACGGGAATAAAAGGTTTTATTTACTTTAGAATGCCATAGGCGTTGTCTATCTGGTGTTTTCTTGGCGAATTAGAATGGAAGTAACGTCGTATTTTTGTTAGCCCGAGTGATAGACCATGATGCGGCTTTAAAAGAATTGTCTTAGAAATCGTATTCTGAGAGATGTACTCAATTGGGTTACATTCTTTTTAGAGTGTTAATATAGGGCTTTTATTTAAGAGTTTCTGAGTTACAGGGGTAAGAATACTGTAAGTCACCGAAGCTAAGCACTCGGTAAGTGATACAGGAATGTAGGTACGGTTGTGCACTGGCAACGCGGGATTCCATTAGATCCTTTCCACCATAAAACACCCAGTCGTAGAAATCCTAAGAAACTAGTTACTGCAACGGTGTCATCTTGTCCGAGTACTCTAGGACGCATTTGACGGGGAAGCGAAGCTAACACGGGAAATACACAGCCATTTCTTATGCTAGAATCGGTATCTCCTCTAATTCTCTATACGATTGGGATAGTACCCCGCAGATTTTCAAAGGCGTGTGTAGACTACCGTGATAAGTATCGGTTGCAAATGGCATTTGAGAATCTTTTTTGTTGAAACGCGGCAAGGGGTTTTGTTATCCGAGAGAGAAGCTCCAGCTCCTTTGCAAAACCATCTATTCATACGTCAAAGTGAGTTGGTAGCATGAACCTAGGAGAAACATACCTCTCCCTGAAGCACTGACACTGCACCAGTACTGATATAATAGCGTGTATAGCAAACTGCGGGACTAAACTCTTCTGATATCACCGGAACGTATAGGACACGATGCTTGAGACTTTGCTTGTACCCTGCGTCCAAAATCAGGTCAAACACACCTAGATTGTGTCAATTGAGAGCGGAGACTTGCCCGTTTTCTTGGGTCGCTACGCCTCTTTATTTCGTAAGTCAATGGATCCACGAGTGTAGCATATTCCGCATATGTGATTCCGTTACTAGAGAAGTTGCGTCGTTTGAGTTAAATTATAGACCCCGAGTTAGTCAGCGCATGTACACGATAGCAGTTCTAATTACATAAATCCAGTGCTGGAGAGGTTGCATAGTTTGAGCCATAGACCATTGCACTATGAAACTGTTGACATAGGTCATACCGGTATATGATGTCTTCCCGTAGATACCCATCTATGCAGTATTGACTGGCCGGTCTCCTTAAATTTTGGAAGTCTATTCCCGCATACGTGCACGTATATGGTATCGAGGCTCTCTGTGAATGAGAGCCAGGTATGTGAACATGGGATACTATGGGTATTGGGTAATACACTCGGCGAAGAAATAACTGCGTGTTGATCTACCAGAAATGCTCCATTTGTGAGCTTTAAGTTGAAGTAATACAATGTGCGGGGCGGCATACCCAGGATGTGTTATTGAATTGTACCAGAAGCCGAATTGAATCTACTAATAGTTGAATTGTAGGACTTTTCTGCAACTACCTACTTATCACAGGTCCAGTTCCTGAAAGGTTTCCACCAGCGATTGAGGCAGTGGGATATCGATTTGAAAATGTCGATTGCTTTGGGCGGGTCAAGGGTGTTAGTTTCAGATACCGGGAAAATCTAAACAATACGTGATGTACTCAGTAAATCTAGGACCTACATGAGCTTCATACATTCCAAACCACCCCCGGTCGTGGAGTTACCTATTGTAACTACCGCTGTTGGTTCTTGGTACCACCGGAATCCGTTATCACACCTTCATTCACTATCAGTATTGCACTAGGAGCCAGCCCCACTAAGCTAAGCTGACTCTCGTTTACAGATTTTCTCGGTGCTCCTAAGAGGTGTGTACACTGGGATAATTAAACCCTATAATCCCCCGATGTAGTTCCAGTGTTACCCCCTATATCATAGCTCCTGGTCCAAGCTGTTTTTACTGAAGATTATCTTGTATACGCTGTATTTAATGGAGTAATAGATTACTCTAGGTTGATATACTTATCGTTAAATCCACTTAACCCTGAACGTATTACTCTTGCCATCTTCCCGCCCTCCAACCGCCTGCACACACTTCATTTTCTTTCGCACCTTGGCAAAAACAAGCTTTGGCCAGGTCATATGCTTCTAAGGTTCCCACATATGAAGTTTTTGTAGACCTATCGATCATAGTAGGGCCAGTAGCCAAAGACTTTCGCCCGAGTCAGGGTGAATTATATTTGTAGTTCAGGAGTATTTGAGTGACATCAGGATGGGCTTTAATGTGGTTTTATAAAGTTAATCTTCGGCTCGCTAGTTCTGATAAGAGTAATGCTTATCAAGTTCCATTGATTCGTGGAGCAGACAATAAGCATATATAGGATATTTCTTGACGAGAGTCATGTAAGGTCTACGTCTTGTTGACTTATACTGAAGACACGTAGTATCTATAAGCCGCTAGCGTATAAAGTTTATGGCTCTCGTAAATTTTGGACGCGTAAGCTCTGTCGTAATCGGACTGTAGCACCTGAATGATCCTCCCATCTGAAAGAGTTCTCGTCATAGGACACATATCTATTATAGAGTGAAGATTGGTGGAGATAGCCTCTGTTATAAGAAATGGGTGCTACCGCTCGGCTGTGAAGGAGTAGTGGCTAATAAGCCATCGTATATTTTTGGCACACGTTGTACAAATATCTATCAAGCTGTCGGTTGCAAAGGCCATAACTCTTTGGGCCGGTTGCATGATTTGAGTACAAGAGCTACAGTAGCAAATTGCAAATTGCGAATCTTTGCAGTACCACATGAAGCTTATTAAGTGCAAGTTGAAAAACTTTATTTCGGTTACAAATATTGAGGTTGCGAAGGCCAGATTGCTCCAGCAACAGTTGCACGAATACGGGAGCGTATTCCGGGGTGTCACGGAGCAATAGCGGTGGAAAAGAAAGGGAAACTGAACAGATAATCTACAACCGGGCATGGGCAATGAGGCAACGGGAAACCCGGCAACAAATCAGATACGGCAATGGCCGAGGAGCAGGTACGAAAGCAGAGGAGCTGGGCAGCGTATTTACGGAAATGGATAAATAAAGCAACATAGCAGATAGAGTAAAGTAGTGTATTCGAATATGATAAATATGGCGACAGCAATAGGCAAAATAGGCAACTGGATAGAAGATAATTGGGGAAGGGCAACAGAGAATATGGCAACATACGAGTACATGGTTAGGTAGCAAGACCTCGGCAACCGAATAGATAAGGCAACCAGGTAAACTCAGCAACTTAGTATAAAGCAGTATAGATACATAAAACAGAATTATGTAGCAATTAGGCATGTGAGCAATGCTGGAGCGGACGGCAACACAATAGAGGAAAAACTTAGTAGTGAGGCAACAGAGCAGTGGGAACCAGAGCAGTGGGCAACACAATAGATGGGCAACCCAGTATCAGGGCAACGGAGCAGAGGCAACTCAGTAGTGGAGCAACAAAGCTGCAGAGGGCAATGGAGCAGAGAGGGCAACGGAATAGAGGGGCAATGCAGTAGCGGGGCAACAGAGTAGAATGTAATGGAGCAGAAGGCAACGGAGCAGAGGCAACGGAGCAGATGGTGATGGAGCAGAGGTGGAGGAGCAGAGAGGCAACAGAGCAGAGCAGAGGGCAACATAGTAGAGAGGCAACACAGTAGAGAAACAACGCAGTGGAGAGCAACGGAGCAGAGGCAACGGAGCAGAGAGGCAACAGTGTAGAAGGCAACGGAGCAGAGAGGCAACGCAGTAGCAGGGCAACAAAGTTGCAGAGAACATCGGCGCAGAGGGCAACGAAGCAGAGGCAACAGAGAAAAAGGCAACGGAGCAGAAGGCAACGGAGCAGAAGGCAACAGAGCAGAAGGCAACGGAGCAGAAGGCAGCAGTGCAAGGCAACGCAATAGATGAGCAACGCAGTAGCAGAGAAACAGAGCAGAGAAGACAACAGAGCAGAGAGGGAAACGAAATAGAGGGGCAACGAGGTAGCGGGGCAACAGAGTAGAGGGAACCAGAGCAGATGGCACCAGGGCAACACAATGGATGGGCAACAGAACAGAGGGCAACAGAGTAGAGGGCAACAGAGTAGAGGGCAACGGAGCAGAGGGTAACAGAGCAGAGGGCAACAGAGCAGAACGGAGAAGAAGGCAACGAAGCAGAAAGGTAACGGAGCAGAAGGCAACACAGTAGCAGGGCAATGGAACAGAGTATATAACGGAGCAGCAGGCAACGCAGCAGTAGGGCACCAGTGCAGATAGCAACAAAGCTACAGAGGGCAACGGAGCACAATGCAACAAAGTAGAGGGCAACGCAGTAGCAGAGCAATGAAGTAGAGGGCAACGGAGCAGAAGGCAACGCATTCGAGAGGCAACACAATAGCGGGGAAACAGAGCAGCAGAGGGCTACAGAGCAAAGACCAACGTAGTAGATAAGCAACGTAGTAGATAGGCAACACAGCAGAGGGGCAACACAGTAGTGGAGAAACAGTAACAGAGGGCAACGCAGCAAATGGGCAACAAATACTACTGAAACAGGGCAGATTTCGCAGCAGAAAATGTGGCAATGGAACAGACATCAATAGGGCAAATATAGCAAGATTATATGTAGGCAAACAGGCATCAGCAGATATAGGAAATAAGGCAACTGAGTATACGGCAACTGAGCATCTGGCACCATCAACAGCATTGGCAAATCGGCAACGGGGGAGGTATGGCAACGGGACAAGTACGGCAACAGGACAAGTACGGCAACAGACAACACGGCAACAGACCAAGTACGACAACAGATTTGATATGGCAAGAACAAGAATTAGGCAACGAAACTAGCAGATTCGGCAACTGGACACTTATAGTAGTATCTAAGGAGCAGTGATGACACTCAGCAACGGGGAAAACTGAGAATTATAACTACGCTACAATATAGTAGATGGGAGCAAGGTAAGCTCGGTAACGGGAAAGTGGAGCATATGGCAATATACCGTATAAACTTGATAAATTGGCTATGCGGGCATCGCTGCCACTTTCTATCAAATGTAACTTTCTATCTGATTATAAGGATTATTAAAATTGAACAGTAATTTCTAAACAGCACCAGGGAACTCAAGGAATTAAGAAATATTAAGAGAAGTACCGTGGCATCATGCAGGAGGGAACCGGGGATAATATCAGTATAGGCTCCTATCGGCACCGGTACTAAGTTGCCGATTGCCCTAATAACTATCAGTTGCGGAATGCCCTGACAGTCTGTGTTGCCAAAGTATATTTTAGTAGTGTACGTAAGCGAATATTGCCGACCTAAATCTAAGCGTTGTTGCCGATTGCCGGCCTAAATCTTATTCCCTAGCGTCGTTGCCGTTGCCTGTTGCCAAACCTTAAATTCTCGTTGCCCGATTGCGCCCCCACGGTCGGCTCCCCCATAGTGTCAGCACCACCGACGTTGATAAAGTTAAAGGAATTCTTGTCAGTCTAGATTAAGGAAGTTTATCTAACTTTAATTGATTGCCTGTGGTTCGCGGGAGGCTCTAGTGGGTAATCTCTTTCATAGGACTAACAGGGGTAGGTTTTTCTCTCCAGGAATAGGCTCCCCCGCTGGCTGTAGGGCGATGGACTGGCATACCGGAAGACTCTGTAAGTCTTTATTATGAGGTAGAAATAATACGCTGATCTGCGACCAGCCGCTCTGCGCGCTAATGCGAAGGTTAGACCACGTCCGGCATAGCTCTGTTTCTATTTTGTCTTACTGAAATGTTTTTCCTTTCAAGTGTTAAAAAATGGCTTAGTAAGCTAACCATACCACACCCATATTAATCAGCGGATTTATACAACCCAAGATATATTGCTATGTAGTAGTTAATTTTCGTCCTGTTGACCTACCGACCGTTGGCCAATCTCTGGACAAACACAGCATCCACCATGGTTCGATCTAGGTAAGGCAAAGCTAGTTGATTAGCCCTCGTTTGGACCAAAGAATATAAAGGTCTACTGTGGCGGTGCCATGATTCTCTTATTTTCTTAGTAGGTACTAACTCAGGAAGGTTCACAAAAGTCTCAGTCTAATGTCATTGTACAGAGTTAAAAGATAAGTCAAATCAATTAGGCTCCTTAGTAAATCGTGCTATGACAGCTGTGGTCTTATGTAAAAAAGATACTTTTATACAATGGGGTTAGGGTTACTACTTGATTAATTGCATGTAATGTGGTCAATGATCAATGATACTATCAGGCTACTTATATGATTATGGTATCTTCTTAGGTTATCATTATAAGCAGATGACTCACAATACTGTTGATAAGCCTCTTGTAGACTATTATTCTATTACACCCCCTCTTTACTTGTTAAGTGGAATAGGGTTAAATACTAATTATCTGAGCAGACCCCATCCTCATACATCATCTTTACAACCGTCACCCAACCCCCGATCGCAGGTGCAGATAAACCATAGACCAAATCAACGTCAGGTATTGGGAGAAGTGTGGGTTTCTAACACTTTGGTCATAGATAAACGTAGATCCAGCCCACTTCGTCTTAGGTGAGGTAGATCCCTGCTGAATCCTCAATGCCATAGTTCCGAACACTTGCCCAATTACCAACCATGCCATAATCCATTGGCGCTGAGTCTTACTGCTCTCACGGGCTTCAAGCCCTGTGAGCACCGCCATGGCGGTGTATGGTGTGGCAATTGAACATGCCGCGATAACCCAACAGAATGTCAATAGCGCTTTGTCCGATATCCATGACTAGATAAAGATTAACAAGATGTTTACACTCTCTACTGAATTTCTTGATCTCACCCGTGCGAACGTCCGGTCCCGGTGTCCCTCCTCCCAGGTTACCTCTTCCGGGAAGCTCCCGTAAGCTTCCCCGACAGCTCCACTAACAAGTCCCCTTACCTCATCCAACCACTCGCCACTTGCCCACGTCTCACCCTCTGTGGGCTCAACTCCAGACGTTCGTTTGTTTCTGGGACCACCGTAATAAACGATAAACATGGAAGGGTACTGCGGCGCGCAAAAAGATGCAACTTGGTTTATGAACGACATTACCATGTATGGTATGACTGTCAGTCCATACGCGGCATATCCCCAGCGATCTAGTTGCCTCCCCCGTGCATGGTAAAGCTCAAAACATCCGTAAACAAACTGGATCATTGTCACAATTAACTTCGTAGGGCTGTAATTCATTGCAAGTTGGATGCTTGATGCCGCCAGTTCAGTGGTCTTGATCAGCGGCTCCACAGTAAACCACGGTGGGACCAAAACCAGAATATATGAAGAATCTAACGCACAAACATCTCTCTTGGGGCGACGAAAAGTGAAAGGCCGAACGTTAAAAACATTTGTTTCAGGAACTGGGTGCTGGCCGTGTACCTCTGTTATTGGAGAGGCTATAGGTCTCCTAGTACTAATGTTAGTTAATACCGGAGACAATAGTGGGTGGCCTACAAGAATGGCTGACCCCTCCTTCCAGATGGAACCACCATGCAAAGGGCACCCGCCCTGAGTGCAGTTGCAAGGTGGCCCCTCTCGCCGGCGGCAAAGGAGTAAATTGTTATAAGAGCCTTGTGAATGCCAGAAAAGGGTAGAACGAGAGCTGTGAATGCAGTGGTAATGATTGGGAACATTGTACACCCTGGATCTGTTATCACGGTGAAGGCGTGGAGACCGTAGTTCAGGGCAAAAAACTTCGCAACGTCGGTCCACTGTGTGGGGCGACAGGTAGGGGAATTCTCACTTGTGTCCATAGCCGCTGCTGATTGCTAGTCTATGAGAGAACCTTATCTGGCTGGTCGGACTCCCGTCGAGTCTTTATACCCGGTGATTATAAAAACTACCTAATAATTTATGTTTGATTCTCACCGGTCGACGAAAGTGTGCTGTCACCCACCCTATGTGATGATTCCCTCGCCTCTGTGCTATCCCATAGTCTGGAAATACTGACATCCAAATGGGGGCCGAGTCTTTTCACTGGCCCTGATTAACCAGTAGCTAGATAATATATTAAAGAAAGGATGGTTTTGGTGAAAACCTTCACGGAAAACCCAAAAGAGATACCTACATTATCGGCGCTCAGTAGATCTTGAGCTGAGCCACCGCCACTTTGGCCCCCACAAGGGGTCAGCATTATCCACCAGCTGATGGGATGCGTCTGTGAAACCCTAAACTCGTGGTTTTGTTAGCCATTCACATCCTCAACCGAGATTCTACAATAATATTGACCTAAGAACCCTTGTCTACTATCCTCGTTTTCCGATCTCTCTTACAAATACATTCCCGCTTTGGCTTTTCGTTGCAACACCCACTGGTTGCTACCCAATCATCTTTCACTAAGTAGTAGCCTAAGGTAGTACTAGGGGCTGGGACCTAGCTTAATCGCAAGTCTTAGGTCGAGGTATCCCTATACAGCTCCCAGTGAATTATTGTGGAAATTTAGCGCACAAGATAATTGGTCTACTATGGTTTTGAGGAAGGTTTGGGCAATAATATTGGCCAGAAACCCCTGCTTGATGATCCATCATGATTCTACTCTATTCATTAGCGTTAGGCAGCTACCAAAACCCCGCAACACGCAAAAGTCCCCCCACGTAACGTGAAGTCATACATGTACGCCAAGCAGTAGCCTAAAAAAAGTGTAACCACTACTATAATTGATTCTTTAGTCTGTGGGCGCCCCTAGCGAATATCTTCTTTGGAGCTGTGTTGCCGCCTAGCCGCGTTTCATGGTCCTGATGTAATGTTTCAGCGCACGTAATCGCCGAACTCTGTGGAAAAAATAACTTAAAGGTAGGTGAACTCCTATTTTTGAGTGACCACAGTTATTACCTAGAAGAATAGTTCTCTGTATATAATAGACCCTTCAATACATGATAATGTTATCGCTAGTATACTACTAGGAGTATTATAAACTCCTTCTACAAGGGTCCATCACAGAAATTTCTAAAGTAAATTTGAGAAGGGTGAAAACACCCGAAATAATTACCCCAAAGACTGATATATAACCTGCAATAAAATTGGCCAATGTCCTGAAGGTCAAAAAGTCTTTGGGGTCGAAGATACTGCTCCTGCACAAGAACTACCAACCCGCCTACAAAGTATCCGTAAGCGGTGCCAGAAAAAAAACCGCTCCATACCGAAGCCCTCGCGCTACCCCATATATCTGGACCGGACCATTGTCATTATTGCACCTGGTATCAAGCCTGTATCCGCCCGAGTATCTGTAGCGGCTGCTTAGCTGACACTGAATAGTTTTCAATTCTGGCATTATCAATAGATCTACCACCCGAGACAACATATCTCTGCGCCCGACTTATCAGGGTAGTGGTTTACTTAGAAGTTGGATAGGTTGAGGACTTGGTCGAAAAATGCCAAGGCCACATAAAAATCTTAGGTCTTAGCACTCTATGACTAGGATTTATGATAAAATGTTATGATAATCTATTTGGTGGTGGAGTAAGAAAAGAAATTTGCGCCTGGGTGTAGCAATACGCCTAACGGGTTGCTCCCCCCAATTAGCACCGCCACGAAGGACTAGTAAGCGAGGTGTGGTGTAGGAAGACTTGATGTAGCTAGGCTAGACAATAGCAGCCACAGTTCACGTGATAGAACCCAGGCCGGTTCCCAATGTGGCCAGCGGAACAAGTGCTTCCCCGCCCAGACCATTACAGATTCTTTTATATAACGATCACTAGAACTAGACATTATTCATCTTTATATTTGTGTAATCCCTTTACGGCATTTACCGCTTGCCTGTGCCTCTACTTCCGCCTCACATATTGGCCATAGACTTGCTTATTGTGTCGAACTAGTGGGTTGTGGAGATCTCAATCCCCCTGATGATGAGGATACAAAGACGTGACTGACAGGGTTTATGTGAAAAGTACAGAGTAGAAACTTTATAACTAGATATTATGCCGACTCTCCGGAGGGCAGCCCACAGATCTGCCAGAGAGGACGTCCGAGTAGACCACGAGCTACTATTCCGTCGGTTGAGTAATTTCCCCATCCCGTTAACTACTAGGGAATATAGATAATACATATCCTTAACGCAATCGAAATCGCGCAGGCGTACTATCTCGATTGATTACTATGCCGCTATACTCTCTTCAGATCGGAAATATCACTGCTAAAACGTTTAACGGCCTTATGGAAAGCTCATCGAAAACCAAACCTGTGTTTAACAGACTTGTAGGAAGCTTACCGAAAACCAAGCCTATGTTCAATCCAACTTGTGTACCTGAAGATAGTCGCCTAGCTTCTCTCAAGGAATTCAACATCGAGGCTGAGGTTAAGCTGGACTTGGTTATCCATAGGAACCAACAATCTTCAGACATGGTGGTGTGGAAGATGGATGAAGCCACCAAACGAATATCTAGGAGGATATTGCCTTTTGAGAGGCAAATTTCAGGAATCGCTTCAAGGAACGTCCGTAAGATATCATTGACCGCTCTAGGGGACCCTGATATTGGAGCGATCAAAACGTGGCTGAAACTCCGTGATGTAAGTGATTAGAATAATCCCTAGGCTGAGCATCAGATGACTAATTAGAACTAGCAAAGTGAGCTATTTATTGTTTTCCAGAACTGGTATTGGGATGGTCAACACATTTGCCTTATTTTCGAGCCCTTTGAGCAAGAAGATCTATCAGAATACATCGAGAGGCATGGGGTACAGGCAAAGTCCAATGCGCGGGCGATAGCTATACAGCTCTTGAAGTGTTTGAAGGTAATGCATGATAGTGGGATATACGGCTTCGAGTTAAAACCACAGGTATTATGACCCGAGCCCGGGCCCTGGCCACATACCCCCGGACTGACTTTCTACAAACGCTTACTATTAATGCACATAGAATATATTCATTGGTTCACACTCCCCAGTCCAGGTTAAGCTCTGTATCCAGAAGTTACCAGAAATGTCCCCCCGAACAGACTCTTGTACATTGCGAGCAACCGACGATTTTAGCGACAGCGGAGATCCAAGATTACCGCTTGGTGGGGAGAAACATGCCCAGAATATCTGGTCCTTAGGTTGTATTTTATACCAGATACTCACCTCGGAAGTGCCATTTAGGGACGTTTGCTCCTCACACTGCCATATCAGCTTTAGAGATAGGGAGGTATTCTCTGACTATTTTGAGGCTAACAATAATCATCCCTCAAAGGAAATACTTGAGTCATACGCCAGCAGGAGGGCAACGGATCTTGTTATGCAACTCTTAACGATTGGGAAACTGTCCGCTCATAAGGCTCAAACACACACATGGATTAAGGGGACTATTGGTAGCGAGCATGTGCTGTCTATTCGGTATCATAGCTTCTCGGTAAACGACGTACAGGGCTGGAGACAGATGACACTGGGAAGTGACAATGTGCTGCGGGCTCCACGCCCACGAGCTGGGATTGTGTCGATAAAGAGAACGATTGTGAAGAGTATACCTTTGAGCAGATACTTTTCACGTGAGAGGGAATATGAGCGCGATGTTGACACTTTAGTCAAGCTTCATGAGGTCGGTATCCTGCTAGTAGCATCATAACTGGAAGATAAAGCTGATGGAGCGTGAACCCCACAGAGTTTTGTAAAGTTTCTCGGGTGGTTTGAATATTCAGACAATATTCATTTTATGATGGAATACCCAGAGTACGGCCACTTGGGTCAATACCTGGACAGTAATGAATACAAAAATGGTGACATCGAAAATACTAGAGAAGTAAGGGTGACAGTGGGTGAGATTACAAGACAGATCCTGGAAGGTCTTGTGTACTCGCTCGAAATAGATGCTAAGTATTGTGACCTCAGGCCAACGGTAACCACTCCCCATAAAAACAAAAGTTTCGCTGTGTGGCTAATAAACTACCTAGAATGTTCTTGTTTTTTCTATATTTCCTATGCGTATTAAACTTTTGGTAAATGTGTATTGGGATACAGAAACCCCTCTCCATGCATACATGGCACCCGAACTACTTGGTTTACAGCCAGCAACAACTAAACAACAGGCTGCTTCTATGGATAGCGCCAATATGTGGTCCCTAGGTTGTCTAGTATACAGAATTGTGGCGGGCGAGGACCTATCTCCTAGGTGTGGTAATGAACCTCACATGGAGAGTGTATCTCCTACACACATGAAAATGTTGAAGCAGTATTGCGATGGCCAGATTTCGCTCCATCTTGATAAGATTGAGCGGCTCTGCGAAAACAGGGAATGGGCTCAATTCCTGAAGGCTGTATTAGTCCCTTCTCCAACCTCTCGCTTGTCCTCGAAAGAAGCTCTTCAGAGCGATTTATTCCGGATGGCTAAAATCACCAGCCCGCATAGGTGGGGGGTTTTTATTGAAGATTCTAAGGTTACACATCGAACGGGCACCGAGAAAACCGTATGGGAACGGATTGATCGATTGAAAGGTGGTTCTATGGGGACCGTGTCACTGATGGAGACAGCTACCGGCAGACGGGCAGACAGAAGGATGGTAGTTAAAGGATTGATAAAACATCCTTCTGGAGATCAAAACGCTGGTTACAAGAGGGAGCTTATCACATTAATTAATTTGAAGGATGTGAGTAGCAAGACTGTTGAAACGATTTACGAGATGAGTGTAATCTAACAGTTGCTACGCTGGCAGGTCACAGACCTGTTCGTCAAGTTTATTGGTTGGTATGAGGATTCCGAAACTATGTATATTGCAATGGAGTATGTTGAGGATGGTGACTTGGGAACATATCTTATCCATAATGGGGCGAGTGCGAGACGAGACGCAGAGGAGATAACAACACAGCTTCTGGAGGGTCTCGAGTTCTTACATGAAAGAGAAATTTGCCATCGTGACCTCAAGCCGCAGGTTTGTCACCTTCAACCTAAAGATACATTTCCAATTCTAATAAAAAGCATTAGAACATTTTAGTAGCCTGCTCTAGTCCAATTAGAGTCAAACTCGCCGATTTTGGACTTGCGAAGTCGACCCACGGGAGTAGGTTGCGCACAAGAGTTGGAACACCCAATTACCAAGCCCCGGAACTAGTTGGTCATTTACCGGCATCACTACGCCCTCGGGGGTCGATAGTTTATACAAATGCGCTGGATATTTGGTCGCTAGGCTGTCTTGTACACAAGATATTAACTCTGAAAATACCGTTTGTCGAAGTAGATGACGACGATATCACTCAAAGTGGCCTGGCTCCTGTTGACAACGACGAGGAAAACGTTGACAACTTACTTTTGAGCAACTTTTGCCATGGAAAAATTGAGTTTCCTACGGACAATCTCCATCAAGCCAAGGTCTCGGACAACGGAATAGATTTCATCAAAAGGCTATTGGTCCCCGATCCTAAAGGCCGAATGACTGTAAATGAAGCCCTAAGCCATGAATGGCTAAATGCAGTCAGCTGCAAGGTATTAAGCTCGACTACAAACGAATCTCGGATCATCAGATGCCAACTGGCCTCTATTGGGGTGAACATCAGCCAACGAACTGCGGACTATCTAGCTAAGAAAGTGCAGACAGACACACAGTCTAAGACCTATTTACCTTCCAGTATGCTGAGGAACATCGATACATTGAGAGATAAGGCAAGGACTGCAGGCCTTACAGTGCTTCTTAAGACACTCCTTCGTATTCGTGTTACCTACAATAATGATAAACCGACTGTTCCTGAATGGACTCTGAAACCTACAAGATCGGTCTAGGTTTAGGGTTATGTGACATGACTAGGATCTCAAAAGGGAAGGCCCGGTGCACTCTCTAGTAAGTGCTGATAATTGAGGAAACGATAGGGTACAAGGTGGGCTGTATTACTGCTGGAATAGTGTATAGTGAGGCTGGCGGGGGACTAAGATGGGTTCAAATTATACCATTTCATACTTTGTTTAGATACAATTCGAAAAAGTAATAAAACTAGCGCTGCAAAGGTGGAATAGTAGAGTCTCTGTTGGTATGGACGCAGATATGAACATGCAAGTGTAGGGTTCTGGAAGTTACGAGTTGCCATAGAGCTGGTTTATAGTAGTCACTCGTAATAAAATTCTCTAAACAGGCTAGATTGAAAAAAAATCCCAGACAGTGTGGGTTAGAAGCGTAGACATTTGCGTATAAGAAATTTCAGACGCATCTTACACACTAAATTAATATAAATAAACAAGTAGGTGAATTTATTAGTATTATTATGACCTGCCGGATATAACCTAGTACCCGCCTGTGCCTATAATAAACATAAATATGCTCGTAAACCCCCGATCCTTGCTGGATCACTTCTCTATTCTTCCTTATGGTGTATCCGGTGCCCGCTCTAGTCTCGCACCGACCTGTTTTGGCCCGTAAAGTAGCTCGTTGATCAAGTCCTCCTGGCTTCTCGCCTGGTGCCGTTGCGTCACCGCATGCACACACTCTTGGACAACCATCTACTCGCGTTGTCAGCGCGGTACTCCATGACCCCCGGAGATATCTGCATACCTTCATTCTTTGGACCCCCGCAATCACCTTACACAGCCCAGCCATTCCCTCGATCGCCACAGGAACTTCCATCACTGGATCCTTAATCAGCACCGCCACTCCCCCCTTCCAGCAGCCCATGCGCACAGTTTGGATCTTGAGGCCCGCACAGAAAACGCCCACCACCTGCAGTTTTCTCGTCACATGCTCGTCGTGATCCACGCGCTCATGTAGCCGGTGTAACATGTCCCGTAGTGCCTTTGCTAGTTTAAATGTATCCCCAATCCACTTGGACGATGTCTGGCCACTATACGACCGCGCGATTTCCATGCCCCCGTACTCATGCGTGTCATCTTCGACAGTCCGAATCACCGCGTCGAGGCGAGGACCAATGCGGGTACGAGTGTTGATGGTGCGATTGCGATTCCTGCGTTCGGCAGACGCACGGCAAGGAGCTTCCTTCCTTTGGGGGGATAAGCGAGGCGACGATAGGGGGGGAGGCAGGGCAGTTACCGTTCGATCGTGATATCTGTAAGTGAGAGTAGACATTGGTCCACGATCGGAGACCACAGGTAGCTTGTGTACCAATCCTCCATGTGGCTCGCACGTAACGGGTCATTGGGACACTCCCAGAGGCCTAGTCTGTTGTCCGCCTGTCAGCGGCTATCGATAGCGCTGCGGGAATGAGGTAACATGCATGAGCCTCACCACCAGGTCCGCCCAACATGCATCGAAGTGCTTCTCCCTATCATAGCTTTCCCCTTCATCTAAAAAGGACTTCGTTGCCAGAACCTCCCGTACATCCGCAGTAGTCTTCGCCGTAAAAAACCGTACCAAACTTTTGACCATCTTTGTATCTGCAGTTGGCATATCCGGCACCGCACTCATGATCTCTTGCCACTCCGGACCAGTAAACCAGTCACGCATGGTAGTAGTATCACTTACATCGAGGATAAAGGAGGGTGCGAGGGAGGCAAGAAAGCTGGAGGCATCCATGGCCAGGCACGACTCGTACAGCACAGTTTCAACGGCGCGGGACGACGCAAGGTGCCAACGATGCGAGGGAGTCTGCGAGTTGTAAGCTGCGCTGAGGGCTGCTAAAGCTAGGGCGTGCTTGGAGGCAGCCTCTGTAGAGGCCGTAGAAGCCCTGGCAGCTGTAGCAGAAGCCTTTGCTGCGGCGGTGGAGTGTTTTGCGGGGAGAGTGGGGGCGGGGGTGTCGGGTATCGAGCTGATAGGATTTGAAGGTAGAGGAAAAGTGCTTCCGCCACCATCGCCCTCATCCTCTTCAATGTCGGAGGCATAGTTCTCTTCACCATCGAAGGCGTAGTCCTCACCGGAGTCTTCGATATGCGGAACATCCGAGAATGGAGAAGCCGCTCTAACGGCTCCGGCGGTGGCCAGTGGCCCGTTGTATGTTTGCGTAACCGATGCGGCGCCAACCTCTGCATTGTACACCGGCCCGAAATGAATCGTCTGCGCATGTGCCGGCTCCGCACCCTTCTTCTCCTTGTTCTGCAGCCACTTCTTTGCAAATGCACGATCCGATCCAGAACCCTACACATGAATAAGTAACAACCAAATCCCAGGGCACTGCAGTGAGCGAAACGGTCATCTGCTGCATTTGGGCACCGCCGCGGGACAGGGTCGGATGAGCGAAACGGTCATTCCGTAGTGTCCCGCACATGGTGTCTGGTCCCAGGAGCACAAGGGTCCGGGACCAGTGGTTGATCAATGTAGATGGGGAAGTAGATGGGGATTTAAACATACCTTTTCTTCGTAGCGGGCTAACAGCTCACCAGCTCGGGTGCGATGGGCGTAGGTGCAGCAGGTAGACATGCAGCTCTGGATCTGGCGGAGAGACGCCTTCCAACCATTGCAAATGTAGCGGGGGGAACGCGATCTATCGTGTCGGAAGGCGAGGTACGCGTGAAGGGCCCAGTCCCTGGGTTTCCTTTTGAAGAAGGGCGAGACTTTGGCATGGAGAGAACCTTGGGGATATTAGCGAGGAGGGAGTAGGAGAGGGAGGATATCACGAACCAGCAGGAGGAGGAGGAGGGGGAGGTGAAGGTGAAGGGGGGAGGTCGCCAGTGGCCATAGTTGGCGATAAGGTCGTGATGTGCGGTGATGATGAGGTTAGGTCATAGTTGTGTGCGGGTGCGATGAGGTGAAGTTAGGAGGGGGTTGGCGGTGTGGCGGTGGTCGCGTAGTGTGGTGTGTGGCGGCTGTGGCTGTGACTTGGCGTGGGCTTGGCACTCATATACCACAATATTCGTCTTATGAGAAGATGACCGCCTAACCCTAATTAGATTCATCTAAACGAATTCCCAGCCTTCACAATAATTCTCGGTGTTTGACGCATTTTTAATCCCTCTTGTGAGAGTAAATCAAGGGAAACCTCAACTATTATGTCGTGAAATACATATTTACCTAGAGGTACGCTCTGGTATACAAATCCCTGATAGGACCACTTTCTATTAGAGATTTAATGCGGCAGTAAAAGTGTCTTGCTCAAAAACTTCTAGAAATCGCGACTAAGAGACCTGCGGAGACGCCAAACCTCTCATCATAACCTACTCGCAGTATATGCACGTAAATCCCGATGTTGGTGTGCATAATATGGCATGCATAAAAGTTTTCCCGGTTACTGATTATTATCAGTCGAAACCAATGCTCCAGCTGGGTCTTGACGTCATAATACTAAAAATAGACCTATTCCCCGTGCCCTAGGCAGTGCAGGGCACATGTACAAAGTCATTTTCCCCAGGCACAAGTACAGTAAGCGAAGTCCGATAGTTGCCCTTCAAGGTATTAGAGGCGCTTTAAAGCTTGTTTCGTTGTGTGACTTTGTCCCTATGTAGATATTTATCTTCTAGTCGCAACTAGGTGGATTGAAAACTATCATTAGCCCGGAAGTGTCCGGAGATACATCTAGGGGCACAGTTAGCCACCACATTACACTATCTCCAGAATAAGTCAAGTTTATTGTCTAAGGGGTTATGGTAAGTGGCTAGGTAAATAAATTAGTTGCATATTCTGACATGTTGGTTGGCGGAGATAGCCGTGTTGGGTTTTGAAGAGTCCCGCTCTTGGTCTATACATTCTTTTCCATAGAAGATAGCGATGTATGACACAAGTATAGGCTAGCGAAATCATATATCCTGGCCTGCGCTAAGCATATTTAGCAATCCGGTATTGCATCAAGGGTTCTCGTTCTGTATCTTCACCAAATCACGCTGTAAGCACATTATGTTGTACACCGGTGAAAGTGGCAACTACGCTCAGAGGTAATCACCAAGTTGAATTGACTAATAAGCGCTCTATTGAGTAAAATCCAGGAGAAACTACCCAATGCATAAATTCCAGGAAAAGCAGAGTATACAAGTAATCAGTAACACTCTCAATAGTAATAAACTCACCGAACAGTGGGTACCACCTAAGGAGTCATATAAAGTAGGAGCGAGATAGCATATGTCTCTTTTGATAGAAATCACCATCTCCGGCTTTCTCAACCTAGTTACATCTGATAATCGAACCATAAACCAATTCCACTACCAAACTCCCCGAGATGCGTCTCAATCTTGTCATTATTATCTCCCAACTTCTGCTGGCCGGAAGGTTAGTACTACCTAAGGCCCTACTACCAATAGGCGAGAGCTCCTGGACTAATGAGGAACCGAAATAGTGCTATTGCTGGATACAATTGCAAGTGCCAGGATAAATATGGCCAATGGGACGACCTCACGCAGAGGTGCTGTACCCAACAACCGTACTTTGGATTCCTCACTTTTTATTATCCCAATAAGAACCACCAGGTAATTTTAGCCTTAAGAATGCCTTATAATTTATTTCTAGCGGGACTAACAGGCCTGTAGTGTGCTCACCCGAGGAATGGCCTAGACAGCGGCAAGTTTACAGAATGCTGTAAAAAGTTTGGAATTGGGGGGTCGTACTGTTGGAAATAAGTGTGCTCAGGTTCTAATAGAACTATGATTTATATGTTATGACTGATAACAGGTCTTGAAATAGATGGATTTCCTATGGAGTTTTCTTTGGGCTTATCCCCTGGTGTAATTTTATTTGGCGTTCATTTTGTCTTTTATAACGACATAAAGTGCTTGATATATGTTTTTTTTTAGTGATATTTAACGTATAAGTCCCTCATAAACTAAAAAAGCCTTCATCAAAGTGTAGTACCTGAGTTCGTAATGTCCTAATTAAATTATTAGGGGTATAGACCGGGGATAACTTCATCAATCCTGGGTATTATTCAATTGATTTATAGTAGTCTATAATCAACAAATCCCAATTATAAGGTATTATAGGGCCTTTATAGCGAGTAAAACAGATTTCGAGTGTATTTCTTTGTGCATAGTACAAGAACTTCACCAGCCCATACTTACGAGCCTTTCTCCACTAGTTGCACTACCGGCAGTCTTGCATCGTGTAGTAAGAAGTTCATTGACTATTTGGAGGTATACTTTACCACAACATCAGGAAATGAAAGTAATATGAATTGAGATTTCTTATGGGGTTAGGTGTGTGAACTCGGGCTATTATATATCCCTTAGTATTTTAGGATATTATAGGACCGGAAGGATTCAGAAAGACTGGGGCATCGTAAAAACTCAACCGCTACTTATATAGTTCCTCCAAAACCTTAGTCTGAGCACAGCAACATTTTCGCTGTGTTTGCAACCATCGGAGGTCCATACGACTTATTACTAGGAGTAACAAGGAAAACCGAGTGACAGATCATGATGCATTGTGGTTGGCAAAATACCTGGGCACTGGCGTCGCAACGCAACCTATACCATGATCTGACAATATGAGATACAAGGCAGCTATTGAGGTTGATGGATCGTATAAAAGTATTAATCTATGCTAAATTACCTTTTTATGTTCTATCGAGCCCCTATTTCATCAATTCTCATGCTTTATTCGCTGGCATGAGAGTACGCAGGTGTCCGGGTATTTTTGCCAACCCACAATACCTCTACGGAAACTACATATAATTAATTAATCCCCAAAGTTCTTTTCGACTAAATTGACTTTAATTCGATAAATAGTTTCTTTATATGGATGTATTTCAATTTAGGAGCCCAAGAACGTCGGGAGACAAAAAGTGAGGTGTAAACTATGGTGGTCTTCAAGGCACAATCACAATGGAGACTAGTCTACAATACTAAAATTTAATGAGAAAGCAAACCTAACCCTTGTTCTTGGCGTTTTTGTCTTTTCTGAGAAGTAGATGCCCGCATGAAAAAATGATAGACGTGAAATGTATGGGGAATATAAGAAATATAAGTATAAATAGAACTTAGGAAAGTACATAAATAGGGACTGGCTTGAATTCCCTAACCACACTTGAGTCCATCGAGAGATAGAAACCAGTCGCTCTACAGCGCCCCTCAAATTGATAGATAATCTCAGGCCCGACCGTAAACCATTATGACAAGAACTATCCATAGTGATATCCTATAACTGAAAGTTCCATTGCCCATGAAGAACAAAGCCTGCCCAGAAGTACGGTGCCCGTGTTTCATCATTTGACCGAATTTTCAGCGCAGCCCTCTGCAAGCTTAGAGCTAAATCAACTAGCTTACTCCCATCCGTAAAACTCTCGTAGAATGTCTTTGTAAAAGCAGCGCCAGAAAGTGAATCATGAATCGGCCACAGTGTCGCAACAACAGCAGATGCACCGGCATACAGGAACGCCGGTATAAAGCCAAGGGGTTCATCACCAGACCGGAGGACCTGGGTGCCTGACCCGCAAGCAATTAAGCAAATCAGTGGAGAGAGGCGATGGAGGTCGAGAGAAAACACCTCTCGCGCCAGAAGCTGTTCCCCCCCATGGAAGATCATGGAGTTCCTTAGTGATTGTGGGTTCGTAACGACATGGCCGTGGTAATGCACAAGACGAGAATTCGCACAGAGACTCATGTAAGCTTGCTTTGTGGCTTCCTTCTTAACAAGGACCTTCCCACCTAGGCTTTTACCGAGCTCATTGACAGAATCCTCTCCACCGGCAATATCCCCAGTGGGATTACCGAACAACAGTACCCGATCTTCTTGGGGGATCCTTTGTCCGGGTGAATCTCTATCATATTGCTGTTGTGGCCTCAGAAGAGGTATCGCATGCGTATATATCACGGGATTGCGAACGAGTAAAACCTGGTCCCCGACAGATAGCGCGTGCAACGGTATCTTGAAAAGTACTTTTGTTGGGCACAACACAATCAATTCCCCTGGTGCCGATACTTCATTTCTTCCCAAGGGTTCAACTAAGAGATCAAGCTCCGCTAATATTTCCTCGGCACTTTCAGCATCCGATAAATCATCCTGGGTATCGATGAGATCTGCGTACCACTGTGTTACGGTTGGGAGGTCAATCTCCAGCAGAAACATTTGGGGGCTTTCGTCTACACGGTGGGTAATCATGTAAATCGCATCGCCGGCCGTGACCCAATGAACATATACTATTGCCCTCTCGGACTTAATATCTGGTAGTGAGGGTTGGCAGATAGTTGTCTCATCGATTGAAACTTCGATTGAACGAAAAGAATTGCAAAAGGCGCGAGCCTTGGCTCTTTGTGCCCAGCCCCACGCAGCCGCAAAATCAGAGCTCTCGAAGCATATAGGGAAGACAGTCTCGAAAACATCTAAACGATCACCTACGACACGGTGCCGTAGAGCGTACTTTGTAAGCACACCATTCAGCCCCGTGAGGATGTCGATATCTCCCATTGTCCCATCCGAAATTTTCTCTGCTTCGTCGATATGAGTTAACGCCCTGTGTGCAGCACTGGGGTCTTGGGGAATCTTCGTTCGCCAAAGGGCTGCGAGAATGGTATGGCAGCATGCAACGCAATCAGGTTTGCCTAACACTGAAGATATCTCGGAGGATGCCTGAAGAGCTTGGTGGGAATTGATCCAATCTGTTTCGTCTTTTGAACTAAGATAGATCTGCAAATAGGCCCTTCCTTTGGTGAACAAGGCATGTGACTTGAGCTCACCATCGGCAGTGCTGCATAGGTCGATAATTCCATTAATGATTAGTATGGAAGTATCGTAGTCCCCGAATTCGAATTTCGCATGTGCTATCGCTAAATCAATGCGAGATTTTGAAATCTGTCTCTCATCGCCTGGCAACTCCTCAATAGCCTGCCTCGCCTTTGAAAGCCATGGCTCGCCAACAGGATTTATCGAAGACTTTATTTCAGCCGAGAGTTGCATATCTAGTAACTCTTTGGCGTATCCGTATTGCTGTCTAAATTGTCCTTGTGTCACAGCTTCCTGATATAAGATCTCGAAACCAGCGATTCTAGATCTGTTAAATTCCCTCAGTTTCATTCCGGTAGGATCATCCTCCGGTACCACAGCATTACTAGCGAGATTTCTCTGAAGGTGATAATTGGCCTCAGCTACCAACTCCTTGTCCCCCGTAGCCTCCGCGAAGGCGAAAGCTTTTGCTCCCCAGCCCAGAACCATATCAATGCGACCAAACTCCTCGTAGCTCTGAGAGATCGTAATAGCAAAAATGTATTGGAGCTGGGGGATAGAGCATACCGGGTGCCTTTCGAAGAATTCCGAGCAGATTACGATAGCTGATCCGATCGTCTGATTACCCTCGAGGTCTTCTCCGAGTAAATCCATATAGGATCGCCAGAAATTAAACATAGAGCCATATCTAGATTGCGTACTCAAACAAGTAATAGCATTGGTGTCGTAAGTATCAAGGCTAAAGATTGTATCTCTATTTTGCTATATTAGATAGACCCTTCTTATTTATTAATGTCAGTTTTAGCTTACCTCATCTCACTTTGCTTTGGAGCTTGAGTTGTCATAATCGATAGTGGTGGTTTATTTAAATTAGAACCAGTGGCTGCTCTGTGAACTTTATGTCGTTTGCTGCTTTCTCCATGGCCGGCTATAGCTTCTCCTTGCCGCTTTTTCCCCGTGCTAATGATAGATCCGACTCCATTATCGGGTTGTTCCACCATTCCTGAGAAGTCACCCGGTTGTAGTATGCTAGGGGATTTAATCATAAGCGGCTCATACTTCTATGCAGTCAGCGAAGATTTTACTATACGGGATCGAGCATGGTTACCTTTTCTTCGCCTCTAATCCGAAATAATGACAACAAAGTAGAAGCATATACCTTGAATTCTTTTTTCCTTCGGTGGACCTTGGCAATTGCAAGAGAGCAGGCCTGAACACCTTTCCAGTCATCGAACTTTTTGAATTTATCTAGAATCTCTGCAAATGGGCCAGTATCATCTATAGCGGGTTCCTGACATGAAATGGTGTACAGCTGAGCCCAGGCAACCCCATTGTCATTCCCTGTGCGATCAAAAATTTGCTGGAGATCTTGAAGCTCGGAAGTAGCTCCCTCGTCTTGCTCATTCCTGGAGGAATAGACTTCGCAAAGAAGGAGGCGTATGTATGCTTCGAGGTCTTCATATACAAGCCCGACCCCTACCGAGTTCGCCCGGATATGAGCAAGAGTATCTTGCAAGCTGGAGATAACATCTGAGGTAGGGCATGTTTCAGCCTCTGAAATATGTACGATAACTAGTTCCTCGAATCGGTAACACTGGAGAAGACAAGACCGTAGTACACGCAGCATAGCCTTCGACGGAGGATCTGTCTCGAGCATATCCGATCCCGGATTTTGTAGAAATCTTTCGCTCCACGATTCGATAATAGCATAGAGAGAGATCATGTAAACCTTCGGCAAAGTGTCAGTTCAAAGTGGGGATAAAGCAATGCAAGACAGGAGGGTATTACATCAAGTCTGTCATACTCCTGGTTCTCACGGTTCATCAACCATCGTTTGGCAACCGCCTCAAACGATAAAGAAGCCTCACGTAGCCTTAGGTCCTCGTGGACTAGCGCAAAATCCCGCAACATCCGATTGAAGGATTCTATTTTACTTTCCGACTGTATATTTTCTAGTGGGCTCTCAGGCAGGAGCTGAAGAAGCTCATTATACCGATGCTGAAATAAAAAGGTCATAGCGACCTCACACTGAAGGGAGGCATCGCTAGAAAGGTTACCTGGAGCTGTGAGTTCTTGCAAGGCCTCTTGATACCGGCCGCGACTCCGGAGCGAGGTTGCCTTTTGGATGACCCCATGAAGGTCGTGGGACATTGTAGCTAGAAACAAAAGAGGTGACTGAAGCTAGTCTTAGATGAGGTTGCTAGTTGAGGCTGAACGGAACTAGCGTGCTAAAGATCTACGATAAATGACTAAGCATTCCTCGATTGGTTAGCGGGAAGCAATAAAAGTATATGTAGTTAATGAAATACTAGCAAACCCCAGTAGAGAGTTTAATAATAGCCTCGCACTTGCTCAAGTAGGACATACCATCCCATAACCCGGTGGAAGATATTTCCCCCTTTCAGTCGCTAAAGTTAAACTAGGTTGACTTTAGACACAAGTCACGCTTACCCAGCGGTCGCACTCAAAGGAGGATCTTCACCAGTTAAAAGGATATTTAGGGTGATCTACATATCCATACGTATACAGGAGCACAAAAAAACTACATGTACCAAGCAATATTTAATGCTGCACCCTACGAGGTTGATTGTATACAAGGAAAGGAAAGAAGTTGATAGCTTAGGTGCATAATTGGATATATAAACATACATGTAGTTACCGACCAACACCTAAAAACGAAACTTATAAATTACAAAACAAATAATCTCAGAAAGTACCAAAAGGTAGAAGAGCATCATCTACTTGCCCAGTCCAGCCCGCTAATAGGCGCTTCAATCCTTCTCGCGTGTCACCCTTAAATTCGTACTCCCGCAAACACCCTTTATACGCATTCACATCTATTATTATTCCTTTACCCAACGGGCCAGCCTTCGATTGAAGGTGACGAGATGGCATGAACCAATGATTAACCGTCCCCTTAACACTAACCTTACACAAGATAGGCCCATGATGCTCTACAACCGCACTGAGCTGGATCTCCGAAGGCAGTCCGCTGGAACTCGATGAATTCTCTTCTACCGTCCAAATAACACTTCTCTTGAACGGTGCACCACGGGCAGTTCCGGTGATTGTCATTGACTGCTCTACCTCTTTCTCTCTCTCAACTTCTGAAGACAAAGAAACGCCGGTGGTCACGGGTGAGACACCAATGGTCAGTGGAAGCTGTAAACCCCAAACGGTCCGTTTTTTCTCCGTAGTAAGACCGCCGTAGGATTTACGAGGCGCGTGTAAAACAACTTTTGGGGCCGGTAGGGGGTTGGAGGCATTGACATCTGAGGGCAAAAATTCCCACTTCACGATAGCGTTTGTGAACTGTGTGTTGGTTGCCGGGTGGAAATGGAGGCGCACAACAAACAGGGTCCTGCTGTCCCCAAGGGGTTGTATTGTTGTAAATTGAAAGGAAAGGTACGATTTCCCAAAGTTAGGTGCGGATTCGTAATGCTCTAGGGCAGGCGCATCATTGTCAAGTAGGGGGGGAGGCACATCCGACTGGTTTAAAAACCTGAAGGAAATTTTAAGTTCCTCGTTTTTGCGCGGGTCGTCTTCGAGTTCGATCACAAAGTTTGTATTAATTGTATCTTCCCCCGTTGCAATGGGGCCTGGGGACTCTGACATTCTGCTATAGGTAAGTTTCCGTATGTATTAAGGTGCTCTAACTCCTCAGATCCTGGAGATAGTCAGACTTACATCTTGACTAGGTGTATGGAGTGGGGTACAACGCTATCGACTTTACGTCTTTCTTTGGTGCGCAGATATTGGCGCTAACGTTCAGGTAACAGCTTGGATCCGGTAACTGATAATTGAGACTATCAAGGTTACCAAGCTTCGATAATCGAGCTAGGTTGGGCGGTACTCCACCTAAGACTCCTTACAGGGCTGGCTCTCGCGGGTGGGGTAATGAACAGGTGAATACTATGGGCCTTGCCAAGACAGCACCGGGCACTAATCAGATAACAATACCCGATCAACTGATAAGATAAGAGAACTTGCAAATATAATACTCGGATTTTTAATAAATTTACAGAAACTATGGTTGCGGCTAGGCTATGGTCAGAGGTCTATATAGGTACATGTAGTTTACATATAGCGATAAGTGGGCTTCAGAAAATACCGGTGAAGGCCCAAGTTTAAGAAAAACAAGAATAGGAAATTATATACTATATCTAATTAAGCATAACTACATGTAGGCTGTACGAGCAAAAGTTTTATTTAAACAATGCTTGGAGTTCCTAAGAACAGTTAATTTTATTCTAGGTATATCATGATTTTGGGATAAGACATGACAGGGGGCTACCTTTAGATGTTCATTTCCTTTTCCCGCGGGCTGATTTTGGGACAATGAAAGATTGGCTAGTGCCAACTTCCTCTGCTGAAAGGCTAGGATAGACTTTCTCCAGCATTAGAGGGGTTTTAAATCAAAAGTGTCAGGTATGGGTAACAACCTCTTCGATAGAGTTTTTGACTATATATCGGGTAGCAATGACCTCTTTCTTTTGACCAATCCTGTGTAGTCGATCGAGTGCCTGTTGCTCCACCATCGGATTCCATTGAGGCTCCATAAGATGTACCCGGGATGCGATAGTAAGATTCAGTCTACCTTTCTCGTTAGTATATCCTAATCTCGGCAGCTATAAAGTACACCTGGTAGTAATTACCCAACACCCCCGCTACCAATTGAGATCAAAAGAACATTCACTTGTGGATCCTCTCGAAAGCGATCAATAGACTCCCTCCGTTGTTGTATGGAGATACTTCCATCAAACCGTGCATATCCTATACCTTCTGAGCTTAGGGCAAGTCCAATCAAATCCAACATTTTAGTCCAACAAGAGAAAACAATGCTAAGGACAGAGGTTAGTTCTTCATTAAGCCTCTCCTAAACACATGTAGGAAGAATACCTCTTTGGTGGCTCATTAATACTTTCAGATTTAAAACGCCGAAGATTTTCTAAAAGGGCTTTAACTTTTGCTGATGGCCCACTATATCCGACCCCCTCCATCCACTTGAGGTTTGCTTGTTCCGTGGTGTTTGGGGTACCTCCCTCAACGGTAGTGCAGATCGGACAAGAGAGCTCAGCTGTAGCCAACTCAGGTAGGATCGAGTTCAGGCCGTACGGTCTGGCACATCTGCCACAGATGGTATGGGAACATGTAGTAAACGACCCTACATCAGTTTCTGCAGGGTCAATAAACATATTACACATGCTGCATTCGCTTAGAAAAGTTTCATATGGTATTGCCGTACAGCTGTCCACATCGCTGTCCGCACTAGTTAACGGTTCGATGCTGGGGTACCACTCAAGTCTATTTTGCACCTCCGTTGGTAAGAGCTCTTTCCCGTGATTACAGAATAGGCGAAGTCTTAGAATAGACTGGAGGATACTGAAATAACTTGAACCCTGCTTATTCCCTGAAATAGCTTGTTCAATTAATCTTGCCGAGTCTTTCTTACAAGCCTCGTATAGATGTCGGTCGGCCGGCTTAAGGTGGATATATTGTGTTAGGTCCGTTCTCGGGGGAAGTTCAAGAATCTTTTTATTCCTCCTCAAACAAGTAGAGCCAATCAGCATACGAAGCTTCCGTAAGCCATCAGGATCTGCCATCTTCAAAGGCTTGATGATGTAACGATTAAATGGGGCTTCTTCATTGAACGGTGAAACTCGTAGGAACCGCAAGAGTGTTCCAAAATCATGGAGCTTATTTTGTATAGGTGTGCCGGACAAGCACCAGCGCCGTTGTGCTTCTAGCAAACACACCGCCCGTGATTGTTGCGTTGACTTCTCTCTGATAATATGAGCTAACATTTGTTAGTTTATACATTGGCCTTTTAAGATGATTTCTTACCTTCATCAAGAACAATTCTGAACCATTTTATGGCGTTCATCGGGCTATCCTGAGAACGGGAAACACCTTTCGGAAAAAGTTCGGCTCTAATCGTAGGGTATGTAGTTATGATAATGTCAAACTCTATGAGCTTCTCGGGGTCGGTCTCTTTTTGAGGTCCATGGTATATGTAAACCTTCAAGAGTCCAGGTTTGATATGTCTAGATGTTTTATTTTAGTAACGATAATTTTTTACACCAAGGAGAGTAAGTCTTACATATTAATCTGTTCTCTCCAGCTATCCAATACTATAAACGTAGGTTTATGTAATTAGCAAAGAGCAAGGTTCCTAGTAGCCTTGGGGTAAGACTTACATGATGCTGGTGCAATTATCAAAGTTGTTTTGGATTTTATCCGAGGTTTAGCGCAACGGAATATAGAATTATCCACCGGACTGGCCTCGAAGTGTCTAGCTTGTTCCATCGTGCTTGTTATCAAGGCCAAAGTCGTTAGAGATTTACCGAGGCCCATCTCATCCGCTAAAATTCCTCCATAAACATTCTGGGGTCGCTGGGAAGTGGTTTCTTTGGTTATGGAGTTGATATATCTTTAGCGCTGTTAGTGGGAGCCTTGGTCCGGGTACAGGTGTACTTACCTTGTACATCCGTTTTCGGTTCTCCCTAGTTTCCATACTGTGGCTAGGGAGTCATCCCTACAGAAGTCATTTGTCTCTTTCTGAAGCATGAAATGTACTGCCTGCTTTTGGTGACTGTCGGCCAAAGTTAGATATCGTTGCACCATCCCGGGGGAGTAATTTCAGGCCAAGCTCGAGCCACTATGCTATGACCTAGTTAGATCACATAAATACCTTAATAATTGTGTCTGGATTCCATTTCCTGGCTCTGCCTCCGGCAATGACTCGTTGACACTTAGTTCGAAGAGAGTTTTTATTTCTTCCTCAATATTATCTACCTTTCTGGTCTTGGCAACACTAATTATATTGGTATCCTCAGGCCCAGTAAAGAAATGGGGATTTTGATAGTCTAAGTGTGCATCGTTGTGTTTTGGGTGCTGGAGGTAGATTTCATTGATTGAAAGGACCTTCCCAACTGAATCAATCATATGCCTGGGTCCATATATGTTGATATAAACATATAGAGATAATTGCCGGCATCGGCTTTTTAGAGTATCGCCGGTTGTATCTTTCGCGGGGTTTTTTTGGGCGGGGGTGATAAATGGTTGCAAACGAATACAGGACAACGCAACTAGTTGGTTAATCCCATTTAATGTTTTTCTATCCAGGAGTCCAATATACTCTCCAGATTGCATATGGACAGTTGTAAGTTGTTTTCGTGGTTGAATGGTTACTGGGATGATCTCCGACGCCTTCTGCTTTTTCCGTTTCCCAGGCTTGGTATCGGCGATAAGCTTGTGCATACTTTCACTAGTACTCGTAACTATTGCATCTTGGATCTGTTTATTCCTTATTAATTAAAGCAGAGGCCAGATAGGGTCAGGAATACTACCATCCCAAAACAGATCTCCGAATCTTCAACATCTGATCCGTGCATTGCTACATCTCCATCGGAATCCCATACTTAAATACCTCGTTAGCATAATGGGCCGCAGTTTAGAGTAGCTTACAAACCTCCAGTGTATTCCGTATTACATGCCCCTATCCCTTTAACTTGACCTTCATATCCCAAGGCGGGGGAGAGGTGGTTATTTTCGGAATAGGTTGTCTGTGAGGGCTGTAGTATCTCAGGTGAGTAGGACTGGACCTCAACATAATTATTGAGTTCCTGTGTAAAAGGTCCTGCACTTTCATCTCTAGAGTTTAGGGGGAAATCCCAGGGCGGGTTCCCACTAGGGATGGGTGGTAAATAACGATCAGAGGTAGTGTTTGAGATACACCAAGATACTGTGAGTTCGGTAGAGCGCACGACGGAGGCTTGTTTAAACCGTTTGTCTTTGCAATCAGTTATCTGTGACTTATCGTAGTGATAAGTAGTATCATCGAACTCAAGAAAAGAACGTTTGTGTGGGAGGTGATGAGCTGCATTTTCACTCCCTGTTGGATCTTGATTACCGTTGAGTCGGTATATGTCTAGTGCGTGTGTGTGAGTTGAGTCCATGGGGCCGATATGCTTGAGAGCCTCTGTAATAGTAACTTTCAGGGGAGTGATTATACAATATGAGCTCTATAAAAGGATGACTTATATTTTCTGGCGCTGGCCTCGCTGGCAAGGAGGTGAGGCTGATTGCTGCGCCCCAGGCATATGGGGTCCCAAGGATTAACATTCGCTCACCAGAGGCCTAGGAACATCTAAAACAACCTTGAGCTGGGGCTGGCTAGACTGGGTTGATCAGGGGTACCATGGGCCCGAGTCCGATAGGGTGGACAAATGCGTGTCTAGAGAGAAGCCTCATATGTATCGTTTTTACACTATAGAACGGATTATTATTACATACCATACAAAACCTGCATGTGCTTGCTGGCAGCCCCTGTACATTAGATAAGGTATAGGAACTCTTTCAATGGGAAATATCTCTGAGCCAGGAGCTTTCATATTACACCTTTACTCTATATTCCTACTGGACTCATCAATAGAATTTTTTGAACACGTCAGTCCGAGCAGGCATAAAGAGTCGTATCAAAAGTCATGCCAGCTACATAGCTAACTTTTAGTTTGTCTCCTTTCTATAACCAAAGAAAAAATGATACAGGAATAATACTAAACTAACGATTTCATCGGCGATTCACTAATGGAATCGCCAAACGTGAGGCTAGATGGTGTCTTGGCGCAGGCACTAAAATGTTGAGGACCCTTCGAAATTGGCCCGCAGTATCACTGAGGCGTTGCACCCAAACACTAGGTATCAACCAATACAATCAAGATGAGAAAGCCTTGTCCAAAGCCTTCTCCGAACGCCTTGCTTTCCCCACCACCTGCTATATCTGGGGGAGAGCGCTTTGGCTCACGTTTCCCTCTCCAACAAACTCTTCAGCAACCGTTCTAATTCCGAGTGAATCTCTCATCATGACTTCTATCCCAACAGCCTTCACGGCTTTTGACAGGGCGTTATCAAACTTCAAGGACGGTCTCACACCAGCGGAGAAACTCGACTTTGCTCAAACATCTATCGAGGATGTTTACAAGGAAGCGAAAAACATACAGGAAAGACAAGGCCAACGGGGAATGCTTCGAAACCTGAGGAGAATACAGCCATACATCAACGGGCTTGTCCAATTTTCGGGTGTTATTCAAGTGCTAGTACAAGCAAAACCAGAGATAATGGCATTCATATGGGTATTTTCCTAGATCAAGGATATGAAATACCACACATAAATACTAACTGCGCTAGGGTCCAACAAAACTTTTACTCCAGGTATACCCAAGTACCTATTAGCCCGAGAGTACACTATTTAACCATCTTTAGATTACAAGCACATATACCGATAGCTTTGATAAACTACTGAACGCACTCGAAAAGATTGGGGAAAATCTCCCAAGATTTGAAAAATTCGCCGACATATTCCGGGGTGACTCCCGGATGGAGCAGGTTATAATTATGGTTTACGAGGATATCCTGAGTTTCCACCACAGTACATTGAAGTTTTTTCGAACGAAAGGTGCGTAAGCTAATAACCATTTTTGATATACATTATGATTTAAACCATACTAAATACCTCTATATAGCTTGGAAGCAACTATTCAAATCTCTATGGTCCACGTTTGAAGACAGATTTGGAGGGATCTTGTCTAGTCTTGAACGACACAGGGCCCTTGTCGATAACGAAGCGACAGCAGCCCACATAGAGGCAGCACATGTGGCTCGGTCAGCGACCTTGCTTGCCGAGAAAGAAGCACTAAAGGACAGAGAGATGCGACAGCTTCGCTCCCTCAAAGAATGGCTAGATCCGGTCAATTATGAAGCCTATCTCGCGAAACTGGAACATCCTTGCCCAGCAACAGGGACTTGGCTAATTCAAAACGCTGATTTCAATATCTGGCTAGACATTGGAAATATAACCAAGCGGTTGCTATGGTTGACTGGTATCCCTGGATCTGGTATGTTGTCAATATGCTGTCGGAAGATGATATTCAGCTAATAGAAAAGGCAAAACATTTCTATCCTATCTGGTATTGCAACATTTAAAATCAAAATTACATAGTGGAGGCTCTGTAATATTTGCTTTCCTTAGAAACGAAAACAGCACCTTCGCGATGACGATGCGATCATTGGTATTCCAATTGCTATCTCAGAACCGCCAACTACTTCCATATCTTAACGACAAATGCGAATTCAAAGCATATTGTCCTCTAACTTCAAAAGAAGAATTTGAGGAGGTTCTAGAGGTTATTCTCGGAAATATCAATGTTACTTATCTAATTATCGACGGTTTAGACGAAATCGAATTAGAAGAAAGGAAAATGGTACTTTCTATACTACTTTCACTCTTATCTAAAGTAGATAATCTCAAGATATTTCTTAGTAGCAGATTGGAGGCCGATATATCCGATGCTTTGAGACCTGTCTTAGGCGATATCTACCGGGTTGATATTGGGAGTAATAATCAGCCAGACATTGCCACCTACGTTTCAATAAAGGGGCAAGCGGTTCTAGACAAATTCAATGTTGATGATGCAACCAAGAGTGAAATCGAAGGAATTCTTGACCGAGTAATTGATGAGGCGAAAGGTAAGTAGCGGATACTACTTCTTACGTTCTTGCGCTTATACGTCCAAGGGATGTTTCTGTGGGCTCGACTTGTTATCTATAGCCTGCTCCAACAATTTGACCTAGAGGGACTTGAGGATGCAGCTAGAGACTTACCAGTTGGACTTGATGCAGCGTAAGTATGATTTTGAATCTCTGCACCTTCAATCGTTATCCCTAGGATTTTGGCTCACTAGACTATTTGGTACAGCTACGGGCGAATCTTAGACAGAATAAACATGAGTCTCACTCCGAGCGGGCAGAATTTAGCGAAACGGGTATTGCAATGGGTGTTATGCGGCACTAGGCCGTTACGGTTAAAAGAACTTGAGCAAGCTATGGCGATCCGTAGTGGTGATAAGTGCACCAACAGGCGAAGGAGGTTCCTGGGGCGATTAGATGAGCTTTGTGGGCCGATCTTGGAAATTGATAAATGTGAGAAGGTTCGTTTTGTTCATTTCACAGCAAAAGAGTAAGTTCTCACCTCATAATACGCGCTTGAGAGAGGCTTACACTACCTATTTTCAAGGTATCTCATCAGCGAATATAGCGGCCCATTTATTTATCCCTTGATGTCCCATCGAAGCATTGCGAACACTTGTATCTCGTATTTATCGTTTTCCTGTTTTGATGATGGGTTATCCGACGAGCAAGTTATTGAGAATATCCACTCTGGAGAGTATTGTCTTCACGAATATGCAGAAAGGAACTGGTTACACCACATCAAGCATGCAACGATGGAGGACGACCAGTTTTTACATGATCTAATTAATCTCTTAAATAACTTTATCGATCTTCAGCGCGATACAGAAATCCCGCACACTTCTTTACGGGTCTCTCCCGAAAATGAATTTCCAATAATCCTCAAACGTTGGCCTCAGTTGCATAAACATTTGATTGACTGTCATGTTTATTATTCTACGAAACTAGGCCCGGAAGGTGCACCAGGTGAGCTCAGTAACCTACTAAGAAACCTTTCCAGCACTAACACCTCCGACAGTAGAAAGTCCCTTGAAACTCCACAGACCAATAAGACGATTCCGGAAGCATCTCGAGAATCTCATCTCTCTATCAGCACCTAATGATGACATCTGCCTTCAACCACTCACACAAACATATGGACCTAATTTGTTCAAATGCCTACAGCCCAACTGTGTCCATTACCTTGAAGGATTTGATACCCAAATCAAACGGGAAGAACACCTCCAGAGGCACTCCCGCCCTTTCAAATGCAGCATCCAGACCTGCGACTTTTCCTCAGTCGGCTTCGCTTCAACCAGGGCCTTAGATAACCACTCCCGCCTTTACCACCTGGTAGTTAGCGCCCATACTGAGGATATAGGCCCAGCAGAAGCTGATTCCTCAGAGAAGCTTGGGGGAGATAAATATCTCGCGCTTATGTTGTTTGACGCTATAGCGGCTGGTGATCGTGCTTCCGTTAAGAGCTTACTAGCGCAGGACCTGGATGCCGATTCGGTAAACGAGAAAGGCGAGACTGCTCTACTCTACGCTCTCTCAACTAACTCTAAAGACATGGTTCGTCTCTTGCTAGAGAATGGGGCAAACCCAAACCGAAAAGGTCCGACTGGAAAGCCAATCTTGTATTCGGCGGTTAGGCAAGGATCTGAGGCCTTGGTGGAATTGCTATTAGAGTGGGGTGCAGGGACCCACAGGAATGCGGTGAATGAAGGGTTGATAATTGGAGCAACTATGCCCAACGGCGAGCTGATAGTCAAGGTGCTGCTAGAAGAGGCGGATGTCAATTTCAAAGGGAAGGAAGGAAAAACAGCATTGATGGTGGCTGCTGAGAGCGGAACAGATGAAACGGTTCGAGCCTTGTTGGATGGTGGAGCGGATGTGGATGCAAGAGATGACAAGGAGAATTCGGCGCTGATACTCGGAGCAGCAAAATCCCCTGGCGTGATCAAGGTCCTCATATCGAATGGAGCAAATGTTAATTTGAGAGGTAAATCTGACCGCTGGCCTAATCCATTACGGACAGCATTGATGGTGGCTGCTGAGAGCGGGGCGGAGGAAACGGTTCGAGCCTTATTGGAGGGTGGAGCGGATGTGGATGCAAGAGGTGACAAGGAGAATTCGGCGCTGATACTCGGAGCGGCAAAATCCCCTGGCGTGGTCAAGGTCCTCCTATCGTATGGAGCAGATGTGAATTTAAGAGGGGCCAGCGGAAGAACAGCATTGATGGTGGCTGCTGAGAGCGGAGGAGAGGAAACGGTTCGAGCCTTGTTGGAGAGTGGAGCGGATGTGGATGCAATAGATGACAAGGAGAATTCGGCGCTGATACTCGGAGCGGCAAAATCCCCTGGCGTGGTCAAGGTCCTCCTATCGCATGCAGCAGATGTGAATTTGAAGGGGAGCGGAGGAAGAACAGCATTGATGGTGGCTGCTGAGAGCGGAGGAGAGGAAACGGTTCGAGCCTTGTTGGAGAGTGGAGCGGATGTGAATTGGAAAGGGAATATGGGAATAACAGCATTAATGGAGGCTGCTAAGAGTGGGGAGGGGGAAACAGTTCGAGCCTTGTTGGAGAGTGGAGCGGATGTGGATGCAAGAGATGACAATGAGAATTCGGCACTGATTGGGGCTACTAAGAGAGGGGATAAGAAAGCAGTTCGAACCTTGTTAGAGGGTGGAGTGAATGCCAACGCAAAAGACGACCGCGGAGATACAGCACTGATGCACGGAGTATTATCCGAAGATATGATCAAGCTGCTAGTAGAAAATGGGGCAGATGTGAACTTGAAGGGATCCAACGGACGAACAGCGTTAATGCAGATTGCTGAGAGGGATGGAAAACCACGCCTAACCCCTAAGTTGACTGCTGAGAGGGATGGAGAACGACGCCTAACCCCTAAGTTGACTGCTAAGAAGGCGCCAAATATAATTCGATACTTGCTGAAGAGTGGGGCTACTATCGACGATATAGATAGTGCCGGGAATTCAGCACTGATAATCGCAGCAAGCGATACATATGCCGTACTGGTAGTTAAGATCTTTTTAGAGCAGGGGGCAGATATTAATCTCAAGGGATCCAAGGGACAGACAGCGTTGATGAAAGCAGCCGGGTGGGGAACAAGCAAAATGGTGGAGGCCCTTTTGAAGGGGGGTGCAAATGTTCATTTGAGGGATGATAGTGGAAAGACGGCTTTGGAGATGGCAAAGGAGAAGTTTGTTCCGTTGCTCTTGGCTCATGGTGCTAGGTGGGATGGTGTTGAGACGGGGGTGTAGTGTTGTGCGGGAGTGCATGTATACAGAGTATGGTGTACACGGGGGGCAGGGAGATGAGGTGCATGTAGGCAATGAGGATTTTGAATATACATAGAGCTTCTTGTTTTGTTTCTTTGCTTCATTTAATTATTAAATACATCTATTCGAAACCCCCATATCACTCCCGTGGTATAGTATACATGTACTTACTCTATTGACCTATGCTGTAGTGTTAGGGTCAAGAATAAAAAATTGAAAGGCAACTTCCAGAAGGTCTGATATCCATCATAGTACTGGACTCCGAGATCCCAACCGGCACGATATGTACAAAACTATGACTCTAGAACACATCCCGTACCTCATATCCTCATCAGCTCCGAAATACTTTCATCTTTATTGTAAAGACCTGTTAGCATGGCCTGCGCTAACGATTTCATATAAAGACTTCGAAACGGAATCTTATAAGGATGCATGGGAGCGCACCCTATCAGCGACGATGTTCCTACAAACTAGGCACTTAATTGTTCCGTGCCCTATAACACCCTTTCCTTTGATCCCAATTCCATCACAACATGACTGGAATGTTTATGAGTAAGTTCATAGTCTCAAATCCCACGGGGGTGAGCTCTGGTAGTAAACGTACCGTACAAAGTGGTAAATATTTACACGGCACAAATAGCGTATCTGCAATGTGGTTAAAGCAAATGATACACCCAGCATCTATATTCATCTCATCAAACTCCAGTGCCCGTGGTACCACGTCTTCATTCCTCTGGGCGGCCTTTACATGGAATTCCTTCTGGATCATGAAAATGGCCTTCAGTGCGTTATCGATCATTTGTTTGTGCTCGTCACTAGCCTCCCCGTCTCCATCTGTTATTGTCCTGCCAAAGGGTTCAAGGAGGATGGAGGCGTTTTCAGCAACTTTCTCGAGACTTGCGGGTTGACGCGGGGGTCCCTGTTGCACTTCCGGTGGCATGAATGGTATATCAGCTTTTATATCGCCATAGATTTCTTTCGTCCCCCAAATGATCGACCGAATAATTGAAATGCCTGCAGTCTGAGTCGCTGCCAATATCCCTACGATTATACACAGAGAGGCAGGTGTAATGAGAAAACTATCAACTCCGTTCGACAACTTGCCTAAGCACTGCATTGGTTGTAACACTCCCCATAGCCATAATGCCTTCCCACAAAATACGGTGAGAAAGGGAGCTAACGAGCCTCTGAGGTCATTGATGACATTATCCCATACTTTGCAGAGATACATTCACAGTTGGTGGATGTAGCACCGGCAGATCCAGCCATCGAAAGAACAATCCCTACTTCGAGTACTGTGAATTGATGATACTTGGTTATGATAGGGACCGGCACTCCTCCCCAGCACTGCCGTAGAAGTAGTAGCCGTAAACACATGACATATTTTTTATCGAGCCAATTTGATCAGCTGGTATATAGAGGGGTATATTGAATTGGTATGGGGAGATGCAATACCTTCAACGAACTCCAGCGCAACGGTGCCCGCATGACCCATAACCTGTATCGGATCGCCCTGTCTAAGTCTCCTATCGGTGATAGGTACTTCCTAGTCATCAGCTCCTGGATTTCAACTCATATGCATCAGCCTCGTTACCTCGGAGGTGTCCCTTTCTGCTCAAATAGCTCTACACCTCGTGTTATAGAGGGGCAGTAGTTCTATGTTACTAAGGTTCGGAGGGTATCCGATACTTTCTAGGTTACAGCAATGGTATCGCAGGTGGAATAGAGACTAAAGATATTTTCAGTACTAGTGATGAAGTATGCTTCTTCGGCCTTCAACCTTGACACCAAGGCTCTTCCGAAAGCTAAGCACCAGAGGCGGCCTGAAATCAGTGCCTCAGATAACCCTACAGAAACCAATGGTACTATACCGCAAGCTATTACATATTGTTGCATTAAAAATATGCGCTCAAACCTACACTTTCTGTCCAGGGCTATGTTCGCACGTTGTTAGGCTACTGAGAAAGGCTGCATCACTTGGCAGGCTGAGCAGTATGATGTGTTACTACAGGTTAGCGAATAACTCAGCCATATAAATGGGATATCACATTCGTTGCGTTTGAAACATCGTTCACCTCCAGCCTCCTCTTGTGTACGAACCTGATACTGACACACGAAACCTCTAAAGTGATATAATTTAGCTGTTCTATAAATTAATCTAGGCGTAAGAACATATCACGCTCTTTAATCTTGTATAGTACACTCTATGTCTTAAATTTGTACTTATCTATCCATAAGCCTCATATCTATCTCCCTTGTAGCCTTACCAACCCCGTTGTGGTCCTGCTGCCAAGCCTGCCTATTGATATGTGTATAACCCTAACCCTGGATAATTGGGAGGATCTTACAACCTATTAGTCTACCTTATATGCTATCATGTCACAGCAGTAGTTTTCAATAGAGTTTATATTAGTAATTTTCCTGTTCATATGCTATAAACACCACTCTTTACACCCTCCATCGTCTGCCTCGTAATATTATTAATCCACGGATGAGGTTTAGTTTATAGTATAGCCATAAATTGTTATATGCATAGGAATGGATAAACGATTATGAAAGATTTGACTATATCGTGGAAAGTCCCTCCTAATCACCTATAATCGAACTTAAACGAGATAATTGGTAGATTACGACTCCAGCCCGCCCAAGCCCTACGTATCGTTTCATACCTTAAGTAATGGGCCGCTTAGGCAAACCTAAATTTTGGTAGCGAGGACGGATCACTGGAGATCAAGTTACCGAAAAGGAAAGTCCCCTTGTCAACACCCTCGGACCCCCAGGATCAAGACGTAGCCAACCCTGTTCACATCTTCTCTTTCATTGGCTAAAGCTACTCTATTTGCTTGCACGTGCATCATGCGAGGGCTGCAAACTGAAATACTTTATAGTCCACCCCAGACCTCTCTTTGATTTTGACCCCTTCAAAACACTTCATCCGATCAATCATGGCCGATAATACTACCAACTCTTCAGGTAAGGATGTCGGAACTATGCCTAACACAGCAGATACGGTGGGGAAAAATACGAAACCGATAACCTGGAAGTGCTATCGAATCCAAAACGTGCCGTGTACATGGACCAAAAGCAAGCTACATCACTCACTCCAAAAGCTGGATTCTCTCGGAGACCTAAAAGAGAGCGAGCTCTCGCTTTTTTCTACATCTTCTAGCAGCCTAATTAAGACGGCACTGATGTACCGAGAAAAATCCCCAGAGTGCTTCCGGTCGCTCGGAAGCGAAAAGACCATCTTACTTGAAGTAGATGTAGCGGGTACGGATGGAGTGACCTTCGGGTCGAGACACTTTCTGTCGGTTGACTGCGAATTTTATGGTCTAACGCCTCTGAATGACCCGGTGGGAGACAATATTGTCGAGTACGCCGTATCTAACTCAGGGAATATATTTTTATATGGGTACTAATACGTGCTCTCGGATTCAGCGTTATCGCGGTGACCGGTCTTGCCGGGAATGCGTATGGGTCTTGGACAAACAGGAGAACCCGTCATATGTGGCTCAAGGATTTCCTCCCACGCGAGCACAAAAACATCCGGGTTTTAACCTACGGATACAACACAAAACTAATGGGGGAGGGTAAAGTAAATTTTAGCTTAGTAGATCACAACAATACATTCATTCAACAATTGGAAAACGTTAGGATATCGGAAGAGGTGACTATGCCGATTGTTTCGGGAAGCCTCTGAGATAATCTGACATTAGAATTAGGAGAAAAAAAGGCCTATTATCTTCATAGGGCATAGCTTTGGTGGAATTTTGATATTACAGGTAAGAGAAAGATGAGAGAACCCATCTAGATATATTTTGGCTTACCTGCTGGCTATCAGGGATTAGTAGAGTCACGGTACGGCCTTCAGCGAGACATTGTTCATTCAACACATGGACTTCTACTTTTTGGTGTCCCGTTATTGGGCTTAAATGGGGTCGAGGAGCTGGAAGCGATGGTGAATGATATGCCGCCTGCAGAACGACCAAGCAAACATGAGCTCATCAATTGTCTCAAAAAAGATTCACAATACTTAAAAACCCTCAACCCCAAGATTATCGATCTCTGCTCGAAACTACAGCTTCATATTTTTTCCTACTATGAAAAAATACTAACTCGAACTGCTCAAAAGAATGTAAGAGGAGAATAAATTTTCTATTTCTCTATCATATCCATTGTACTAAAACTAGAATTTTTAGCCCACAACAGGAAAGTGGGAGAGGTCTGGTAGGGAGGTTCTATCTGTTGATATGTCATCTGCTGTGATGGCTTTACCTAACGAGAAGCGATATCCTATTCCGCTCAACCATACGGAAATGGTTAAGTTCGAGACGATGGGCGATAGCAACTATCGAACAGTGTCCACCCACATAGCGGAGTGTTTGCAAAGAATCTCTAGAATGCGTAGTATGTGAGAAAAAGGTCCTAGAATATATTCCTAGTAAAGACACTAACCTTATACAGGTACGCGAAAGCGGGCAAATAGTGATGAGGATGAACGTACGTGAGGCTAATCCAAAAGCACTTATTGATATTCAAATGATAAAATGGGCTGCAGAAATAACTGCATGAACCCAATCTGAGCGAGGGCTGAAGCAACAATCTAGGTACTGATAAAGGAAATAAAATCTTAAAAGACTGGAAGGTGCTTACCGATATCCTCGTAGGTTTATTCACAAATTTAGTTCAACAAATATACCTGCGAAACTAACCAAACTCACAGGATGCACCACAAAACCCCGCTTTCACCTCCGAGATAGCAATAGGCAAGGCCACCCGGGGTGACCAGCAACTAGAGTTCCCATATTCTATCCCAATGAAGTTACCGTTTCAAAGAAATAGCAACTTTACAGGCCGAAAAAAGGAACTCGACGCGATTCACGACCTATTACAAGGTACAGGTCATGACCCGGATTCACCAGAGCAGAGAGTTGTGGCTCTCCATGGTCTAGGTGGAATAGGAAAGACCCAAATTGCAATTCAGTATGCTTATTCCCACGAGAAAGACTATACGTCAATCTGGTGGGTTAGCGGCGCCACTACTGAAACCCTATCCCAGGGCTTCCTACATATTGCTCGTGATCTAGTTGCGCATCATGCCCAGGGCCGGCCTAAGGCAGAATACTACAGGGTCGCAATTGCATTAGGAATACCCCCTGATGCTGTTAGTCAAAAAGGAAATATTGAGTTTGACCTTATGAGGGATACCATTAATGGGGTGAAGTCGTGGTTAGCGGCCAAGGATAACCAAAGATGGTTGCTGATAATCGACAACTACGACGATATGGAAAACGTTATGATAGCCGACTTTTTACCGGCATCAGGTAGTATTATTGTCACCAGCAGGGCATCAGCCTCTGAGTATCTTGGAGAAGGTCTCGAGATTGTAGAGATTGAACTTGAGGATGCGATCGAAATACTCCGAAAGAGTGCACGGCGCAAGGTGGCTACATTTGATAGTGGTAAGTGAGGAATATTGGTGCGGCATGAGGGTGCCTTCTTCGATCTTCTTCCCCTATACCATGAGCATTTCTTAACGACCAGCATCGGTAGGTGAAATACCTAATAGGTTATTTTAAGCTCCTGCCAGACTGCCCGGTATTATAGATGCTTGGTATAGGGTAGAGAAGGAATCGGAGAAGGCATTCTAGTGAACCATCTATTAGCTTAACTAACCCAGGTAATACGTTATCGTAGAACGGGGCGATGCTTTAGCAATCGTAAAGAAACTTGGTGCTCTCCCACTTGCCCTTGATCAGGCAGGCTCATATATCAAGACACAGCAAATCACTTTCAGCGACTATCTCCCAATATTTGAGAAAGAGTTTACTAAGGTTGCAGCCCAGAGGCGACCAAAAGCTGTTTGGCAATATAGGGAGGACACATTATTCACGACTTGGGAAATTTCTTTTAATTCTCTTGGGTCAGACGCTCAACATTTGCTCCTTTTATGCGGCTTTTTAGACAATGAAGATATTTGGCAAGGGCTTTTACCGCCTAAGAAGCTCAAAGAGCTTGGAATTGGTATATGACTATCCTTAATTGTAGCGGTATCTAGAAGCTAAAGATAAGCCAGAGTCTGTGACGGAAGCGGTTCTCGATATATTCTCCTTGTCATTGGCCAAGCGCAAAACCTCCGATGGACTATGGATTCACCCGATGGTCCATCTATGGTCACAAGAAAGATTGGGAGATAGTGTAAAGCAAAAGAATGCGTCCGACGCAATTTCGTTGACTGCCGCGGCGACCTGGTTTGATGAATCGAGCCGAACAGCTAACAACTGGGTGCTGGAGAGAAGGCTTATGCCCCATATCCATGTGTGCTTCAACCACACTTGTGTCCATCACTATATCGAAGAGGCTACAATAAGTACGCTTAGTGATCTTCAAACCCTAGCAAGGGTCCTCATACAACAAGCAGACTTCCGTAAAGCTGAGGAACTTCTGCGTTGGGTACTTGCAGGGAATGAGACGTCTCTAGGCAAAAATCACCCTGATACGCTAAGCACAGTCCATCTGATGGCATCTATATTCAACACAAAGGGGGAGTGTAACCAGGCTCTAGAATTTTATAAGCGGGCGTTTTCCGGGAGGGTAGAAGTCTTAGGCGGAGATCATCCCGATACATTGACCACAATCCACGAGGTAGCATCGGTCTTCAATAGCCAAGGAAAGCATGCCAAAGCACTACAGTGGTACGAGGGGGTACTTGCTAGAAGGCAGAAGGTCTTGGGCATGGAACACTCTGATACGCTGGCCACCATTCACAACATTGCGGGAGTATTCAATGACCAAGGAGAGTACGAAAAAGCGCTGGAATGGTATAGCCGATCCCTTACCGCGGGTGAAAAGACACTGGGGATGGATCATCCTGATACACTTGCAACCGTCATCAGTATGGCATCAGTGTTCAAACAGCTGGGAAGGAACTCTGATGAGGATGTGTTTGCATTGTATAAACGGGGACTTGATGGTAGCGAGAGAGTATTGGGCAAGGACCACCCGGATACGTTGATAGCTGTCAACAATATGGCATCAGCGTTCGTGGACCAAGGAAAGCATGAAGAAGCGCTTGAACTCTATAGACGAGCACTTGACGGCAATGACAAGGCCCTGGGTAAAGATCACCGTAATACCCTAGGCACAATTCAAAACATGGCATCGGTATTTCAAAAGCAGCGAAAGCTCGATCACGCACTCGAGTGGTATAAGCGGGCATTAGTTGGGAGAGTCAAGGTCCTAGGCAGAGGTCACGAGGAGACGCTGCACACTATCCACGATATGGCATCTGTTTATGAAGAGCAAGGAAAGGACGATTATGCACTCGAGTTGTATAGAGGCGCATTGGCTGGGAGAGAAAGTACCCTTGGTATAGATCACCTCGATACGCTGAAGACTGTCCACGGTATAGCATCAGTTTTAGATAACCAAGGAAAGTACAACGAAGCACTAGAGTGGTACAAAAGGGTACTCACAGGAAGGGAGAAATTGCTTCCTACGGATCACCCTGATACGTTGAGCACTATGCATGATATGGCAAATGTACTCGAAAATCAAGAAAAGTTCGACGATGCACTCGAGTTGTATAGGCGAGCACTTGCTGGTAGCGAAAAGGTTCTGGGCAGTGACCACCCCGATACACTAAGCACCCTCCACAATATCGCATCGGTACTAGAAAGTCAAGGCGAGGATGAAGAAGCGCTCGCACTTTACCAGCGGGTACTCGCCGGGAAGAAGATGACTTTGGGGGAGAATCACATTGATACCCTAGACGCTATGCAAAGTGTAGCATCTATGCTTGAAGAGCAAGGGAAATACGATGACGCGCTCGAGTTATATAAGCCCGTGCTCAGAGAGAGAGAAAAATCTCTCGGCATGGACCACCCTGATACACTTATTACTGTCTTCAATATTGCATCAATCCTCGAATATCAAGGAAAACACGATGATGCCCGCGAGTGGTTCCGAAGAGTAATTGCAAGTAGAGAAAAAGCCCTTACCGGCAACCACATCTTCACTCCGAGCATGAAAACCTCACTTACACTTCTAAAATCAATACATATATCGGTAAGACCCTAAGACACCTGAGTCAAACTACAAATAACTAACCATAAACTCTAGGTTGAGAGTAGATGAGTTTATAAGCACTCTTTTGCACAATTAGGAGGGTTTGAACGACATCTACATTTATACATCCTATGTTTTTACGTACCTCTTTTTTGAGCTTCAAAGATTTTCGTAGGACGTTATTCTTTGTTTGAAGGATCAATAGAGTACGAGTAAGATTTTAACACTGGTTAAAAGTACCGGGATGGATAGGGTATGTGAGTTGGAGGAGCAAAAGCAAAAATATGACATGTGCCTACCTCACCTTTACTATATTCAAAGGTTTACTAGAGGGTGAAGTATAGCTGTTTTCTATTCTAGACACAATTCTATGTTTTGTCGGCGGAGAAATCTTATATACGAAATAGGTATTAGGAGTATCAAGCGGGTGTAAAGAGGTTGTTGATTTATTGGGGTAGTTGTCAGCTTAACCTTTAAGTTTTGTACATTAAAGTTGATGATAATTTATTTAATACATGGAGGGCCTTCAGGCTACGGTATTTATACTACTGTAAACGTAAATATTAAATATTTCTAACCAAGTCAGAGAAACTATTCATCACAAAACGGTCAAAAATCATAAAATACAAATAAATAATTACAAAACTTTCGTTCTTTGATATTAGTTTATAATGCGATCTTATTATTAATACTTCAACACTCATCCTTTTATAATACTAATAAATTTAATGGAGACAAGAACCCTACTATGATACAATCCACCGCTCCCCCACATTTTTACAGCAAAAACAGTGATTTTATTCTTCCACAGCCACAGCAGCAAACCATAAACACCCAAGTCCAGTAGACGGATATCGAGCTTAGCTGACTTTATGATAGGCAAATTTTATTTGGTCGGTAGTTTTTTTTGCTCTGGGACCCGGAATATCGACTCAAACCACATTTGTTTTACGGCTACACGCCCCATACCGTTTCTCCCCGGCCAGCTACAAATTCATATATAACTGTCATCCTTATGGGTGATACCCCTTGATTATCTGTTATGGGTTATGTTCGGCGTACAAAATTTCTATCACTAAGTGTGGTAATTCAGAAAAATACACATTAAGCGCGCATATAAGCACGACTTGTCAAAATATAGGCGTACCATACAGAACGCTACGTGTATTTACCAGCATACTGAAAACAGGTCTTAATTGAACGCAGGGTCTTAAGGTAACAGACATCCGCAAATTAGTTTTTTAGAGCTCACCCTGAGGTAGTAGGTAGTAATAGGCGAATTCTACCCCATTATGCTTACACTCTTTCCGTATATAGTTAATCAACCTTATACTCTTTGTAGGATTATACCTCTTCAAATAGTCCTTTTCAGTGTATTATTCGCCGCAGAGCCGGAATTTATTTTCCAACTATTTTATCAGGGCACACTTATTATAGACCCACGTCCTAGAGTACCTCGATATATCAATATTCTACCGAGGGATATTTTTATTCCTTATCGTAGTTTTAGGAGACACTAATGAAGTTTATTATCCTAGAAAATACTTATGAGACTATATATATTTTATCGCCTACTCTCTAGTGACGTGCCTAAACCGCAGCCATGGTACACATACTGCTTTACTAGGGGTATCAACCAAGATCCTTGCCATGCAGTTAATATAATTACAAGTGTAAACCTAGGAACGTACTGCCATCTATGAAGGCAACAAAGCCCAGTACCGTAAATGCCTTTCCTCGACATTTCCCATGAGGCCATATTCAGAACCGCCGATTCCCTTCGAGTGAAAGACTTCAATTCTCCTCTCGTAGCAGTCGGCCCCGGATAAGGGCTTTCCACCATCTGCTGGGCCGCAAAAAACGGCTATGAGCCACCTGTCGGATTCATCGAGAACGATAGACCAGATGCCGTCAGGAGTATAGACCGGAAGTTGGATCACTTATGGGCTGCGCAAAACAGGCATATTGTAATCGCTGCCTTTTCGCTACAGGGTGGCGCCGGCATCAAGGCTGTTGGTGGGGAAGTAACATCGCTATTTTTCGCGTCAAGGAACAGATGTGATATTCAGACTCTTACTCGACAACGGCGGTGAGTTAAAGTCTAGAACTTCCGGGATATCGCTATCTCACTGGCAGCGGCAAGAAACAGAAGTCGAGGTTTAGATTATTACTAGAGGGAGGTGGGTACTAGTGGGAGCTAAACATGCTTCAGTGCTTTCCTACGCAGCTTACGGCGGTCACAAAGAAGTGGTCTAGATGTTACTAGACCATAGTGTAGATATTCGGAGCTATGGAAATTGTTCGCTGGGTTGTGCGGTCCTTTACCGCTCCGAAGGGGGTGGGATTACTTGTGTAGAGGGAGCGTTGATCGACGAAACAGTCATTTCACACGGAAGCCCTCCAGTACTCGACCTCGGTGCCCCCTGTTGATATCGAAGATGAGGATGGAGAAGCAGTCCTGGTGCATGCGTATGATGGGCCAGGATGAAATCGCATACGTGTTTTTAAAGAGGTGCTGAGATCGTCAAGTCGTCGTACCATAAAAACTCGATAACCGGTACTGCGAAGGACTCCTGTCTATTTCCCACAAGGTTGCTGCTGGGGGAACAATATTAAGTGTTGGGGGAGTGTATTTAACCGGGAACGGATCTTCGTAGTAGTAGTATCCTTTGGGCACTAGAACTATGGACTGGTCAGAGTGCTGGTGGGCAAGGGTATTGGCATCGACACAAGGGGCACCCGTGCAACCAGATCCGACCACTACCGAGGCGAGGAGATGACCAACATCAAGGGAATACAGCACTCGATGTCGCAGGGGCCTCTACCGGGTGCCTATTGTCAGAGTGCTTCTAGAGAAAGGACCAATGGATTGAATTAAGGGGTTCATCGGGTACATTGTCAATGCCCCGTTCCTGGCTGCCGGCAATGGCCATAGTCTCCGTTCGGTAGATGGATCTTGTACGTACAAAGCGGGGGGGTAAAGGATACGAGACCGGATAGATGACGCAGACAAGCATGAAAACTGATTAAAAAGCATCATGTACCTACAGTCGAGTGGAGGTTCGGTCAGTGACCGGGGACAGCCTCCTGTCAGCCACAGACGATGTGTGATGTGTGGCTTGGACATGATGTGGGTAGGGAAGAGTCCTCGCAAAGCTTGGTGTCGGTGATGTACTCGCCAATCGATGGATGCCCTCTGCCCCACTAGAGATCGGACGGGGGTCGGTTGCATGTTCAGCTTCTTCTGAGTGCGGGAACCCTGCTCGTGCGGCAATCTTGCAGGTCGCCGACCTGGATCTGGTGTGGTGGGGCTCAATGGCCGCTTGGATTCCCAGCCGGGAGTCGGTGAGGAAGAGACGGTGGACTGGGCCCTGGATTTATACAGAGCTGTAGCCGTCAGTCTGCCAGTCCCTCTCTCCCAGGTGATAGCCACACCCGCCACAGTGTGTGGGGCATACTCAGGACTAGGGTTACTGGCACCCATGCTCTCTCATGCATCCCCGCACGGGCCAGCCTCTCTTCCCGGGTTACCGAGAAAGGTGTCTACGTATTGCACTCGACCGGTATATCGCTATCTACACCCAAACAACTCATGTATCATACTCACTCAGGTCCATCAGAAGGAGGGGTTGAATTCCTCTTTCATCAACCCGTTCTTGGTGTCTAGCATATTCTATCCCCTCCTCCTGCTTCTCCCGTTATGCAGAAACTCTCATCATCTGGTGGAGGGTGTCGCCATCGGTGTTACAGCTCTACATATACTTGGACGCCCAGCAGCCATCCGACAGTTTAACGCGCAGTTATTCGTTTTTTGTTTGGAGATAGCGGTCCATTCTCCTGCTGCAGCAATATATGCGAATGCAGCTACTCGGAGCCTGTCCTCTTAAAGACAGCAAGTCTCGCTTATGCCTGCACATCCCCTGCCATCTGGGTTTCAAATTCCATGACGAGCTGTGTCTCGGACGATCGCCAACTGCGTCTCGGAATGCCTGGATCTTACTTGCTGGCCTTGATTAATTGCTGCCCCCTTCGGTCCGGGTCGAATCCGCCGGCTCTTTAATCGGAAAGAATGAGGTATGTCCAAGACAGACCCTTTTGCCCAAACAAGAAAAGCCTTTATGGATCGGGAATAGCATTGTTTCCCTGCGAACGATCCCCCCCAGCCCCCACTGGGACTATGGTACCCACTGATTGGACAGGCCCATATATTTTTTGGGTTTGGGAACAAGCTCCCGCCCCAACTTGGCAATAAACCAACACATACAGTACCGTGGCAACGCTGAAAATCCTGCAATTTTTTTTCTCCCTTGGTAGGGCTACTTTTTCCCGGGCATTGTGGACTCTACTTTTATAAAGAGACGGACCGGAGGTGACTTGCGAATACTCATGCAGTTCTCACAATCCCCCCTTACCTCGCAACGGTAACAGACACTCATCGAACCTGAACCAGCCCTCACAATGCCGTTCAATCATTGTCTCCTCTCCGGACTGGTACTGGCAATCCTCATGGTAGCCGTATCCTGCCAGAATGCGATCCTCAGCCCAAACAACGAAAGCATTGTTGTCAAGGGACAACTCTTTATGATAAACTGGAGGTTGATCAGCATCAACACGGACTACTCGAACGTCTCAATCTCGCTCATAAACCCGGATATCAATCTAGCCAGCACGGGCCTCGACGTCATTACATACCCCTTCGCAGTAGCAAAAGCTGGCCGTGAGATCGACTCAGGGTTTTATCTCTACACCTACGACTGGGTCCCGAGCGAGATTCTAAAGACGAGTGAACGTTACCGAATCCGGGTAGACGACGGCGGTGTGATAATCGATTCGTCTGAATTCCTAATTACATCGCTCAACGACCTCAATAAAACAACTATACTTGGTTCTCACGGTCCGTCACCAGCGGTTGTTGGTGGTGCTGTTGCGGGTGCTGTTGTTGGATTTATTGCGATTTCTATCATCGTTTTTATATTCGTGGCAAAGCGAAGAGGGTGGTCGATCAAGAAGGAGGATGGTAATAAGGAGAGTGGAGCGGAGGAAGGGAGTGCAGGTACCGGCAGCGACGGCGGTGTTAGTAGTGGCGGTGATTATAGTGAGGCGCGAGATGAAGAAGATGGAATAATAGGGGACGTCAGTGTGAGGAACTCATACATACGTAACTCATTAGTACGAAGTTCAGTGATAAGTGATAGGAGTATCACGCCCCTCGAGGTACATGTGGAGCTGGAAGGAAGTCCTGGAAGGAATTCAGAATTACCTGGGAGCGTAGTAGGCGAGGAAATGCCTACAGAAGACTAATGCTTTATGATATTTTTTATGTATATATGTAATATAGTAAATAAAATAACGACTTTACGACACTCTAGAGTTATCATACTCTTTGCTCTTCCCGTGTCTAGTGGTTCAGCGTGATACCCATCACAATCACATACTGTCTTATCACTCGGCCAATCCCTGTCTCGATCACTGAGAAGATGTGCCAAGACGATCTCGTGTCGCACCCGTATGCCGTGGCTTGGCTGCACTTTAGTCATGCATACTGTCGCAACACCGCATACCATTACCAATGCCGAGGAGCAAGGTCCCGCTAAGTCGCTTATCACCACCCCTTAACCAGGAACGACGTAATACGCCTACTTGAATAGAGAAATACCTAGAATAGTTTTTAGAGCGAGGGGCTCGGAAGCCTGCGGTCATCCTTTTCTTAGCTAGACTAGGTACTAGTAGTCCAGTGGGGGTTGCAATGTTCTGTTACCTGTCTTGCGAGAGGCATCCACGGGGGGATGTGAAAAAAACCTTCTTAATACAAAAAAAACAAAAAACAATATATAGTTTCTCCTAGCCACTAGAAATTATCGGTCCTATCGGTTTCTTCCCGGCTTCTCGGTTTTAGACGAAACCTGTCACACCTACAGTCTCGTCTCGTCACGCCCCCCCCCCCCAGGGATACTCCTAGACAAAGAACTACGTAGAAGAGAGAAAAAAACAGGGACCGACGTGTCTCGGAACTAATAATCCACCTGGTAAACCATAAATTAGGCAAATAACATTGTCTCCCACTACCATAATAACCCCCCAGGAAGGTTCTATCTCACCAAGATACATAACATCTCAAAATATACGATGGCAGGGTCCGTGCGTCCTGCAGAGGTTCCCCTCCCCCTTGTTTTTTTCTAGCTCTTTTCCAGGAGTACGGGTATATGTACGTTTGAAGCGCAGATTAAAGGGTTTTAGGCTCCACTCTCCCTAAGGAGGAACTTCTACTAATATCGGCGACTACTAAGAACTGCCGATTACGAGGGTACTGCAGTTGCTTTTATAACGAGGGTAGGTATATCCCACTCTAGTTCTAGCCCCTCCCTCCCTCCCTCCTTACACTTGCTCCTTCTGAGCTAGGGATACGTTTTTTGCGGGCGATATTTGCTTTGCTTTTATTCGACTAGGTGTTTATTACGTATTCGTACTAGTAGGCCTACTAGCATGATAGCACAATTTTGTCATTAGTAGATGATATTACTGACGACGAGACTATATATATAACGCCAAGAAAGCACTAGTCCATTGTCTAGGAATCTTTTAATACAGGCCCCCAACAGGTGTACTAGTAGTACTGATTACTAGATGTTTTTTATTAATTAGTAGTGGGTACTAGGTCAATAATTCCAGCTACTAATATAGCTTAGTATTCTTCAATTCTTGCCTCGGCCAATCAAGCGGGAGGTGTGTTCTTGGCGTTTTACATAGACAATATAATTCAATCCGATTAATATGCCTCTTCTCATATAGACTTATATAGTCCTATCTATTCTGAGGTAGGGAAAGATACCACAAATACTGAAGTGAATGGCTGGGGTTCCACATACAAGTCTAAGTGGAGTAGTAGAGGATTCCCGTATCTTATGGAAACAAGCCCCGACCCTACGGAAATTTAAATCTCGTAGATCTACCCGTTATGAGTTGGATCCACTAGGGAACTTAGGGAGTTTAGGCATTGAACTCCACAAGTTCCTTTTGCCCCCACCCCAGAAAACCTGGGAGACACTTATTCATAAAACGGTAACTAGTGTTAACTTAGTACTAGACAGTCTAGTCTATTACAGTGTTTAGATAAATGTAAGTATTATTGGAGGGTCTGTCTCCCGGCAGTAATTTATGCGCTTTAACCTTTAAGGTCTTACGCGAACGGAAGACTACTCTTCTCCAAAATGTGGTCTCTCTTGTATTTGCGGTCTGGGGAATAAAAAATATCTTAAATATCTACGAGGTTCATAAGGCCCTATCTACAAGTACATAAAATACTAGTATAGTCGTAAATGGGCCTGAATGAATTGATTAATTAATCATAAGTACCGTTTTTTTTTTTTTCTCATTAATTATCATAAGTACCGTGAACGGGGGTCTGTTTTTTTATAGATGCACTAAAAGCACTTCATGAATACTCCTTTGGGCTCCATGTACATGATAAATTCATTCAATTCATTCATTCACTTCATGAATACTACTAAGCAGGTTTCATATATGATTTCTAGTTAGTATCGCCGGTAGGATTTATTATGGACGCCATTGTATGTTAATCAACATTTGTAACTTACACAGTTCTTTCAAACAGCTAAAATCCTAGAAATTACATATATGCAAAGTTTATAGAAGAAGACTGAGGAATGGATGGATGGCGATGATCTGTTTCTCAGAGCAATTTACGATAGGAAGGTGAAACAATGCGTTCTGTAATACCAATTTCCAGTTTTCAATTCCATTGCAAGAATATAGGCACATACACAAAGTATCGTCCAACAGTGTCGGTAAAGTCTTTCCTCCCCTTTTCTCCTAGTAATGTGACATGAAACCCAGGTTGAATAAGCATACTGAAACAGAAAAGAAATCCCCCTTAAATATACATGATAACTAATCCTCAGCGTAACTGGCCGTCACACTTCCATATTTTCTCCCGTTAAATTCCATATGGAAAACAGCAATCATAGCCGACTTTATTGTCAGAATCAAATCGTAATCGATGTCGTAATAGGGTACCCCATTAGTTCCGACCTTTCTGGTAAACATATCCTTCGGCACCATACTCAAGTCCGAGATGAGTGTGCACAGCGGTTTAACGGCTACTATACGTAAGTATTTCTCAACATCTACAATCGATCTTTGGGAACTTACTGCTATTAGGCTGATTCGAGTAATCAGGAGCTGATTCTTGATCGCATTTATAAAGAGTACTTGTGAACTTCATACTGTGATCAATTCCTACAGTATAAAAGAAAGGAATTGAAATGGGGTTCTCTTCCGAGACTTGCTGGCCCTAAACCTGAAGTTAGTAGGGAGCTCATTCCATGATTAATTCTGTGACCTTACTTGTTTGATGTACCATGTCATATAATTATTACAATAAGCCGTCCCTGTATATCGGCAATGAATAAGGTTTTGAATTGGGTGTTTCCCGAATATAAATCCGGTGCAACAATCTGTGCCATAATGTCGCCGAGCTGTACGGGTAGAAATACGGATTCCAAGGGCCGCACCACGTGCAACAGCACTCCATCTATTTATTGTTAGTTTTGTATAGTATAGGTAAGCCGGGGAAGGACGTACGCATTGGGTGGCTGAAGGATTTCTGGTGATGTCCGATCTCGCTTTCTTAGCTCTTCTTCCAATCGTCTAAGGAGGTATTTGGAGGAACCGAACCCTCCAACAAGGAGAATAGCCTAATACTGGATTAGAAAAAAGAAACTCGGGCCAGGGCCTGGGAAGGTATCAAACCGAAAGACGTAGCCCCCGGTGGGCTTGAGCTTCAACGCTGTCAATTTGCTTCTGGACAAGTGGAATAATTTTGTTAACGACAGGGTCAAATATGCCCTTCATATCTTCCCTGGTCAAGATAAGTTCCCCATCCTCTATCCCTGCTGCAGGATCATCATATACTCCGCCAACTGGGCAGGCAAAGATATCATCGCCTTCGGAATTTGAGAAGCTTCGTTTCAGATCCTCCTCAAATGCCTTCATCATTCTATTCCGTGGCGTCGTCTTCATCTTATCATATCTGCGGAAGTTAGTTTCGAGACCTATAGCCCGAGAGATTTGTGATTTACTTACTTCCTCCCTATCCGGGTCCTCACCAAGTTCTCAAAGTTTCCATTGAGGAAGGTGGAGCCGCATAGACCTCCGGTTCCTGCAGCGCATTCCTGCACAACAAGGTGTGGGGTGACTGCCGTGACTTCATACGAGATAAGATCCTAAGTCTTGTTTTAGAAACTGCTATAACAATATTATACTAGATAACTAAAATAAGGTTTCTCGAGGGCTTCTGGCTGGGATTCGAGCTGTATAAGGTGGATAAAATAGAGATACCATAGGCATGAGATAGAAACTAAAGGATGAATCTTTGGTAAAGCTAGGATAGGATAACTTACGACTGTGCCACCACCGCAATCTACAACGACGAAAGCATCTTGCTCCTGGTATCTCCTGTTAGCTTAAGTAATAGGTAGATTACCCACATTTCTAACCTTGAGTGTGCTAATTTTGAGATCCCTTAACAGAGTCCACGCTGCTGCAGCATCAGGTTCAGAAATGAGCTGAAGAGTATTCCGGGTCCCGAAACCTGCAGCCTCCGCTGCTTGAAGAGTTAACGATTTTGCAGTATCGGTCCAGATCTCGAGTGCAAAGTCAGCAAGAATAACCTAAGCCCAAGTGATTGAAGCAACTTACTGCGGGGACTGTCAAGATATAGTCGACAGGTGTTGCTTCTAGGAATGCTCTTCCATAGCTTCTCTGGATAGTATCGATAGTATGTTTTCTCAAGCAAGTCAAAAAATCCGTAACCACGTCAACTGGCTTCTTTGTATTCGGATTTGGGATCAAGCTCTTGGTTCGGGTAATGGTTGCATTGGTGGCAAGGTATTCAGCTGGCTCAAGGAGGAGTTTAATCCAGGCAAGCCTTTCTTCGCCGGGTCTAATTTCGAAACCCCACTTGCTCACCTCTCCTGTAGCAGTGTAGGAGATCTCGCTCGGTACTTTCTCGGACTTCCTAGATCCCTAATGATGTTGTCAGCAGAGCACAAGCTTGAGCACGGGAAAACTGTCTTGAACATTGGGTGTTTGCTCCAGGATTGCAAGAGCAGATTGATCTCCAGATAGCTCAGCAGGATATATCAATTTTATTGGGTTCTTACACCTGGCCACTCTGTTATGACAATGGTTTCGTCTGGTTTCGCTGTATCGGTCTGTATGATCACTGTTAACGGATGTCCTGATTTGCCACATGACCCCTCAAGTGGTGACTTACCCAAGCAACCCCAGAGAATGTAGTTCCAAAATCTATCCCTACTCTCAATCGATGTTCGACAGCCATCTTGGATGATTTCTATGCGAAAACGTGTAGCAGTGTACAGTAAAGATGGTCGTGAGGGTTTCGATGAAGTGCTCTATGCGACCAGGTCGTACAGGAGCGGGGTGCGAAAGCGAAGGGGGATAGCGTTTGATAACTTCGTACTAAGGTCCAAGGGATTTAGATTCTGCAAAGACCGTTTACTGAGAGAAAGCAACTCTGGGGTGGTTAAAAGTAGAGGGCTCTATTTGCCAAGGTCATATGAGAGCTTGTGTATCTCTATTTTACGGGACTGGTCGTAAACTATGGGCGTCTGGGGGCTGCTGCGCCAGCTTCACCAAACTGTCTAAACTCTAGCACCCCCCCATATTATGCATATGCAGCCTATTCGGATACGCAACAGGTTAGAAGAACCTGGAAGCGACGACTGCTCTCCAATCCGCCCTAAAGTACATTACGATTTGGTTGGCCAACTTTGCCTGCCACGAATATAATAATATAGTGATTACCGCCGGGCGCCTAAGAGTAGACGGTATGATTGGGCTAGAGCGGATACCCAAGGTTCATATGAGCTCTTCATGTCATGACTGTAGCACCCGAGGAAACAAAGACGAAATCTACCGCGTTGGTGGGAGCTGGCGAAGGCACCCAGCTGATGCGTTGTTAAGCTGGGGCAGTAACTTATCTCTGGGGGCCTGAAACTTACATACAAACCCCCGCTATGTGCCCGTTCCTATGCAGATCATTAGAAACCAGTATTGCACAAGGCAATCAATAGAACGCATGTTGATTTAAGGCACCCAGTATTTTGGCCAATCAAATTCACCGATGCTCGGTTGTTTTCACATACAGGACACCAGATGCAGTTAGTGGTCGCAGATACCGATAGCGGGCTGTTGCCTAGCTGCTGCGGACTGCGCTGCAACCGCTACCGCTACCGCCACATCTGAGCCCAAGTTAGGCGTCTAACACAAACGTCACACTCTAAAGGAACTTGTGGGGAGTTGGGGCTATGGGTTAGAATTATTGCCACGGTTTGACAGCCGATTTAGCCAAATTATTGGTTTCCTCTTGGTGGAACGAACCCCGGAGGATAGGCACGATGGTCTGGTGTAGATAACATACCCCGCAGTTCGATGCCCAATCCTGGGTATCTACTGCCCCATTGGAGCGAGCAGTGAAATTTTACATCACCTGGTTAAGGAATTGATGCATGGGCTGCAATCAGAGGATACATCTGGGGCGATTCTGTACGGTATGCAGAAGCAGCTGGTGTTGGAACGTCAGAGACTTAGTTTTAGGAGTTGATTGCATATGCATAACACTGGAGCCTTGGGTTCTATTACATACCCGTCTTAAATGGCCTGAAAAAATCAGATGCTGAGGTCTTCGTGGAACTGTTCCCCGACTCCAGATCTACGTACATACCCTGAGCAACGGGCCAGCTCTACTACTTTACTATACCAGCACCTTCAACCTCCCTCCCTCCCTGTGTGAAGCTGAGCAAGAAGAACGATAGAAAATAGTATGAGTTTATCTCAATCTATATCACTCATGTGGGCCAGATCAAGGGGGGAGAGCCACTCACAAACAGGCAACGTTACCGAGGATAGATATATTTCCCATCGGTCCGAGAGCCCCCCATTCACATTACCATCGTACGAAAACGATCTGGGATCTAGGAACGAATCTTCTAAACGACATCCATACGACGTCCATGAATCCGAGACCAATTCCCCACCTTCAGCGCGAGAGGTAGACATAGGTCACAGGGGCTCTCGTCCTCCTACGCGGGAAGCAGATGGAAACTACAGAAACTCTCGATCTTCCACACAGGAAGCCGATATAACCCATAGAAATTCTCACCCTGCTCTTCCATGGCGTGAGGTATAACCTTTCTTCCAACATGGAGTTTTGCGCTTGCGTTTGCCTAACCGGGAATATAGGAGAATAACCGTATCGACTCGCGGGATGTCAAGATCATCAAAGATCTAGAAGCCAGACTGGAAAAATTGGACAAGTTAGTGGGGAGGTCAAAGGCAGATCAGGAGCAGCTCAAGACTGAACGAGATACATGGCGAAAGCGAGCCGAGACCAACGAGGCAAGGTACGGCAGAGCGGCCAAGGATCGAGATGAGTATCAAAAGAAATACGAAGCCCTTGTCCCAAAATACAACAAAGCGATCAAGGACCGAGATGAATGGCAAAAGAAATTTACCGACAAGAGCAACAAAGCAGTCAGGGAAAAAACCGAAGCCTACCGCGCTCAATGCAACCAAATGCTCAAGGAACGAGATGAGGCCCACCGCAAAGAAATCGGCATTTGGCGTAAGGATATGGATGAATTGCGCCAGGAGAACAATGGATTGCGAAAGCAAGGCGAGACTTACCATAAATTCTGGAAGGATTTAGAAGGGAAGCAGACCGATTTGGTAAAGAACTACGATGAAGCCCAAGCAACCATAGAGAAGCAGAAAGCAAATATCACAGAGCTCACTGTATCGATTTCGCGTTCCGTCAACACCAGTGGTATTACTACTCGAGACGATGATTATTTCGAATTAGAGTTTGCTAGCCTAGCGGGGGCGATTCATCAATGGGTCATCCGCTGCTTTCGCGGGATCTCGGTGGTGAAATACAAAGACCTTCCACAGGAGCTTCTTGACTCGCTAGGGGTAAACTTGCCAGGATACAACGTACTTCCGGATTCTATACTCAATCTCAAACAAGTCGAAGCTGTGTTTGCCGAGAGATTGTGCAATAACATTTTCCATCCGAATTTTCTTTTCACGATACAGGGGAAGTTGTATGACTTTGATCATATATGCGGGCCTCTTTCAGGAACCGGCAAGTCCCCAGAATCTCTCTACCCGCTTCTAAGAAAGTATTAAGCACTTTATTAGCTAATTGGTAACCAGATCTTAAAAAGCGGGAGTGGTATGCTCAAACGGTCGGTATGTTTTTCGCGAATGATCAATACGATGATCACCTCAGGCATAATACTAGTTGTGTGGAGAAGGATCTTCAAGTGTTCTCCGGTTTTCTAGCAAATGGGGAGAATGAAGAGCAGCGCCACAAGTCACTACCCGCCATCATCGAACAGGCCGTTAATCTACAGAAGGAAACGTTCCGACAGGTTTCACTATTTCAACTTCACCAGATCATGCCAGGAGACTCATACGATCCTTTCATTATGGAAGATAGTTCGGGAATAGTAGATGACGAGGATGATGAGGATGAAGATGAAAGTGAAGATGATGAGGACAAAGACGGGGATGAAGAAATGAAGGATAGAAAGGATGCGAAACAGAAAGAGAAAGGGGCCAAGAGTTTTATTGTTCGGACGACACTTTTCTCACCAGTTCTGCGGTGGGCGTTTGATGATGATGGTGTTTTCTTGAAGACTCCTGTCGTTGTACGTAAAGGGACAGTGATTGCCATGCGCGGTGGGAACTAGTTTTTATTTATTTTGTTCATGCTCAAATTCGTTGGGTTATGGCGGTCTCCCTCAGATTCCTGGTATTCTTAATTTCTATCAAGAGGGAAGGATTATGTACTTGGTTTTTATTTGGACGAAAGTATTCTACTTCTCTCATTCTATTAACTTATAAAGACTTGATGGGATTACTTAAAAAAGATGATTTCCCCAAAAATGGAATACTTCTCTCCAAGTGTCCCTCTTCTCAACAAACCTGGAATGCTTCAGCAGTTTCAGCCTCATGGTGCGGGGTTATGCTGCATATGCATAGCATAAAGTTCTTGCATATGTGCCCGTAGTCTGTTATCAGAACACACTCCTCCTGTCGATTTCTCCACCGTACAGGATGCATTAGTAGAAATCTCACCGAATCGAGTGATTCTCGCGGCTTCGACATCTGTGTGGATGAGCTCTCAGACTGACTCTTCTGCGGAAGAGCCTGTCGCCTTGGCATGGGCTAGCGCGCGGGCCGGACCGAGCCGCACAGCACCTGGTCAGCCTCCTTAGAAAGCTAAACCCCAAGGATCTTTCGTCCATCCCATCTACATCTGATAACAACTAGCCTTATCAGATTCTTATGTGCTTACTAATCTTCATATCGTATCAACAGCGATCCATCTCGGACGGAATCAGTGAATGAAGCCCTTAGGCCATGGTATTCTGATTCAAAAATCAAAACCAAAAACTAAAACAAAAACAAAAACAACTGCAAGGTCAAACCGCATCGATTATTCACATTTCGCCATCCTCCACGTCTTCACACAAACCTCCCCAGCCCCACTCCTCTTCCGGTCTTCCTCTGGACAGAATCAGTAACGCAACCTTCAGCCGTCATCATACCCAGATATGTCTGACATTATTTCCGCCGGTCCCTATGTAATTCGCAACAAAAAGACGTCGGCCGTTTTACATATTGAAAACCCGGATATGCATACTAAATGGTCTCCTATATTAGCCCATGACCAAGCAGAGAATCAATACCACAATCAGCAAATATGGTGGATCGAGCCGCTCGTCAATGGAGAGGACAGCGACGGCAAAAAGGGGTCGATATATTCTATCTCTAACCCTGCTAGTGGGAATCATCTCGCATCTAACGGTGCGTTGTGCATAGTCCATATTAATATACTCAAGAGCGCTAAAAATTCGACTTTAAGATGATGATGGGGTGATCGCTCTGTGCGAGCAAAATGGAGGTCCTTGGCAATGGTGGAAGTTCCGAAGAGCGCACGAATGTAAAGATGGGTAGGCGATACTATAAACATTGTGATATTATTTCCTCTCCAATACTAATATAACTTAGGGTTTATTATTACATAGTTACTACTCGGGATCGCGGAGTTAACATTAAAAGCGAAAGTTCAAAGTTGGTCATCAGAACCCAGGACCTTACACCTGGATCTGAGGAGTTTTACTGGGAGCTTGTCATTCCTGCTACGGGTTATCCCCCAGGATGGATCCATATAAAAAGTGCGAATACCGGGGGCCTACTCAGCCATACATACCTCAATGACCCACCAGCCCTCTTACCGTCCCCAGATTCACTTAAATCATCACAATACCACGAGATGTGGCACTTTCAATGGACTATAGTCAATTCAGCAGGGTGGCATTCCATATCTACCCCAGGCGCAGGTGCGAACTCATGGGCTATCAAGAACCGGCTTACGGGTGCTATTCTCGTCAACAATACCTGGTGTGTCTCAGGCGCTCGCTTGGATCATGTAAATGCATGGGAACTCGGTAAACCGAATTCGACGGATTCAATGTGGAAGCTCGAACTTGACCGATCTCGGAATTGGAAAATCGTAAATCTCAATACAAACTTTCTACTACAGCAGACAGATGTACCCCGTAGCGGCGGTATGCAAGTAGTTTGCATGGAAAAAACTTTCTCGTTGAAGGAAGGTACTAAGAGTTGGATACTTAGGTATATCCCTTACAATTGTTATACGCTCGCCTCCCCGATATATACTGAGGGCAGAAATAGCTAACTCTATAGCTCACCTACACTCGAAACAAATGATGAGGTAAGCACTTCTGTAGTGGAACCAAATTGAATACCCTGGCCTTCTTGGTTTTCTAGTTCCTAACACAAGTGTGATGGGCTACAGTCACCACCCGATTATGAGGCTTGAATATAAAACTTGATCGAGAGTGGTAATTTTATTCCTCTTTTTATGCTAGTCTTTTAGGTTGGCTACTATTTTCAAATATTTATATCTTGGTAATTTGGATACAAGCCAGTACTTGAAATATAGCTATTCCCTTGTTGCACGAGTAGTGAAACCCAGAAGGACCACTGAAGTTGATTGTCACCTTCTTTACTTTAACCCATCCATAACCGATATTATGAAAGATTATTGGTACCGGAGATTCTTATGTACTTCATGGCTCAAGCTATACCGTAGAGTATTTAGGTGTAAACCTGGAGAAGGTTGAATCTTGAAGCCCCGTCTAGTTGGTTAATCATATCGTATAACGCTTGATAAACCTAGTGAGGATGTGCCGGAAGTCATGGCGCAAATCCACATATACCCCTGGTCGCTGACACCGCACTTATCGAAAGCAATAGTTAACGCGAAGCCATTACAACGGTATATAGCACACATCATTTACCCCAAGATCTCACTAGGAACTGTGTAGTGCTCTACCCAAGTGCAATCGAAATAGGGTATGTATCCTGATGACTACAGACACACAGAGACTAAATGCCAAAAGATTAGTCGACAAAAGTCAACATCTGACTTAGGCGTGGTAGTTTGGAAGAAGTAATTTACCAGAAGACGTACATTTAATGCGCTCGGAGAGCTTGCGGCAATTAACGATATTAGGGTAGTGGTATACTGGATCCTCGTTACTGCATGTTTCACCCTTACAATCGCATACTGTTTTACAGAAGGCTATTCTACATAGGGGTTAGAAAAACCCTGGCAGATGCGACTGCAGAACCTTTTCTGCGGGGTCTTCCATGCTACTCTACTCATCATCCACTCGTGTTGGATAAAATTTAGCCAGAGCTTATACTAGATTACTATGATTATCGACTATATTAACAGCATCGGAAAACAGTTTATAGTAGCTAAGAATGCACTACCATACCGGGAAATAGTGCATTTATGGTAGAGATGGTGGGAGGGACCCATCCTTTCTCTATGTTGGGGGGATTAGAAGAATTAAGGGAGATTTTTGAATTAGTCAAATCGAATAGCTTTTCTCCCGCTGCAAGACCTCTAATAGGTGGCTGGTCATCGGGTGCTCAACCTAAAGAGGTTTTGCATAGATAGGCTAGTCGGAGAAAGGCTTTATATACCAATAAACATTCTATTACTTCTAGTTAAGGAATTATTAATATCTATTCTTTAAGAAGATCAGAGATAGTTTACCGTTATTTTAAGGATAAATCTAGAATTGATATCCTCTATTTACCTCTTGACTGTTATATTACTGAACCTAAATATTATCTCCCACCCGAACGAGGGAAGCATAACTGTGAAAAACCTCTCACGGCTAACTCTGTGAGTAGAATATATCCCCATAATGACTAACCATGAAACTTCCTAGCTAAAAAAAACCATAATGCCAGATACATCAGACCCCCGGGTGTAGCTCCCATGAGTATATCAAAAGAGCCTCAATAAATAGTCTATGCTAAGCCCTTAATCCGCATCCCTCCCTCGACTAAGCCACCTTACACCCGCTACTTATCTGTGCTTCAATTATTTGCGCTTTCATCTCCTCAGCCTCCTTCCACAGCCCGCCCATTTGGTATGTCATAGCTAGACCTCTCATAACCGAAAGAGTTTTTGGGTGATCTATGCCTAAGACTCTCTTCCTCACCTCTAGAACTTGTAGTTCAAGCTTTTCCGCCTCTCCTAATTGCCTACTATCTTTATATGCCGCTGCTAGGTTTTCCATAGTTTGTAGAGTGTCTAGATGATCCTCGCCAAGCAGTTTCTTCCTTGTATCTAGTATTTGTATCATGAGCCCTTGGGCCTCAATTAATCGCCCAAGACTCTCGTATGTCACTGCTAGATTTTCCATGGCCTTTAAAGTTTCGGGGTGCTCATCACCCAATAACCTCTGCCTCGCCCCTAGGACCTGAAGTCCAAGCTTTTCTGCCTCCCCTAATCGCAAAGTCTTTCGGTATGTCACTGATAGGTTTTCCATCGTTCGTAGGGTATCCAAATTCTCTTCGCCAAATATTCTCTTCCTTGCATCCAGTACTTGTATCATGAGCCCTTGTGCCTCATTTAGCAGTCCAAGACTGTCGTATGTCACTGCTAGGTTTCCCATAGCCTGTACGGTGTCCATATGATCCTCGCCTAATAGCCTCTTTCTCGCCTCTAGTACTTGTATTTCAAGCTCTTCAGCCTCACTTAATCGCCCACTCTTGTTGTATATGGCTGCTAGGTTGGCCATTGTTTGCAAGGTGCCTAGGTGGTCTTCGCCTAACATCTTCCTCTCTGCATCCAATACTTGCACAACAAGCTCTTCACCCTCCTTTAACCGTCCAAGACCACAATATATCGCAGCCAGGTCTCCGGTAATACGTAGGGTTAATCGGTGATCTTGACCTAAAAACTTCTTCCTTGCCTCTATCACTTGTATCGAGAGCTCTTCAGCCTCCTCTAGCCGTCCATAGCTGTAATATGTCGATGCCAGATCTTCGATAGCATACAGAGTGTCCGGATGGTTTTTTCCCAATGCCTCCAAACTTCTCTGTAGTACTTGCATACAAAGCTCTTCAGCTTCCTTCAGCCTTCCATATCTACGATACATCTTTGCTAGGCCTCCCTTTACCTGCATAGTTCTCAGATGCTCCTTGCCGAATACTTTTTTCATTGACTCTAATACTCGTATAGTAATCTCTTCTGCTTCCTTTACTCGGCCGGTATTAAAGTATGTCACCGCTAGGTTTTCCATAGTGTGTAGGGTTTCTGGATGCTCCGCACCCAACGTCGTCTTCTGTATATCTAGTATCCGTTCTTCGAGATTTTGTGCCTCCTCAAGCCGTCCATCAGCATGGTATATTCTGGCAAGGTTACCCATTCCTCGTAGAGTGTCCAGGTGTTCCTCCCCCAGCACTTTCTTTCTCAATTGTAGTACTTTAAGTTCGAGCCCTTCTGAATCCTTCAACAGCCCGCGATTACTATATGTAACCGCTAAATTTCCCATAGCAACTAAGGTATATGGGTGTTCTTTGCCCAACAGCTCCTCCCTCCTCTCCAATACCTGTAACTCAAGCTCTTCAGCTTCCTTAAACCGCCCAGTCAGATTGTATGTCGCAGCTAGGTTTCCCATCGCCTCTAAAGTGTCAAGATGCCTCTCGCCCAACACTTCCTTTCTTGCTTCAAGGACTTTTAATTCAAGCTCTGCCGCTTCATCAAACCGGCTATAAGCAGAATATGCGACTGCTAGGCTTGCCATTGCTCGTAGGGTATCTAGATGCCCTTCCCCAATTTCTGTTTTCCTTTTTCTCACACTTTCATAGACTAGCTGATAGACCCAATCTTGGAGGCCCGATGGCCCTAGCCACTCACTTACTTTTGACTGAAGGTGTATGTAGTCACCTAAGGCCAAGGGTTGCAAAGCAGTCGTACGTTTTCGGTAGAGAGCGCTCTCTAACCACGTGATTGCTTGCGGACTCTTTACAAAATCCATGAGTCGCTTAGATAGCTGTTGGGTATCGTCCTCGGTACAAGGTGGTGATTCTATGAGATGGAGCCACCAATACTGAGTAGCGTATTGCTTGAAGGGAAACAGGTCATCGAGCGTATTCTCCCCGTATCTTTCCGTAAAATGCACAAAGTCGGCAAATACTTCGGATTGGAGGTAACGGATAGAAGCTATAGCTAACATACGGTGAATCGCCGTTGCTTCTTGGAACTGGGGCTGAAACACCGGATGATGGCTAGCTGTAGTTTCCATAAATATTTGGAATGATGAATGGACAAAGGTCACGGTGCCATCTTGTTGAACTGACAAAATTGGGGCACAGAGCGATAAGAGTTTCTCTTGAAACTCGGTGACTGATTCCTTATCACTGTCAATAGGGTCAATTACCGGGGGTTCGTTCGTTTCTGGAAAACTAAACCCCAGTGCCACTTGTAGCTCATCAATTTTTAGTGGCCGGAAACTCCCCAGGACACACCCCAAAGCTCGGAAGATCTCTTGCTTGAACGAAATGTTTTCCGCTTCTGAGCTGTTTTCGTCGTCCTTCAGCATCCTTTCTAGGATATAGACAAATAAAACGTCAAGCTTTTTCGGAAGTCTATGGATAGAATCTAGTAGTCTGGCCTCCGTAGGGCATATCGATCTTTTAGCTGCTTTCAGCTGTGCAATTACCAATTTCACCCACAGGAACATCCCCTCTGCGTTCCCTAATAATAATTCTCTGATTTTCGGATATACATCCTGACGCTGATCTAGAACTCGCTGTAGATTGGTATCTACGTATTGGACAAGGTCGGCGCGGGTATTATCTGGGGTGATCTGGATTGTAGAGAGATTGCCGTCTAAAACTTCACTGATTGGGCTCACATTCTGACTGACTAAGAGTAGCCGTATGTGTGGGGAAGTCTTCGTGAGGTTTGTTAGCCACTTGAGAATATTCTCAGGGCATTCGCATTCGTCCAATCCGTCCAGCACAATCTTACAAGACGTATAAGACATCAATAATTCCTCAAAAAGCGTGAAAATAGCCCGAGGACTAAGGCTTTCAATGCTACCTAAACTAGGATTAGAGTGGGTTTTGGGGTTTGCCGTCGCTCGCCACTTATTTATCGTTATTTGCTTCTGGTCAGGCCGGAGGTCTTGCCTGCTGATAAGCTGCCAAACCAGAATTTTCATCAGAGCTAATGGGCTTTGCTTGCTCTCATCTCTCTTGTCGCAAAACGCATAGCCAAGATGCTTCTGCCCGGGTTCTGTAGAGTTCTCGGCTTCGATGGTCTCAACGATTGTAGATGCAATAACTGACTTCCCACACCCCGGACCACCGTGGATCCAAAGAAATTTGGATGGGCCATTGTTCCAATTTTTAAATTCGTCATTCTCCAGAATCCATTGGCAGGTATTGGTTTCGCGCTGATCCCTGATATTCTCATAATCCGACTGGTAATTTGGGGGGCTGAGCCAGCTCCTGATCTTCTCATACTGTGTATTCCGTTAGCTTTCATACAACTGAGCAGCATATCCTTGTCAATACTGAATGCTGCAAAAATACCTCTTCTTTAAATTCCTAAAAACAATTGATAGTTAGTGCAAAATTTCTTTATTCGCGGGATATGAGCTTATTCTCACATAATTAATATCAAATATCGTTGGTTTCAGCTGTAGAGGCATATACGTGGCTTTAGGAAGGTTAAAATTGGGTTATATTAAGGTGGAAGATAAATTGCATTACTTACATATATCTGTCATAGACTTCACGCAGTCTTCCATCTCTATCCTCACTCCCTCAGTTTCAAGATATACATCGGTTGCAGCCGACATCTCCCCAATTTTTTTGCTTTCTTCAAGTCTAATTTCCTCAAGCCCCCTAATAACATTGAAGCGGAAATACCGGTGTGTCTCTTTAAGATCCCGGTGAGCCACCAAGAATCGTTCAGCAGTCCGTTCTGTATCGGTGGCAATATTTTTGAGTGTCCTTACAACTTGGACCAAGTTATCACCGAACTTGCTAAAGTTTGATTGACCAGTACCAATGCTAATCAAACACCGAAGCCTCTGGTTTAAATCAGGCCAGATATCTCGGGCCTCCGCCAGGACTTCATTAACTGGGTTATTAACCCCTGTCGCTCCATCAACGTACGTCGCACCAAACGGCCCAATAGTAATCGGGTCGAAGAATGTAGTGGCTGCAGATGTAGCACGACCAGCTTCCCAGGTCTTGCAGTTCGGGTTATTTTTTTTTTTTTTTTTTTTTTTTAATTCAAGTGATTTTATTGTTCTGGGTACAAAATCTGGTATGCAGTATAAACTATGACCTAAAAAGAACCCTTCCCCTTCCTAAAAATAAAACGCGACCCCTTTCAAAATTCCAAATAACAAATAGTTTTAACACAGGAAAATAAAAGAAACACTTTTAACAAAACCAATGTACTACTCAAATGTAACTTCCTTCCTTCTGACTTGCTGTCTTGGTGCCGTTATACACGGACTTGGTGAACTTGATAGCTCCTTATGATTCGGAGTAGGTAATGGAGGTGAGAGAGGACGTAGTGGAGGAGAGTGGCACCGGTGACGGGAGTGCTTTTTTGGGAAAATTTATTTTGTTTTGAACGACGAAGGTCCCGACGAGTAGCGAGAGAGCTTCAGAGCTCCAGATTTCGTCTAGGGATCTTATGTTGGGTAGAAGAGAGTTTCTGGACACGGCGAGACTGGGGCAGTGCAGAAGCACATGCTCTGTTGTTTCGGGGGAAAGAAAACACCTGGGGCAGGTGTCGGGAGTGTGGAGATTTATCCACGACTTATGGGCGTTTAGGTAGCTCTTTTCCACCCGCATTTGATGGAGACGGGAGGATTGAAACTTGTGAAGGGACATGAAGTATGGTGTTGTGAGGGAACAACCATATTTATAGTAGCTGGGTGGGGGATAGAGAATCTCCCAGTTCTTAAGAAGCTGTTGCTTAACCATAATTGAAAAACTTTTATGGCTAAGATTGGAGCCTAGTAACGGTTGGACTAGGGAACCTAGGAATTCGATTGGTAGGTGATTCACGCCTGCCTTGGCGACCGAGTTCCACTTTTTGGGGGGATTAGGGAGGCCTTTAAGAAGTTCGGAGTGTGAGTAGCTCCGTTCGGATGAGATGGTAGGGAACGACGAGTCAAACCGGGCCGTGACTGGGTTGTTAAGGGGGTGGGCAGTAGCAACTCGGATGGCGTGTTTGATCTTGAGATAGTGAAGGTAAAGTATCAACGGGGGGGCGGATGCTTCCGCCCATAGAGCGTGTAGATTGGTCGACCTAAAGCAACCTAAGGCCCACCTGAGGACAGAGTTCCAAAAGACCTCCATTTCTTTTAGGGCTGAGGTGGGGGTAAAAAGAGTGGCTCCATAGGTAAGCATGGGGCGAATAGCGAGAGTAGCAAGTTTCCTGCAGTTACCTGAGGAAAGACCTTTCCCGGGAGAGGAAAATCTATGAAGGATACCAAAGGAAGCCTGGGCGGACGCCAGTCTTCTAATAAAGTGATCGTTAGGGTTAAATGAGGGTGAGAACCAGTAGCCGACCCACCGGACTATTGGTTTTGGATGGAAGGTGTGTCCATCAATACACACGGGAAGATGTGAGACTGGGGACTTGTCTCTGGGGGTGCGCCAGTGCATCAGCTCAGTTTTAGCGACTGAGAAGGACACATTGCGGGGGGCTGCGTCGTTTTTAAGACGATAGTAGTTTTCTTGAAGTAAGAGAATGTTTTCCTCAACTGTGGGTGAGGCGACCGTGATGGCAAAGTCATCAACGTATGATAGGGTAATACCTGGTGACGGTTCCAGATGATGTAAAACACTAACATAAATAACAAATAGTAAAGGAGAGATAGGGGATCCTTGGGGGACCCCAACTTGCACGGGAACAGCTAGCTTGGGGGAGCCTTTATAAAGCAAGGTGACCCAGCGATCGGACAAAAAGGAAAGAATCCAATTAACCATATAGGGGGGAACGCTTTGGGAAGTAAGAATGGAGGCTAGGGTGTGTTTGACCACATTGTCAAAGCCGCCTTTAATGTCTAGAAAGAGAGTGGAGACTTTCAGCTTAGCTAACTGCATAGCTCTGATTTCGTTGTAAAAGACAGTGGTGGCATCTGAGGTGGAGAGGCCTGCGACTGAGCCGCACTGGTGTGGATGTACTAGGCCGGTGGCCTTCGCAATCTTTGCCAGTCTAAGGGTGACAACTTTCTCCAAAACTTTTGAGAAGGTTTGGAGAAGCACAATTATCCGATAGGAGGAGGTGGCTGTGTAGTCGTCTTTGCCTGGCTTGGCTAGGACGACCCCGTTTGCCTTTTTTAGGGAAAGTGGGTGGTAACCGCTTTTTAAAAGAGGGGTAAGTATTCTGGGAATGAGTGTGGGGTTAATCCTGTGGACACCTTTCCATATTGAGTAAGGAATGGAGTCGGGTCCTGGTGCCGACAGATTAGATGTTTTGGAAAGAACGTGCTGAATTTCTTCAGGAGTAATAACGGGGACGCTATGGAACCGTAGGGGAAGGGGGGAGCCAGTGTCTGGTCTCGGGGGAAAGAATGCATTCACTAAATTTTTATTTAGGATTTGGGGTGTAGGGGAATTGGGAATGGACGGGATTCGGTCCTCGGATCTGGTGGCCATTTTCTTAAGCCGCCACATATCGGAAGGGGAGGCGTTGGACACAAACGTGTTCCAATGGTCACGTTTGGCCTTTTTGATAGCGTTAAAGTAGGCGTTTTTGGCCGCTTTAAGCTCGAATGGAGGGGAGAGTCCTTTGCGGTAGGACTTGTGAACGCTGTGATAAATAGATCTTAATTGGGAAAGATTAGGGTTCCACCAGGGTTTCGACCACGATGAAACTCTCTTTGTGGGGGTGTGTAAAAGAAGGACGTTGTAAAGTTGATTAAAGGACTCGTCGAACCAGGCATCCAGATCGGGGGAGTCAGAAAAGAATTGAAACTCGCTTAGCTGGGGAGCAATAAGGTCCCAATTAGCGAGAGCCCAGTTAGGGGTGTTGTAGGGAGTAAAATCGGAGTCCAGAGGGGCCAGCTGACAGAGTATGACTCTGTGGTCTGAACCTGAGGGGACTGGTGGAATAAGCCACTTTTGAATTAATTGGGTTGCGGAGTGATTAGCCCAGGTGAAGTCGATAACGCTGTGTCGCTTTCTCGGGTCAGGGGAGATTCTGGTGTACTTCCCAGGTGTGTTAATGAGTGAGAAGCCAAGTTGGTTGGCTAGCCTAAAATAGGGAGTGGAAAGATTTAGTTCTGTTGTGGAGAACTTTCGTAGGGGATCCGCGGCAGGAGAGTGAACATTAAAGTCTCCGACAACGACGGTAGGGACAGACGAGGCCTGAAAGGCTAAGTGGGGAGGAACAGATCTAACAGAGTCGGACACCTGTCTGTTGTAAACATTGACAAGTGTTAAGGATGAAAATGTGCGATTTGAAGTAGTAAAGTGCAATGTAATAAACGCGATGTCCCCTCGATGTGAGGGGGTCTGGGTAACGGAATTCTTATCCAAAAAGGAAAGATTAACATAAAAGCACACTGACACTTTATCTGACTGAAGTGTGGGTGTGGGTTTAAAGAGGGCAAAATTAGGTGCAACTAAAGGAGAGTGATTAAATAACGGGGGTTCTTGCACAGCTATAACCTGTGCCGAGTGAACTACTGGATTTGAGAATAGAGAAAGAAACACATTATTGCTCCCGGCGCAGTTGTGTTGAATGATGTTAAAAAAAGGGGAATGTTTAGTGGTCGTACTAAACATTTAATTGGTGTCGTTCATCGCCACTTCTTCGGTGGCGTCTGAAGAGGGTTGGGCCTCCTGGGTAGGTCCGTCTCTGAGCTTATTAATGATGGAGATGCGGTGGGGGCATTTCGAAAAGTTTGCCGTGTGGTTGCCTCCACAGTTAACACACTTGGAGGGAGAGGCGACGCAGCAGTTGGGTTTTGGGCGGACGTGGCCAGGGCACGTGGTAACGGCACACTGGTGTTTGTCCCTGGTGTGGCCAAGGGAACAGATGGGGCAGGTGGGCTCTTTTTGTTTACACCCTTTGGTTGGGTGGCCGAATTTGTAGCAGTTGCGGCAGAGAGTGGCTTTGGAGGCTGACCACATGACGGAGCAGTGGCGAGGGCGGGAAAACAGTCTAATGGTGGTGCCAATGATGGCTGCTTCTTCAGCTGTGACAGTAATGACAACTGTCGAGAACTTCTGGGTGTTGCGAGTGGTGTCGTCGGCAGTGAGGAAGCGGGAGTCGAGAGGAGTGATCCCTGTTGCGAGTTTAACCGCTTCAGGGAAAGACTTTTTGAGATGGTCGAGATCGGGGAATTCGCTTAGGGGGATGCCTCTGATGGCTACATCGCAGGTGGTGGGAGCTTGTTTGAACAACTGAAACGGGTTGGCGGAGTCGTTGACCGTTTGGTTGAGAATGGCTGTGAGTCCTTCGAAGAAGGGGGCGTATGTGGAGGCTGGGACCGTAGGGGGGGCGGTAACTGAGACAGCTCCACGTTGATTGATGGAGACTGTAAGAGAGGTGACGGGGGCAACTTGTCCTCCTTTAGCGAGGAACTGGCCTAAGAGAGCAGGGAGGCGTTGAACAAGGGATTCAGAATCTTTAAGGGGGAAAGGGGTCTGTCTGGACGAGAAGAACCTTCGCTGGGCAGTGGGCAAAGTCTTGGGCTTATCCTCCGTGACTTTCGGTTGCTTGGGGCGAGGGTTGGTGGTCTTCTTGGTGGCCTTTGGGGTGGTGTTGTTGGCAGCCGACTTGGCTGCGTCAACATAGGACATCTTTTCGGTGACAGTGACCGGCGTGGTGGAGGGTTTGGCGGGTGGGCTCTGATAAGCGGGGCCGGCGGGAGTGACTGGTTGGGTTCTCTGATGGGGAAAGGTTGCAGGAGGGGAGGAGACTGAGTTTTTAACACTTTTGACGATGGCCTCGAGTCTCTCGAAGCGGTCGTAGACGGCGGTGGGGGGATGGTTGGAGGCGTACCGAGTCTTTGTTTGAATGTCATCGACAACGGCCGTGATAGAATCGAGTTGGTGGGAGAGTTCGAGGGCGGCGTGTTTAGCCTGGGCCGCAACCTTGAAGGTGGAGCAAAGAAGGGTGAGGAGAAGCTTCTCCATGGGGGAGGTGTTGTCGTCGTTTAGGGCGTTGGCGACGGTGGTGGAGATGAGGGAAGAGTTTGGCATGCCTATTTCGTGGTCTATGAGACCAGTTTGTAGGTTGTCATAAATTTCGGAGAGAGAGGGGTCAGGGCTTGGCATTTTGAGGCCTGTGATTTTAGTGAGTTTGGTGGGGAAAAGTGGTTGCCACGCAATAATTTGGTGTTGAGTTTCAAAAATTGAGAAAATAGAAGGGATGGAGGATGTTGCAGTTCGGGTTATTGCCTCTGGTGGAGTTATAACTCCTGAAGCATGTATTACGAGCGTTCTCGCTCCGCGTTACGCATACAAAGCTTTATAGTATAAATTTAGTTTTGATACACGACAAAGTACGGATGCGCCATCGAAAGAATTCGGACTCTTACACTTTGCATTTAGGATCTGGATTTGTCTCGTTGCGGAGCATCAAATCCCTTTCTTTTCCCTGGCGTTCGATTATCTCTTTTATGGCTTCCTCGAGCTCTGCCGAGTCAAACTTTTCTTTTACCCGAAGTTTCTTTAGGGCACCGCTGATGAATCTCCATGACTTTAGCTTCTTCCGGAATATTCTGCTTGATAGCTGGATGTAGGCGTCAATGCAGCTTTGTACATCCATCTCGAGGTGGCCAAGCATGATGGCAATTAAACTAATGGCCAAAGATATATAAGTAAAAGCAGATAACTTGGCTAAAAATATTCATACCCCCCAGTACCAGTACCCCCTATAAGGTCGAAGCAATCGCAGGGCTTGGGCGGGTTTGTAGGATCGATTCTTCTTGTCAAGTTGTCAAGAATTAGGAGGGTTGCAAGCCCACGTACACCACCACCATCTAAAGCATCATTTAGTAGCCGAAATGGGACGAGTTGATTGGCGGCAAATACCAAGAGAGAGAAGCCTTAACGGCTTTTGTGGTGTTTGCGAAGCCATTTAGCTGAGATAAAAGAAGCCCAATGAGCAGTGATAAGTGTTGGGCCAAGTGTAGTGGAGCTTCTGCACTCTTATTCAAAAGCTATGAGTGTTGCTCCGCCGTATTTTGTCAAGGCTACACTGTTGGGTGTCACAAAAACTCCCGAGCGGGATAAACCAACATCCAAACGCCCTCAAAATAGCCAAATACGGTAAAAATGACATGTCGATAATTCACCCATCAGCGATTAGTAATCCTCGGCGTTTCGGTGAGGCGTCTTCTCACCACTTCCTGTCTTTCCTTACTCCCGATGCCTCAAATACTAGCAGCGCAGTCTCTTATTATTCCCCAAACCCTAATACGTAACTGAGCTGCTGATCACTTTGGAATACCATTGATATTGCACCATCTAAATCGCCACACCTACCCCACCAAATATGGTGTATTGGGTGAGTTTTCCCAGTAGAAACAAATAGAGCGTATCTTGTATAAAATAGCACTGTCGCCTGCTATGTGCATGGCCCTCAACTTAGGGGAAGTGTGCTGGGCCATGATTGACGAAGAAAGTACCGGTTCAGTGAAGTCTAATCCTTATTCAAATCAATTAAACCAATGAGCCTTCCTGTGTATGTGTGGTAGCCCAGTTATTAGGCCAGGTTGCCTCCCCAACTCATCACTGCATAAACTCTTTACCAAGGTCGCTAATACAATTACAAAACGTAAGGTGATAGTAATTTAATTTGTGGATAGTTTTAATGAAACTTCTTGAAGAGATAGGCTTGTATCAGGGTGGCGATTGATATTAAGTATTAAGGAATTTCAAAAACGCTCTATACACGGTAATATTTCCCTATCACTTCTGAAACTTTATTCCAGAAGACAAAATACACCTAATGAGTTGAATCCCACATATCACAGATCCTCACTCGTGTCTTTGTATATTCACCCATCGAATCTAGATAGCTCCAACTGTATTTAATCACCCATAGTAAATCCCCCCCTCATTCCTCGTACGAAATAAATAAGAACGCAGCCCTAAAATCCCAGTTCCTGCCATCGAGTTACATACACCTAATGAAATTGAAGAGTAAAGAAATCCAAAAACCCCTAGAGGATTAAAATCCCTGACTACATCTAGCTATCCCCCCTTACTAACCTTTTTAGCAATATCCATGGCCTGCTGGAGTCTGCGAATACGACTATTGATCTCCGTCCGAAGGTTACGGAGAGTAAGGTCGTCACCCGCAATATCAGCAACTTCAGAGTCGAGAAGCCCGCCAACATGCTCGACAGAGAAGCATTTAACCGGCCCATTGGCGCCTAGTAGGTGTCGCTCAATAACTTGAAGCGCAACATTATCGGTAAACCGCTCTACTGCGATCTTATAGAACGACTTGAGTATGTCATGAATATCGTACACTGCTTGGTCTTCGATGCTGAGATGGGCATATCCAGCGACGGTCCTAGCGCTGCCAACGGTGGTGTTGTTTCCTATGCCGGAGCTTACCATTCGGGCAGTGATGCGATCGATACGCGCAGCGCTGAGAGTCTGCTCAAAGATTTTGTTGAAGGTCAAGAGGGTTCCCTCTCGCTCGCCGTAGAGAATCCTCTGAAGCTCTTGCTCGGCTGCCGCCGTACTAGCTGATACCAGGGGTTCCATATGGTCAACAATATTAGCCCTAATTCGATCATCGGGAACCGTCTCATTAAGCAGAGCTTCATTGTAGTCCGCAACAATGTTTTCAACACTCCTGAGGTACCTGTTCGCAATCTCCACCCACTTTACCGACTGCTGCCGAAATAGACTCTCGATTACTGCAGGATTAACCGTGCCAGGCAGAGAGGCACCACGGGATTCTTTATACCAAGCTCGAATCCAGTCATAAACTGCACCCGAAGTACCTGGTTGATAAGCTGGATCTGCAGTGTTGTCTGCATTCATAAATTGGTAGGTGTGGCCCTCGCGAGTCATACGACCTGCAAAATCCATACTTGTTGTATAGACGTGCTTTCGTAACTTAAGGGGGTGGTCTGCAGGGAGGTCACTCGGGTAGGTCCCCGCAAGTGCCCTGGCAACTGAGTGCTGATAGGAATTAACAATTTTTGTGAGGAACTGGCGCTGCTCTGAGGAGGACTGGCGTGGTGTTCCAAGTCCTTCAAGTTCTTGAAGGCTTTCGGCATGTCGTGCCTCGATGTCCCGAACAAGAGCCGGGAATTCATTGCGGATATGCTCATAAAGGAGTTTCCCGAGAAAGCTTTTCAGTGGTTTGATGCCAACACGATCCTTACTAAGTGAGCTCCACGGATAGGTCATGAAGAAGTTTTCTTCATTCACATGGCGCTCCTCGATGGTGACCCCATTTTTGATGTCTTTAGCAGACCTATTCTTAACAGCGAACCATCCGTGCTTAAGCTGTTCTACCGAGTTTTCAACAATTCGAAGAACCTATACAGCATCGTAATCAGTGAATTTGATCTCACTGTCTATGAAAATAATAAATATACTTACTCCTAACTCCTCTCCCGGCTGCAAGGCGTCACATTTAGTTACAACACCAACGGTACGACTACCCATTGGATCAGCAGTCTTCGCCATCTTGAAGACCTCCTGATTAGCGAGGTTATTTCTCCCATCCATTATAGCCCTACTAAAGTTAGTTGTGTTTATCTAATCAAGGTTTAGGTGATTGTTACATGATGATAGTACGTCGGTCAGTGATATAGCTTTGGATTAGGTTTCTGATAATTATAGAATCTTCTCTAGTCTGGTACTTTGTAGGATCTGAAAAAAATCATTGTTATTAGACTATTCAATCATGAGATACGTGTTACTTACTGTGAAATAGGCCTGGAACATCTACAACACTTAAGTGAGGGTGTTCCGGACCAGAAAGCTCCACCTTCAACACATGCTCGGAAAAACGGTGATCTAGGTCCTCCACATTCTCTGTCCCAGGTTTAGGAAGCCCCATACGCTCGGCAGCCTATCATAGAATTAAGCTTCATTATACTCCTCGAAACCTATTTTTCCAATAGGAAAAACTTACACTGCCCAAAAGTCCTGCAAACTCATCAGCGCCAAATTCAGCATTTGCAGATGTATGCTTGAATCCTGCTAGATAGCTCTTGAGGTGCTCATTTGTCTGAGCTTCCGGACCAGGAATAATGGAAACTTTGACATTTGCTTCTTCTGCGGGGGTGCGACGGAGGACAATTTGCGTTGCAAACCGAGTGCATAGGTCGCTGGCGATGGGGAAGGCTAGGCCGGTAAGACCTTCAAGTAGTGAGGACTTTCCACTTGATTGGTCGCCTACAACGACAAGCTAGGGACAACAAACCTCTATTAGCACGGAAGCCACCAAGAAGAGAAATAATATCTAACCTGAGGAAGCGGGATATCGTCGCTAATTCCAAGCTCTCGGAGGTGATCAATGACGCCTAGTAGTTTAACCCTGTCCGCATTGTCAAATGTGTTGACATTCTCCTTCCATCCTTTAGCCATAGTGAAATCCTAGGAGTTGAAAACTCGTTTTTTTTAGTGTAGTGATGGTATACGTAGGAAATCTTTAGGTGGAGATTGTGGAGAAGTATGGGGTTTGGGAGAGGTTTAGCCATAGTGGGGTTTAAGTATGAAACAAGTTGACCAAGGCCCCCACAATGTAGATTATGCTGCACATATAAGGCATCCCAAGTAACTGATAAGAAAAGTGCTGTAAATCTATTACTAGTTTGGGCATTTATCAGGCAGCCAGCCTTAAGTTTAATAGATTATTCGCACCGGGTATAGGCAGCTGAACCGGGGGGTAAGGTTAAAGACCCATGGCCCAATCGTTAGCGCCTATCCGTCGTGACTTCCTACCCTATAGATCTTAGCCCGCTACATTTTAAATCTTTTATCCACATGGAATGAGGGCTAGAATTGAAATTTTGAGCCATAGCTACTGCTCGGCGATATTACCACATATAGTGTCACCTAAAACTAAGTAGATCAACATGTGAAACGACGGGATAAAACTCCTACATGTAGACTTTCTAGTTTCCCCACAAAAACCCTATACCAGAAAACTGGAAAAAAGTCCATTTAATTTACAGCGCATCGATATGTTTTCAAACATCCCACAATGAGGTTTCTTACACCTGAGGACCACCTACCTACTGAACACGACTATTCACACTACAGGAAACGGTGAGTCAATAGTGGGTCCTAAGACCTTACACGAATGAAAAAGAATATGTAGAGATAAACAGCCTAGAGTTAGAGCTGAAGGCAGCAGTCTCACTACGTAGATTGATAACAATCAAGTTCTTGTGAGTGCATATACAGCTTAAAACTTCCACGCTCGAGTGAGGCTGAACCTATATCCACCACGGCCATTGGGTGACAGCCTGCACAGAATATGAGACTTCTACGTAATATGTTGGTTTGCGGAGCCTGTCACACTTACACATGCCCGGTTGACGTTTTAAGAAATGTACAGCACAGACGGTGGGGTTCCGCAGCGTAAAAGTCGGCCTTGTTACAAACATTTATGCGCGTAGCGCTTAAAAATCTGCTATGAATCACTCCGGGAAGACGTCCGCTTGGTTAATAAGCTCTTTTCAGCTATACTCTAGGGTCTTCTTATCCATCAGGTAACCTAGATTGCTTTTGTTTGGTGTTTGGGGGTTCGGTAGCGAAATCTTGGAATGACAAATTCAGGCAACCAACCTGCACAACATCGAGACCGATAACGGATAAACGTTAATCCCACCACCCCTCAAAAGTGCTGTTAGCGAAGACAAAGCCCACCTTTGACTCCTTTTGACCTATAAAACCGCACATATCTTGAAGATGCACTACTTGTAGCATATATAAAACGCAATATCTGACAACTCTTATGCTTTCTGTATAGTTTGACATGTCTGGGCATTGTCTCACATGGGCCTAACCCTGATTTAGGAAAATTTACATCAAAGGTGGGGAACCTGAAAATGCTGCATGTTGGACACTGCAGCTGATGGGGGCCTAGCCGTACCCGGCGAATAAGATTATGACTAGAGACTTTGAAATTATCACGTACTGCTCCCTCCCGGTTTAAACTGAGGAACTCTTGACCAAACTAGAATTACCACAGGTGTATAAAGTAGTTGGCAGAGGTGCGTAAGAGGAGGTGAGAAAGGAGGGCAATGGATGAGTGAGTGAATTAATCATAATGCATGGCAAGGAGGGCAGTAGATATGGTGGTAGTTGAAATAAATTAAGGAAATCACCTGAGGAGAGGACCAAATGGAACCCCTTGGTTCCTCCTATTACCATGATAATCAGATATCAGATACTCCTGCTGTACCTGCGTAGTGCTCGTTTCACATATAAAAAAGCAACTACTAGAAGATATCCTTGCAGATCATTATCTATTTCTTAACCCTGGGGACTTTCCGGTACTTATCTACAACGCTTGAAACTATAGATCGATTTAGATCGTTGTGGCTTTATTACTCGCAATCGGCGCGTCGGCATAATATTTTTATATATATCTAGAGTCTAGTACTAGGTCTACTGACAAACTTATAAAAAAGGTTTTAATATTGTTTTCTCGCCAACAGTGCCTCGTTAATAGCAGGTATAGGTACGAGAGGAAATAACTAAATTAATATATGTGTAGAGACAGATATATAAGTGATATAATGAAATGAAGCACTCAGTGGGTTAGATCAGGTGATAAATATATTAAGGTAGTTCAAGGCGGGCATGATTCGATTGGTTGGCTGCGTGGTAACCCGCTATTCCAACCTAATTAGGAGCATACTTGATGGAGTCTGGGGATCTAAACTTGGGATACTTCCTACTAAAAATGACGTTGTAACAGCGCTGGGGTGGGGAAGAGGGGATCGATGGTTTGTATCACGTGATCAGGGTTAGGTTCCATATATATCTACATTTTAATTATTATGTCATTAGGTTTTCCTATATTTTTTAGACTATTCATTTTATTATCTACCCAGAGATTCACAGGCTATCTTTATTGGTACGGGCTTTCCTACTCATGCGCACGTTGAAGTTATATGCCCACGGATAATCGAGGACTCCTAAATTATTAAACAGTATCCTTGTACCCAGAAGCATAATTTTATCCCATACGCTTAGGGCAGCGTTCATGATAGGCTCAAGTGGGTGGCACTTAACGGAGCCCTACCCCCCCCCCCAGCCTCTTATCGTGGTTTCTTGTTAAGCCTTTATCCTTATAAAAATCTAGGGGCCCTAGTCGTTTTTGAAAAGTATCCCCCAGTGATTTAATTTACTTCTATAGAAGGTCTACCACGGAGAAGATAGCATTACTCTAATACCAGTTCAGCTTGTTGACTTATGTCGGCAATGCAGTACTCATAAATGTCTGACTCACGTAGAGCCGATTGAATACACAAGCTGTAAGCTCCTAGCACTTAGCTATTTAGTGAATTTTGATGATATATCTAGTCAGTTTAGCCCTCTTGACCCAGGCTTCCTGCTTGTATGTCCCTCAAAGGCTGAGAGACGCTGTAGCACGTGTTATAGGGGCAATATATAATTCATAAGTGATTCATGTATACCCATATGCCCATCTAGTGTATTCTGAGGGCGTTAGGAGATTACGGCTAAGGAGAAACCTAGAGTAGATTATCATAGTCTTGATTAAGGGCTCACACAAGGTGCAAAAAGTCACGTAAATACTACCACCGCATCTTACACGCATAATTAACCTACTGAACTATTATTATGAGTGATGGAGCCTAAAAGAATTTATCTACATTTATTGTGACCTCTGCTATAACTACATTAGTATTACGCCGACGCGTGCTTTCGTGAGAAATACGCGCGGACATAAAGGTCCGCTGCTATAATTCAGAAAGAAGTAAGGTGTAGGAGTCCCCATGGAGCCTGTGAGATCTTTTTAGACCCCGTTCCGGTAAAAACGACGCGTGTCTTCGCTACTCAACGAAATTACTATCAATCCGCTAGAAGTGTCCCCGTGGGTAGTGAATATAAAAACAAACTAACAAAAATAAACGAGACTTTAAGTCCAAAACTAAGCGAGTGGAACATAGGAAGCCCAGTGGAATACACAATAGAGCTTCCCAATCCATAAATTTACCAGTCCATTCCAGTAGCGTTCACAGAAGTGGATGTCAGCTTACCCGCGTGTTGTGATGGCAACGAATGTTTATTAAAACATCGCAGTTACATTGTCACACATCCAAAGCATTGAGACTCCCGCGGATATGCCCGCCTTATTTGATAGGCAGGCAAGCCACAATGCAGAACCGGAGTACAATACGTATTGATATGGAGGGCGAAGCTAGTCGCGGTAACACCGGCTGCATAAGTTCTTATACGCCGGGCCGTCCTGTTGCCTATATCGAATCCGGTTAGCTGAACTACACCTGTTGGTAGCATATGCGGGATGTAAGGGACTGCGGTTGATGCCAGGGGTGATCTTGTAGGGTGATGAGAGTTCCAAATTAGGGACCGTTGGTTGGTATCTGTAATAATGTAAAGCTCGCGGAATAGATTTTGCATCTAGCCATCTGTCAAATGTAATAATCTTCGTAACATTTACATAGGGCGAGTACCGGACCTGCACTTCATCAATGCTGAAATATCCGATGGCCGGATTAGGCCCTATTCTGACGGTCTGGTGCGTTGTTCGGGTGGTCTCTTGCCGGATTCTCCTTAGCGACTGTAAGTCCCCGGCAGACATTCGGCATCAACTCACTGAGAAGATCACCTCCTCCATTAATCAACTCTGCCATACTCTTCCTGCCCTGTAAAGCCTCGAGGTTCAAAGCAGCAAACCGCGAGATGATTTTCCATAAAGGTCCTTCGGACAAGATGATTGGTATTCGAGTAAATGTATTTCACCAAATTAGTGGAGCTAGTGCTGTAGATGATTGAGGTTGACTTCCGGAAGGATCATAAAAAGTCGTTCTAAAGTCAAAAGTTAGAGAGCTTCGGCGGAATTATATAGCACTATATAGTAAACTTTTGTATGCGCGATTTGAAGGTCCTAATAATCATCTAGCGGATTAAAGTCTCTCTACCCAGCGAGTATCCCGATCCTGAGGCAGGATGTTGTTTAAACATTATTTTAACGGGCTGATTTTGCTTTACCGGTCGTTTGTATAGTCCCTAGGTCTATGAGGTTGTGCTGGTTGAGCATTTCCGATTGTTTCAGTTTGCCAGAAGAGACTGGGTTTGGGTCCGGATGTTGGTAGTTGCTAGTATAAAGGAATCTCACGAGCCGACTTACAGTCTCCCCATTCAGATTTATCTTCTGATCTACTACCTCCTCCTACCCGCCTGTTGTAGTACTTCTGAGTGGTTCTGCCTGTGAATAGAATACCTTGTGCACGTAAAATCGTAGTTCTCTATTTTGTGCCGGTCTTGAACGGTTGCGTGTGATAGTTTAAGGGATACCTCGGGGGTTGTAAACCTAGGATTGGTAAATAGGTGTCAGTTTAAGAGCTTAATTTTTAAATCAGATGATTGGCCTCGGGGAATAGGATTAACCTAGCGAAAGCTAAAGCTTCTAATGTGCTTATGATGTTTGTTTCCGAAGGCGATGATGAGTGGAGTTTATTCTTCTCATCAACGGGATGAAGAAGATGCTGAACTCTGCGACATGGGAACAAAGAAGTGAGGTTTGCTGATGACTGATGATGACTAGGTAGCCAATGCCAAGCTGACCGGTATGAATAGAGGATAACTAGTTCACTGCAGAGGTTCCGTCATTAATATCAGAATTCTACCCATAGTCCCGTGGCGTTTTAGGATTGACTGGGTATCCTTGGTGAGAATGGAGTATAGTAATGCTGTAATAAATAGCAGAGACACCTTCGGTGGGCTTTCTGCCTGATTATATGCCGAATTGATGTAGAGGTACAGGCGGGGTTAGAACTTCCAAGACGCGGCTAAGGCGTAGAATAACTCGGACAGGACCCTAGTCGCTCTAAATTCACCCCCGCATGTTTGTACACCGTGGATCTACGTGATGCAATACTACTGGAAGTAGGGCTATTTGATCCGAGTGATTCCCGACTAGATATGGTTCTATTTCCTACGTGTATTTACGGTAACACCTAGAGTCATCTACCCCACTCCTTGTGTACCTATAATATTCTTTCACTGAATGATGGACTCATGAACACTAAGATTCACCCCACCCTGGTTTATAAACCTTATAGGTCTTACCCTGTAAAAAAACCTAACCCTGTCCTGGCTTTAGGTTTTGCCGGCAAGGATGTACCTGTCCACATGAGGTCATAGGCAGGTAGAGTATCGATAGAAGTATCAATAACCCGGCACTGGGTATCCTATCCCCCACACTAATCTTATTTCCAACCTTGATTAGATTTATAAACCTTCCGTACACATTGCATAGTGGTACTCGCGGCAGGCAATAAGTACCCGGAAATGCAGGTCTCTGGCAGGGAATATCTATTGGATACGGAGACCTTTCTGTGAAAAGTATACCTGCTTATTGGTAAAAATACTTACCCGCATTTCCGGGTACTTATTGCCTGCCACGAGTATAAGCCCCGAACTAGTTGCATTAGTAGTAATGGATTGCCACGTCCATCAGACAGGGGAGGGGGAACTCAGGGACAGAGAATATGCCAGTCCCTAGGGTACCACTGTATTGGGATCCCTCGAGACAATCGGCGAATTCACAAGATGCTGCTGACTGGAAGCGATGGGAGACTGGAGGGGCCAGATGCTCCCGTGGCGCACACAATGAAGCACGCGATAGCCCTCTGTAAGGGTATTCCATAGAACAGCTCAGCATGGCGCACAGACAAAGTAGCCACGCCAAGCCAGCTAGCGCGCTCCGGGCGATAAGCGAGCGGGGACGCAGATCTCAGCTGTCAGGGGTGGACATCCCAGCCTGTATACAAACGTCAGTCGAGTTCCTACGTGTAGCACCGACAGCTGTCTGGCTTCCTGTGCGGTTGGTGATGATCAGGGCCTTCTTTTATACAAAGAGTAACTTAGGTATGCAGATGGATGCTGCTGTCTTACCTGCGTACTGTTTGTCTTCCACTTCTGCCAAGATCCTTCCGGCCAGTATCCTTTCTCGGAGTTTGGGAACATGGCCAATCAGAAGTCCACGATGAGGACCGAGACTCTACAGTAAGGAACCCGAGTTTATGTCAACAATCCTAGAAGAGAAAAAACGACTTTTCCCCAATCAGAGCGAGACCCGTAGCTCGGGCTCCTCACCCCAGATCTTAGACTCGGGACGGCCCCTCAGCCCGATTTACCTTTATCAAAAACCTCAAGCCCTACCAATGATCTAGGGGATAGATAGGCAACTTGGGAAGAAGTAATTATCTTTTTCTTCCATGCCAACACAAATCTCTCCTGCTGTACTAACTGTGTCACCCGACTATAAACTTCACGGCGACAATTGGTGATAATTGATCAACACCCACCAGCAAACATTTCCAACTAAGCTACCCCAGCTAATAATGTCTAAAACGACAGGCTTAAAAGAGCCCTCGACTGCCTACTATTCCTTGCGCGTGATTAAACCCGGGGATCTCTCACAGGCTTAGAGCACCCGCGGCGATCGGGGATCTTACCTTGACCAGGTAGGGCGATTTTGAACCGAACCGGACCGGACTGGTCACCCAATCCGCGTCGGGGGGAAGACTCTGATGCAACTCCAAGTCCGGTCACAACCGATCGGTCAGTTTACCCTCCCCCCCGGCCGTCTATTGGTTTCTCTGGGACAAGTTCACATATCCAGGTTAGGGTATTTTTAGTTATGCACGAGTAACATAGATATCAGCCCCAATGTGTGCGTTTTTTTAGGCTTGTGTCCCCCCTCCCAAAAACAGACTTGGTATTTATAACACATACCTCGTATCAACGAGTACCTGCATTTATTACACAAAACATATTGCTACCCGGGGCTCCCCCCCCCTTTCCTCTTATTAGCAAGCAAGCAAGCCTCAGTGCCGATAAGTCTCGCATATATACTGACTGCCAACTTCATTACTTGCACACTCACATCTCCTCCACCAAGCTGTCTTTCTAGGACAGCGGACAACGAAACTTCTTCATCCCGCACCCGAAGCCATGGAGAATGTTATACGACGGATCTTTTGTAGGCCCACAAAGGCCAAAAAGAAATCTACCAAAAAAACAGAGAAACAAGCCCTGAGTGTCGAAAGACTAGTTCCTAATGCGGAGAGACAATCTCCAATTGTGGGAGTAGCGGTTCCGAGGATTGAAGAGCCGGTTAGAAAGATCGAGGGAACAACTCAAAGGGTGGAAGAGGCAGTCCAAAGGGCAGAAGTTGTTCCGAGCGTGGAAAGACCAGCGGCACCAAGGGCAGTAGCACCAAGGGCAGAGGTGATTCCGAGTGTGGAAAGACCAACGGCACCAAAGGCTGTAGCACCAAAGCCAGCGGCACCAAGGCCAGCAGCACCAAGAGTGGAGGTAACGGTTCTGAGGGTTGAACCAAAAGCAGAAGAGGCAATTCCCAAGGTTGAGGCGGTGGTGCCAATGGTCAGCGGAGCAGTTCAAACACCAGAGGAACTCCCAACGGTAGAAATACGACCCCCGAGTGTAGAAGAGACTGTTGAGAGGATCAAAGAGGCAAGCCCAAAAGTGGAAGCAGTGAATGCGGTAGCCCCAGGGACGAAGCTGGAGAGAGGATTTGTGTTTAGAGTTAGAGGAATCCCTTCCGGGGTTACAAAGAGTGATTCGGAGGCTGCGCTTTCACGTGTATTTGGTACTATGGGCGTTACTCTTGACCACACTAGGACTACTTTAACTCCGTCTTGTTTCAGCGATGGAACAAGCACTGCTCTTGTTCAAGCTAAACCTCATGCCCAATGCGCTCTGGATAAACTTGGCGTTGGCGAGAGCCATCAGGTCCCGCTCGGTATTCATAACGCTACTATACGCATAGATAAGGACTTTTACGGCCTCACCCAACTCTACCCCACAGTGGGGAAAATAAAAGCAGAGTAAGTTCACATTTCGGTAGTTTTGAACAGCATTGGCTGATAATCTCATAGCATTGTGGTTGTATGTGGGCTTAATGGCCATGCGTATGGATCGTGGAAGGCGAAAGGAGATACACAGGATGTGTGGGTTCGTGATTTCCTCGCCAAAGATTTCCCGGATTGTAGGACTATGATATACGGATACAACACGAATCTCCAGCACAACTCATTTCATACACTTGAAGACTACACCGGGAATTTTTTGGAAGAGCTGAAGAAGGCGAGAAAGTCCGATAAGGTAAGCTTTTCTGGTTGATACTGTATTAACTCCCAAACCCGCCAAAGTCGAGTATTGGGCTTCCAGGTCATAAATACGGTACATGTGTACAGATAATCTAACGTTCAAATTACAGGAGAGACCGATAATATTTATTGGCCATAGCTTCGGGGGTATCGTTATCGCACAGGTACGTGCTCAGGATCCTAATATAATAATATGTTACTAGAAGCTGACCTTGCCTCTAGACCCTTATCAATGCTAGAAGCGATACCGATGATCTCTCCGTGTTCCTGAGTAGTAAAGCCGTCATGTTCTTTGCTACTCCGCACCGTGACCTTCTTACGGACGATATTCAAGCTATGATCGGGGAAGACTCGCCAAGAAAAGACCTCGTCAAGTCACTTGAAGATGCAACCGTCGATGAGACCAAATTTGCTGCCTGTGCTGAGAGCATCAAGATAATCAGTTTCAATGAGACCAAGGAAACAAGAAGTCTGAAAAAGGTATGTCAAATCTTTGTCGCGCACATATTCTTGACTAACTCCTAGTTAGGGTCCGGATGGTTGGGGAAGGACAGGCGATTACTTCACATCCGTACAGAAATCATCAGCGATACTTCGGCTTCCGAGGGACATTGAAGAGACTCTGGCTATTGATGGAGATCACACTGATCTAGTCAAGTTCAGAGATAATGATAATCAAGCGTATACAAGTGTTGTCAGGCACTTGAGAAACTTTACATCGAATACTATTAACCCTAATTGGAATGGTAAGGATTCAAAGCTCAAATATAGTTCTAGTATGTTCTTCAGCTAAACGGGAGTCAACGCAGAAACCTCAGCAGATGACGCCGTGGATAAGAGAAACTTGGCCGCTATGAAGTGGATCCTCGACCATCAATCGATTGATATTAACATGAGATATAAGTCATATCAAGATGCAAGTCTTCTGGATATGGCAATTATGAAAGGTGATGATGCTATGGTTGGCTTGCTCTTGAAAAAGGGCGCAAATGCAAACGCACCACCTACCCGGGTGATGATGACTCCATTGAAACTAGCAATTATCAAAGGATGTACTGAGGTGGCCGAGAGGCTAATAAGAGCTGGTGCGGACGTCAATGCCACAGATGGTGATGATGATGATGACGATGAGGATAACAATGGCAACTGCTTCAGGGTAATCCACTCAGCAGCTGAGGTTGGGGATCTGAAGATTATGGAATTACTTCTCAAGAGTGGAGCGATGATTAACGCGGTCAATCCTAACGATGAGACAGCATGGTCCATCGCTGTTGCAAGAGGGAATCATGAGCTTGCGAGCTTCCTTCTGAAGAATGGCGCGAAAAGGATTGGTCCAGGTACTGTTATGCATTGAAGATTATGATAGGTGTAGTAGGATTTTCGGCTCAAGGGAATGTAAATATGAGAGGGTTTTGGAGGCATGCATGGGGTTGCAGTGACATTCATTAGGCCTATGTTTCATTTGTGGTATTTTTTATTTTTTTGCGGTGGAAGTAGTCCTGTCACGTGGTTACACTTAATAGCTAAATTAGAATACGAAGTTGACGTCATTACCTATCCGGGTGTCCGTTCTTGTCCGCCAACTACATGTGCCAATGCTACTATTTGTCACCACTTCACCGCCTCGTTGGTCCAGTTACTCCCCAGGATTGAGCCACGAATGAAGAGTGCCTGCAGCGGGGATATGACGTGATTCACCCCGATTCACCAAGCCACATGTCTTTTGACTTACTGATTGGTTACTCTAAAAAAAGCTAGAAGTATCCCTCACCGGAGTGTCTTTGGTTAGTAAGCAGTTCTGGTTCATAGGACCAGCTGAGAGTAGAGCCTGTGAGTATTCTGCGAACCTCTGCGATACCTACACCGCATTAGCTGGCGAGACTCGCAATAACGCTAGGTGGTCGAAATATGTGGCGGAGCACATGACTTGTAAAGATAGCTTTTATCCCTAACTCAGCAAAGAAAACCCGAGAAAAACAATTCTGCCAAACCAGCCGCAGTAAGATTCCTCCAGCCAGACTGTTTGGATGCCTTAGCACCATTATGTGTCTCGCCAGTTGTTGCGGTACGCTCTTATCTCGAGTACCATTCTGCACTTACTAGTACGTGATTTAGTGGTCGCTCAAAAAAAAAATACTTGGCCTGAAGAGCGATTTGTGACGATATTATATGTATCGACACTATTTGTTAGAGTATGGTCGGCGACCATATGCGGTACATACAGTAAAATATGATACTAGGTTAAATATATCGGTAAAATCACATAACGCATCGAGCTAACATCAGGTGCATCGGCTATTTATACCTCCCCTCTCACAGCCCCAATATCTATACGACAAGTAATGTTGATAAGTTATTATACGAGGGCTAATGTGTTACAGTTTGTATCATATGAAGTAAGGAGCGCCTCAATATTTAATGATGGCATTAAATTAATAATATGTATAGAGATTCTAAGGCTTTATGGGTTAGGGTGAATAGGAATCTAATCTAATCTTTATCTGATTGCCTAGTAATCAGATACACCCACCGGGAGACTGGCACGGCCTACTTGCCGAGTAGGCGTGTCGCTTATAAAGGGACATAACTCTGATCTTTATGAGCTGGCCCTTGGCCTAGTAATGCCATGAAAAAGTCTATCGGGTGCTACCTGGATTTGATCATCGTTGTGAAGCGCCGTATCTGACTCGCAAAGCACGGGAATCACGATCAGCTGCGCGTGCTCCCTTTATCACCCACCTTGGGTCTGCCTTCTCTGGATGCCATTTAATGTGACGGTTATCTCGGGTATGGCCGTGATCAAGGTCCATATAACTAGGGTGGACCGATTGATTGGTAGCTATGTACGAGATCGGAAAACACTCATGGTCCACGAGGGATAAGCGGTTTCTGGAAAAGTAATCAGGGAGATATGTTTGCTAGGCTTACTAAATACTTCATTTACACTCTAAAATGTACCACCCTCCACATCTCCTTACTTACCAGAACAGACCAATACCACCGGGTGGGCCAATTACGTTCGGCTTGGCAGCATGAGGGCTAGTGGCAGTAAGGGGTAGGTAGTGTCGATTACGAACATCTCAACAAGTGGCAGCAGTATCATTGATGGATTTTTACTAATAGCTTACTATACCTTTTACTACTGGTATAGCTTTCCTGAATCTGCTCTAGTCTTCTTTAAGCGGGAGGTATTTGTTGGTAGGCGTTTAGTAATAACTGCTTTATGATCAATTCAACTAATTCGTGATCAAATTGAATATAATTTTAAATAATTTCATCATTTATCCAGTTCTTATAGCTTATATGGCCCTTGTCTCTGTTTTTTTACTAACGTATTGTTTTTTGTGAACAGCTACCTCGTAGGCTGATATACTGTGGTAGTCCTCGGATCTGGCTTGATGCTCTCGTATAAAATCATATAACTAAAGCAAAAAACTCGCTATTATAGACTATTCAAAATAGCAGTATAAAGATTCAATTTGCCATATCTACCCAACAATAGTCACAATATTTCCTAGACATAGAAACACGATATATAAACCCGTAGCTGAGTATAAAATTATACTCTACTCCCACCGGTCCTAAGCCCTTCCATCCTTCTTAAACTTTTCAAATACCGCGACAACACCATTGTTCCCCTCAACCCTTGCCAATGTCTCTGGTGTCATGAAAATACCATTCCGCGACTTCCGCTTTGCTCCTCCGTTCAAAAGAATTCTCACAATCTCCTTATCATTGAAACGAGCTGCCCGATGAAGTGGTGTGCATTTCTCTCTATCCTTGACCTCAGTGTCTGCTCCGTACGCTAAGAGTATCTGTACCACATCCGCTTCGCTCTCCTCAACTGCTCGTTGTAGTGGTGTGTACCCCTCGTTATCAGCCCAATTGACTTTCGCTCCGTTTTCTAGAAGCAGGGAGACAGTTTTCGCGTGACCACACTCTGCTGCTTTGTTCAGTGGCATGGCCCCATCCTTGTCTCCCGCATTAAGGTTCGCGTTTCTCTTGAGAAGCAACTTCACCACATCCTCACAGCCACTTTCAGCTGCCCGGTATAGTGGTGTACACCCACCGCCGTCCCTTGCCTCGATCCTGAGCCCTCTATCCAAAAAAACGTCGACTAGTCTCTCACTCCCTGCAGCGGCGGCAGCATGTAGTACCGTGAGGCCCTTCTCGTCTTCTGCCCCAATGTTCGCCCCCTTGTCTAAGAGAATCTGGACAGTCCCCACAGTGTCCACAGTCCCAACGGTCTCCATGGTTTTTGCAGTTTTATTGAGGATAGCGGCGTGAAGTGGTGTCAAGCCCTGCTCGGTCTTCACTTCGACCTTCGCTCCCTTATTTAGAAGTAACTCTACCGTCTTTTTACGACCTTCGTAGGCTGCTCGGTGCAGTGCCGTGGATTCCGTGTTATCGGTAGCCTCAATGAACGCGCCTCCATTCAAAAGAATCTCTACAACCTTCTCATGCCCCATGCAAGCTGCGAGATGCAACGCCCTTTCTTCAGAATCCATTTTTGCTTCAATATTGGCCCCACCTTTTATTAGAGCCTTTACCGCCTTCTCATGCCCGCGGAAAGCCGCAAGGTGTAGTGCTGTATATTCGCCCTTCCCTTGATAATCGAAATACCCTTCCCAATTGAAGTATGCTCCTGTACCCGCCCTGCTATTTAGAAGTGCCCTCTGAAACACCTCTATCACACTGTCGTGGCCATTCTCAGCTGCAAGGTGGAGTGGTGTATATTCCTTTTTGTTGTAGACTTGGATGTTAACCTTCTCTCTCAAAAGCTTTACTGCTGCGCTGACGTCTGTATTGCTGCCTAGGAGCATTTCAAGCACATCTACATGCCCTTCGCGAGCTGCTAAGTGTAATATCGTATTCTCCTCCTCTTCCTCCTTCCCCTCCACATCGACCTCCTTGTTGAGCATTTTTAGATCCTTTTGGAGGATCAGCTCCAGGGCGTCGGCTTCGTTATTCATCACGGCACTATATATCGTAATGTGACCTTTCTCGATTTCTATATTCTCTTAGTTTGGGGGCTCAATAATTATAGTATTCATCATGAGAGGGAGGACCCTAAAAGAATCGGGGAGCCATCCCAAGATGAACACTACTTTATAACGAATCCGAGTAATTCTTACCGTCATGCAGCGTAAACTTTCTCATGTTTCTGACAACACTAGTATATGATGTGTTCCCAGTGTGCGCGAATTTGACCATATTAGAATGATCCCCTTCTGCGGGCAATATTTCCTCAATTGTTGAAGGAAGTAGAAGTGCCGATGATTCTGGCCCCACAGTTGTGGTATAGTCGCCACCCCTTGAATATGTACCGTCCTCATTCTGGCTAGAAATCAGCGATGAAATTAACACTAGAAAAGACCGTGACATACCTTTTTCACCCTCTGAGTCTGATGTTTCTCTTCAAAACTAACTATTTTGAAGTTCTCGCAACATTTGATAAATTTATCCAAGTCCCCCTGAAGCGCTGTACCCTCACCGATCACTTTGACTAGAGGTTCCCTTGGTGAGCCTGGCTCAAGCATGGCAAGGATATCGTCTACGGTGAACCCGCGGTGGGGGGTCCCAAAAAATATTATGCCGCGGGTGGTCTGGAACAGTGGGTAATGTAAACTTGCTTCCTCACTAGCTCTGACAATTGCCTTTGTGAATAATGAGTTAGTACCTAATAGTGTAATAGAACTGGAGAATATAATTTTGTTACCTGAGCAAGAACAATACCGCCGAAACTATGGGCGATGAATACTATTGGCCTATTCCGTTCCTGTAGATGGGTCCTTAGATTATTTTTGACACCCTTAATAGTGGATTCGCAGGATCATGTACCTGCTCTGATCTTCGCGCCTTTGTCAACTCCTCTAGGAGCGCTTTCGCATAGTCCAAGGTTGTGTGATTCACATGGCTTTTCAGATCTGTGTTGTATCCGTATATCATAGTCCTACACTTTGGAAAATCCTCGAGGAAGAAATCACGCAGCCACATATTTGGTAGATTCCCTCGGCCTGTCCACGATCCATATGCATGGCCATTAAGTCCACATATAGCCACAATGCTATATAAAAATAGTAAGCGCATTTCCTTCGGAATATAACGATTATAACTTACTCTGCTCTTATATGTCTTCCCTCTGGAGAGTATAGTTGGGTGAGACCATAGAAGTCCTTATCAACAGCTACATTTCTAGGAGGATTGCCGACAGGGACTTGGCGGGTTTCGCAGTTGCCGAGACGATTGAGTTCATCTGGGGTCTTTGGTGTGAATTGGATAAAGGCCGTATTGGTCCCATCACCGTAACAGGATGAACATATCGTAACCCGACTAGTATCAATCTCAGCACCCGCCCCCGGGAATGCCGACAAGAATGCAGCTTTCAAGCCATCTACCGTAACCTCGGGGGGGATTCTTGTAACTCGGAAAACTGGTGTCTTTGGAGCCTTTATTTCTACCTCTCGAGCTGTCTCTTTCGGCCCTAAAGCTGTTGATGCTGCTGGAATTGTTGCTCCCACCTTGGGAGCTGCTGCTATCACCTTTGGAACTTCTTCTTGTGCCTGTGGGACTGTTTCTTGCACCCGGGGAACTACCGCTTTCACCTCTGGAACCACTTGCAGAGGTATGGTGGGCTCTTCCACAACCGGTCCCACCTGTTGCTGCGTACCAATCGTCTCCGCGACCGTCGGTAGCGTCTGTTTCGCTCTTTTCCCACAAAGATTCTTGAAGAACCTCTTCATAATTGCAGCTGAGGATATAGCGAATTAATGAAACCTCTCCACAATTATCGAGGAAAGCGGGTTTTAGAGCAAGTTCTGCGAGATGTAACAAGTGAGAGGGGAGGGCGCGGGGCTGATTGATATGACCACTAGCGACTGGAACGGAGGACAATACGAATACAGACACGGCCCGGGGGGCACCTTGTTAGTATTCGAAGCAGGAAAGTTTTATATTCACCAACCGAAGCTACATTTAATGCATAGAGACCGCCACATCCAATAAAGACCCCCTTAGTCCAAGACTTGCATTTTCGGGTACTTATTGCCTACCACGAGCTTAGCTAAAAAAGTCTCCCATATTGGCGGCAGTCTCCGGTGAATAAACCCCGCCTATTGGTTTGGCGCTGATATCTTTGAAAGCAGGGGTTTTGGTTGGTGTTGATGCCCCCTAGTGAGAAAAGTAGGGTGTGAGGGTAAATGATCAGGACTGTCTCCGGTTTGACAGAACATTGGCGGAGCCTACGGTTGGCTTATCCCTTTCTCTGGTGATGCTGCCCACCCAAGATGGGGGCCAAAGGACTTGAGAAGATTAAAATCTTCTTACTGGCCAGAAGTATTGTCTCTGCCAGATACTTTACTCAAACGCTGTTGTTTATTGGTTATGTTGTGATTGACTAAGCTACAGCACCGCCACATTGGGTGGGCAGCAAGCCCCACCAGACAAAGGGATAACGCTGGAGAGATTCTAGTGACATTTTTTCCCCCCCACACAGATCTTGCGTGCTTTGGGTGCACTCTGGCTTCTTTCAATCGCGCACACAAATATTGAGGCCATCGGCGCCGAGTTCTCATCACTTCTGCTCACACCCTAGTACACCTATAAATTTGTGGGAATAAGAGTTTGATATTCATGTATGCTACGAGTACCGTATTAACTGACAAGAACTAATTTTGCGCTAAGAAGTTGAAATAAGATGTGGCTCATGAAGTAATTCAAGACAGTAAATCGATTTGTTTTAAAAGCAGACACTTAAATCCTTTTGCCATATATAGTGTGATCTTCCTGCTGTTTTGAGAGAAAAAAACTCCCTATAGGGGTTAGGTGACTATGTCACATCTTATTTCAACCTCTTGGCGCGTTGTCGGTTCTTGTCAGTTAATGCGAGTATTATCTTGTCATCTCATGACGTTTTGAAAACGGACTGCTATTGCATACTATACAAGACAGTGCCAAGACCATAGTTTTGTATGATATGCAATAACAGTCTGTTATGCGATGAATGAGACAGCAGGCCCGGAGAACCTACCTTAGGCAATCCTCTCGTCTCCGGGACGAGAGAAAACTTGGACATACACCAGTCCAGGACAGTAGAGGATTCTTAACCCGACAACACATAGTAGGTATACTTCCAATGGATACATAACATGGCTGGTAGATGTGCTGGCCGATTTGTATTCTAATCTAGCCTAGTACCTCGATCATGACCCTACAATGCTCTCTGGGGAAGGTCACATTTTTATGAATGGTGAGGTCTTACATTAGAGTGGTTTCGCGGGACAATATAGACCTACCTATGGTTCAATTGTTGCACCGCCAAGAAACTCTTTAGTTGAAAAGCCCACGATGATTACCTGGTTTCAGCTAAGCAGTTGCGATATGATGGATTCCGGAACGCATCAAATGAATCAAGAGTGGTGGAAGCGAATGTGGGTGTACCAGGGTGGCATACTACTGATGTTTCAGTATTGCCGAGGCGCTGACTAGAATACGTCAGACCTGCTAGCCACACCTTATTTGAACGTCCTATATATCGCGCTTGAGATCCTCACCAATATAATCTCAAGCGCTTAAACAAGTGTGGTAAACCTGACGCTGGGCGCTAGCTTTTAAAAGAGATATCTGGGGTTCTAGCCTATGCAAAAGGTACATACAGTTACAAGTTTAGCCAACAGGTTTGTGAGAGTCTATGTGAGTATTCCGAAGGAGCGATGCGGCTCAAGGCTGTAAGGCTGAAGGGGCTGGGCGGGTAAGGCTAAGCGAGCTTGGGAACGGCTAAGCCCAAGACACTGGGGTCTGGTGAGACTTTTACAGGATTGGTCAAGCCATTTTATTAGGATTGCCAGTAGAATTTACGGCACCCAGGCACAATTCGTCATATAGACGTAATCTATAAGATTTCTATTGGTGACGGTGAAAAACAAGCATCTTGTGCTAAAACAGGGTGCTAAAGGAGCTGTAAGGCATCCCACTGCAGATATTAATAGTAACAGTATTTGAAAATACTATTACAGCTTAAGAGAGACCTGAAGAGCCCTTCTGTATTTCTGCGACTGTAATGGTTTTACTATTTGTATATTTTCTCTGAGTGCTGCACCTCATGTGGGCTTATACTCGGGTCAGGGAGAACCTTCAAGCAAGACTCATTGGCTAGAAGAACAAAAGGATAGTTCCTGTTCGCCGCAGGGGTCACCCTGGTTTTTCCAAGCTTCCCTGACCCGGGGAGGTATAGTAAACGTCATCTAGTCATGATGTTCGTGTCTGACTAAGTTTTGACAGCGGGCGCGCAAGTCAGTGGCGTCTGCTCCTTTCCATATGTATGTGCTACGCGACGGATAAACCCAAACACCTTTCAGTAAGCGACTCCCGCCAGTTCAATACGTTTATGTTTGTAAAGACCCACCCAGCCTACGGATTGTTCTTGAGGTGTGAAGCGTAGAAGCCGCTTGTGCATGGAAAGGATACGCCTCGGTAATTAGCATTAATGGATAAGAGTGAGGTTCTAAGGGCTGACTTATGAATGGGAGAGGGAATAGCATGTCTCGAGATCTAGGTTACAACTTTTCAACGCTGGAGATAATCCCCGAGAATACTACTGCATTTAAGGATACTAAAGGTATCATACCTCATTCTTCCCTCGTCTACCGTAGCTAATAAACCTGTAAAATAGGGTCAAGGGGCGAATGCCCAGAGCTTCCTCTACAATACTGGGCCAAGGCACTAGCCTATCACTACCTTGTTAGAGTAAAGTTCCATCAATTCACACCGCTCAAAGCCGGGATTTTCATACTTCTGATGGCCGACTCTGCAAATGCTGCATGTTCCCCTCCTGACTGCGCGCCCCCGGAGGGATGGGATAACTTCGCCAATAACCTTGCGAGCGACTTGGCCCCCTTGCTCACCCTGCTTGGTGAGCAGGTAACGACACAGTACTTGAGCGAGTCGTTGAGCTGGGTCGATAGTTTACTTTTCGCACTCGCCCCTCTGGGAATAATCACGGCGATGGTTGCAGCAATCCGGGTTGCGGGCACGCCATTACTCCGGTCTCTGATCGGCAGAGCGAAAGAAAGCCGTGGCACAGTCGAAGCCGCTTTAATGTCGTCCACATCATCGGATGTATGTGAGCTCTGGAATGGCGAAGGTGTTGTTCGCGTCCTTGGCTCTCCGGTTCTCCTCCAGCTCGTCCATCTAGACTTGGAGGAAGATTTTGAACAGGAGTCGGAGAAGCAAATTGTCAATGATTCTGCCGGAATCTACCTCTTCCGTGAGGCAATCAAGCTGAATCTCTACAAAAGGCAGGGGAATATAGACTCGGCTACCGACCCAGATTCTAGCGGAGATGCGGACGCAGATTCAGATATAGAGAATTTACTGGCTCGCCAGAACCCTCCTAACCTTTCATTAAATGTTAGCATCAAGCCTCTTGACCAGCGTGTTATTATTTCTTTTGTAGCACTTGGATTTCTCTTGCAGGGTGGAGTACTGGTTTTTTCTGCAATCACTCAGTACTATTTAAAGCTGCCGAAGAACAATGCCACAGTTGCGGCCTATGGTTTCCCGGTCTTTCTCGCTGGAACACTCATTCTAGCGGTGGGAATGTTTTTGTGTGCGCAAGCTGTAGAGACGAGCACCAAGGAAGTCACCTGGGAGTCAACAGAGAAGGGGGGCTCTAAATCCATCATATGGCTTCAACAAGGGGGGCAAACCGTTGGCGACCAACGATTCGAACCTTTCGCACGACGCTCAGGAAACAGATCCCCAGGAAACAGGATCATCACGTCGGAAAAGGCAGTAACAAAAGTAGAAAGGGCCGAGGAACCGACAGCCAGGTCTTCTCTAGTCACCGCTGCCATCAGCTTTGCTTTGATCGGTTTCATCGCTCAGTTTATCGGTTTGCGCGCGATGCATCCGTCAGTTATAGTAGCGCAGTTAGGGGCAGTCTTAATAATGACTGTTCTCCGGTCCTGTGCCCATATCCAGCGGGAAGATCGCAATGATATCCAGTACCCCGATGAGGTGGAGGGGTATGAGTTGGACTGGCTTGCGAAGTACCTGAAGGAGTGCGAGTCGTGGGAGGTAATCACCGGGGCTGATGCACTACCGGTCCAAAGCTCGACTCGGGGCGCGATCTACACACCACTCCCGGACCCCACATCCAACGTAGCAATGGCGGTAATGAAGACTCGTGCCCGCTTGGCTAGGCTATCAAGCGATTGGCAACTTGAAAGCAGGAAGAAGGTTGAGATACTCCATAGTATCATCGAGAGAACTATGGGGGAAGTTTTTGCGAGCATGGCCTTGGACGATGATTTGAAAGATAGTTATACGTTCGAGTGGGCTGTACCGGTGAAGGCCAGTTTCAAGGATACCCAGATGAACGGTGGGCCCGTAAAACCCTACCATATCAACCTCAAGCTCAGTAGGACAAGAGACGAAAATTCAAACTGGAGGGCTTGGAAAACAGAAAAGAGCGAGCTCGAAGCTGTTTTATGTCTCTGGATTTCCTCTCTCACAGAGGTCAGCAGGGCAAGGGCCAAGGTCCGAAAACCACACCTGAAACAGATCAGACTATTAGGACCGGCTACCCAGGGAACAAAAGTGGACTATAGGTTGTGGATTCATCGTGGGACAACACCTGAACAAACGGTGCTGGATCCTCGAGTGGCTAGGTATTTCGGGTGGAGTCGAGGTTCCAGTGGTGGTGATAGTACGTCAGTAGAGTATCTGTGCGTCGATGCCGAAGGGGAGCTAGAGACGTTGTGTGCCCAAGAGCTATACGCCTTATTCCTATTCGAGTTGGTGAGTAGGATAAAGGGAGTTGGTGGAAACACAGCTCTCCGTACCGATGATTCTACTACCGGGACCACTGTTATACCCCGGGACAATGACTGGGCTCAATTCCGCCTCAGTAACTCGAATCTAGCATCACTTGCGGCAATTTATAATGAATCTGGCCTCGGGACAACCGAGGAAGCATACTTCTGCATCGTTCCAGCTTTCAGCGCCATGGAAAAACTACCATATCCACACGAGGCATACAGTGAAGCTAGGAGGGCCTCGGAGAGATTGGGGAAGGAAGGAAAGTGGGATAAAGCTGCCGAGATTGATTCATGGCTGTATGATAACTCCAGGGCAACAAATGCTCCACCACGCGACATCAAAACTATCAGGGCAGAGGTCAGGAATCGTCTCCTAAAGCTGAGTCAAAGACTTGCAAAAAGCATCACAAAGGATGCCAATGAGCCCGACAATATCGAGAAGATATGGGATACCGTGTATTCGCAGCGCCAGGTACTCTCGGCCTCGCGGGTATCTGAGGACCGACCGTTCGTACTAGTGACCTTATGTATGACTTTCAAGCGAGCAAAACCGGGGGTGGATGTTAAGGAGATAGTTGAACTTGTATGTGAAACCATACAGAGTTTGAGGACCCAGAAAGTGCATATAACTACTATGTTTAAAGATAAAGTACGAAAAGCACTAAACGCGGGATCAATTCACGAAACCGACAGCTTTGTGAGATTCCTATGGGCCAATACAATTCCTCGAGATGCGGGTAGCATAAAAAAGGATGACCACCTAGCATCGAAACTGCTGTTCAATGCCCGTCGGACAGCTGACGATTTTCTTTGTACCGATAAACTTAAGGGCTACCTCTCAAATACCGAATTTCTACGGTCCGCAGCAGAAACCAAGGCAGAAACTGGAGTTAGTGCGCATGAAATCAGCGATGGCCAAACCCCAGTTGATCTCTTGCTAATCAGGGGATTCCGGACACCGCTACAAATGGCAGCCGAAATTGGTCACGAAGAGACTGTACAAAAGCTTTTACAAGCCGGAGCCGATGTTAATGCTAAGGCAGCCACACACCTTGGAAGAACAGCATTACAAGCAGCGGTAGAAGCTGGTAATGAAGTAGTTATGAAACAACTCTTGAAGGCCGGCGCCAGCATCAACGCCCCACCAGCAGAATATTCCGGCCGAACAGCATTACAGGCAGCGGCAGGGGCTGGTCACGAGGAAATTGTGAAGCAACTCCTGGCAAATAAAGCCAATGTCAGTGCCGAACCAGCTAGCACTCTTGGGCGCACAGCTTTGCAGGCTGCAGCAGAAGGCGGGCATGGTAGTGTCGTTGAGCTTCTTCTAGGAGCAAAAGCCCATATTAATGCAGCACCTGCACCTCACTCTGGGTTAACGGCCTTGCAGGCGGCGGCAAAGGGTGGTCATATAGAAATCGTGCAACTTCTTTTAAAAAGGGCTCATGGTACTATTACCAAAATTTATGCTGATAAAGATATTGATGCTAATGTTAGTGCAGTACCCGCGCCCCATCCTAGAGATTCAGACTCCCGAGGGATGGCAGATGATGCCTATAAAGGAACCATGAAGCTCCTTTCAGAGGCAGATCCCGATCCTAATATTGATTTCGATACCGGCACCGATGTTGATGCTCACTCTGATACTCACTCTGATACTCATTCTGATACTCATTCTGGTGCTGATTTCCGCGCTGATGTAAATACGGCACCGGCGCCTTATTCCGGACTTACCGCTTTGCAGGCTGCGGCAAGTGGTGGTTATAAAGAAATTATTAAACTTCTCCTAGAAGAAAATGCCTCTGTCAACGCAGCACCGGCACCTCATTCCGGAGTTACAAGCCTGCAAGCGGCAGCAAGGAGTGGAAATAAAGAAGTCGTGGCGCTCCTTCTAAAAGCCAATGCCGATGTTAACGCAGAGCCAGCCCCTCACTTTGGAGTTACGGCCTTACAAGTTGCGGCAAGAGGCGGTCATAAGGAAATTGTAGAGTTACTTCTGACTGCCAAAGCTTCTGTCAATGCTGCGCCTGCAACTTATTCCGGTGTTACAGCCTTGCAAGCAGCAGCAGAGGGTGACCATAAAGAAGTGGTAGAGCTGCTTCTAGCAGCTGGTGCCGATGTGAACGCTCCACCGGCAACAGAATCGGGACGAACAGCGTTACAAGCGGCAGCAGAGAACGACCATGAGGAGTTAGTGGAGCAGCTTTTGGCAGCCAATGCCGACGTCAATGCTCTACCAGCAAAAGCATTCGGAAGAACAGCGCTTCAGGCCGCGGTAGAGAGTGGCCATAAAAACATCGTGAAGGCTCTCCTAGCAGTCAATGCCGACGTCAATGCGGCACCAGCAGAGGAATCAGGTCGAACGGCACTGGAGTTGGCGGTTGATGCTGGTGATACAGAGATTTTCGAGCTGTTGTTGGCCGGGAATTTTGATCTCGAAGCCGCGCTAGATATTGCGTTAGAGCGGGGGTACGATGAAGTGACTGTAAAGCTTCTTGAAATGGGGGATGTGAATTCCCAAAGAGGCGAAGACTTATCGACACCGTTGTATAGAGCAATAAAGCTAGGACACGATGCAACCGCTCGACAGCTACTGGCGAGGAAAGACGTTGATGTGAATCTGGCGAATATAGATGGCTGTACACCACTATACGTGGCAGCGCTTTATAACCGCGAAGAAATGACTCAACGACTACTCGATAGAAAAGAAATTAATGTGAGCCTTACGGACAGTCATGGACGGGCGCCGCTCTCTATAGCAGTACGGGAGGGACACCAAGCCATTTTTCGGCAACTAATCGCAAGAAAAGACGTAGATGCAAGTCTTGCCAACAAAGAAGGGTTGACACCGCTGATCATAGCAGCATGGAAAGGACATGAAGAAATTGCCCGAGAGCTACTTGCGAGAGGGGACGTGGATGTGAATCTTACCGACAAAACCGGTCGATCACCACTATTCGTTGCAGTAAATCATGGAAACGAAGGTGTTTTTCAACAACTGCTTGCGAGAAAGGGTGTGGATGTGAATCTTGCGGATAAGGACGGGTGGACACCACTGAACATAGCAGCATTTAAAGGGCACGAAGAAATTGCGCGGCAGTTGCTTGCGAGGGAGGACGTGGATATAAACCTTCCGGATAATATAGGCCGAACACCACTATATACGGCAACGCAGTATGCGAACAGAGGGATCGCCAAACAACTACTCGCGAAAAAACAGGTGGAAGTAAACCGTGCAGATAAGGACGGATGGACAGCGCTTAACGTAGCAGCATGGAAAGGGCGCGCGCGAATTACACGACTCTTACTTGCCAGGGAAGACGTTGATATCAATCTTGCAGACAACATTGGGCGGTCACCGCTATACATAGCAGCGCGTGAAGGACATAAAGATGTTTCTAAACAACTACTCGCGAGAAAAGAAGTGAAGGTGAACTTTAGAGAATATGGAGAGGGGTGGACGCCACTATATAGAGCAGTGCTAGGCCAGAAAGAAGAAGTCGTCCGGCAGCTACTCGCGAGGGAAGACGTTGATGCAGATCTCACGGACAGTATTGGGCGGTCACCACTATACATAGCGGTTCGTGAAGGCTACGATGGAATTATCAAACAGTTACTCGCAAGAAAGGACGTTGATATAAACCGATTCGAAATCAACGAACGGTGGACCCCGCTATACAGAGCAGTAATGAGTGGGAAAGAACCAGCAGTTCGAGAACTACTCGCGAGAGAGGACTTGAACGTGAATTTTACAGACAATATCGGTCGGTCACCGCTTTACATCGCGGCGCGCGATGGGCACGACGATATTGTCAAACAGTTACTTACGAGAAAGGACATTAATGTAAACCTGGCCGAACCTAGTGAAGGGTGGACCCCGCTATATAGAGCAGTAAAAAGTGGGAGAGTAGCAGTAGTTCGACAACTACTCGCGAGGAAGGACTTGAACGTGAATCTTACAGACAATATCGGCCGGTCACCGCTTTACATAGCAGCACAAGACGGACGCCCACTAATTGCCCAACACCTACTTGCAAGGAAGGATGTGGACTTGAGTCTTACGGACAAAGATGGGCGGACAGCGCTATCAGTGGCGAGAGAGAGTAATCATCACAAAATCGTTGCAGAATTGATTGACAGGAGGGATTAGACGCTGGTATACGTATATCACTAAGATTTGTAGCAGTATAAGGTCTTGTTAGAACCAGTAACTCCTTATTTAGGCGTCCAAGTGCTGACTAAACAAGTAAAATCTAGTCCGCGAGAGTCACAATCCACTGAACTATCATAATCCCTATTCATTCCATCCCGTAGTCTAAACCAGGATAGCAAGGAGATTTCAGAAAGACTGGGATAGTGTGTAGGGTGGCACATGGTTTATTTCTTTCTTTATAAATAGATTCTTAGGGTGGCTGTTTTTCCTATATCCAAGGGTGGTAAGTGCGGTAGTCGGTTTATTATATATGTAATCTCGTTTCTAGTTAGGTTATCTTGTATATCATATGCGTAGCGGTGGTTTTGTATTAGCTGGAAGATACTTCTTATAAAATTCTACTTATGATTGCTATTATGGGGTTGATATCACCTCCTAAATAGTGAAATAGGATCAATAGGTCTCTATTTAGTGTATATAGGTTTGTATACCTCTGCGAGCTGTCTACGTATCACAACTATTTAGGCATGTAACATAAAAGGACAGCTACCAACATATTTCGTGACACTCTATAGTAATACCGAAAGGGCTCATGATTCACCTGACATCATCAATATCCATGTGGTCCATGATGGGTTGGATTATCTTTAGGTGTGGCAAGCTTCATACCGTCTTAATGTTCTTCATCAAATGTCACTCGCTTCATTAACAATCACTCGTATACGAGGTAGTACATTTATATCCGGAAAAGACTGTCTATCTCGTGTATTAGTGCGAGAATTCAATACCCTCTAACGGTAGTCTCGTGCTCAGCCCCCTTATTTGCTGCGCAGCACCTTAGGGTCTGGAGCAGTAAAGTTCCGAGAAGTCTTAGGGATATCTCCGAAAGCCTCCGGATCTCTCGGGGGATTGGGCTGGCTCGGGGGTCTTTTGACCTTCGTGTATTTACGTTTGTGTGATGGCTTCATATAAATGTAAGTACCTAATTCCCGCCGAAAACCTCCGAAAACCCCCGACCTGCTGGGGGCTTTCCAGTAAGTTTGGCCTTTTAGAGATACTTAGGTTTGTGTGGAACGACCACACAAAGGTAAGTACCAAATTCCCCCCGAAAGCCCCCCGAGAGGAATATCCCCCCAAAGAAAATCTGGCGCAAATATGTTTCGTTGAATGCGCTGCTAACCATATCAGGCGGCTGTTGCGCTTAGGCAGCGCCCACAAACAGCGCTTGTGTTTTCTCGCGCTTCATCGTCAAGGACCCCTCAACAGTCTCTCAACCTAGGCTACAAAACGAAAAATTCAACCGGTATAATGTCCTTCTCTGCTCACGGTCGTGGGTTCCGCTGCGAGGAATGCGATTCCAACTTTGACAATATTCATGAGTTGGGCCAGCACCAGCTCTCCAAGCACTCGCCCGGACATGACTGCAATTCATGCAGTAGTCGTTTCCCAGACCTTCATTCCCTTAAAAAGCACCGCTCTTCTACACACGCTCCCAGCTCTCGTGAGGGGGGATGGACTCTTATTGCCTCCGAGCAGGACCGATTCCCTGGTACAAGAAACAACCACGACGAAGACAACAATAAGTTAGAGAGCATCTTGGGATACGTTCCATTTCATCAATGTGAACAGTGCAACAAAAAATTCAAAAATCAACTCGGTCTCAATCAGCACTTGAATTTGTTTTTGCACGCCTCGAAAGATAGTTGTCATACATGCGGCAGCAAATTCCCCAACAAGAGTACCTTAAGTCTCCGCCTCTCAACCGGAAATTCCTCTACCCGGCAGATCAACAGGGACCGCCCCAGCATAGACGTGTACGATAGGGATGCGTCCGACAGAGACGCCTCTGACTATCTTCACTCAACTCCATATACAAAAAACCCTAAAATCGGCTGCACTCAATGCAATAGATCGTTCAACAGTAAAAGCGCCCTCGACGATCACACTGCCGCTATGCATTTCCCAAATTTTTACTGCAGGGAGTGCGATAAGAAGTTCTCCGATCAGTATGCATTGAATCAACACCTTGTTTCTCCAGTGCACCCGGTCGTTCCTTACTGCGATAAGTGCAAGAGGGGGTTTTCCACCGTTGTTGGTTTGGTGCAACACCGCTTGTCTGTGCACACCTCCGAATTTACCTATTGGGACCGCGATGGGCACACCCCAACCAAGAAATCTTCCGTCCAACAACAAAAACCTCCTACGCACGCATCTAGCCCTACGCACGCATCTAGAGCTGAATACTCCGAGAGTATTCAGAGCATCCAGACTGGAGAGCAGCTGATGCAGGTCTACAGGGCTTCACGTGCTATGGAAAGGAAACGAGGTTTGTAGGTATATCAGATTGCTATGGAGGATCGAATGTGGTGGGATAAAGAGATCAGCTAGGATGTGGTGGCGATGTGATGTAAGATCTGGATAGCGTCTGCGGAGATAGGTCGGGTGAGGGATTTCATAAGTAACAACTGTAGGGAATGATTAGCGTCTATATGTATGAAAAAAAATTATAACGCAAATTTCTAAAGAGTTCTAGTATTCAACTGACACTAATAATCTTCTCCTGGTGATCTTCATGATAATTAAAGCCTTTTTAGGGGGATGGAACAGCCAATCATAGATAATCACTCGTATGGTCATAATTCTGCCATGAGGTAAAAGGTGCTGAATCGATTGTCTAATATAGATAGAGAGATCTATCGATATATTCTCGAAAAGAGAGAACCCTAAAGCCTTATATGGGATTCCTTGGCTGGATCCTCAAACATATCAAATAGAGAAACACGTGACTCATATATGAAACCCTCCATCGGCTATCCTTTTTAGGAAGCATCTAACATGCCAGGATGCCCCGCCGTAAATAGAATTATCCTAACATCAACCAAAATATATTGATGCTCCACCTGTAAGGAATTTAGGTATTACAGCGTTTCAGGGTTTTTATATGCCGGCCCTTTGCGTTACTCCACAGGTGGTATTTACTGATAGTAAAGAGTGAGAGGGGCCTATTGCTCCTAATTTTTTTGTAAAAGCAATATATTCATAGTAATGAAAGGTTTGATTGTACTAGATAGTAGGGCTCTGGGTGTGGAAGTCGTAAAAAGCTAGTAGATTCGTATGTAGTAGAGAGGTTTGACTTGGCTAAACCATACCGGGCAACGGTAAAAATAATCGGAACTAAAGAAAGACATACAGTAGTAATATTCCTAACATGATTAACCCAATAATACGAGCTAGGTACTAGCTGTACTTGCCCCTTACTAGGTATATATATCTTCCACAAGTATCTCTATAAAGAAGATCACCCACAAACAATAGATTTTCCACCATCGACCGTCAACCGTTTCCTCACTTTGATTTTCAAAGGGCTTACATTCAATCTTACCGGTTTCTCGGTATCAAGGTGATTCACGAGACCTACAGGAGAAAAAACCAAAGCTTCGCCAGTCCTTAAACTAACTATCCGGGTAAAAAGGTTCGTTCCATCTGTTTCCTCAGTGGGGATACGCTTACGGAGGACATTAAACCACGCTGGACTAGTAAATCTGTGAATCATGACCATAGAGCAGAGATCAATTAGATTTGGTGATACGGTCGGTTCCTGCGTCGAAACGATTATCCGCGTGCCGTAGTGCCGCTGTTGGCGAATAACCCCAAGAATACTCTCGGTAAGTGCTTTTGAGGCTGTGGTGTTGGTAAGGTACTACACATGATTTCAGCACAAACACTGGGTGATTATGGAGGAAATACTCTAGGTAAATAAAACTACAGTAATTTACCTTGTGGGCTTCATCAAGAGCAACTATCTTTCCTTGATCAGGGCCAGAGCTTCCAAGATATACCCCCATGCAAATTTTGAATAGGACGCATGCTGTATTGACATCCATAAAAGGACAACTCAAGTCAACGATAGTTACAGTGCCTCTTTCGAAGTTGAAACAGCTTGAGCTATTGCCGTCTAAATTTAGGAAGGATTCCAATATCTCCATTCGCTGGTTTAATGATCTTCTCTGCATATCATTGAAATCTGCTCTTTTGAGACGATTTTTAAAGTCTATGAAGTCAAATTCTTTGGTACCTTCTGCCGCCATGCCGCGTAAAATGGTAACGACTTGGGCCATATATAGTGACGATGAGTGTGATTGGTCAACAGACATCAACGCGAGCATTGAACTGATATTTAGTTGCCCAGGTTGCAGCTTCAAAGGTTTTACGTTGACACCAGGGATCTTAGTGTATTCATTTCTTAGGTTGTGTGTATTTGATGGCGAAGCCAGCACATTGACTGATGGCGCGGTAAAGCCACTAAATTCTGGACTCGGAGAAGACAGAAATGCTGCCTCGCAAGGCTGGAAGTTTGAGCGGGATGTATACTCGCCAAAGTAAAAGACTAAGGCTGATAATGGGCGTTCTAGAGTACCCAGCATTGGGCTCGGAATCAAACAATTCTCTACCTGCTCTTTAGCCCATATCTGGGTAAGTGGGTTTTATAACTACTAACCAATGAGGCATGACATGGTATGAGATTTCCCACTCCCTTGGACACCACAAATAAATGCCGACCATGGGATGTAAGTGTTAAGAAATAGCCGACGATCCTTTTTGAACGTCGGTCCTAGCTCAGGCGGGGGTAAGGCATTCCCTAGGAGCCCATACCGGGGTAACATGGCTTTCCAATCGGGTTCTTTCAATACGTCTGAGGAGAAAATAGTTGCATCTTTGACATCGCTAGTGGATACTCCAACCTCATCGCTCAGGTCATCTAAGCTTAGCAAACACAGTTGATCGTCGAGGGTCGGGGTACCGAGTGCTGATTGTTCCATGGCTTTGGTAGGTTCTTTAATGAGACTTTGAGCCTGTTTGCTATATAGGTGGGAGTTCCTTCTATGCTTCTTATTATTCTGGGAGTGTTGTACCTTAGCCTAGGCCTGAAGACCAATTACGTATATGTTATTGCTCGGTGTTTGGATGTCCAGGTAGTTATCGGGCTCGGTTTGACCGTGTTGATGAGGGCAAATGATACAAAACTCTTTTATCAATAATGGATTTAGAAAGTGAGAAAAGACCCTGGAGCTAGCTAATTAAAGAGTGGGCGTCTAAGAGGTGGTATTTATCCTTATCGGCCAGCCCGGATATTCATAATCATCAATTGCATGCATGCAGTCTGCTAATCAATTGATGTGTAGTTATGTATGCGCAGGACCCGTTTGAAGGGTACTCACCTATATCTTACCTATTTGAGGCTAACAAGGGACTTTTCTTAGGTGGCGGGTACTTATAAATTCCTCAACTAGGCCTAATTAGGTTCAACTCAAGACACGTAGTTCAGGCAACCAACCGGGAGCAAAATTCTTTCTGCAGGCTGCCCTTCATACTACAAACCCCTGTGAGTATACTAGGCACTTTTCTTTTAACATAAACTCCGCTTGAAATCTTTTTGTGAGTTGTAGTAATGCCAGGCGAGTCTGATACATGTAGTGCTTGAGACTCGAATTTTTAGACCATCAGAGTCAGGATTCTAAATACGCAGCTTGATTAGCAGCTAGGAAGTCGATCAAGATTTATTTCCTTGATCCTATCCTACTCACATTGAAATAGTTAATTACTGATATTAGTGGTGGATGACTGATACGGATAATGGCCGGTGATAGCCTTGCTAATGCAGCCTACCTGCATTTGCCACTACTACCGGAATACCCTGCTGTTTCCCCTCCCTGTTTCCTTCCGCTAACCGGGAGGTAAAGTATGAGGTTGTGGGTCTTGATACTAGCTAGACGGAGGAAATGCGAATTAACGTATTAGGTGTACAGCGAGTACCAATATATTCGCTATGAATTATATCTATTAGCTATCATACCTATATAGGATCTGGAAACATCAGAATCACGTAAGCGGGTATATAGAAGAGTATTATAAACCGTATTCTTATCAACCTGATATATTATCAGGGTAATCATAGACTTTGTATGACAGTATAGGCCATTAGGTATACAAAAAAGATTAATATTTTTGAGTAGCAGAGGTTTGCTTAAATGTGCCTTGAGGTTGTTAGAAGTAGATATACATATCACCATCGAGTATTTAGTTCAGGGTTAGGGTTATATCTCAGATACCACTCTAGCCCTATGCGTATAGGGTAGTATAGTTGGTTTCTACTCAAAAAAGTATAATTATACAATGATATAAACCAGTATCAAAGTGGCACGTAATGCGGGATACACCACTTGTGAATTTTACATAGCCTTAACGTATACTTAAGACCTATTTCAATTAACCACGAAATGTTTTAACTAATATTTCCCTTACCAGCAATCTCAAACTTAAGTAGTAATATATTATACAATAGAGTACCATAAGAGGTCCTTCTATAACTCTAGGCATCGGCACCGTGGCGTGGTCAATTAGTGTTTATTGCGGCGGCCCAGCAGAAAGATATGTACTATAGCTAGACTACCCTTATATGCTACAAAGACCCACTTATTAGCAAAGGTGCAAGCCGGATATACCCATAGAAACTCTGCTTTTGAAACCCCCTGGGAACTTTTTTTGTTATACCTTGAGGCTCTTTAGGCTAGGACCAGGCTACTTTTGAGGCACCCCTACATATTCGTAAAGGGAATCACTACAGAGAAATTCATAGTTCCCAGAGTCATATTTACTAGAATACAAAGAAGAACTGCATCTCACACTGTAGGCTGTAATTTCTCCAAACGCTATAATTCTTGAATGCACTTCTCTACGTCGGTGGAGGCGCAACCGATTGTGGGCTAATGTCGTTCTGGTATACAGCATGCCTGCGTATATTTTGGAATGGTATAATTTTCACCGCTAAGCTCAAAAGGGCTCCGATAGAATTTCGTAAGAAAAAGCCTAGTTTATTGCAAGGCTGAGAATACAACAAAGAACGCCGTAAGGCGGACCCTAATTTGCCCTCTCAAACAGAATTGGTTATTCAAATGGACTCTACCCAAGGATCCCAGGGACCAAAATTCATAGCACGTAGACGGGGATCAACCTTGGAGGACCTTTTGTACCACCATCCAATATCGGATCAGGGGCACCCTTATAAGTGGTCGCTTCCTCTGGACTATGATCAATTACTTTACTACCAGGATTTGGTTAGATTAATTAATTGCACCCCGGGTATTCTCTGTCGCGATTTATTAAACACAGTTCCCTAATCAAGGCCCATACACCTCTATATGGAAACTGTGGCTTGGGGGCTGAGCTTTACAATATAAGGGGGACTCTTATCTACAGAATTTCCTCACCCATCACTCAGCCACTGGGGGTTAGTCAAACAGAAGAGCGGGGCAACGTGCGACCTGTAACACAATTGATGCCCCACCTGCACGTCCCACGATGTTTACCCACTCACATGATACCCCTGGACACACTCCAACAGTGCTACATAGCCTCCGGAAGTACATATTCTCCCCCGGAGTTCTCGAGAGGGCAAATTCTACAGATTTGACAAATGCGATCTTCAGACTAATATTTTCCACTAAACAGATCCGAACTCCATCAACCTTACAAGGCGCCTTTCAGTTACTAACGCCTTGATAAGACTATAAAATCAATCAATCATCCCATATAGGGTCAAGAATACAAGAACGTCCCCCTATTCGGCCCTTCATTAGCAACTAACAAATTCTCTCACTCTTTCTAATGTCCTCTACCGACTCAATCACCGTTCCATCACCGGAGTTCCTATATTTTCGCCAAGCGACTACCGGAGAGAAGCTTATCTGCTGGGAACGCAACCGCGCCTCATGGGGGGGACTATTAAAGAACCCCACCGACTACCTCGGCCGTGAAGCCCTTAATGGGTCACAGTTGCTCACTCGAGACGGACAAATCAAGTACTGGATCCTAACCTCGCTGGAGCACCCACCACTGGACGGCGAAGAGCAGGCAGAAACGATATACGCGGCTTGTGAAACACTCCAGAAACCCGTGATCATAAAGACCCGTGACAGCGATTGTAGTGAGGAAATAAGCTACGGCATTGCTAGCGTGTTTACGAACCCTAAATTCAGACGGAAAGGGCTGGCAAGTGTGCTGCTTGACAGATTAGGAAAATGGCTAGATACGGACGGAAACTGCCGGTTCAGCGCCCTTTACTCTGATGTCGGAAAGGTATGATCCTCCTTGGAAGAAATAGATGACCTGTGAGTTATGGCTAACTAGATACCTATGGAATAGGAGTTCTATGCTCAACATGGGGGGTGGAGATCATTCTCTTCTAGTCAGATCACTATATCAGTTTCTGCTGTAGATGCCCAAAGGCCGGAGACATCTGGGATCAAGCCCCTTCAGAGAGCTGATCTTAAGCATCTCTGCAAAGTAGATCAGGATGCACTCAAAGCCGAGTTTCAAGCCGCTACCATCCCAGCCGAAGTGTACGCCCGAGTAACCTTCTTACCTACGTTTGCGCAAGCATCCTGGCACTTTGGAACGGAAGAGTATATAGGGGAGAAGATAATTGGCAAAGCCCCAACTACCAAAGGCGCCCTTGCCGATGACAATACTTGGTTATACTGGACACATGATTTTGCGGAAAAGAAGCTGGTTATCTTGCGGGTGGTCACCATAGACAATAAGAGCGAAAATACGGTTGCGCGGCTCATTGGTTTATTAAGGGCAGCTGAAAATGAAGCTAGGGAATGGGGGTTTGACAAGATTGTTGCATGGACCCCAATACCGGAGTTAGTAGAGGCTGCAAAGGTGCTTGAAAATGAGGGTCAGAAGTTTTGTCTGTCCGATAGAGAAGAGGACAGCATTCCGTGCTTGAGATGGCGTGGGGAGGAAGTGAAGGGTATTACCGAGTGGTATCCGAACGAAAAGTATGCCTGGTGTTAGTAATAGGCTTTGGAACTCTTGTATGTTAGCAAAAAGAAAGCTCTACAGAAGCAAACCATGTATGAATATATTTATATGTTAAACGGAGCTACGCTATACCAAGCCCTAGGAAAATACCGGATACAACTATGTCTGTTATATACTTGACTATCCAAACTCGTGAAACTAGCCTAGCTAGAATTATGAAAATCACTCGGTAGCGCTTAAAGAGAATTGTAAGGACCAAGATCCTAGACCTACTTCATACATACAAAAGATACATCTATGATCGATAGGCACCCGTAATTCAGCATCAAGATTTTACCCCAACAACGCCGCCACACCTCTGGCATCCGAGATCATACTTCAGGGGCTGCGCCTCCCTATATTAAAGAAGTTTAATGAAAATACATCAAGACAACTCGTACTCCCCCCCCAAAACCCCAGCGCGTGCTTCAATGACTTACAAAAAAAATAGCATCTGATAGGTACCAGCCTCAATTAACAGTATTGCAAAGCTAGGATTGAACCGAGAGACCAAGAATAAACGTCCAAAAGAAAGTAAAAGACTAAGGCTGAAATTAATCATATAATCAATCCTAACAATGAAAAATATGCCAACCATAAAAAGAAGTTGCAGACCCGTAGGATAGATAGTAATAAAGATAATAGAACAAGCAATAGGGGGGATTTAATCATTCACCAACATAATAATTAACTACAAGACGCAGTTACAATCATCCGTATATAACATAATATGAACAGTGATCATCAAGCCTTTTTCGATCGCAACAACGATCTCTTGACGAAACCTATTACCCGCCTCTACAGAAGTAGCATCCCACTTCCCCCCAGAGAACACATTTTCTAATAAAGTAGGCCAATCCCCACATGGGAGAACTCCAGAGTCATAATCGTCACTCGGATCATCATCTAAAAGACTATCTGTGCCTAGAAACCTTTCAGTGACTGTAAAATACTGTTTCACTTTGTGCTGGAAGTGACTTTGAAAAAAGGAGGCGAAGGCCCCGGTAGGAGCACGTTCAAGAATCTGCTTCATTTCGTTCCAAGTGGCTTCTCGACACTGCATATGGTTCGGTCTGTTTTGTCGAGTACCCATATCATCGGGAATGTCGTAGTGGGGGGTACCTTCGGCACGCTCGGTTGAGTCTCCTTCGCTCATACGAATATGCTTCCGAATAACGGCCTTTAGTGTCTTTTCGAGGCGCTCCCGGATATCAAGTGGTATCGAAAATACTAGTTTCTCAAGACAAGGCCGCAGATAGCTTTGGAGATACTGCTCTGCATCTCTCTTCCATAACCAGTCTAAAAACCCCGACTGCGCTCCTTCTGTACCCCCTACTGCTGCACTTATGGCAAGTCTGAGTTGATGTAAGGCTATAGCGTTGATAGAGTAGCAAACTGTTCTCCATAATGACTGCCACAGTGTTGCTTGAATAGCCTCGGCTAATCTACTAGGAATTCCAAGCTCTGCCAAAACAACATGGTGTAAAGCGTTAGTTGAGTCCATATGGGGGCTTACGTCGTACATGGCGTCAATATCGATAAAGCCCTTCGGTTTCGGAAACACTGGGTGAATCGGCGTAACCAGCTGCAAGTTGACCGGACAGCCATGCTTAGACTCAAAAAGATCAATAATCTGTTTCGCAAAAGTCGCTTCCTGGTCCCCAATAGATGCGATGGTTATATAACAGAGAAGCCCGGGGAGGGTGGTTAGGAGTTCTTGAAAAACAGACCATAGTCCTTCAAAGGTTGTTGACCGCCGGAACTTCTGTAGGTAGAAATCGCGTGATTCTCGATGTAATAGGTCTGGCCTTTGTTGTAGAATCTGGATGAGTATCGAAGCTAACGCTGAATAAGCTGTCATTGTTGGGCTCCAGACAAGATGAGCAAACGGCACGACCCCTGCAAGTGAGTGCCCAAGGGCGATCCACTTGCAGTAGATTTGAGGCTCCACCAGGTCGGTCTGCATATAGGTCAAGGTTGAACGGGGGCGATGGGACCAGGATACATGTTTCCGCTCTACTTTGAACCAATAATCCCAATCAGGAGTTGCTGTGGTCGTATACAAATTTACTAGGTCTTCGTGATATGTCGTATCTATCTCATGACCGTAAAATAATTCCTTCCGGAGGTCCGATAACAGGATTCTAGCTTCGTTATTCCTAAAATCTACGGCTTTGTGAGTAAATGTACATCCTGATACACTTAAGTGAGGTGATTACCTAAAATAATTCGAACCTGGTCTAGAATATGTTAGGTTTTTTTCATGACCGAAGATTTGAAGCTGGAAAAGGGGTGACCTACGGTTCAAAACAAGAGATCTCTCGGCCAGCGCTGCCCATGTCAACGCTGTTTGCTCCTGAGAAGTTCTTATATAAATAGTTTAATGTACCTGCATTCTCCATCTGTAGCTGCATCAATGCCATTGCTGTAGCATCGTTTTCAGCAAGGCGTTCAAGCCGTTTGATCTCCTCCACAGCCCCCTTGAACTTGACTTCGAAAGGTGACCAAAATGCCGAGAAGTATTTCCCTGAAGGAATGCATTAGTTTCTAGAATTAGGAGAAGGGAGAGTATCGTACTCAGGCGGCTCTTCTTGAAAAAAATTATGGCATCTTTAAAGAACCCTACTATAGCCGCGTAAAGCCTTGAACAAATTGCTTTCATTCGTGTTGAGGGATACATCTGTAAATACATATCAAAACGGCCAAGATTATCTCCGATCTCAGTTAACATGCTTGACAACCCACTAAGTATATCAAAATAGTTGAGCGAAACCTTTGTATCCGTTAGCAAGTTTGCCAGCGCAAATTGTTGGGCGGCGAAAATATTACCTGAAGGATAAACTTCATACTCCCCCATACTAAACTTGTGTACTCCGGATGATGTTGGGTCGCTGCATCAATAGCTCCCGAATAACAATTCAAAACCCTCGCCATTTTTTCTACCTTATCCCTTCTTTTACTAGACTTGCTGTAGAGTATACGAGCTTCGTTTACAATGCCGAGTACATCCCGAATACCACAAGAGGGTCCAATCCGCTTCCTTTCGTCAGCCGTCAAACGGCTCCCCAGTTCGTCCAATGCGCTCTGATAGGCGGCTGCCGTAGTTCTTTAAAAAATCAGTAAACCTTAGACTAGATAAATTATATAGTGCAGTAGACATACTCGGTCGACTGGTCGGCATCCTCCTCCAGGAACTGACGGACTGCTGGATGTTGAAACCTAGAGGTGCGCGAAGCGAGCCGAGAGAGAAATCCAATGTCTTCTAGGGTTCCAAGCGCTGCTGTCTGTACCGCCGTTGCTGCTGCTACTGACAGCTGTCTGTTGTATGTGTCTACAGCCATAGTGGAATAGTCTGTCGCTACACTGTCGGTCAGCAACACGCGAGAAATTGGGGTTATTGGGGATTTATCGCTACCAGCAACAAGTCTCCGGAGTTCCACTTTTTCAGCCATGGTTTTTTCCTGTATTAGAGAATCATGTACAAGTACTACGGCCGTTTGGGTGCGTTATGTGTAAATATTCGTGAAGCGAGACTGTCCGCTGCTATGGGATAGTTTGTAATTACCAGTAAGTCGGCATAGCCTCCCTCAGCGGTACCAGCTCCTATTGGATGTGAGTGCAGTTTCAGGGACCGCACACTTGCTATATAGCTATCGATAACCTGCCATGCCAAGTCCTACTGGCCGACGCGCGGAATGTCAGTGAGAAAGTCCATGCACGGTAAATACCGCCGAGCTCCTTCCATGGGGGGTGTTTGACTATCACCAGATTGATTCTTAGGCCTGTAGTATAAGCAGCCCCCGCAAATAACGCTTAACGACTAAATCCGGGCCCCTAGCACTTCGTGTAACAGTTTTCCACCCCAGTCAAGCACAGCATTATTGTATCACATCTCATAAACAACGGTGTGACAGGAGCCAAGCCCCTCTTTAGTGACCATTACGTATATAGGAGAATTTTCTGCCCTACGAATCAGGCCTATTCGAGGCACCATGTGTCCTTATCTCCTTTGTTATACTACAGGCAGTTTTACACTTTTAGGAAGGGGAAATGTTGTTTTGTTCACGCCATAGCCCTATAGCTACATGAGACATTCTTGTACTAGTATCTAGAATCCCTACCAGGTAGACCCCCATCCAGTCAATATAGCATGCATGAGTTTTCTGCCATTCGATCGGTCCTGAAGAACCAAGTTAAACCACAAAGTAGCTATTCAGAACTATTTATCCTAGCACTGCCCCTATTATTCTCCAGTAGAGTTTTACTCCCAAACTTCTCGTAGTAGCTATTACCTACAGTGCGACGGGTTAGTTCTAACTTAACATAATTCCCGGTCGGATAGGTAGTACCCGTAATTAACCTGATTGTAAACAAAGCCCCACACCACAAAACTGCATACGATCTATTTAACGCGTAAGCTTCACAACCCCGCAAATATAAAACGGCCAAATCCCGTGGTCGCGTAGTTACAAGCGCTATATGCTTTTAACATATGCGCTTCTAGCCGGTTTCCAAAGCTTCTTCAGCGGGTAATATTGAAGCTTGGTGGGTGAGATAAGATATCTTCTGATTTCTAGACATGGGTACAAACGAGGCGGAAAATATGCGCTGAACAGTTTCATCTTCTAGACAGACCTAGAACACCCTAGGAATATTCTTTACAAAGTTTCCTGGTATTTTAGCCGGTGGGGTTTGCCGGCCATAAGAATTCGTACGCGATATCAAAATAGATAACCATCCGCTGACAAAAAAAGACCTACAGTCTGAGTCGAATAGACAACGTTTTGAATTCTGGCATGTGACCAAGTACCACCCACCACGGTAGCTATAGTGGTAGGCAGTGAAAAGTTACATATCAACATATCAGCATCCGTATTTGCGGGTACCATCCTTCTCCCTTAACTGCGTTATCTCCGGCTTCTAATCTATCTATCTCTACTTCAGTGCAGAATGTTGTTGTGTTTCGGCGCTAGTAGAAATGCTGTACGTGAGCTGCGGTTAAAATCTGTTATGATATTTGTGGTCATCGATATTAGAGAGGCCAAGACCAACAGCCGAAATCAATAGCAAAAATAATACTTACATGCTGTATAATATAACCTTTCTCCGTTTTATTTTATCGCCAGCCTTGAATTGATTTGGTACAGCTACGTAGATCTATATAATAATGAGAAATCCACAACTCAGAATCAAGCTATTATTTACAGTATAATAGTGACATGAATTAACGGATTATACCGTTGAAGATTTAGATTAATTTTTAGCCCTCCGCGCTATGGAAAAGCCCAATATGTCCCATGGAACTACTCGCCCCCGTAAAGAAATGACAAATATTGTTATCTTGCCTCGTAGGATTACTGATTAGATAGCTCTTGGGTTGACTGAGTCTACATAACCTAATATCAACATCTAGAACTAGCTTTGTATGATACGCTAACCAATTAGTCCATCTACAAAAGTCCCAAAGGCGGTATCTTTCCCGATACTCCCAGAATAACATACAGGTGCCGAATTACCTATCAGGAGTCTGCTCAGAGGGCTTACGCATGCTCGCCCTGCGCACCTATTATTATTCTAGTACGTATCTACATCAGTCACAGCCCCACCGTTGCAACCCCAGAATGACATAAAGAACCTGGGAGGAGCCCCAAACCAACTCAACGCCAAAGACGGGAAGTTCCTTTTCTACCCATAATTACGTTTTAAAAAACAAAAACCCCCAGCGATAGAGCGTCCGCGTGATCAAGTACTACATTAAACGGCCAGTAGAAGACTTGTAAGATGATGCTCCCCCTCCTCCGAGTTAATACTACCTTATCTATATTTTGTTTAGCCGATCTCTAGGAGAATATACACTAAAATCTATCGTTTAAGGAGCTCCTCTCTCTAAATATTGAGATCCCGCACTCATAGTAATAGAAAGTGAGGCTGGAGGGATCAAAGAGGCATAAAGCGATCAGGTATAGAATCGATAGGGCGAAAATGGCTTGATTTTTGGGCCATGGGTACGTACATGAGTTAAGTACCCAACTCTAAGTTTACTCTGATAGGAATTAAATTAGATCCCTTAAGTGCTTGGATTAATCATAGTCCTCTAACTATAACTCTTCACTTGGTCACACCTCTCTTTGCCTTTCCTTCCGTATTTAACCGCAGTTCTTGATAGCTGCATTACCCGCTCCAGCCACAAAAAGATAAATATGTAGTATAGGTTGAATATCACATACTTTAGTTTAACTAGGATAGTCATTACCGTATTAAGAAAACAGTGGACGAAATATGCGCACATAATTTCCCAACAACTTGGCACTATGTCACCGAGTGATTTACCATGATGACACTTGGGGAGAAATAACCTTTAGGACTACATCTGCGCATGAGATGAGACAAAAAAAAAAGCTTTGATGTGACATGAAGGATGTTACTCACAAAGCTTCATTGGCAAGATTATTGTGTCGGTTAAAAGTTCTTTTCAGAAATTTATTTCAGCCTCAGCCGCACAAAAAGAAATATGAGACTTACCCGACGGAACGGAGGTACCCAGCAGCGTAACACTCTGCAAGCCAGTTAATAGTTGGTGGCTTGGTTGTGGTTACAATAGTAACCAAAAGTTCTAAAGTTCGAAGGTACTATTCCTGAGACAATGCATAGTAAGCCAAGCAGGTACGGTCTGAAGAATGTGGCGCATCAATACGGATCTCTTAAGGGAGATGTGGAGATTTCTCTTTCAAGCCATAAACTTAGGTGTTGTGACGAAACCTGGTGTCACACTGAAGTTCTAGAATAAGTTATAATTCACATCAGCCATTGTCTTTCGTGACGTGGCCCGCGGTAAAATGATTACGAAACTTCATAATGAGGCTGACTATTCCTATCAATACGACTGATAATATTTAGGTACAAGCGCAAATTGTACCTTTGTGCTAGGCCATGCAGATAGTAGACACTAGCTGTTGGTTCACTTGAGCGGAGAAAAGAAGCTATGTAGTACTCCCCTAGATCGAACCTATTATTTGCCAGAACAACTGTATTCAGGTATACTGATAGCACAGTACCAACAGTTGGCGATGGATTAGTATATAATGTCGTAGCCTGGTTTAGCCACTAACAACATAATCTCCATCTTATCTCCCGTAAGATTCCGTTAGCAGAGTTATATTACTATCTAGAAATTTTCGTGAAACATATTTTAGGTGTTACTATGGGGCTTATGATGGAAAGCTCCATTGAATACGGAAAATTTCTGGCAAGCCACGTGGATTAATATAGACCTCAAATAATAAATATTCGCAAGGGCTAGAGTTCAGAAAGAATGAGACCCAGGAATGCCGCGGGCCGAGGCTGTTCCTAAGCTTCTACTTATATGTACTCGTAGTTTATGTTTTAGTCAGTTTCAAGGCCAACTTAAGCTGAAGAAGGCTTTGCTTGAGCGTAATATAATGATGTACTATACTAGTAGAAAATTGTATATACGTGGTCTACTTCCACTTTGGCAAATCACAAGATGCGCATGGTCTTCATTGATTCACTTAGGAATCTATCTAAAAAGTTTTTTTTGTCTGTCTTGTGGTATAGATATGTCTTATTTCATTTATTTCCGGAAACATCCCACATATCATATCCCTACGAGTCTTAGCTTACTCCGTAAAGAAGGCGCATCTCTTCGACTCATAATTGCAGTTTAGTGCATAGCCTCAATTGTTAGGTATCAAGTGGTGTTTGCATACCTATGACTCAATACACTTGAAAGTATTCAGGGTATATTATTCCTTGACCTACGTCTGAGATCCGAATGAAACTCCGATGACTTTTATTCCACCCGCGGTAGTGTAAAAGGTACCGCTGTTATTTCCCTTATAACCCGGACGGACTACTCCGTTCATTATATACTATAGAAATTTTGTTTATGGGCTTAGAGTGGTGGTAGTGAGAATTTTGGATTTAGTTTGATTTCATGTATTTATATTTAATTCATTGGATTTCGTTCTTGCTACAGGTCATGGCATGTATATAAATACTTCCCCTAATTCTACTCATACTCCTTTTGATTCTAACGATTGCTCTGATTATCCGTCTATTAGTTAGATTGTGATTTTCTTACCAAAGGTAGCTACTAGAGCTGATGAATATATTCTGGGGTGTCGGCGCCGATGTCTATCCTTTTGTGTATGTGCTATGTGGTGCCAAGGTGCCAGCAGATATATGTTCTTACCCAACGGGATGAGATACTATGTAGAAACCGACCTTGACTGCCGTTCGTGGCTAGAGGCCCTTGTCCATAAATATAGCAAATCTTTACGTAATATTAACAACCACGCCTGGCTCGACGAGTCCGTACCAAGCCAAGCATACCAAGGGAATATATATACACTTGGCACTGTCAGGGAGCCTTCATTAATATGAGGTGCAGGGACCCTATTAGTAGATGCCTATCCCTCCAGCGGGGCCACAACCTTAATTCAACTTCATTGCCAAGAAACAGGCGTCCATGCGGCGTTTCCGCAGGGTAAAATACATGAGATACAAAAAATAACTGTATGATACTAACCTGAGTAACTTATCAAGGGCTAGCTCCATCCGTGTGCCTTAAGACCTGTGATTAGTGTTAGTTAAACAATTGAAGTTCACTAGCCGCTAAGGTTACCCCAACTAGTGTATTGCACTTCAAGAATCAATGGGAATTATCTCGGGTTTCCATGGCTGTATCATGTGTCAATAGGGAGCACCGATCGAAGGAGTTATTTTATGTTTGGTATCATCTTCTCGTTATTTCTAGATTTAATTATGAAGTAGGGGCTCTTTTGTTCTACTCTATATAACCTTCTCCAGGAATCTCTGGTACCCTGATTAGTCATCGAGTGGACTCGACAACATACGCCGTATGTTGGAATTCACCCGCGGTTTATGGTCGTGTAGGAGCCTTTTTCATAAGACTGTAGGGTCCCTGAATTTCCCGTACGTGGGGTAGAGACTTGGAGCTATTGAGAGAATTATCAAGGTTACTGCGGAATTGGAAAGCTTCTTCCATTCCTTCCGTTTTTCTGCTAACTCGTTAGGAGTAAGGCCCAATAAAGCGATCCGGGCGGCGGTAGCTTGGGCATTGATTTGTCTACCAATAGGTATCTGAGTGGTCCTTTGTGATGCAGCTGGTGGTTCCCCACAAAACACCTCAAAGGTGAGCTCCCCGTTGACAATATCCCAGGTATCCTCAAGTCTTAGTAACATCTCCATCTGGACTTCCCATATCGAAAAAGTTGACTGTGTTGAGTTTCTCCATCTGCATAGCAAATTATTCCGATAACATTGTAAATGTAGGTAATTCAGAGCAGTATAGAATATTTGAAGGTATTGTATTGGGGAAAAGAGAAGAGATGATTTTGAAGATGGAAATAAATATAACTAATAAAGAGAGTATCTTGAGATATATAGGCTTCTTTTTGGCCACTAAGCTAGCCGCTGAATCAGCTGGATATTTTTGGGGATGTTGCGCTCGAGAAGTTTCTTGCTTAGAGACGTAGGTGATAGATAATGCTAGTCAAAACTCATAACCCATAGAGTCCTGGTAGTGATAATGATAGATGAAAGCGAGGAGAGATCAAGTACAAGATCAATAAGGGAAGGGCCAGGAGGAAGAGAGTTGATATTACAGGCACCTTGTTGTAGTAAGGCGGGTGACTAAGTTGAAATATTTTGGAAAGAGCTTGTAATGTAAGGAGGATGTTCGGAAGAAGCATGGAATTATCAAGAACTGTATAATATGGAGAGATTTCAAGAGAATGGTTTGGTTAATGATGACAATGCCATGTAAGGCAGAGAGGTAGAGGGACAATAGGCTAATTATTGCATCTTGCCTTAGTAATAGTACTCTACTTATTTTACATGTGCAAGGCTTACGACTAGAGCGGGGTATTGCCATATATACCACATGGGCTCATGTAATACTGAGGGGAACAAGAAACAAAACAAGGTCAATAACATGATGAGTTGGATCGAAATATATCTAATCTGCTCTAATCTCTATTGAAACATGATCTAGTACTCATCGTAAATATGCCTGTAGTAACGCTACCGCCGCATTATGTAAGTGGTATTCTGTGATTTAGTGTTCTGTAGATTCGTAGAGGTATAATAGAATGCTTTTTTGATGTTACTACATATGTTGAGAGACTACTATTAGTTCTAGGCTTATACTTACGATGAGGATTTCGATTTAGTCCCTAGAGGGTAGTAGAACTCTTACTAATCGGCGCCATATATGCACCTTCAGGATCATCTACAAGAATAACATGCGTATCTTTCATCTTCTTTTATACGAACTACCACAATCAAGGGTGAAATTCCTCCGTTGCCCCCCGCCCGGACATGCATACCGTCGGAGACGAGCAGCCACACTTTCCATGAACGTAGGCGGGGGCGGGGTACCGTTTAAGGTCAGTCTTCGGTAAGGTATTGAAGAATATTTGCCCGTAGAAGTTCACCGGACCCCTAATAGTAGCGTTCGCTTGATAGGACTTCCAATAGGCAAGCCCAGGCAAAGAAAGGCGCTGGCCTAGCCCAGCCCACTTAATGATAGGCCCAGCCCAACTTATCTGATGGGAGCCCAAACAAGCCCAAGTAGTCCAGGTAAGAACTAATATTGCTCTTATTGCGCTAGCCCCCCCCCCCCCCAAGTAGAGGGGGGGAATCGATACCCTCTATTTCTACCTTAGAGACAAGCCCCTTCTAATAAATTTTAAGGTTGGCCCAGTTAAAAGTTTAGCCCGGGCAGATATTTCCTACGGCCCGGCCCAGCCCAACTAGAAAAAGCACTCTTCCGGCGGCGCCCGGGCATGCCTAAATATGGGTTGGCCCATTGGAAGGCCTGTCCCTTGGTCTTGGCCTAAGAGTTGGCCTGGCTCGGACCGAATAGGGGGGCTGGGCCGATCCGGCAACTAGACAGACCTGGCCTAAGTCAAGATTTTTTCTGTGGTGTATTCTCGGTATTTTAATGTAGGAAGCGGTGGCTAGGTATATGAGTATAAGAGTGACTTCTCGATGGTGGTTGAATTCTGTGCAAACCCCGCTGATTCCAGATGACGTCAGCGGGGCACCCGAGCTACATACTATGGTAAGGTTGCGGCTCTGCGGGTAGGGCTAGCGAGCAGCTACCGCATAATCTAGCGAGACCGACAATCGCGCTAGGAGGTTGAAATAAGAAGTGGCAAAGCACTTAACTCGCAAAGGAAGTTACTATCCTTAAGTAAGCAAAGAAAAGCGAAGGAGGTATCTCTCTTGGTATAGTAAGTGGCGAAAACAGCTGCTGCTAAACTCTTCTTAGGAAGATTGTCCAGCCACACTTTGTTTAGACGTCTTAGTGCGATTCTCAGTCTCGCTAGATTTTGTGGTAGGGTATATAGCTACTCAGGTCGGACGGTTTAGAGTGCTTGATGTGATTGAGAGCCTTCTACCCCCGCCTATCTAGTATTCTGCCCTCTCGACAGTAACTTATCGATGTTGGCTATGTCATTGTGATTCCTGCTACGACGATGGAACCCGGACCGCTTGCTTTATCTAGAGAGAAAGTGTGCACTATTTCTGTCTAATAATAATATATACAATGCTAAACCGTGGAAATCCCCTCACTCTGCTTACGGCAGCTGTTTTTAGAGGTTATTTTGTTCTGTATACAGCGGTCATGCTTCAACGCTACCAGAAGATTACTCAAAAATATCGCCACAAACAAAATAAATATCGATAAAACAAGCCCTATTACCGTCATAACTGCCACAAATGAAAACACCCCAAATGCGTACGAAGTTTTCTGCATGCGTGTATTCTCCGTAATGAACGTTGAGTTAAGCACTGTCTGCATTGCCGCAAGTACCACAGAAACATACGCAAAACTTAGCAACAACCAGCCAAAGTTCTGCTGAAAGAAAGATGAATATCGTGTGTATTGATAATGGAACCCCCGAGAGTTCCCTAGTACCCGAAAGATCGTATTTAGCCTTGCCATCCGAAGCTCTCCGTATATGTATCTCTTATCCACCTGGTCGAGCGAGATATTTGACTGCACCTCCGCTGCAAACTCGCGCCAACTACTCCAGCTGATATCTAAATTAGATGGGAATAGACCGGTATCCTTGGCTAAGTGGAAATCACTCTCGTGGCGGATTAGCCGTGTGTAGGATAGTAGGAATCCACAGGCATTTGCATAAAGGGTTGATCCGCTTTTGTGGGTCTCATGGGAGCATAGATGGCTCCGGAAGAAGCCATGGTGCAGGAGGAACGCTGGTAGAGGCTTAATAAAGATCCGAGATCCGTACCATACAAGGTGAAGGTCTGTTTGCTCGGTGATGATGATATCGCGCTCCATAATCTTTTGCCTATGAAGAGGGCGGATATTGTCAGCCCGGCCAGCAAGCCATAGGTATCTGTGGACTTTGTTTAGTCGAGGGACGGTGAGCTCCCGAATCAGGAAGGATAGTAAAGTGTCGTCTGGCAAAAGGAGGGATAGGAGGGGTTCTGTAGTAGTGTCTATTGGGTCGGTATTTGGGGTGTCTTTTTCTTGGAAATATTTATTTGAAGAGAACGGGGGGGCTTGTGGGAGCTATCGACACTGGGATTAATATAAGGGCATTGATCATAGGGTTATGCACATGTACGTACCTGGCCACCGGAAATTAGGCTCGTTGATGAAGTTGCTATCTCCGGCTTCGCACCGCTACCGGGAGATAGCAATGATTGCATGATATCTTGTGAGTAATTTCTGGCAGAAAATAGCAGCCCCAGCAACCAGGTATAAAAAATATGCTTAGGGATCTTGTCGCATCCCCCTAGAACATAGAGGGACGTTGTATTTGTTTATAAGTAAGGACCTAACTAACACCCTCAGAGTAGCCTCGTGGGTTTAGGAGGGTTGAAGGACACGTAGTAACCGGCTCCCTGGTGGAGCTCCCATATATCTCTTAGGGTCCATGGTGTATACTGTATATATTGATTTTAGTAATGGTGATAGGTTTAGCGATCGGGATACTGTAAGTCTTTATGGAAGCCTTGTCACACAGCCAGTAGAACAAGTTTTATATCTCAATCAGTATCGATTGATGAAGGCATCGACGATGCCACCAGAAGCCAGCACATATATGTTTCTTTACCCCACCAATTACTGCAGATCCACCGTATCACCCGAATGATTTGGTTTATGGCATGGGCTAATGCTGTTGGTCTTGGATCTGATTGCCTCGTGGTATCCCAGCCCAATTCAATATATGTCCGGCCCAGGCCAGTTCGCCATACCCAAGATCCCCACCAGCGAATTATGGAAATTCTGGGGTAGACTACCCCACAACACTCGTCTGCACGGTACTCTATTAAGCAGCGCTAATTCAATAGTGATCAATTATGCAATAATCGTACAAAACTGAACCTGGTACACTCTAAACTGGTATCATAGGACTTTTATAGTCTTATCATGAGGTTGTTAAATCGTTCATATTATAGGATGAGATAATCTATTGATGGGGGCCCTAGCCTACTACATACTATCCATGTTATTGTTTTTTAGTGAGTGGTAGCCGTAACTTTGCCTATGATCTTTTCCGTTTTTCCAGACTGCTTCTTCACTATATCGGCATGGAGTATTCGTAATAGTGAGTTTTGTTTAGCTCGAATACTGATCGCTAACAGCACGCAGAACCTCTGGCAATTATTATCAAAAAGCCTATAGTCTTGCTGCCGCTTCCAGATACGCTGTGCTAAGCCTAGAAGTTAGGAGTAGATCAATTCTAAGGAACATAGCAGCCATACCTTCGTGTCTAATCTCGCTATTAGTAAATTTTGTGCTGGACTTAAGAGTAGTTAAAAGCTCCCAGCGGGTACCCCCCAGGTCCTCATATTTGGGTTCTGCAAAATCCTCTCGAGGCTTCTCGCTCACTTGCATCCTTAGATCGGTGTCTAATTTTGTAGGTTTATCTTCGTCACTGTCGTATCGGTCTTCTTGTTCGGAATCAGGAGCTCTCAGTGACTGGTCCTTGCATATCTCAAATACGCGTTCGATCCGAGGGTCCGTTGCATCTATTACGGGTGTTATATCATCACTAGGCTTCAGTAGTTATTATATTAGAGTAGCTCAGGAGTTACTTTATCGGGATTTAATGATAGTTGAATACCTCTAGAACGACAAGCGCCCAGTGACCAAGTTTCTAGGTGGTTCTTTTAGCTAAGATATGTCAGTAGTATACATGGGGGGGGATATAGGTACCTGCGTGACATAATCAATGAATTCATCCGTCCATGACCCGGGAATCTTTTTTAAGCTTTCTGTGAACTTCTTGACTAGCCCATCCTGAGAGATTCTGTGAGCATTAATTACCGGACTGGGTATATACTTCCATATACCTTTTTATCGTTCGCAGAAGCACCAGTAGGTCTAATCATTATACGAAACTCTCTTTTCTTCCTTTGGTTTGAAGAGGACATGAGATCTAGAAAAAGGAGTAGAGGGTATATGGAGACAGATTTCCCTAGGTTTTCTGGTATAAGAGTGAGTGAATGAGGCACGTATACCCATAGTTAAGTTATAAGACACGCTCCCAATAAAATGATACTATAGCCCTGCTTTCGCCCTGGAGATATCGGTATAGAAATACCCGTAATCCCATGACGTTTTTAGAATGGACTGCTATTGCATGCCATACAAAATTGTAGGCTTGGCGTATTTTTGTATGGTATGCAATAGCAGTCCATTCTACAAACGTCATGAGATCACGAGTAGAGTATTCGGAAAAAAGGACTGGGAAAGATGAGGTATGAGATTTAGTGTTTTTATTCGCTCTTTAGGCTTTTGGCAACGATTCTGGTGGTGGGATTGGCCACAATACCTGGTTTCTCAATCTTTTTTTGCCATATGCTGTAAATTTCTGACACATTTCTCTGTCTTTGCGTACAACAAAAGGAAAGAGATACCTAGGGAGAGTGCATAAAGGTGCAATTCTCGGATCGGGGGTCCCCTATTGGAGGATTCAGTGAGAAAATTAAAAGTGAACCTGCTACTCTACTCGTAATTGCATGGGATTATTGCATGGTCTCATAAGTTTTGAAAACACCTAGACTGAGAAGGACTTGTGCTTTGATTTGTTAGACCCCACGGCGTTTCCCTTCCTTCCAATAATCAATAATCATGAAGCATGGGCCTAGTTAGTCGTTCCCATCCATTGTCATGCCATGATGTGGCGCTGAGGCGTAGGTGGCGTTTGTGAGACTTGGCACGCTAGCAGTTACATATATCTTCTCTCATGGCGACAAGAGAAGAGAATCATCATACATTACATTCAATTCCTCTTTCAAAGAAATGCCTTTAGTGCCAAGAGAGTTGAGCGTGATCTGACACCCATGTTGGGGCTGGGCACGAGAGTAGGGCCTAGTCTATTTTGAAACCGCCGTGGCTACGGTATGCCAATTACAAGCAAGGACAGAATTAGCTTTTTACGAGTCGTACGCCCATGATGTTTTTAGAATGAACTGGGTCAACTTGCCATAGGAAATGACTAAATGCATGAGCGCGAGTGCCGTTCCTCGGTCGAATGGTCAATCTAGGATTTAGATAGTAAATATGTAATCAATCATGAACGAGTATTTGGTTCCCCTCTTTCCAAAACTTCTTGTGTTTGGCGACGTCCGCTAGAATAACGTAGTATTTAAGAAAATTTGCTCCGCTGCAACAGGGATTATAGCTGAGTTGACCAAAGGCAAGCAGTCTTTCTGGTGTCTTGGATGTCAATTATGCAAGTTTTGGTGGGAAGTACCCCGCTGCAGCGGAACAAATGTCCTTAAATATTACGGTACTCGCAATTGCAAGGCGTTTCTGAACCGGCCTGCTATTGCATAATATACGGAATTATAGACTTGGTACATTTTTATATGCTATGCAATAGCAGGCCGGTTTGGAAACATCTTGTAATTACAAGTAGACCGTAGTATCTACACAAAGGGTGTCGCATGCCCTTCACAAAGTAGCTAGCCAAAAGCTCTCTAGCCCTTTAGTCGTACCCATACCCTTTCACTTCGTTCAGGACATTCAGGCCACTTGAAGGCGATGCCCGCAGGAGAAACCAGCACCCAGTATATACCAGTAGGGCGTCGAATATCCTAAACTAAACAGAAAGCCAGAAGTTTTGCGCCTTTCCCACACTATAAATCTTCACTTTCTTCAGGGCATTCAGAGAACTGGGGTCTTTTAATTGGTATCAGGTTCATCGCATAAGAGCACTAAGTGCTACTACACCGTATATAACGGCCATAACCCCTCCTGAAATACCTCTAAAGCTATACGTAGGGTAAAAAATCCCTATAAAATTATCAAGACTCCCTGTCAGTATGGCACTCGAATCCTATGCACGTCGGATGCTTGAATGGAGTGGATTTACTCGTTTCTGTCATACTTTAGGGTAACCATCACCCTTAGCCTATAATTTATAGATAACTAGAGCTCTAGCTTACAGATTCCCTTTTCTGATCTAGATTCTCTGATATAACCTACCTATCAATATCTACTACCCCCGAAAATGTTATAATACCCTCCACATATCTTATGAATGATATTTCATATAAGACTTTACACCAAGACCTCGTCTGTTACCTCGCGGACCCTACCCGCAACGACCTGCAGGCCGAATATGAGGCTAGTTTAGACATTTTCGAAGAGAGGCCTACCATTCTGGTTTCAAAGCTTGATGAAGAGCTTCGTGTCACAACCCTCAAGTTCAAGGAGGTCCCGAAGTGGCTTAGGGAGTTGAATGAGGATCCTTCAGGCTTCCCTAAAAAAACCAGGCTTGGGACGGTCTGGAAAGGAGTTGACATGGCCGAGCGAGACAAATACGGGCGAACCGAGTTCATCAGGGCCGTTATGAACGGCAACATTAAGTACGCTGAGACCTTGGCAGAGTACGGGGACACCGATGTGAACGCGCGAGGTATGGATGGGAGGACGGCTCTGCACTGGGCAACTGCAAACAAGCTTCCGGAGACTATCGAATTCTGCCTCTCTATACCATGGCTTGATACCGGCCTTAAAGGCAGAGACGGCCTCACAGCGTTTGATATGTCATGCGAAAATGAAGACTCCGAAATGCCAACATTGTTTTATAAAAGCATATTCGAGATGGACAAAAGGGACCCAGAAGGCGCGCTCTTACGGATACTCACAGTTACATCAGAACCGGAAAAAGACAGACCCGAGTTTCCTGGAGAAGCTTTGTTCGGTCCAGCTGCAGGCGGAAATCAGGCCCTTGTCAACGCCCTTGTCAATAGACGGGTCAACCTTAAGGTAACAAACGAGAACCAGGAGACGGCACTACATTTAGCGGCTAGGAATGGTAACAGCTCAATTACCAAAACACTTTTAGTTGCAGGATCGGACATAGAGGCAGTAGACAAGGAAGGTCAGACAGCCCTACACTGGACGGCGAAGGGGGGGCACCAAACAACTGCGCGGGTGCTACTATCCTACGGAGCCGACAAAGAAGCAAGAGACGAGAACGGGCGGACAGCATTACACTGGGCAGCAGAGAATGGGCACGAGGTAACGGGGCAATTACTACTAGCCCAAGGTGCTGATAGAGATGCGAAAGATAACGAAGGATGGGCGGCGGCGGACCTAGCAGAAAAGAATAGGCATTCAACGACGGCACAGATACTGAGGAGCCAGGTAGATAGAAGCGCGGAAGATACAACACTACACCAAGCGGCCAGGGACGGAGGTCGAGAGACAGTGCAGGTACTATTAGACCGAGGAGTGGACATAGAGGCTACGGATGAGGATGGGTCGACAGCACTATGTATTGCAGCAAATTGTGGGCACGAAGAGATAGTACGATTACTATTGGACCAGGGTGCCGATATAGGGCAGGAAATACTACTACACCAGGTAGCATTTAAGGGCCATGAGAAGGTGGTCGAAGTGCTTCTAACGAACGGAGCGGACATCGAGGCTAGAAACAAGGACCAGGAAACACCACTGTACATAGCAGCCTGGTGTGGCCATGAGAAGATGGTTGAAGTGCTTCTAACGAACGGAGCGGACATCGAGGCTAGAGACACGAGCCAGGAAACACCACTGCACAGAGCAGCCTATTGGGGCTATGAGAAGGTGATTGAAGTGCTTCTAACGAACGGAGCGGACATCGAGGCTAGAAACAAGGACCAGGAAACAGTACTGTACATAGCAGCCTATAGGGACCGTAAGAAGGTGGTTGAAGTGCTTCTAGCAAACGGAGCGGACATCGAGGCTGGAAATGAGGACCAGGAGACACCTTTACACCGTGCAGTTAGGAAGGGGTACGCAGAGATAGTGAAGATGCTCCTAGAGGGGGGGGCGAATACCGGGGCAAGGACTATGTCAGGAGCTACTGCAATTGAACTTGCAAACGGGAAAGAGGATATTCTGAAAATACTCCTAGGGAATTGATTGTGAGTATATATAGCGCAACGTCTTTCAACTCGGTAGCTAATAAGTTATAGATTTCACGGGAGTGAACAGCATCTATTACGCCGAAGGCGGCCATGACATTCATTAGTTTCTTAATTTCTTCACTTCTCATGTTGTCAGAAGTTACAGTTTGTATATAGTTTCCAGGGCCTACGTCTTTTAGTTTTTATATGGTTAACAGGTTATGTTTCTGGTGCCGCTGATATCACACCCTAAGAGATATAGCATCTAGGTCCTTCCTATTACGAGGACATTACCTGTGGTAGCGGCTTAGTAATGGTTTATTCAGGGGGTATACATTTAGACGTCCCCATCTTTTCTTTTTGGGCGCTTTATTCCCGACACGGATATAAAGAGTATATTAGATTAACCTAGCCCACATACCACATAACCCCCCAGATTTACATAAAATATCCCACTGTCGTACGTAAAACATATCCCTACTTCACACTCTCCTCCAGGCACATTATCCAGCTATCATTCTATTGCTCGCACCCATACTCTCACACCCTTATTTTTCCTCTCACTCGCTTCCCCGCCTACTCCGGGTTCAAATAATGACATATATCACTCGGTTAGCCCTAGAAAATGGAAGCTTCACTTATATATACAGCAGAGTAAGCATTGCGTCCGCTAGACAGTTTCGAGGTTAGTATTCCAGAAGTCCTCCGGAGTTGATTAAGCTTGGCTCTATTTAGCTATACGTATCCGTTTTAATTTCCCCCTATATGTAGTTAAATTAAGCAACACTTTAGTCTTTCACAAATCTATTCAAGCTCTCAAAACTGTAGCTTCACGTAGTTTAGATACAGGCTAGAAAACAAGGCTTGGTCATTTGCCGGAACGTTTGGCGTGTAACTCTTCAGTAGGTAGGATCGATATCTGGCTGTTCCAAATCCTACCTCCTAGATATATACACCGCCATTTCTTCCGCTGGGTTTCTTGAGTAATAGGGTGAGATATTGTATAAGCGACCGGAAGACCTAAGAAAAGAGGGGCGACCGTAAGTATAATCGGGTATCTATAGTATGAGGAAAGGCCGAGGTCGGTATGCAGGACTATGCGAACTTAAAATCACATGCCACATCTCTTCAGTAGGCGATTTTCATTAGTGACGTAGGACCTATATGTGGACTATATCTAGGCCATACAGATGAAGTACCGTAGGTGCATATGCACGGGTACATACAAACAAATCTCGGAGGGTGAGATCGGAACATCCAGAGTACCGACGGGTAATTTTACAGTGGCTACCTTGGCCGGGTGTTAAAACTTCGCTCCGGTCAATCTATACCCACAGTACTGCTTCGTATGTGTACCGTATTATGCCGACTTATTCCGACAGCTGGGAGGTGGCCTGGCTTGCCGGCGAAGTGAAAATTAAACTACTTGAGGAAATAGGTATAGTAGAGCGCAGGGCTCAGAGGCGAGGGTTGTGTATATTCCACCTAGAAGTAGTATCGTATCTGTAAGCTAGGCTTTTGGCACCCGTCCGAATAAGTCGAGATAATACGGTACCGCCCTACAAATGGACCCTGAATGCCAAGCCTCTATGGCTGTTATCAAGATAAGGATGCGGCTCTGCGGGAGGCCAGAGTTAGTGGTTGGGTGGGGGGCGCGACGATCAACCCCACGATGAGGGTAATGGGAGACGAACGTGAGAACCCATGTGCATAGAGTACAGTGAGTTGCTACCGGACGGCGGATCCGGTCTGATGGCGGACAGGGGCCTGACTTGGCGCGGACTATCGAAGGGGACAGGACTATAGGAAAGGTACCCTGAATAGGTTCATGCTTTAGAGAGTCAGCCAAAACACGGGAATCAATTTGCAACACTTAACCTTTATCCCAACCAGTACTCTATCTATAGTCCTGTCAGTACCTAGCGATAGTCCGGTACCCTACTCAGTACCCTCCCGATAGTCCGGTACCTCATAGATAGTCCGGGGGTGGGTGTCTTAATCAAGGTTCCAGCAAAGGTTCCACCTTTTGGCCGCGATGGCACGGGTGAGGACTGGTATTGCAAACCTTTTCTCCTCGTGAGCGGAGTGCAGGGTCTGACGGCGACCTCCGTTGGTGCCACAAAGGATCGGCATACAGCACCGCTCTTGGAAAGGGCTGTACAGCCTCTGGTACAATTATTCTGGAAACAGGGATTATCGAGCAGGGGCTTCTAGCCAATGCTACTGTCCAAACCTTCGTCAAAAACGTAGAAGAGGAATTATCTTACACACCACGTTTCCACAATAATTCTACCGAGAGCTGTACTCAGGCGTTTATTAAATACTCGTAGGGAGGTTGCAACCTTAGGCGACACCCAAAATTATGTGTGTGGGAGGTAGTAGCAACAAAACAACATGAGAAGACAGCAAACACAATCACAATAACAATATAGATTTATTACAGTAGTCCTAGATACTATACATAGCTTATGCCTGGCTTTTTGTATTATTTTGGGGTTTTTATATAAAAGGATTTTGGTGAGTTTTAGTGCTGTGTCTCTTCTCACTACGAGTATTTAGTAAATGCCTGAGTAGGTAAAGCACGATAAAGCAAAGGCATTGGCTCTTAAGTGTGGCACAAGAGAGATTCAAGCCTGTGGGCACCAAGTTCTTGTTGAAGCGAAAAGAATATGTAATTTATATTTATTACATTTCACGAAGAAAAAGAAAGAACGAGGAGGGGTGAGCCCCTTCTTGTAGTCCATTTATGGACACCTGTCATCAACTACTAGTACATACTAGCTCAATTGCTAGTGTAATCACAATCGTTTGGCTCAAAAGTTCTCAGTATTTTGCGTGCATACCCGGTACAGCCATACTGCATAATCTGGCAAGAGAATCCTTAGATGAGATTTAAGCTTGAATAGACAACATTGAAAACAATCAAGGCAGCCGCCGAGACATTACACTTCATACTATAGTTACCTAGTTTAGTGAGCTAAATATCTGGAACATAGGGGGAAATGTTGTCGCTAAAAGGGTGCCTCCTATTGGCTGTAGGGTTCTCCTTTTTTTCAAACTTCTTACCTGGCCCAGGTATGTATTCAGCCTCCTTTCTTTGTGTGTAGGAGTATATAGGCTCGCTTGGTGCCTAGAGAGAAACCCTTCTACCTCCCGTGCTTGTAGGAATAATAACATCACACAATCCTTTTATCGAGGTTGGTTACTCTACGGGACCCATCTTCATATTTGCTGACTCTCTATTCATGCAGAAAATTCCCACAATGGCCACTCAAACGAAATCTTCCTACGTGCTGGGATTAGTGGTTTGTCTTTGCAATGTTTTGGTGGTCCAAGGCCTTTGGATGGGGCCGATGCCAGCGGCAGGTGGACTAGTTGAGCGGGCAGGTCTTAATTGTAACCCCGGTTACGTTGCTTGTGGGGACTCGGAGTGCGTCCTGGAGAGCAGGTGTTGCAACATTGCTGCTGGTTGTAAGTGTATCCCTTTTTTAGGTTGCGAATCTTCATTATAGTATCAGCGACTGACTTCAATCTTTTTCAAAATAGGGTCCTGCATTGAAGGAGAATGCTATACTGTATCTAGCACTGCGGATTGCCATGCGTACGTTTTTAAAAGACAGGAATAAAGGTATGAGCTATAACTAACCTTTTCGTAGTGTATCCGCCCGAGCGCCATCAACAGTTAGGGAATGCTACGATTATACAGCTAGAGGTTGTACAGCTAGTGTCGGGTGTTACAAATGGTACATATGGCACCTAAGCATTTTTTTCCGTTACATTGTCACTAACCTATGAACCTAATATGATAGTGCCTCAGAATCCCCTTACTGTTACACCATAGTTGAGCAAGGCGCAGCCCAGACCTGGAGATACTGCCAGACCACGCCTGGTACCCTTGTTATCACTCTTACACCAACCACCCCTACTCTTAATGCAATAGCGTCTAGCACATCTATCACCACGACTGCCCCCTCAAACACTGCTATACCCTCCACAAAAATACCCTCCACGAACATACCCTCCACGAATACCATCATACCCTCCACAAGCACCACCACACCCTCTACGAACAACCCCTCAGTGGACAATGGCCTATCAAAAAGTGCTATTATTGGAGTCGTAGTTGGTGTTGTGGTTGGTGTGCTCATTTTGGTAGTAGTCTTATGCAAAATACTCAAGGGAAAGATGTCGAGAGAAACAGAACCGCTACACTCTATTGTTCTCATAGAATCGCACCGCCGTAATACCGTCCTAGAACCGTCGCCCCCTACTACTACTTCCCCAGAACTGTTGGCCCCTACTCGGCAAAATAGTCTGATCCGTCCGAGCCTAGATATCAGTTAAGGAAATTTATCTAATTAACATAATGAAAACGAGGTAAAATCTGCTGGTAGCAGTACCGTGTTGGGTACTTGGTAGTTTTATGGTTGGGGGGTTTCTATCTAAAAGAAGGGCGGGTTAGTTCTGTGTGTATATATTTCTATTTGGATTTTGGGATGGTTTTGAGTATCAAGATCGAATGGCCCTTGTAGGAAAGATTTGAACCTCGGCCTACTGAACCCGGGATTCCCAACTTCCTCGCACATCTCCGCAAATCTATTCGAGTATATTTATGCTCATGCATTAATTAATAACTTGGAATTTAATAGCCACATCACCAAAACACCATCAAAAACTCTCTAGTAAATAGGCCCTAATTGTGGTTAAGACTAATTAATATTTACTTGAAGTGCCAACTATATACCATGGGATTCATCCTCCATCCCCTCTATTTTCTCAGTTTTTGAAATTCAACACCAAAATTTTGCGTGGCAACCGTTTTTCCCCACCAAACTTACAAACATCCCAGGCTTCACAATGCCAAGCCTTGACCCCGCTCTCTCAGAAATCTATGACAACCTACAAACTGGTCTCATAGACCACGAAATAGGCATGCCAAACTCCTCTCTTATCTCCGCCACGGTCGCCAACGCCATGAATGACGACAACACTTCCCCCATGGAGAAGCTACTCCTTACCCTTCTCTGCTCCACCTTCAAGGTCGCGGCCCAGGCTAAACATGCCGCCCTGGAACTCTCCCATCAACTTGATACAATCTCCGCCGCAGTCGATGACATTCAGACAAAGACTCGGTACGCCTCCAACCACCCCCCCACCAGCGTGTATGACCGCTTCGAGAGGCTCGAAGCCATCGTCAAAAACATTAAGAACTCGGCCTCCTCTCCCCCTGCAATCTTTCCCCATCAAAGAACGCACCCAAATCCTTCCCCCCCTGCCGGCCCCTCCTACCAGAGCCCACCCGCCAAACCTTCCCCCAAGCCGGTCACTGTCACCGAAAAGATGTCGTATGTAGACGCAGCTAAGTCAGCTGCCAATACTACCCCTAAAAAGACTACTAGCCCTCGCACCAAGCAGCCAAAGGTTACGGAGGATAAGCCCAAGACCCTTCCCACCGCCCAGCGAAGGTTCTTCTCGTCTAGACAGACCCCCTCACCCCTCAAAGACTCCGAATCCCTCGTCCAACGCCTTCCCGCTCTCCTAGGCCAGTTCCTCGCAAAAGGAGGACAAGTTGCCCCAGTTACCTCCCTCACAGTCTCCGTCAACCAACGCGGAGCTGTCTCAGTCACGGCCCCCCCAACAGTCCCAGCCTCCACATACGCCCCCTTCTTCGAAGGACTCACCGCCATTCTCAACCAAACGGTCAACGAACCCTCAAACCCATTTCAGTTGTTCAAACAAGCCCCCACCACCTGCGATGTAGCCGTTAGAGGCATCCCGCTAGGCGAGTTCCCAGATCTCACCCATCTCAAGAAATCCTTCCCCGAAGCAGTGAAACTCGCAACAGGCATCACCCCCCTTGACACCCGGTTCCTCACTGCCGACGACACCACCCGCAACTCCCAAAAGTTCTCAACAGTTGTCATCACTGTCACTGCTGAGGAAGCAGCCATCATTGGCACTACCATCAGACTTTTTTCGCGCCCCCGCCACTGCTCCGTCATGTGGTCAGCATCCAAAGCCACCCTCTGCCGCAACTGCTACAAGTTTGGGCACCCAACCAAAGGGTGCAAACAAAAAGAGCCGACCTGCCCCATCTGTTCCCTTGGTCACACCAGGGACAAACACCAGTGTGCCGTTACCACCTGCCCTGGCCACGTCCGCCCAAAACCCAACTGCTGCGTCGCCTCCCCCTCCAAGTGCGTCAACTGCGGAGGAAACCACACAGCAAACTTTTCGAAGTGCCCCTACCGCATTTCCATCATCAACAAACTCAGAGAAGGGCCCACCCCGGAGGCCCAACCCTCTTCAGAAGCCACCGAGGAAGTGGCCATGAACGATACCAATTAAATGTTTAGTGCGCCTACTAAACACAACCCTTCACTTAACATCATTCAACACAACTGCGCCGGGAGCAACAATGTGTTTCTTTCTCTATTTTCAAATCCAGTAGTTCACTCAGCACAGGTTATAGCTGTGCAGGAACCCCCTTTGTTTAACCGTTCCCCCCTAACTGCCCCAAATTTTGCTTTGTTCAAGCCCACACCTACTCTTCAAACAGACAAGGTCTCAGTCTGCTTTTATATTAATCTTTCCTTTTTGGATAAGAACTCTGTGACCCAGTCCCTCTCACACCGAGGAGACCTAGTTCTTATTACGCTACACCTTGCAACCTCAAATCACTCGTTTTCCTCTTTAACACTTGTTAATGTTTACAATAGACAGGTGTCTGATTTTATCAGATCTGTTCCCCCCCACATGGCCTTTCCGGCCTTATCCACTCCTACCGTTGTGGTCGGAGATTTTAATATTCACTCCCCTACCGCGGATCCCCTGCGAAAGTTCTCCTCTACAGAACTAAATCTTTCCACTCCTTACTTTAGGCTGGCCAATCAACTTGGCTTCTCACTCATTAACACCCCTGGAAAATTTACTCGAATTTCCCCAGACCCAAGAAAACGACATAGTGTTATCGATTTTACTTGGGCGAATCAATCCGCAACCCAGTTAATCTCGAAGTGGCTCATCCCACCAGTCGCCTCAGGCTCGGACCACAGAGTTATACTCTGTCAGCTTGTCCCCCCTGACTCCGACTTCACTCCCTATAACACTCCCAACTGGTCCCTTGTTAACTGGGACCTTATTACTCCTCAATTAAGTCAATTTCAGCTGTCTCCAGATCTTTCCAACCTGGACAGCTGGTTTGACGATTCTTTTAATCAACTTTATAACACACTCCTTTTACATACTCCCACAAAAAAGATCTCGTCATGGTCAAAACCCTGGTGGAGCCCCAATTTGTCCCAGTTAAGGTCTATTTATCACAGCGTCCACAAGTCCTACCGCAAAGGACTCTCCCCCTCATTTGAGCTTAAAGCGGCCAAAAACGCCTACTTTAATGCTATTAAAAAGGCCAAACGTGATCACTGGAATGCGTTTGTGTCTAATGCCTCCCCTTCCGACATGTGGCGCCTTAAGAAGACAGCCACCAGATCCGAGGATCGGATTCCCTCCATTCCCAACTCCCCCACTCCTCAAATTCTAAATGAAAATTTAGTAAAAGCGTTCTTTCCCCCAAGGCCTGACACCGGCTCTCCCCTTCCCTTACGACACCATAACGTCCCTGTTATTACACCTGAAGAAATTCAAGCTGTTCTTCGTAAAACCTCCAATCTTTCGGCACCGGGCCCCAACTCCATTCCTTACTCAGTATGGAAAGGAGTCCATAGAATTAATCCCACAGTCATTTCCAGAATTCTTACCCCTCTTTTAAAATACGGTTATCACCCGCTCTCTCTTAAAAAGGCAAATGGGGTAGTCCTAGCCAAGCCAGGCAAAGATGACTACTCAGCCACCTCTTCCTATCGAATAATTGTGCTCCTCCAGACATTTTCAAAAATTTTGGAGAAAGTAGTTACTCTCAGGCTGGCGAAAATAGCTAAAGCTACCGGCCTAGTCCACCCTCACCAGTGTGGCTCAGTTGCAGGCCTCTCCACTTCGGACGCCACCACAGTCTTTTACAACGAAATTAGAGCTATGCAACTAGCCAAACTTAAAGTATCCACTCTTTTTTTAGATATTAAAGGCGGCTTTGATAATGTGGTCAAACACACTCTGGCCTCCATCCTTACTTCACAATCCGTTCCCTCCTACATGGTTAACTGGATTCTTTCCTTTTTATCCGATCGCTGGGTTACCTTTCTTTACAAAGGCTCCCCCAAGTTAGCTGTTCCCGTTCAAGTGGGAGTCCCCCAAGGATCCCCTATCTCTCCTTTATTGTTTGTTATTTACGTTAGCGTTTTACATCACCTGGAACCATCACCAGGCATCACTCTTTCATACGTTGACGACTTTGCCATTACGGTCGCCTCCCCCACAGTGGAGGAAAACATTCTCTTACTTCAAGAAAATTACTATCGTCTTAAAAATGACGCAGCCCCCCGTAACGTGTCCTTTTCAGTTGCTAAAACTGAACTAATGCACTGGCGCACACCCAGAGATAAGTCACCTATCTCACACCTCCCTGTCCGTATTGACGCCCACACTTTTTACCCAAAACCAATTGTCCGGTGGGTCGGCTACTGGTTCTCACCCTCATTTAACCCAAACGATCATTTTTTAAGAAGATTGGCCTCAGCCCAAGCTTCTTTTGGCATCCTTCGCAGATTTTCCTCACCCGGAAAAGGGCTCTCCTCAAGTAATTGCAGGAAGCTAGCCACCCTCGCCATCCGCCCTATGCTCACCTATGGAGCCACTCTTTTCACCCCCACCTCAGCCCTAAAAGAAATGGAAGTCTTTTGGAACTCCGTTCTCAGATGGGCCCTCGGATGCTTTAGAGCAACCAATCTACACGCTCTATGGGCGGAGGCCTCAGCCCCCCCACTAGTACTTTACCTTCATTACCTTAAAATTAAACACGCCATCAGAGTCGCAACGGCCCATCCTCTTAACAACCCAGTTACGGCCCGGTTTGACCCATCCTTTCCAACCATCTCACCCGAACGGTGCTACTCACACTCCGAACTCCTCAAAGGCCTTCCCAATCCTCCCAAAAAGTGGAACTCGGTTGCTAAAGCAGGGGTCAATCACCTGCCTATCGAGTTCCTGGGCTCCCTCATCCAACCATTACTAGGCTCCAATCTCAGTCACAAAAGCTACTCGGTAGCTATTAAACAACAACTTCTAAAGAACTGGGAGGTTCTCTACCCCCCACCTACTTACTACAAATATGGCTGCTCTCTTACAACACCATATTTTATGTCCCTGCACAAATATCAATCTTCGCGCCTCCACCAGATGCGGGTGGAGAAAAGTTACCTAAACGCCCACAAGTCGTGGATAAATCTTCACACAACCGACATCTGTCCTAGATGTTCTTCCTATCCTGAAACCACAGAGCACGTGCTTTTGCAGTGCCCCGCCCTTATCACATCCCGAAACTCTCTGCTGCCCAACGTTAACTCCCTTAACGAAATTTGGAGTTCCGAAACTCTTTCACTACTTGTTGGGACGTTTGTCGTCCAGAACAAGATAAATTTTCCAAAAAAAGCACTTCCTTCACCAGTGCCATCCCCCTCCACCATGTCCTCCCTCACCTCCATTACTTACTCCGAATCATAAGGAGCCAACAATTTTACCAAGCCCGTGTATAACGGCAAAAGACAATAAGTCACCAGAAGAAAGACAGAAACGTGCAGTGCATTTTATTTGTTAAACTTTTCTTTGTGTTAATTTTATAAGTTTGGAATTTTGAAAGGGGACGCGCTTTATTTTTAGGAAGGGGAAGGGTTCTTTTTAGGTCATAGTTTATACTGCATACCAGATTTTGTACCCAGAATAATAAAATCACTTGATATAAAAAAAAAAAAAAAAAATATATACCATGGGATTCACACTAGTTTTCTTATTGCTATTGTACGACTATGCTTATTTTGATGGTTGTAGCCCCATCTCGAGTTGTTAATCAACGTGCGGTACACCAAGAAAGTGATTTAGGCCTAGGCATAGAAATATACGCCCAACCACGTTCTACCTCGCCCCGTTAGACCCCTCAGTGCCCCTCCATGCCCTACTTAGGTTGTTCCCCCCAGTTCCCGCTGCCGTGCAGGGCCCACAAACGAGACGAGTATTGGAGATATTGTATGGTGACAAAAATAACTGCTCCAACAACTCATCTCTACCTTTAAAACCCAATAAACTAATTAAATAAAAAAGAGAAATTTACACACATAACCAAATAAAATTACTAGGAACCTCTCTATGCCAAGGGAGAATGTTAAAGTTCAAAAAGCTGTAACTTGATGAATTCTTGACCTGGTAGAGGGGTGCATAGTTGTAGGAATTGACAAGTCTTTTTGTGACTTGTAATAAAGTAGGCATGGCAATAGGAATGCAATGTACTACTTGGGAATTTCCATTCACAAGGTCTTTAGTAGCTAGAGACCATCAGAAAGGAACGGAACTACACCCAGCTACTTCCTAGCGCGGGCGAGTGAGGCGTGCAAAACACAAATCGGGGGCCGTGTTGGTGGCATATTCAGCCACCTTAGGCTTGGCGCGCTAGCATGTATTTAGGCCCATACGGCTCTCCCACCTTGTAGTGAGAGGATCATACTACTCAGACTTCACAGGCCGGGGCAAATAGTCCCTGGCTGAGATCCCACGCCCATTGCACCATAGGGAGTCTCCTAGGTGGTATCCACACTTCTATATTACCTCACACCTCGAGAGTAGTAGTTGACCGGGAAGCGAGGAGGACTAGGAAGCGACAACCCACCACCCAATTTGGAGAATTTGTATGAAGAGATGAAAAATACCTCTGTACTCGCTGAAAAATAAAGTCTGTCACTTTGGGCACGAGCCGCAACGGAGTCCCCACACCAAAAAGTGAAGTACTCACACAATATCCTCAACAACCCAAGTAGTATATCTTAATGATCATATTCTATTAGGAGTCCTATTCCTACCATACCTCAGCTTCCTCTCCCAAGCCCCCTATAGTTCTTTTCTATTCCCCGCACCTCTAGTAGCTATAAACTCAGACTAATGTAGGTAGTTCACTTTTTGGTGTGGGACTCCGTTGCGGCTCGTACCCAAAGTGACAGACTTTATTTCTCAGCGAGTACTAAAATCGCGGTCGTTTAGTGACGGGACACAAGCCGGTTACCACCAAAATTGAGTGTTTTCACCCCATCTCTTCAACCATTCAGTGCCAGAAATAACTCAGGATATTTTGGGGTATACTATATTTGCTTATGGGATTTCCAAATATATAGTCAGAATTTTATTTAGACATGATTTGTTAGAGCTATACTATCCTAAAGGGTGTGAGGTTGGTTGCATTGCCAAATCCTCACCAAAATCAGGCCAAAATTGGTGAAAATTGTAATTTCTCAGTGCTGGCAACTCAAGATAACTTGAGTTCTTAACCAAATTTGATTTATTAAACTCAAGAAAAATATATAGTAGATATAAGGGGTATCTATACTTTCTAACAGATTTTCATGAGTATTGGGGGTTTTCTTTCCTGTTAACTATTTGGCCTTTTTGGTGTGTTTGGCTCGTGTCCCGTTACTAAGCGACCGCGATTTTATCAGCAAAAAAGGGTCCTTACCCGGGAGTACTAGTGGTACGCCCTAGATATACCGCTTCTCCCCGCACTCCCCGCACTCCCGACTCTCCCACACCCTGTCCCGTCCCGTACTCCCACCGCGACCTAACACCAGCACGATACCACTCTCAGTACTCCCGTACACCTTCTTTCAAATCTGCTCTGATAGAGCTCCCAATACGCCAGTACAATACCACGCCCAGTGCTCCTGATACTATCCCATGGGTCGTAACGCGTTCTGCCCAAAAAGCCGTGGGAATTTTGGGAACAAGTTAGCACAGCCGTCACAAGACTTAAAATTTTTAGAAATTTGTAAGGCCTCTATCACTAGCAAAAGAAATTTTCCACTAACTCAGAATTTTTTTAGAAGGTTTATTTTGTGAGTATTGTTATGCTTGGTATAGCCTTAGCGGGATTTTTGCTACCTTTTTAAAAAAAAGTGGGAATCTATAATCTTCTCCTGTAGATGAACCACAAAAATGGGGTATCTGTACTAGAAAGAATAGATAGAATAGTTAATCTATATAAAAAAAACTAGCTCTCTAGGTAACTTGAGGCTATAGCAGCCTAAAAAGGCCGACTTCACAGGGCGGTTTTGGCTATTGCTACGTTCTCAAAGCTGCAACAGCAGGTATATCTGGCATGCTCATAGATTTTTACATCTCCTAACTGTATCTAGACAATGAATTTTTTGAGTGCTAGAGAAAAATTTGAAATTGTCTCTAGATTATGGACTTATTCACTGTACAAACCTATCAGGGGCATAGGGGGCTACTGGGGTGTGGTTTGCTACCAAAAAACAGTGGTTAAAAATTAGCACGTTTCTACGATCCATGGGACACCGCCCTCCCGGTGCTACAGTCGTTCACCCGGTGACGACGAGTACCGCCTGGCGACGAACAGGGGTCATATCTAGTATAATGTAAGCAAAGAAAAAAGCCAAGCTGAGGAGATACTTTGTCGCCTATTGGCTCCAAACCCCCTTGTTCGTTGCCAGACGGTACTCGTCGTCACCGGGTGAACGACTGTACACTACTTGTAGTTGTCAAGCGTTTCCGGAACAGGGTGACTGGGAACGCCATGTCGCCCACTGAGATCCATCAAGTGCACAAGGCTTGAGGCAGCAATAGGTTGAATTTTAAGGAAAGAAAGATAATCCTTGGTTTTAACCAATAATAAAATCACATAAACTCACAATGTGAGCTTGTGAGGTAGGCATGCCGCTCTCCCCATTACCATATTCCGGAAACGCTTGACGACTACGAGTACACTCCCAGTACTAGCACCATACCGCATCCCACTACTCTCTAACCTCCGCCCTCCGACACCACTGTAGTCCCCGGCTGAGCCCGTGCATCATAAGGCTGTACTCGGGGGTGTACTTAAGTACCGAGAACTCGATGCCCATAGGGTGAGAATACGTGGGCGTCACAGGAGGGGCCCAATGGTGTCTATCCAGACATGTATAATTTTTATGGGGGAAAAAAGTACCAAGAACATTTGTGTAGCCTTTTCAAAGATCGAAAAAAATAGTAAAAAATCTAAAAAAAATAACTACAGGATTGAGCTTCATAATAATACCTTTTTGAAGTTTATCTTGGTCCTTTATGTTAGGCACTGTACAAATGAGAGTCAGATTGTGGGTTTGGAGCTTGTGTTGCCTAGCCTGGGGGTCTTGCAGCTCATATACCACTTTTCTGCCCAGCGTGGCATTCTCAGACCAACCACAACCTGCATCAAGGAGCTGCCCAACCGGAGACAGTTCTTGGGACTTACCCTTAACACCCGGTACATCACAAGGCTGCGATTTTTGTGGCATGTAACCCCCAATTATGGGCAGCGTACTCATACCCGTAAACTCATGACAATCCTAGGTGGCATGCGTACGTGGACAGGCTACTAGTATAAAAAAAATTCTCCTACGCGAGCACCCCGCACTCACGCAGAGATGCCCACCAAGTAGGTATTAGGTGATACTTTACAGGGATGATGAACCAGTCTAGATTATGGATGGAGGTGATAACTAGCATGCTGGCCATCGCTAAGAAGCCGACAGATTTAATGTCAGAGTAGTGATGTAGGTTGATATTAACCTTACCTAAGATCGCTTTGCCCCTCTTTCCTTCTTACCATTCTTTGGTAAGTGTATTTCCGAATCCGAGGATAAGGTCATTGGCTGTATCCCTGTGAAACTCGGACCATTCTTACCTCGCTTGGGGCATATCCCATGCCTTATTTTGACTCTCTTGAAACATACTGCCCTCGTCAACATTGCGCTGGCAACCTCTATCAGGGGGGCCGAACCCCCAGATGACATGTTTACTCGTAATCTCATGTGTTTGAGTAGTCCATTCTCAAAGCGTAAGGATTATTATCTACAACTAAACCTAACTTGGTCTAGATGGAGCTCACTTGAGCCTCAAACATTACCACAAAAGGCCAGTCTCGGAGTTATGATCCCTACACGGATCTTGTGGGTTTGCCGAGTGTATACGGTACAGGCGCTATGCAGGCGTCGCTGCCACTTCCTTTCAAGTGTAAACTTGTTATCTGATCGTAAGGATTATCATGAGCTAGCTCTGATGGTTTCAGTGGAAGCTCAAAGAAGTTTAGAGAACACTGTTAAAAATAGGTGGCGTTGGCGCCCGCATAGGTAATTTATCGAGTCAATACGGTATGTGAAAGCAAGTGCGGATTAACTGAGCTGTCACTTAACTGAAACCTTGACGAAAATCGTATGTTTGTAATTGGTTGTTTTTTCTTTTTTCCCTGTCTGGGCATTGGTCCTAAAACGCTCCTGGCAGTGGGGGACTGAGGACGCGCAGTTGCAGTTGGACCCTGCCCTCAAATCACTTGTTTAATGTAGGAGACCATGACCTACGAGCCCAATAGCCGGTTTAGAGCTAAAGCACCCTCTAGCGCGCGAAGAGGTCGGGGATTTTACATACTCACATATCTTTTGTTGTTACCTCCGCGTTTTTATACCCCCTCCTCCTGCTGATCTTAGTGTCAGAAGATAACATACTGTTTCTCTCACCAACCGCCTACCTAGCTTACTTGTATTAAGCCTCCTCATCACGTATCGCAACTACCATGAGTACCAACAAAGCGGCAGCTCCAAATATGAAAGGAATAGTCTTCAGGGTTACAGGAATCCCTCTTAGCGCTACAATAGGTGATCTAAGTACTGCGATCTCGTCGGAGTTCGGGGGGGAAGGGATTACCCTCGATACCAGCAATTCTACGATATGCCCGTCCTGTTATGGAAATAGAGATAAAGTTGCCTTTATACGGTTCACGCCGCACCCTCCAAGGGACTTAGAAAGTCTTTCCAATGGCGATACCTACGAGATTGAGTTCAACCCCGGCTCCCGAGACGATATCAGCATAGACAAGGACTTCTATGGCCTTACCCAACTCTACCCTACACAGGGGGAAATAAAGGCAGAGTAAGTTTTAAACCTAATATAAAGGAGCTCCGGCCTGGAGGTGATCTGATAAGAAATATATGGTGGAAAGACACCAGCTCGCTAGGCTACAGCTGAATTACAGTATAAGTCTTATGAGATCGTCATCAGGCCGCGAACCCTTTTACACTTTGATATTCCTAGGTGATACAAGCTTATACTATTTAGTATTATAGCTGTATCTGGGCTTAATGGCCATGCGTATGGGTCATGGAGGGGAAGAGGGAATCGAAGGAGGATGTGGCTTCAAGACTTCTTTCTCAGTGACTTTCCAGATTGTAGGACCATGATATATGGGTACAACTCGAATCTTACAAGCCACGCAACTCACCAAATCTCGGATTTTACGAAGGGCTTCTTAGGGGAGCTGATGAAGGCAAGAAGGTCGGAACATGTAAGTTTTCACTAGTCCACCAGCTAGTATATGAATATGCCTAAGCTAATATAAAAATTTAACCCATAGGAGAGAAATAGACCAATAGTATTTATCGGTCATAGTTTTGGGGGTATTGTTATCGCCCATGTACATCATACCAAACCCTATTATTATTACCAGAGCTTGCCCTTCTGTGATTCCTGCTGACTTGTTTTACCGTTTAGTCTCTTGTCAAGGCAAAGGATGATCTGGATATATACGGCTCTATACTATCGAACACCTGCATTACAATTTTTTTTGGCACCCCGCATCGTGGCCTAGTTGTAGATGATATCCTTGGTATGCTGGGGGATAATTCTGCGAGAATTAGTCTTGTCAAATCTATCGAGCAACAATCGAAGGAGCTGAAGGCCGACCTAGAAAGGTTCATCAACTGTTCCACAAAATTCAAAATAGTCAGTTTCATTGAGACCGGTCAAACTCAGAGAATTAGACAGGTATGCTAGATTAAGCATTTTTTGTATCTACATCTAGCTGTTATAGCTGAATCTTATCTAGGCTGAAGACGGTAGGTGGTCTAAGAGCGGTGAATATACTAAGTTTGTCGAAAATGAATCATCTATGCTCCAACTCCCCAGAGCAATCGAGGAAACACTACCCGCTGAAGGGGATCATTCGACGATGGTCAAATTCAACCAAAGAAACAATCCGTCGTACACTAGTGTTGTCAGCGCCTTAAATAATGTTTTATTGGATGCTGGTATGATAAATAACTAAGCTCGGATGGTCTCTAAAAGGTCCTGTAACTAAGAAAAAAAATATTATATAGCGATATATAAGGGTTATATTACCGAATATACCGCCATAGTTAGCAGGGACGCCAATACTTTAAAGCGGGTCTTCAAGGTCAAGGGAGTAGATACAAATCGGAGGCACGGGGAGTGTAGGTTGGCCCTTTTGCATGTGGCTGCTGGTGCTGGGGACGAAGCAACCGTTTCGGTACTCTTGAAAAACCATGCGGATACCGAGGCTAGAGATAAGGACAGCAATACACCACTACATATTGCCGTTCACTACGGGAATGAGAAAACAGTAGAGGTGCTTCTGAGGCATAACGCAGATATTACGGCTAGGGATGGTAATCAGTATACACCACTACACCTAGCAGCTTCCTATGGGCATCAGAGGGTGGCGGAGGCTCTTCTGAGGTACAAAGCAGACACTACTGCTAGAAATAATTCCAATAGCACCCCACTGCATACCGCTATATCGAAGGGGCGTGAGGAGGTAGTAAAGGTGCTTCTGAGGCATAGGGCAGACATTACGGCCAAGGATGGTAACCAGTATACACCATTAGACTTAGCAGCGTTCTGCGGGTATGAGAAGGTGGTGGAGGTCCTTCTGAGCTATAAGGCAGACACTACTGATAGAAATAATTCCAATAACACGCCACTGCATACCGCTATATGGAAAGGGCATGAGAAGGTTGTGGAGGTGCTTCTGAGCCATAGGGCAGACATTACAGCTATGGATGGTAACCAGTATACACCACTAAACTTAGCAGCGTTCTACGGGTATGAGAAGGTGGCGGAGGTTCTTCTGAGGTACAGGGCAGACACTACTGCTAGAAATAATTCCAATAACACGCCACTGCATACCGCTATATGGAAAGGGCACGAGAAGGTTGTGGAGGTGCTTCTGAGGCATAGGGCAGACATTACGGCTAGGGATGGTAATCAGTATACACCACTACACCTAGCGGCTTCCTATGGGCATCAGAGGGTGGCGGAGGTTCTTCTGAGGTACAGGGCAGACACTACTGCTAGAAATAATTCCAATAGCACCCCACTGCATACCGCTATATCGAAGGGGCGTGAGGAGGTAGTAGAGGTGCTTCTGAGGTATAGGGCGGATATTACGGCTAGGGATGGCAACCAGTATACACCACTACACCTAGCAGCTTCCTACGGGCATCAGAGGGTGGTAGAGATGCTTCTGAAGGGTGGAGCAAGTACTAAAGCGAAGAATAGCCTAAAGGAAACACCGGCGGAAGTTGCGAGGAAGTATGGACATGAAGAGATAGTGAAGATGCTTGGACGTTGATGCATAGTGAGTACATAGCGCTATTTCTCTCAGCTCGGTAGCTGATTTGTCGTGAATTTATCTTAGGGTGAGCAGCATTTAGTATGCCGAAACCGAAGGTCCAGTTCCTTACACTTTAGCTTCTTTTTTTGGCCGAGGGGGTATACTTTGAGTCTAATTCTCATTTCTTCAGAAGTTATGGTTACAATTGGGTTTCTAAATTTGCATGTCTCAGTTTTATATAAGGGGTTATTTTCCCTGATATTTTATATCTCATATTTCCAAGAAGGCTTTACTATGTTTTACACAGGAGGTTGACTTCTTAGTAGGTAGAAATACTCAAGAAAAAGGTATAGATCTTTAGTACGACAAATCCGACCTTCTTTATATATAGTAATACATACTAGTGAACGAAAACATCCCCTCCTGATATTGTTTGAGAACTCTCCACATATGCATAACCTCATATAGACCTCAGGTAGATGTCTGTAAGACAGCTGTCGGTAGTAGTTACTGGGGTTAGAATATATTTATACGCTAGTCTTGTGCTATATCCAGCGCTGTCATAGAAGGGCTGAAGTTGCAGCTGTTGATTTTAGTTACCTTTGTTTTAATTTTGTTTTCATGGTTGTTTTTGCGTTTTCATTTCTGTTTTGATTGATTAGTGCTGGTGTGGGTACCGTAACCTCAGGGTTGCATGTACTTATGATAAATTCATTCATTCATTCATTCATATCCAGCGCTGGCAACTCTCCTGAACCTTTTTCGAGAACTATAATATCTGACCCCAGTTCATGAGAACTAGCTTCCTCCTATTCGTAAGGAATAAATAGTTAATATGAACTAATTATATTATAGGAGGACAAAAATACTCGGTCACCTACAAGGTAACGAAAGGCTTGAGGTGAGTATCACTTGATAGGTAAGAAGCAGAAAATTCGACTAGGGAAAGAACAGATTAATAGTTCATATACCATCAGCCTACATTAATTCATCCGCTGCTGTGGAAGATGTCACATTAAACTGGGACTCTCAGTTGCTATGTCAGCGACCGGGTATTTTTGCCCCCCTACTCAGGCATTTACTAAATACTCGTAGTGAGAAGAGACACAGCACCAAAACTCACCAAAATCCTTTCACATAAAAACCCCAAAATCATACAAAAAGCCAGGCATAAGCTATGTATAGTACCTAGAACTACTGTGATAAATCTGTATTGTTATTGTGATTGTGTTTGCTGTCTTCTCATGTTGTTTTGTTGCTACTACCTCCCACACACATAATTTTGGGTGTCGCCTAAGGTTGCAACCTCCCTACGAGTATTTAATAAGCGCCTGGGTGCAATAGATTGAATAAGCGCGTTAAGAACTCTCGAGGCAAGTAGGGACTCTGGAAATGCCAGGGCTGAGGTGGATATATTAAACTAACAAGAAAAATATACAGAATATTAAGATAGGTGGAAAGATATTGAGATACTAGAGGTGAGGGCTAGGCCAAGTTATCGAGCATGCATAGATTATCATCCGTTTTGTGTATATCCCAGCATGTATAGTTAATTTGTTTCTTTGCCCAACCATAAACAAGTAAATACTAGGGGTAGGGGGGTGAAGATGGAACGGGTCTCACAATCTTTCTATGGTGACCCCATAGAGTGGAGATCTCTGCTGTCCATCTTCACACCCCTACCCCTAGTACATCTAATCTCTCTATTGAAACACGTGGCCTAGTACCCATCGAAAATACGCCTGCGTAGTAATGCTACTGCCATATTATGTAAGTACGTGATATTCCGTGATTTAGTGTTCAAAAAAAAAACAGCGAGCTGCCTGTATCCGCTATTAAGAGTTTTTGTTGTAACGATGGTTGTACTCATTAGTTTAGGGTGTCGGTTGTTTTTGTACCAGCTAGAATACTCTGCGGGCACTCTAGGGCTTCTAAAAAAGTCACTAGGATTGCAGTTCTGGCTAAAGAGTAGTGTTGTAGTAACATTGTGTAAATGTTACTACAACTCATAAATTATAAGTGTCGGTTATTTTTGTCCCCCGACAACAGTTAGATAGAAATACTAGAAGTGTCCTGTAAAATCCGGAAATAGTGAATCAAATCGTTGACCTCAAAAAGTAGGGTAGCTGTAAGTAGTGCTCGTCAGGGGTCGGTCCCCCAAACTAACCGGGGAACCGTGCCTCGAACCCCCCTATTCCCCGGCCGGGGTAGGTTTGCCCTTTAAAAATCCGAGGATTAACCGAAGATTAACCTAATTAACTGCAGTGGGCTCCGCAGGTTATCCCCCCGTTGGGGGGTTCTTTCAACAAAAATCAGGCCCCGAACCTGAGCCGGGACGGGTTCACTGGCTTAGGAATCGCCCCGAATCGCCCCAAGACGAACACTAGCTACTTCCAACTCCTTTGGCATTTTGCTTGTAACGGTTAGTTATCTTCACTATTAGGTTAGTTGTATCCCATGGTTACGCTGCCCCTACAAATCTCTCTTGAAATTAACGAAATAAACAAGAGATTGCGTAACCAAGAAAAATTTCAAGAGGAAGGCAGCGTAAGGGCAGCGTGAACACAAGATTCAACTAACTTTATGGCAAGCTGGTAACTATCTGTTATAAGCAAAATACCAAAGGTGTTGGAAGTAATCGTAGTGGGTTCAGCGATTGCTAAGCGATAGGAGCAGCAGAGAGCTAGAGGCAGCGAAGAAAGAATCTTATATTGAACTAAAGAAACATTGCGCGAAGTGAAGCTCCTTATTTATACCCAAAATCCTCTTCCTGCATGAGTCGTTGCTACAACTCACCCTTGTAATCCTCTCGTGACACATCTGTGAAAAAAAACCCTCCACAAGAGTGGTAGGGCCCCTATTTAAACAAACTTTGTGTCACATATGCTAGCGAGACTGAGAATCGCACTAAGACGTCTAAACAAGGTGTGGCTAGACAATCTTCCTAAGAAGCGCGATTCTCGGTCTCGCAGATTATGCGGTATATTTAATAGATAAGTTCTTTTCGCATACAACTCCTATACTAAAGATACAAAACGCTTTTGGGGGCCTTCAGATCCTCTGACTTCTTCTCCGATTCCCTCATGTCATCTGTTTTACATAAAAAAGCTTAACCCCAAAATCCAGCATTCCACAAACATCCTATACAACATTACGGCGATCGTGAAGCCCTTTTTCAATCGTTCTGTAGAGTCCACTTACGTGTGGAACTGTAATCAGTTTGATTGTCGTGTGGGAGCTATGTCAGGGTTTTCTTGCTTCCGAGGTGTGGGTCAGCTTTGGGCGGATTCCCATAGAGTGTTACCTCGGTATCCCCCCGGGCTGCCAGCGATACAGGCTCAGCTCAGAGAGCAGCGATCTACTTTGCACCACGGTTTCTGCAGTGGCTACTGGTACAAAATTTTCTCTCCTTTGCGGGGCAATGCTAGTGCCCTACACAGTGAGTGATAATTAGTGACCAGTTCCGCCTTCTTCATTGGGTGATAACCTTAATTGATAAATTTCATGTGTATGCAGAGTAAATCCTAGTCTTAGTAACCCTGTACGTCCAATATTAACTTTACCTGGTTTTTGTCGTGTTAGAGGTGGTTTCCCCTCACTTTACTCTTCCCATTCTTTTGTAAGTACGTGTGTTTCTGCATTCGAGGATAAGGTTATCGCAATAGCACCGGCTGTGTCTCGTGGAACTAGGACCGCTTAGCTTACCCCGCCCGGGGCCTATACTCCGGTGTCCCATTCCCGAGTATCATCAGCATTGCACTGGCAGCCTCCCTTTGATAATTGCAGAACCCCATAGCTGATATCTGGTATCGCCATGTGAGTGAGTGCTCCGAGTTAGCTGAGCTGAGACCTTGATAAAAATCGTAGGCTTTCAATTGGCCGTTTGTTTGTCGCAAAAGCATCGACCCTGGAATATTCTTGGCAGTGGTGGGGTAGCTGTCATCGTTGGACCCTGCTATTGGAGGCTATGAAGATATAGCCGTGGAAAGATCGGTGATCTAGGCAGGGACATTATACGCTCACTGAAGCTAAGGTTCTACGTTATACCCGTGTTCTTATATCCCCCCACCCCCCCCCCCCCCGCTAATTGTGAGGCCAGGAAATCGCATGCTGTTTTCACCCACAAACCATCTACCCAAAAACACCAGTTAAGCTCCCTTATCACATACCGCAACTACCATGAGTGCCGACCAAACAGCTACTCCTCCAAAGGTGAAAGGAACCGTTTTTAGGGTCAGAGGAATCCCTGTTTCGGCTACGGTTGAGGACCTATCTACCGTGATCTCATCGGAGTTCGGGGGTGAAGGGATTGCTCTAGATACCAGCAAGACTACGATATGCCCGTCCTGCTACGGAAATAGGGACAAAACTGCCTTTATCCAATTCACGCCACACTCTCCAAGTGCGTTAAACAACCTTCCCAATGGGGATACTTATGAGATCGGATTCGATTCTCGAATCGACATCAGCATAGACAAGGACTTTTATGGCCTTACCCAACTCTACCCTACAGAGGGAGAAATAAGAGCAGAGTAAGTTTTAGAACCCTAGTGCTTGTAGGTGATATAAACTTATTACTTTATAGTATCGTGGCTGTATCCGGGCTTAATGGGCATGCATATGGGTCGTGGAGAGGGAGAGGGAATCGAAAGAGAATGTGGCTCCAAGATTTCTTTCAAGACGATTTCCCTAATTGTAGGACTATGATCTACGGGTTCAATTCGAACCTTAAAAGTCACTCAACCCACAGCATTTCGAACTTCACGGAACGATTCTTGGAGGAGTTGGTGAAAGCAAGAGGATCGAAAAATGTGAGCTTCCAGTCAGTCAGTACCCGTTGAAAAGTAAATTCTATGGCCTAGGTACGGGCTACAACGATGCTTCCATATTAGGAAGTAATGTACCTAGATGACAGACTTTAGTTTTCAACGAGTATATGAATATTTCCCAAGCTAACTTAAAGCCCCCCCTATAGGAGAAAGCTAGACCCATAATATTTATTGGTCACAGCTTTGGGGGTATTGTTATTGCTCACGTACGTCATAATCTATTATTTCCACCAAAGCCTGCTTTACTGTGATTCCAGCTGACGTACTATCTAGTCCCTCGTCAAAGCAAAAGATTACGGCGGTATATACGAGACTTTATTATCGAGCACCCGGATTACGATCTTCTTTGGCACCCCCCACCGTGGCCTAATTGTAGATGATATTCTCAGTATGCTCGGGGATGATACATCGAGAGAAGAATTGGTCAAATCCATTCAGCAACAATCGAAGGACCTGAAGGCCGACTTGGCTAGATTCATCGGGTGCTCCACAAAGTTCAAGATAGTCAGTTTTATTGAGACTGGTCAAACTCAAAAAGTGAAAAAGGTACGCCGCAGCAGTTTTGTACCTACCTCCATTTTCCATGTACTTATGATCGATCCATTCATTCATAACTACCTCGATTTGCCGTAACTAAACTTAACCAGGGTTCCGATGGTACGTGGTCAAGGAGTGGTGAATACGCTAAGACCGTCGAAGATGAATCATCGATGCTTCAGCTCCCGAGAACAATCGAAGAGACTCTACCAGCTGAAGGAGACCATTCCACTATGGTCAAGTTCCAACAGAGAGGTGATCCGTCGTACACAAGTGTTGTCAAACACTTGAGGGTCTTTACCTTGGATGACGGTATGATAAACACCTTGAATAACTTTAGGGGTTATATTTTAAAAGACTATGTAACTGAGAAAAAGCAGATATAGGTGTTGGAAAAGCAGATATAGGGGTACCAAAATCAGATACAAAGGTTGGGAAAGCGGATATAGGAGTAGAAAAACCAGATACAGAGAACTATACCACACCATATAGCGCTGTCATCGATAGAAACGCCGGCGCCCTAAAGCGGATGTTCGAAACAAAAACGCTAAATTCCAATCAGAGATACAAGGGGGGCAAAACGACCCTTTTGCACATGGCTACTCGTAATGGAGACGAACCGACTGTTTCAGTACTCTTGCAACACAAGGCAGATACCAAAGCGGTAGACTCTGAGAACAATACCCCATTACACCTCGCTGCTCGCCATGGGCATACAGAAGTGGCTGAGGCACTGCTGAAAGGCGGTGCTGAGACTACCGCGATCTGTGATGGGATGACTGCGCTACACCTCGCAGCCCAGCACGGGCACAAGGGGGTGGTTGCAGTGCTCCTGGCAAACGGCGCAAGTATTGAGGATGTGGCGGTGGCGGCAGGTGTGGCTCTTGGTACACCTCTTTATCTCGCAGCTAGAAGTGGGCACGGAGATTTAGTGACTCTTCTTCTAAAGAATGGGGCGGACATTGAGGCTAGAGGTGATGGCGATAATACACCACTTAATGCAGCAGCTAGGAGTGGGTATGAGAAGGTTGTAGAGATACTTCTGAAGTATGGGGCAGATATTGAGACTGTATCAACTAACCAGTATACGCCACTGAATACGGCAGCTTTCTTCGGACATAAGAGTGTGGTGGAGGTTCTTCTGAAGAATGGGGCAAATACCGAGACTCGAAATAGTGACCAGTATACACCGCTGCATACCGCTGCATGGAAAGGGCATGGGGGAGTGGTCGAGGTGCTTCTGCAGAATGAGGCGGACAGTACGGCTAGAGATAATTCTCAGTATACCCCGCTGAGCCGTGCAGCTTGGGCCGGGCAAGAAAAGGTTGTGGAGATACTTCTGAAGTGCGGGGTAGATATCGAGGCCACAGATAATAACCAATATACGGCACTGAATACAGCAGCTTTCTACGGGTATAAGAATGTGGTGGAGGTACTTCTGAAGGGTGGGGCAAATACCGAGACTCGAAATAGTGACCAGTATACGCCACTGCATACCGCTGTATGGAAAGGACATGAGAAGGTGGTCGAGGTGCTTCTAGAGAATAAGGCGGACATTGCGGCCACAGTTAGTGGTCAGAATACTCCGCTGATTCGAGCAGCTTATAACGGGCATGCGAAGGTAGTGGAGATACTTCTGAAGTATGGGGCAGATATCGAGGCTACAGATGATAACCAGTATACGGCACTGAATACAGCAGCTTTCTACGGGTATGAGAGGGTGGTGGAGGTTCTTCTGAAGGGTGGGGCAAATATTGAAACCCGAAATAGTGACCAGTATACGCCACTGCATACCGCTGCATCGAAAGGACATGAGAAGGTGGTCGAGGTGCTTCTAGAGAATAAGGCGGACATTGTGGCCAGAGGTAGTGCTCAGAGTACTCCGCTGATTCGAGCAGCTTGCAACGGGCATGCGAAGGTAGTGGAGATACTTCTGAAGTATGGGGCAGATATCGAGGCTACAGATGATAACCAGTATACGGCACTGAATACGGCAGCTTTCTACGGGCATGAGAATGTGGTGGAGGTTCTTCTGAAGAGTAGGGCAAATATTGAGACTCAAAATAGTACCCAGCTCACGCCGCTGCATACCGCTGCATCAAAAGGGTGTGAGAAAGTAGTCGAGGTGCTTCTGAAGCACGGGGCGGAAATTACGGCTCGAAACAACGAAAACAGCACCCCACTTCACCAAGCAGCTTGGAACGGGCATGAGAAGGTAGTGAAGATACTCCTGAAGAGTGGAGCGGAAACTATGGCCAGAGATAATACTCAGTCAACCCCACTGAACCGAGCAGCTGGCAGCGGATGTGGGATGGTAGTGGAGGTTCTTCTGAAGGGTGGAGCGGATCGCGAAGCTAGAGATGTTAACCAGTATACGCCACTACAGAACGCCGTAGTGGGTGGGCATGAGGGAGTGGTCGAGATGCTTCTGAAGAACGGGGTGAATATTGAGGCTGTAACTGATGGCGGGTATACGGCACTGGGTTTGGCAGCTTTCTTTGGGCATGATAATGTGGTGGTGGTCCTCCTAAGGGAAAGAGCGAATATTGAGACTAAAACCAGTAGCCAGTATACGCCACTGCATACCGCTGCATGGAAAGGGTACGAAAAGATGGCTGAGGTACTTCTGAAAGGTGGAGCGAGTATCAACGCGATAAACGACGCAGGGAAAACTCCAGCGGAAATTGCGAGGGAGAATGGGCATGAAGGGATAGCGAAAATACTTGGTTCATGATAGTGAGTATATAGTTTTATGCCTTTCAACTTTGTATATAGCTAATTAGCCGCGAATTTATCCTAGGATATTGAACAGCAACTAGTACGCCAGGGGCGGGGGTGGGGCCCCTTAGCCTTTTTTTCTCTCATTTTTTCTTTTGTTCTCCTGGGGGTGGGGCACTTTATCGATACTGCGAGCTTGTTTCTTATGTTTTCACGGGTCACGATTTTTATAGGATTTTTAAAATTCATGTATCTCAGTTTACATAGGAGTAAAGGATTATTACTCCACCAGATATTATTGGTACACCACAGAGAGTATTATAAATAGGGATTACTGAAAGCAAGCTGTCCTGAGTACGATAACCCCAGCGTACCCTACATCACAGTGATTACATAGAAGGGGGTTCATATATAACCTTTGCAACCATTTCTGCAGGGGTCTGTGGTGTTAGGTCTACTATGTAGTAGGAGGAAATGAGTGAAATAGCCTGTCGATATAAAAATGAAGTTTTCTACCTGCATAACGAGCACCCTTCTATACAGTATAGTCGTGTCTAAACAATCTCGGCCCCCTCATATCAATGGGACTTATTTACGTTACATCAAGAATCTAGGATATGCCGAATAAGGTGACACGACAGAAAATCTCTTGGGTTTCCTAGCCAGTACATAAATAGCTCTCTCAATGCCTAGATAGATAAGAGCAAAAAATATAGTAATAATCTCTAGATATATATTGCCCTGAGCGAAGTGGAGGGTGATCTGGTGCAGGGTCTAAATAGCAGGTTTTGACCGGCTGCTTCGTTCGGATCTACTAGCGGGAAAATAAAGTCTGTTCGGTTTTGTGCAAGCAACAAGGTCGACCCAATGAAAATGTCAACAGAAACAAATCCTCTTATGCCTATCGATATACATGAATCTTTGTATAATCTTCTGAAGCTTTATAGGCTCAATTCAATTTTAGTATCGGTTGCCGTGGGGTTTAGTTCCAAGGGTCGGCGGTTGCATAGCTATGTACCGAACCGAACAGACTTTATTTTCTCACTAGTAGTCCCGGATCATTTAATTGGGCAGTTGGTTGTGGGGTTCGGAATAAGTTAGACATCGCTGTACTAGGGCAAGGTAACCGCCTTCTAGCGAGGCACCATGAATCACTCGATCAGGCTTCATGTATTATGATTAATCAATTTAATCAATTGATTAGTAACGCGCCTTTGTAACAAGTATGTAGATCCTAAGAGTATGTGGGTAGATTAAAATGCGGGAGGCCTAATATGCGGGTACCCGAGAACCGGTGAAGGGAACTACAGCTGTTCAAACATCACCCGGGGCTGTGTGCTTCAACACCCGCTTACACACCATCATGATACCGCGGGGACTTTAGCCCAACCCGGGAATTTTATAGGATTCAGGATCCATAATTGCTTCCAGTCAGCCCTGAGTGTTTGTACGACCTACATCAACCCCGCACCTCATCTATTCTCCCATTAGCCTTGGTGCAAGGCCCCGTTTAATCCCCCAACATGCTCTCCTCTCATGAAGTTCACCTTCCCCCACCTAGCATTATAACTGATTTTTTGGTATGTCTGACAAAACCCCAACTCCAAGACCTGGGGTTGTTTTCAGGATCAGAGGGATCCCTCTTGCGACTACAGCAGATGAGTTGGACGCTGCCCTAGCGTCTGAGTTTTCTAGCGAGGGGATCACCACCGACGCTAGTCAAACGATACTTTGTCCATCTTGCTACAACAAACGGACCCAAGTTGCTCTAGTCCAGTTCTTTCCATATTCTCCACGTGTCTTGGATAGTCTCGGGAATAACGATACACACCAGATCTTTCTCCAGGTTGGTATTGGTACCCGAGAAGTAACAATCGACAAGGACTTTTATGCCCTCACTCAACTCTACCCTACATTAGGAGACATAAAAGCAGAGTAGGTTTCACCCTCGTTTAAACCAGAATAACACTAAGTTAACTTTTTTTTTATGTAGTATTGTAGCTGTATGTGGGCTTAATGGACATGCGTACGGATCATGGAGAGCAAAAGGGGATAAGCGGAACCATGGAAAGATGTGGCTTCGTGATTTTCTTCACGATGACTTTCCACATTGCAGGACTATGATATACGGATACAACTCGAAACTTACAAGTAATTCGATCCACACGATCTCAGACTACACGGATACTCTTCTGGAAGAGTTGAAGAAGGCAAGGGAGTCTGAAGAGGTATACCCTACTTATTACTTAGAGTCATACAAGTAGGTATAGTGAGCTAAAAGAAATCTATAGGAGAAGCATCGACCGATAGTGTTTATTGGCCATAGTTTTGGGGGTATTCTTCTTGCTCAGGTACTTTATATTAAGCTCTACCACGAAGCCCAGTTTATACCCCATATTCTATGCATCCAGTTATGTGGATGCTTCCTAGATTTATTTAGTCGCATACAGCGCATGGGGGGTGTAAACTGGGATTTTTATAATATCTAGTCTTACTACATTAACAGAAACTGACCTATGTTGTCGCTTAGGCTATTGTCAAGGCGAAAGAGAACGCCGAAGTCCATGGGCCCCTATTCCCGAAGACTCGCGCCACGGTATTTTTCGGTACACCACACCGTGGCCTTGTCGTGGACGATATTCTTTCCATGCTTGAGCCAGGTTCACCACGAGGAGCTCTTGTGATGTCGATCCAAAGCGAGTCGGGGGAACTGCAGAGGGAGCTGAGGAAATTCGTTGACTGTTCTTCCAATTTCAAGATTGTTACTTTCAAAGAGCTTGGACAGACCCGGAAACTGAAACAGGTATGTATATTAGCCTCCTGTGATGTTACCGCCGTAGCTGAGTATTTTCTAGGGTCCGGATGGTAGATGGTCGAGAAGCGGTGAATTCTTCACAGCTGTAGAAAGTAAATCATCGGTGCTCCAGCTTCCAACAAATATTGAGGAATCCATACCCGTTGAGGAAGATCATTCCAGTATGGTCAAGTTTAGACACAAGGAGCACTCTTCATACACCAGTCTTGTCCGACATCTAAGGAAATTCACGTTAGATGCCGGTCCTCTAGTTCATTCTGGTGAGTTAAGTCAATCCTTGACAATGTTTCGTAGCTAATATTAAAAAAAAAAGATATGGGTCTAGAAACGGCTGTGCCGAGGCCGCAGAAGAAAGATTTAACCACCCCCCTACACAATGCTGCTCGTAGCGGAGACATGGCAACGGTTACCGTACTCCTAAAGTTCAAAGTCGATCTAAACGTAAGAGACGAAGATGGGAATACAGCGCTACACTTAGCAGCTCTCGAAGAACAAGACGAGGTGGTTAAGATTCTCCTAGAGAACGGCGCGGACTCCGCTGCGAAGAACAATGATGAGGCAACAGTACTACATATAGCGGCCGGGAAAGCGCACCAGGGAATAGTTGAGGCACTTCTTGCGAAAAAAGTAGACATCGCTGCGAGAAATGCAAAAGGGCGCACGGCACTGCACATCGCTGCTATAGAGGGGCACGAGAAGATAGCCGAGTTGCTACTAGAGAAAGGCGCGGAAATTGAGGAGAAAGATGATAGCGAGGAAACAGCACTTCACTTTGCAGCGTGGAAAGGGCGTGAAAAGGTTGTGAAACTACTCTTACAAAAAGGAGTGGATATTACGGTCTTGACAAAATTACGTCAGCGCTCGGCACTGCATATTGCAGCTCGGGAAGGGTATGGGACGATCGTGAAGTTGTTGTTGGACCATGGAGCGGACATCACTGCGCAGGATAATATGAATGAAACTGCCCTGCACCAGGCGACCTGGAAAGGGCATCAGAGGGTAGTAGAAATTCTCCTAGAGAATGGAGCGGACATTATGGCGACCGCGGCGGTGGCGGGGTCGGACTCGGGTAAATTGATAACTGGGCGCACAGTACTACACTTCGCAGCTCGCTTCGGGCATAAAAGAATTGTGGAATTCCTACTGGAGCGTGGGGGGGTGGACATTGATGCGAGAGATAGTAATGGGGAAACACCATTGCACCTCGCCACTTGGCAAGGGTTTAAGGGAGCTGTGGAGGCACTTCTGATAGGCGGAGCGAGCACTTTACCAGTGACTAATTTAAATAAGAGAACGGCACTGCAGTTTGCAGCCCGGGAGGGGTATGAGGAGATTGCCGAGTTATTGCTGAGGTATGGAGCGGATATCAACGCGACAGATAAACGAGGCGATAGACATACGGCGCTACACTTGGCGGCTCTCAACAAGCACGAGAAAGTGGTAAAGCTACTCCTAGAGAAAGGAGCAGACACCTCAATAGTGACAAAGGATGCCTCCCTCACAGCACTACATATCGCAGCCCGGGATCAGTGCGATAGGATTGTGGAGCTATTGCTAAGCCATGGAGCGGATACTACACTATTATCGAAAACAAAAAAGCGCACCGCACTACACATCGCAGCCATAGAAGGGCGTGATACAGTCGTGGAGTTACTGCTCAAACAGGGCGACGTCATTACGACTGGTGGAGATGCAGATGGATATTCCGCACTACACCTAGCAGTATGCAGCGGAAACGAAAGGTCGGTAAAACTACTTTTAGAGGCCGACGACGCAGATATCGCCGCAGTGACAGATGAATTTAAATACACCCCATTGCACATTGCGGCTCGAGAGGGCTATGAGAAAATCATAGGGTTGCTACTGGAACATGGGGCAGACTTTGAGGCATTGTCATCCCCGAATGAGAAGACGGCACTACACATTGCAGTTTGGAAAAACCGTGAAAAGGCTGTGGAAGTACTTGTGAGGAATCGACCACGAATCGCAGCGGCGAAGGATAAACAGGGTTTCACAGCACTACAGCTCGCAGCCAGGGACGGGCTTGAAAAAATCGTAGAGTTGCTTGTAAACTTCAAAGTGGACCTTAATGTAGAGACCAAGACCAAGGAAACGGCATTACACCTCGCGGCATTGAAAGGGCACGAAAAGGTGGTGGAGATACTCCTGAAGGGTGGGGCGGATATCAATGCGAAGAACAGTAACAATGAAACGCCCCTTCACCAAGCTGCTTGGAAAGGGCACAAAGCGGTGGCCGTGGCGCTTCTAGCGGGAGGGGCTGACATCTCGGAGGTAACAAAGGGAAACAAGCGCACAGTACTGCAGTTCGCGGCCCGGCACGGTCATGAGAATATTGTGGAGTTACTCCTGAAGCATGGGGCAGACATCGATGAGACAGATAGTAGGGGAGACGGGTATACGGCACTGCACCTTGCGGCCTCAGAAGGGCGTGAGAAGGTGGTGGAGTTACTGCTGAAGCGTGGAGCGGACAGCATGGCGAAGACGTTTAAGAAAAAGAAGACGGCACTAGAGCTCGCGGCTCAGGAGGATCATGATAAGGCAGCGGAGGTGCTTGTAAAATGGATGTATTCACAGTAGTCGAGAAAGTTTTCGGATATAGTTAATCATTGATGTAGCTATCTTAGTATTATGTTTGTAGGAAGCTATTTACAAAAATACCGGTAGTAAATTTTTATAAAACTCTGTCTTTGTCTTTTCTTCCATGTATTTATGATTGATTCATTCTTCGTCTTTTCTTTTGTAGTTAGGAGTTTCCCTATAGCTATTATATAAAAAATATTACCCCACTATTATAACCCGCTACCTCTAAATTCCGATATTGCTTCTCCGAATAAATAGGTAAGAGGATGGGTCGGTAGGCAAATAAAGGTAGGGAATTAATGAATACATAGGAGACTAATGATTAATTAGGATACTAAAAGCAGCTGGTGTAGACATACCGTACTAAGCGACGGGATTAGATGTTAGAAACATATATAATATAGCTCACATATGTATTTCAAGCTGATACCCGTGCTGCAAGATAAGGTTGGTGCCCTGTAAGATCTAGGCTAGCCGCCTTGCAACCATAGTGCCGGGAATGAAGTCTGCATGTAGTAGGGGAAATAAGCTTAATTTCTGCCCTACCTTCTTGGGCCAAGTCAATTTTTTTTTTTTTTTCTATCCGTAGATCTATTGGATACCCTGCCGATGGTAGTATTAGCTGTACTTACTTCGACATTTAAATACATTAAGCGCGCTGCATAAACACACCCGCTTATATACCTCACATATCAGACCCGATGGTCAAAATCAGAAAAGATATTCTGTGGTTATTAAGGTTCTAGAATCTTGTTTGAGGATGTGAAAAGTTTAGCGCAGGCTTGGGTCTGGGGGTGCTACATTTCGTTAGAAGCTATATTGGCGATGTTAAGATAAAGTTGAGGCTCTGCGGGTAAGGCTGAGCCTAGGGTCTAATGGTGTCGCTTGGCAACCAGACGCGACCGTGCATATTTCAACCCCCTAATGGTAGAGCTTCCTGGTATACGTTAGCCAACTACAATTAGCTTTTACTACGTTTTTCTCAGCTACTCGTCGGGTAGCTTTCATCTCAAATCAGTCTTTTGTGAATGGTCTTGTTTGTGGGTTAATGGTCGACTAGGGTTTAAGGTGGTAGCATTTAACGACTTGGACAATTGAGATCACTTGATTGATAGAACTCGGGGCGGGGGCGGGGGCGGTTGACCCCTTAACTATGCGTAAAATATCTCTGCTAATAGTAAACTCTTTTATTCAGTAAAAGCTAAAAAAGAACGTATTCAAACAATACTCTGACCTGTAGTCGGCTGTAGTCCTGTGTTTTGTGAGCGCCGCCAAGTTATGCGTGTATGCCGTGACTAGAAGACCTCGTAGGCTAGAAAAAATAATCATAGACTAAGTATATCTAAAGGTATTTAGATTCAACAGGTATTTAGCTCTACAAGAGGATTTATATTGTCGGTACTAGTGCAAATAGTATAATCTAGGACAGCGTGGTCATAGAATATTACGATATGCTAGTCAATAACTAAAGGAGGCCCTTTTATCCCGAACGGGAGTGGGCTCCAAGTAAGCGACAGTAAAGACAGTAAGGTAATGTCCCCTGCTCACGAGCAGGGGCTACCTGAAGGCGAGAGGTAGCAAACAGCCGAGTAACTTGGTTTGAGCATTTGTACCCAGGTGGGAGCCAAGTGGTGTTTTTGACCAAAGAAATAATTTTCTGGCTTCAGTCTGGTGTCTAGAGGTTTTGTATCAATGGTTTGTTGCCACAGTGATTGTCATAACACGCTCAACTCTCTTGGCACTAAATGCACTTATTCCGAAAGACGAGATAATTGGATGTATTGTATGTATTGTATGATGTCTTCTCTCGCCGCCACGAGAGAAGAGATACATGTAACTACTGGTGTGACAAGGCTCAAACACGAGCCACCTGCGCCCCAGCGCTACCTCATGACATGGCAGGTTTGTCAGCACAAGCATCCACCCCCGCTCGTTAGCGCTAGGCTAGGTGCTTCCGTTACTCCAGCCCTTGATCCGACAAAATAATGACAGCCGCGACGAGGTCACAAAAGCTTGATCGCTACAAACTAGAAACTACCTTCCAGAACGACTATGTGATCCACACTACCTACCAAACCGATCTTGCGGCCCGGCAGCGGAAGGTTCGAGTTCAGACAAGCTGGATTGACAAGAAGGATCTTGGTTGCGGGGGGTTTGGCGTCGTCAGCCTTCAAGAAACAGAGGAAGGTCAATTAAGGGCAGTAAAGAGGTTGCCACGAGGGATGGGTAGTTCCGATTATTCGTAGGAGTTGAGAGCGTTATCAAAATTGAGAGATGTCTGCACACCTATCCTATCTTTTTCACCTACTCACTTTATGGTGGCTATCTTTATTTACGACCTAAATTGTCAAGGATACACTGAATTGGGTGCTAATTGGGGCGGCTCCAGCGCCAAGACCTATTTGTTCTATTCCTGGGTTGGTACGAGAACAAATATTTTGTCTTCATTGCAATGGAGTACATTCAGCACGGTGACTTGGACCAGTATCTCAAGACCCCCGATGCGAGGCCCAATGCTAGAGAAATTACTAGACAGCTCCTTGAAGGTCTTACTGTTCTTCATGAAAGGAAGATCTGTCATCGGGATCTCAAACCACAAGTGCAACCCCCCCTAACGCTAAAAATATGAAGAAAGCTAAGGCAATAGTGTAGAATATACTTATTGCACCACCGAGCCCAATATGGGTTAAAATCGCTGATTTTGGAGGCTCAAAATTACTAAAAGGGACTGATCTACGCACTAGGCTCGGAACACCTGGTTACCTTGCACCCGAGATTCTAGGAATACAACCTAAAACATCAATGAAAGGATCCTCTTATACAAATGCTGTTGATATGTGGTCATTGGGTTCTGTGGTCCATAAAATTCTGACTTTGCGAATTCCTTTCTCAGGGGATATAGATTATTCGGCTACCCCCCCCCTCGGGCGTAAAGTCCTTGACAGCAGACCTCGAGGAGACGGACATAGATGCCCTCCAAAGCTTCTGCTCAGGAAAGACCAAATTCCCTACCGGAGCCCTGCAACAATCTGGGGCAAGTTGCAATGAGATAGACTTTTTAATGAGTCTCCTGAAAGTGGATCCTGAATCTCGAATATCAGCAAAAAACGCCCTACAAAGCCCCTGGCTGCGCGAAAGTCATGATATGTTAAATAAGGTCGACTTCAGCCAACTCGCCATATCTATACACAATAAGCCTGTTATTACCTACCCTCATAGAGACACGAATACAGTCCTTACCACTACAACTCCAACGACTCCAATTGTATCGACAAATTCTACATTTGAAATTACGCGCTATTGCCCCTCTGATGGTGCGTCCTTACCATTGTCTAGAAACAGGGACGATTTATCACCGCCTTATATGCGGGGACAGAACAGACAAGCTCCAGCTATACCAAGGTCACGGCCCAGTAATTTCCTGTTTGAGGCAGTGTCCTTATATGAGTACAATTGCCCCGGCCAGGTGAAGGAGGGGAATTTTCTGTATCTGTCATATGGTGAAGGCGAGTTTTTTGATGTAAGGAATTCCCCCATAACTCTTGGCTATCGTATACTTATCATGGGGTAAAGGTTGTGGAGGTTAAGGACAATATTTGGCTAGCTAGGTCCCAAGATGACGCGGGCGGGGAGTTCGGCTGGCTCTGGTATTACCACTTTAGACGCCTATGATAGATCAAAGGTATGAATCTATCCTTTTCTACTACGCTTACTATTATGTCCCGGTATATCTAATAGGTCGACCGAAGCAGCACCCCACAGGGACTTTTAGTATGGCGCGGATGAGCTTAAAGGTAGACTAATCTTTGCGCCGATATTCCGAGGTACATGTTTGGCCAAGGGTTACAGAAAAGGTTGGGAAGCTTAGAATAGCCATATTAAAGATTCTAAACGCTTTATAGGCTATCCAAGCCAGTGGTTGTGGAATAAAATGCTTTGGGTGTGAAAACAGCTATTTGGAACCGTTCTCTATTATACCTAGTACAGGATCATATATACTGATGCAGAAACTCTTGAATATTATGCACTAAAGGACCTTTTCATATATTATTTAGGTACTTCTATGCCAATAGATATTGTATCTGGGGGGCTTTACCTTGAGATATACAAACATTTTTATTTTGGGAGGGAAGTAGCCGGTGTAATTGGTATATTCAGGCATACTCGGGTGTCCTAGGCATGGTGGGGGCGTAGATCGAGGCCTAGCAGTAATGCGACAACATGATGCTTCCCGGAGTACATAAAATAGCTATAACTAGTCGCTTGAATTCTCCTAGCTCTACTAGCAATTTATATTATAGTCTTTAGTAGCCCTGGTGTATACCGGGCCTCAGACTAGGCTCTAAAATAAGGGATATACTCCGGCGACTACATGATAATTTTAGCCTGCCTACAAAACTCTACGGCCAGTACCTAGTTAAAGGATACCTAACCCTCCCTAAAGTGATACCTGGGTTAAAGGGGCTCCCGATCTTCACTCCACCACATTTATGCACCTGAAGCATCCAGATCGGCGACTAAGAAAGGGCCACCTAAGTTAACAACGACCTAGTCAGGGCCTCAATCTGACGAGTCAATTTACCTTTCGATCAATGATTCGCATGATCTATTAGTGCTGCGTATGTACGGTATAAAAAGACTTGGAGAATTTGTGCTAACCCCGCACCAACTAAGCGCCCAGTTATATGTATTACTGCCATAGGTCCCTTAACTCCTCCCCATTCCCCATTCCCTCGCCGGCTTTGGACTCGCCTACTCAGTGCTTCTATACACTAAAAAACTAGCATTTCCTCATACACTGAAAAAGCTCATTTATAGTACCCACAACTTCTATTACCTTTAGTAAAGAATCACCATCAATGAAAAAAGACAAAGTTTTCAGGGTCACTGGAATTTCCCCAGGGACTACATTGGATCATCTAGTGGACTCATTCTCTAAGGCCTTTGGTACGGAGGGTGCCCTCGATACTGACCAAACTACATTATGTCCCTCCTGTTACGGCGAAGAAACTCAAACTGCGCTTATCCAGTTCAAGTCAAACCCCCCAAGCGCCTTGGAGCGCCTCCCTCACGGCGGTAGCTACGAAATGGAGCTCGATGGTGAAGATATAAGTATCGATAAGGACTTCCACGGCCTCACCCAGCTCTACCCCACAGAGGGGGTTATAAAAGCAGAGTAAGCTACACATTATACATTTTGTCGGCAGAACGTGGGCTTATTTCTTTATAGTGTCATAGCTGTGTGTGGGCTTGATGGCCATGCATATGGGTCGTGGAGAGGGAGAGGGAACCTCCGGAGGATGTGGCTTCGTCATTTCCTTTCCAAGGACTCGCCAAGTTGTAGGACCATAATATACGGGTACAACTCGAAACTGGAAAGTAATGCGATTCACACAACTCTGGACTTCACAAAGGAGTTCCTAGAAGAGTTGACGAAGGCAAGGAAATCTGAACAGGTAGGCCTGCAGGCAAATACGTTCGGGGATCTTTTAGGCGTATAAGGGGGTTGATGTTCCGCCTTGTGCGCCTAATACAACTGATGTCTCCCGGGTTGCACTGGAGTGTGGTTTGACCACTTGGGTGCCTCCCGGGTGGCATTGGGGGTATCAATAGAGTAGATCTTTCTGATGTAAAGTCCACTCTATAGGAAAGAAGGAGGCCATTGGTATTTATTGGCCATAGCTTTGGGGGAATTATTATCGTTCAGGTACTGTATACTAAGCCTCCATTCTGCTATATTCCAGATGCGAATTTGTATCTAATCTATTTTACTTCTCCACTTAGTCTCTTGTTAGGGCTAGGGAAAGCATTGACGGACATGCCCTCCGCTTCCTGTTCCCTGCAACCTATGCCACAATATTCTTTGGTACCCCGCACCGTGGCCTTGCTGTCGATGATATCTGTGCCATGCTTGGGGAAAGTTCACCAAGAGCAGCCTTGGTCAACTCAATTAGGAATAAGGCAATACTGCTCGAAAGCGAACTAAATAGGTTCATCAGTTGCTGCTCTAATATCAAGATAATAAATTTTTATGAGACCCATCAAACCCGGAAACTAGTAAAGGTATGTTAGAACTCCCCGCCACCCCCCATCTCATAGTGGGCTAACAGTTTGTTATTCAGGGCGAAGATGGGAAATGGTCAAGAAGCGGCGACTTCTTTACCGCCGTAGAAAAGGAATCGTCGGTGCTCCAGCTTCCGAGCAGTATTGCAGAGAGCCTCCCTGCTGAAGGAGATCACTCTAACATGGTCAAATTCGATCATAAATTGCGTTCATTATCGTATACTAGTGTTCTTAAACACTTGAAAGATCTTGAGGCCGGTGCCGGTGTTGCAATTCAGACTGCTGGTGAGAACTAGTAGCTCGATTCCGCTCCTGTAACTAAAAATAAAATTTAATACTGGAATAGGTTATCGATATACAAACGCGTACAGTGCCGTTATTAATAGAAGCGCAGAAGATCTGGAGTTGATTTGCCAGAGCGGATCTGTAGACTTGAACGAACGATACAATAGCAACAGAGATACCCTTCTGCACATAACGGCTAGTGGCGGGGACGAGGCGACGACCTCAGTACTCTTGGCACATAGAGCACATATAGAAGCGGTAGATAGGAATAACAACACAGCGCTAATAGTAGCAGCCTCCTCCGGGCATGAAAAGGTGGTTGAGATACTACTTGGAGGGGGGGCCAATATCACAGCGATAGGCCAGGATGGGTTTACGGCATTGCATTTTGCAGCTCGGAATGGCCATGACAAGGTGGTGAAGACGCTCATGAAGAAAGGTGCAAGCATCGTGGCGGTGAACGCGCAGGGTATTTCAGTGCTGCAGGACGCAATTAAGCATGGTCATGAGAATGTTGTGGAGGTTCTTTTGGGGGGTAGGGTAGACACTACGTTCATCAACCAAACTGGATACACCGCGCTGAGATATGCGATTGAAGGGGGGTATGAGAATATTGTAGGGATGCTTCTGGCGAATGGAACAGACATCACGGCAGTGGGGAATACAGCCAAGGACACTGCACTACACCTCGTAGCTTTTTTTGGGCACGAAAGAGTTGCAGAGGTGCTCCTACAAAACGGGGCGGATACCACGGCAACAGATAATAACCAGTACACACCACTCCTCCGAGCAGCTTGGGGTGGACATGAAAAGGTGGTAGAGGTACTCCTAAAGTACGGAGCGGACATCACGGTGGTAGGTGGGGCAAATAGGTCAACAGCGCTACTCTTAGCAGCCCAAAATGGACACGAAAAGGTGGTGGAGGTGCTTCTAGCGGCCAATGCAGACATAACAGCCACGGCTCCTGTACTTGTGAAATACGGAACAGAAACCACAACCGCAGCCACTTTCAGATTTACGGCACTACTTCAAGCAGCTCTTAACGGGCACGAAAAAGTTGTGGAGGTCCTCCTAAAGAATAGGATAGACATCGTAAGATCGGGGATTCCAAATAAATTCACAGTATTACATCTCGCAGCTATTTGGGGACATGAGAAAGTCGCAGAAGTACTCCTACAAAATGGAGCAGACACCACCGCGAAGGATATCCACCAAAGCACACCACTCCTCCGAGCAGCTCAGAGTGGACACAAAAGGACAGTGGAGGTACTTCTAAATTACAATGCCGACATTACAGCCACGAATCCTTTCGGATGTACAGCACTGCACTTGGCAGCTCAGAACGGGTATGATGAAGTTGTGGAGGTCCTTCTCCAGCACGGCGCACGTACTATGGCTAGAGACAACGAAGACTTTACACCACTACTTCGAGCAGCTTGGAGCGGATATGATAAGGTTATAGCGGCGCTTCTGAGAAATGGGGCGGATGTCAAAGCAGTAGCGGGCGCAAATAAGTATACAGCCCTACACTTTGCAGCTGCTAAAGGATATGACGGAGTTGCGGGATTGCTCCTACGAAATGGTGCGGACACCGAAGTCAGGGATAGTAGCCAGTATACACCACTCCTCCGAGCAATTTTGAATGGGCACGAGAAGGTGGTACAGGTACTCCTGGAGAATAGATCAGACGTCATGGCAGTGCAGGGCGAAAATAATCACACAGCACTACACCTTGCAGCTATTACTGGGCATGAAAAGATTGCGGGGTTACTCCTACAGAACGGGGCTGATATCGAATTCACTGATAATGGCCAATACACACCACTCCTCCGAGCAGCTTTGAATGGCCGTGAGAAGGTGGTAGAGATACTCTTGATGAGCGGTGCAGATATCACGGCAGTTGAAGGTACACATAAGTATACAGCACTACACATCGCAGCTGTTATCGGGCATGAAGGAGTTGCAGAAGTCCTCCTACGGAAAGGGGCCAACCACAGAGCCACGGATTATGACCAATGCACGCCGCTCCTACAAGCAGCTTGGGAAGGATCTGATCAGGTTACGAAAATACTCCTAGAGAATGGGGCAGACATAAATGCAGTAGATGGTACAAATTCCACGGCACTGCATATTGCAGCTTCTTTAGGACATGAGAAGGTTGTAGAGGTACTCTTAGAAAAGGGAGCGGACATTACAGCCATCGATGATGACAAATACACGCCACTCCACGAAGCAGCTAGGGGTGGCCATGGGAAGGTGGTAGCGATTCTCTTGGAGAAAAAGGCAGACATCATGGCAGTTCAAGGCACAGGTTCTACGGCACTCCACCTCGCAGCTTTCAAGGGTCATGAGAAAGTCGTAGAGATGCTAGTGATGAATGGGGCAAAAACAGCAGCGATGGATAGTACTGGGCGCACAGCGCTACAATTAGCGGTCAAGGCAGGCCATAAGCATGTAGAGGAGCTTCTTCGAGATAAATAAGCAATCTTTCGGCGCTCTCCGGGTTATTCCTCTCTGAAACACCCATGTCAACAACCACCCCCGCTACTTAAGATTCAAAATACCAATACATGGGCTCTACTATCGTGATATTATGTTGTAGTTTTAATAGTTTTCAGGGTCAGACTTGACCTACTCGCTGATACGAGAATTAACAGTCGTCCAGTCATTACTTTTATGCGCCGGGAAAGATATGCAGAGATCCATTAGATGAATTATAGTCGAATGCTACTACCTCACTACGCCGGCCTTGCAGCACTTTTAGAACTAACCCATACGCAATTTTCTCTGTATATAGCTCCTTCAGATATATTAAATTTGCCCGATATAGGGCGGTGTTAGTGTGATATCTCGGCCAATGAACATATAATCCTCCTCTAGTTCATGTTGTCCTCACATCACAGGACACGGGCGAAAGCTTAATGTACCCAAGTCTAGAACGCATCCCGGGTATCTAGCTTTACTAAATAAACTAACCTTATTGTCTCTCCAAAGCTCTAACTGACAAATAGAATTATAACTGCTATTACTGTAGTTGCGATGTCACAATTACCTATAGACTCACCGGTGTGATAACTGGTTACAAGAAAAGTAGTCAACCTCAGGAGATTGGTAGATTATTTTTACTAGCTTTATGTTATTCACAAAGTCTGCATCGAATCCATGTCTAGGTTGGCCAATGGCTTCTCTCAATAGATCTTCCTTTCCTTTCCTCTTATTACTTTGTTAAAGAGATATAACCCCTGCGGTAGGGAGAATGACCAATCCCACGTAGTAATGCAGGTGCATTTCCTAAAATAGCTTATATTGCCAGTGTTTATATAAGGTATATAGTTGGACCCTTATATGTATAAGCACCACTTATATGATTACTAAGTAATACCGGATAAGCCGGTGCATTATGGCAAGTACGTTTCCAGACCTTCCCAAAATAGAAACCCCCCCCACAAGCACTCCCTTATCCTTCTTTTGGTGGCTCGACCCTCACTACTTTATCACAATTAAGCAGCCATAGTGGATCAAAAGAATATTTCAGCTGTACAAAGTCGTTAGTGACCTTTATTAGTATGCGTAGGGTACTAAGGAGACAAAGGGAGATTACCCGTCTCATAGCATCAACTGTCTGTTCGCCTAGTTCTTCTTTCAAGTAATCCTACATTCCTGTTAGCATATGATCACAGATTAGATCCACGATAGCCGGTGTATACCCTCTTCACTAGACCGACACCATGCTCCCCAGTTACGGTCCCCTCCATCTCGATCGCACGCTTAATCATTCTATGAACAACACCCTCGACAATCTCCCTTTCCTTATCATTATACAGCAGGATTGTGTGAAAGTTCCCATCACCGACGTGACCGACAATACTCCCGAGAATTTTAGACTTGCTGATGTCTTCTTTCGTCTCTTCAATGATTTCCGCAAGACGAGACATAGGCACCGCGACATCGGTTGTCCATACACTGTTGTAGCATTTATATTAGTATTGCGTTTAGAACTGATTAGGGTGGTACATACTGATCCTCCTCGGTCCTCTTCAGTGCCATCACACTCCACAGTGCTTCCTTCCTTGCTGACCAAAGGTCATGCTCTTCTTCTTTATTTTTTGCGAATTCGAAACTCTTCGACTGGTGGGATTTCCCAATAGCCTTTACTAGGGCGATTTGTTCCTTCACTCCCGCAGATGTGCCTTATAAAAGCTGATTAATAACTATCTCTCCTCAAGATCAATCAACACGGGCAGAATTACCAGCAAACTTGAAAAACAATGTTGGTTCCTCCTTCCAGCTCCTACTGGTTGTTCCAGATTCATTGATACATTTCATCATCACATCATCAAGAATCTCGATCGCAGCAATCGGAATCCCTTTACCGATAACCTCCGCAACCATCTCTGCAGCATGTTTGATGCTCGGAAACGACGATACCGCCACAGACTCCGACGCAGGCTTAACCGCAAGCTTCAAGGTTGCTTCCGTCACTAATCCTAGAGTCCCCTCAGACCCAATGAACATCTTCGTCAAGTCATATCCCGCACTCGACTTCCTAGGCCTCTGCCTTGTCTTGATGATTGTTCCATCAGCGAGGACTACAGTGAGTGACAAGACCCATTCCCGCATTGTCCCGTATCTAGCCGCATTTGTCCCACTACATCCAGTACCAACCATACCACCAATCATCGCCCCTGGACCCGGGTCCGGAGGAAAGAAAAGTCCATCCTTTGCCAAAATCTCGTTTAGATACTCCCACCCTACTGCCGGTTGAACAATCACGTCAAGGTCCTCCTTGTGGATATCCAAGATCTTGTCCATGCGTCTGAAATCTATACAGACACCGCCTCTGGTAGGAGCGAAATGGCCCTCTAGCGAAGTTCCGCCGGAGAAAGCGGTCATTGGGATGCGTCGCTGATGGCAGATCTTGGCAATTCCGGATACTTCTTCAGTGGTGTGAGGGTAAACGATTAAGAAAGGGAGCTCCCCTTCGTTGGGATGAGAGGACCATGAGGATGTGGAGTGGGTCTCGAGGTCATCGGGGCGTGTAGAAACGTTCTCGGGACCGAGAAGCCGGCCGAATTCAGTCCATGAGGCTTGTAGGTTTGATTTTGAGAGGTTGTGTGACGGGGGGGTGACGGAAGATAGTGGGGAGGTTGAGGTTGTCGGGAGTGCCGGTTGGGATAAGGACCCTAAGTAGTAGAACCCGCCGGCAACAAATGCAAGGGCTAAGGATATGTTAGTACTGTCCACCTTTAGATTAAATAATTGAGTCCTAAGAAGGTGATTATACGACAAGAGCGATAAAGCTGCACCCTGTGCTCAATGGGAATAGGGGAGGGGAGTCAATTAAAATAAACCCACAGAATACCCGACTAAAGATTTCTCCTGCACTAACTTTATCGCCCTCACCACGCTCTTCAGTTCCTGGTCTTCTCCGGGACTGTAGTGTCTGCTCGGCTTGAATCCTTTTGGCCGTCGAATCATACAATTGACCGCGAAAAGACTTCTTGAACTTATCTTCGCCATCTGACTGTGTCGACTGGAACCGTGCTATCGGCACCCGGGAGCATCGTATGAGTCGAGCGGTAGTCGAGCAAGATGAAGCTCGAGTAAGGAGTAGTAGACGGGGTGCTGGCATTGTTGCGAGACTTTTGATGCGCTTCAAGGTGTGACGGGGAAAATCGACTTGGGCCGGACACTTTATGTTCGTCGGTCGACAGGGTGGGGGTTGAACACCGCCGGCAAGCTTCGGATGCACGGATTGACTGAGGAAACTGAAGCCGAAAGCTTTGTGCGACTCCTACGATTTCTCAGGAAGGTGATTCGGGGGATCGGAATAGAATCTCAGTCTCTGCGTGTGTTGAAAATGACGAAGGAAGTGAGGCGCAGGCGGAGCCCCGCATATGTGGCGCGGGCAGCACTAGCCACAAACTACGCTGTGCACTCGAGTACCAGATCCCCCCCCCAATTCACACGAAACCCATAGTGTAGAACGAGATAAATGTACTCTAGAGCTGACTCCCACCAAAGCCTACACCTAGCCTCTACCGAAATATAAATCCGTGAAGTATTTTACTAAGCTATAGGAGGGAAATTACTTTTTCCTTACAACCGCCTTTTAAGCTACATAGCTCGCTCAGATTAAACCTCGACGCCACCATTTATTTCTAGAAAGTATGATACAAACCTTGAGAGTGTGTTCCCCAAGGTCAATTTTGGCCCACCAGGACCCCCGACAGAGCCGTTGATTAGTTCATTCAACCGAGTAATCCACAGGCATCTCCTCTATACCCTCCATGCTCTCAAAATCTTTACCACCATTCCTAAGGGACCGAATAATCTCATCCACCCTTGACCCGGTGATCTACATCTATGTCGGTAGTGTACGGGAGTGATTCTTCCGGCTAGCTGTTGCCCAGCAGGATGTTTATTCATAGATAATTTGAATCCCATCTAGTCTGAGAAGAGAGTAATCAATAATATGCGCCCACACAGAACTCGATATAGTATCTTCAAGCTATGGCGCCCAAAGAGGCTGGTCGGGTTTCTCTGAAAGACTGGGGGGCATCCACCGACCACATGGTCTGCTAAATCGAGAATAAAAGATCGTGCAAGGTTCGTGCGAAAGCCCTTCCCATCAAGCGTATAGAATCGATCAAAGTTTCGACATTACAGCCTAACGATGACAGGCGCTACCGGTGGCCTTTGGTTTGCTGTCTATAGTCTAACTCAATCGCTACAATGGTTTATGCAGGTTTAGTCGGAGTGTCATTAGCTATGCTTTCTTGCTTATCACCACCCACCTCTTCTCTACCATCACCCGCCGTTCCCTTCATCCGAAGTACCCATCCAATCCTGCATAGCTATATTATCATCTCCATCCTCGGAGTAGCGTTAGCTACAGCTTTGGCAGTTTCTAGAGCCATTGCCGAATGTATGCTCGACCCGCCAGGCGCGTGGTTGTTGAAGAAAGAGGAGGGGTAAGGTGGGTAGAGTGGGAGTGAATGCAATAACAGTTGGTGGTGTGGCGTGAAAATTGTGGCTTAGTGTCGCACATGATCATACTTTAAGAGATGAGTATAGTAAGAATCTTTCCTCCCACTATTAGCCTTTAACGTTCCAATATAAGTATCTCTTTAGAGCCTCTTAGTGACAAGGGTCTACTATGAATAATAGATACAGGGTAAACAGCTCAGTGTTTGATTAATAATTAATAGATTACTGGGTTAGGGTTGCTTGGAGTTACTTTCTCTCGGGTTTAGCCAGTCCTACTTCTTTGATCGTTAATTGCCCCACGCACTTAAATTGAATAATAGGTACGAGTGATAATTTATAGACCTTACCACATCCCCATTCCCCATCTACTAGCTTGTTATTAGAATTTATAACGAGGCCACCTTTCCCGTTAATTTCTAAAGTTACTACTCCAGGTATATAAGTTATGTAATATCAGCCTTATATATCCTATTTTTTTACAAGCACTAATCAAGGGGTGTTCAGCTGGCATTTGGGCTACTCTATCCGACGCTCGCATCTCGGCGGATGTTCCGCTGTTTCACTCATGCATATAATTTATTCAACGAGACAAAGCTAATGTAATTTCAGCCTTTTTATAGTAGCATGATATAGGGCTCATACAAATAGCCAACAAGCAGGCTGATAAAATCCCAATACAATACAGGTTTTACCTCAGTCGATAGTCGTGATTGATGGGTACCAAGCAGTGAATATAGGGCCTTTCCGAGTATCTCAGCCTTCATGAAGTTGATTCACCAAGGCTGAGCCTCTAGAGGAATTCTACTGCGCATTCCCCTTCCGTAATTGTGCTAAGAGATCACGCCACTTTGTAAGTAATCATGTGGCCAATGACATGAGGCCTCAGTGCCTTTGAGGGTTAGGGTTTAGTACAGCCCAACCACGCCTCTCACAGTTACGGAGTTTAATTGTCTTATATGCTAAGAGGTTATATATTCTTTCCATTACTAGAAGTCATAGTTTCGTTTAGACTTTGTACTGGCCACCCTACAGCATGCTACTGAAACATGTTCCAACGATCATTTCTTTGCACCGAGTGATGGATCATGATTCACACTCCCCTTGATAATTCGGCCGTTTTTTCAATTCACCATAGCCTAAGATGTTGCTCATCGGGATTTTAGGGAAATATGGCTCATGAAGAAGGTCTTAGAGATAGTACCTAATCATATACCTAAACCCTCAGCAAGAGTGCAATTAAGAAGTGCATATCTTTGCCTTGACCCAATTACAAGCCCTGGTTAATTTATAATCCAGTGCATCAGGAAATGTGCGCGCTGTCAACGCATGTACGCCGTCTTGGATATATTACCCGGTATTCCAAGGGTATCACGAGTCAGGTTAGCTGCAGAGCGCATGGTCTGTATGCTGCTGCCTAGCCAGCTTCATGTGCAATGACGTTGATGATATCGATGGTTTTGAGGGATGGGGAAGATGGGGGTTCCCATCGTATTCATAGCTATTAGTTCGGGACCCCGGATAATTCCGTGTATAGGACACCACTTATTGTCTTAATGCGTTCCCGGATCGCGGGGGTAGATCTGTTTTAATTAAAAACCCACAGATCGGTCGCTGTGTCATCGATCAACCGTAAAATCTACAATTAACCCATGTAAAGCGGGTTATTCCCGGGGTTTTGCCTTAGCTTTAATATACAGGAAGATTAATGGTTGGGTTTAATTTTATGGTGATTTGGGCTACTTAAATTATACAACCTATTTCTTTTTAGAGTAATCTATTACGGCCTCCCCCACTCTATACCCCCACGACACCAGGAAAGGGACACCGTGTTCTTTACCTACATTACTTAACCGTCTTCCTTGAAAGTCATTCCTCAGGTTTGGAGTACACATACAAAGAGCTCGCCGACACAATTTCCTATAAGCACTATTTAAGTTTGACCACAGCGTTTTTTTGTGGGTGCTTGACTAATCCGCCTTAATTAACCAAGTGATATTCCTGACCTTTCAGAGCAAGGATTTGCCATATGACACAGAAGCCACTCCCTCAGTATTTAGATCGTGATAAATGACCTTAGGAACCGCTAGTTACTTACAATTGACGCTGTGATACGTCTCGGTAGTAACCGGTATTCCATTGTTATGTCTAGGTATATTTCTCGCGGTACAGATAAGCTCTAAAAGTATTTTTTAAACTTTTTTGTTGATCTATCAGGTAGATAAGACGTCATAGATGTTGTTTTTCCGCTGATTTCCGTCGTTTGTTTACCTTAAGATCTTGGTGGACCTTAGAGAAATTATTTCCCAATACCGCAGTGCAATCACATGTAGAAAGAAAAGCTCTTTCCCCCCCCCCGAGTGTCTCGTGATTATGTATGTTTGCTTCTTTCCACCGGCCGGACGGCCGGCCGGAAGTGACCCAAAACATGAGGACTTTGGACCTCTGACATGACGATCATTACCCCCTTTAGGTGCCCCTCGCCCTCGTGCACTTGTTTAAATCATAGCCTTCTTATGTTATTGCCAGGCTGAAACTTTTGGTATCGTGTCTTTGCTTTTTTAGGAAGTTTGGGTATAAATCCAGCAGCACCTCCGGGAATTAGCGGTAGCCTCCAGAGAATTCTACAACTCAGGAAATACCTCAAACCTCCTCGAAAGAATTTTGCCCCTACGATAAAGCCATGCCGATGAGACGAATCATCACGGTTAATCGAAAGAAGAGGATTAACTGGCAACCCTTCAAGGCCATCATCCATCAGCTCTTTTGGGAGGAGGGAGTCACATTTGACGAGCTCCCTAGGAGGATGCGGAAGCATGGCCTCACCGCCAGGTATGTTAGGAATGATCTCGAGCCATCTTGACTGGAATAAACATCCCTTTTGGTGAATGGAGTTGCTAATCTATATTTAGTCGGAGGTCTTATTGTAGCAAGTTAGGGGAATGGGGTTGGAGAAGGAGGACCAGTAGGCATTTGGCCTTCAGCGCTCCTCCCCCTCCGGCAGTAGAAACGGGAGATACAGTACTTGAAGCACTAGAACCCGAATCGCTTGAATATAAAACCGCAGGCACTGAAGGTATGTAGCCCATATACTCCGTGCTATTGCATACTCACAATAGATATCACGATAGAAGTGCTAGAGACGATGAGCCCTATCAATGAACTCAAAGATTATATAGAGGATATGGACGCTCTTCAAGAGGTAAATAATCCATTAGTGAAAGTCTGATGCAGCCTGTAGACTGACCTCCGAGCAGTATTATTCGCCGGATACCCAAATTACTAACAATAACGATATACCAATGCTAGATCTCTGTAGTAGCCTAGATTGCTCAGGCTTGGTGTGCATCCCCTGTTTTACCACATCACCGACAGCGGAAGAGAGCGATGTGGACGTGTGGTCTCCACCGGAACGCTACGCTTTCTTTGATTAGCTCGATCAGGGTAACATTAGTACCCGTTATTATATGGTCGCTCACATCAACAGTGACATTTATATTTATCCTCTATCAAATTGGCTTATCTCTTTATTTCTAGCTTTATGTATTACTACGGGGGGTTATATTTTAGGGTGGTCATCTTGAGCTTCTCGTTACATCTGCTTTGGAAGTTGTCTTTTACGGTACAAAATTACCTTATCTCTTTAGTTTCGATCTTTGTATTATTACGAAATACTTTATAAAACTTTTATACCCAATTAATCGCCCATTGGTTATGTGCAATATGCAACCTTATGACCTATGTCCAGCACGGTTTGTTTCGGCGACCACCTTTTGTTTCCTCTATCTTATCTTCCACTATGCATGTGGCTGTCCAGTATGATATCAGCCTCTAAAATAAGCTATTGCACTTTCACGTTTAATTCGTTAACAACTACTTTGGGGATCTTAATACAAGCAGAGATAATCTCGTTTACCTAGTTACACCCAAACTCACTGGATTTTACCTCTCCCTTAATTCTTCAAGTTTTTCTATCTCTTCCGGGGGATTAGGGTTAGAGCTATGCGATAACGGTCTCTGAGGTTTTACACTTCAATCTTCTTAATAGACCCATGTCCATTCATGCTCCCCAGAAACCGGTGGGTTGGTACCGATAAGCATGAAACGCCAACTAAGACAAATGAGTTTTGGAAAAAAAGAACAAGATTCGACGCGAATAACCGATGATATGCGCTGCAACATAACTGGGTGAATAGAATCCAACAGCAGCTCAAGAGTAACTTACATGCAATGGATTGAAAATCTAGATCGATTAGATAATTTTATTACTAAGAGTTTTTTTACGGTTTACCATCCCGATTTATATAGTTATGAATAATAGTTTATCTTATCCACCGATCGTATATGAGTGATACTCCGTGCATGTAATCAGTAAGGCTGACAAAACATACATGTAGACCTGAGACGGCGCCGTGTAACTAAGTATAGGCCCAATTGTTTCACAGCCCAGTTAGCTGTGACCCTGTGCTCCTGTGCTCCTGTCCTCTGTGTTCTATAGGTTCACATCATAACAGTCACTGCGCACCAGGCCAACTTGGTTTTTTTATCCTCAATATGGGGGAAATAGTACCTCGGTTATGCGCGGGCCCTTTTTCTAACTATGGATCTATCATAAAAGAGTACTAACAAGTATCCATATTTCTTACTGCTCACTTTGTGACAACTGGAGTGAAATCTCGGATAAATATCCGGCTAAATATAAAGCCTCAGTGGGTGAGGGAGGTAATCTTGTGGTTTCCGGATAAAGATTTTACTAAAGTAACCCCTAACCCTATAAAGACAAGCAAGAAACCTCAAGCATTTTGTTTATTACCTAGTAAATGAGCTTATAGTGAATGAGCACAGCGTTGATTCAGTAGATTAGTATTCTAGCAACTCACATGTAAGGGCGTCGAGAGCTTTAGTGCTCTCTCGCAAAAGCAAGGCCTTAAACCACACCTACACCTACTCACGACAAGAAATAAGTACCCGGAAATGCAGGTCTCTGATATGGAATATCTATTGGATAAGGATGACTTTCTGTGAATGTTATACCTGTCTATTGGTGAGAATACTCACTTGCATTTCCGGGTACTTATTGCCTGCCACGAGTAGACCTAAGGCAAACCTGGCAATTCCTCCTCATTCGCTGGGTCCCACAATTGAATAGAGATTTCAATGACTGGCTTGAGTACTGGCTCAATGGCTCCTCGAATAAAAATGCAGCATTGGCGCCGCCATGTGGAGTTGCTTATGGGTAGAGAAGTGAAATTAAACTACCCATACACTCTGATCAGCACCAGGTCCTACCCGAGGGGGTCAGACGCTGCGGAGACCACCTCAGCTACGTCTACAGCGCGGTTTCCCAGGAAAATAACAGACCTCTCGTGGGAATTAGTTACCATTACTAGAGAAGTGAAATTAAACTGCCCATACACTCCGAGTAGCACCCGGTCCTACCCGAGGGAGGTCAGACGCTGCAGAGACCACCTCAGCTACGTCTACGGCGCGGTTTCCCCAGGAAAATAACAGACCTCTCGTGGGAACTAGTTACTATTACTAGAAAAATCTAATATAATAGTTTATTAATCAAATGCGATTTAGCGAGAGCTTCATACTAGCTATATAAAGTGGGTAACGGTGGAGAATAAGGAGAGTAATATGAGTGTCCTGTTATCTAGATGTCTTAACAGCCTTCGATCTAAGTAACAACTTGGTTGGGCATAATAACAGTCATAAGTGCACCAACTACCTGAAGGTTTCAGAAACTAGAGGGTCTCTATGAATAGTCTTTTTTGCATTCTGAAAACCCCACTATGTAGGAATAAATTATCAATTGGGTGAATATGTATTAGATCGGTCTGTCCGGAGCAGCCGAAAGATCTATTAGCTGGCTGAACCAAGTTTTTCTTTTGGAATGGCTGCTTAGAAATCAAACAAGTAGTATAGTGGGCACTGTATAACTTCCAAACAAGAACACGAACTTGCACTTGAATCCTTACGGACCATTAGCAACCTCCGTAGCTCCGGAATTCTGCACAAAGTATTGGCGTGTGACGTTACCTAACTACACTTAGTCTCGTTATTCGTTTAGGTTAGCCTTGATTGCGTTGCCCATATATATTACACAAATGTATATATCTGTTAGAAGCAGAAAGGTGGATTGGCTAGGACTTAAACCTAGAATTCCGGGATAGGCGCTCTAACCATTGAGCCACCAGTCCGTTGGTGAGTGCAGACTTGCTATCCAACAATATCTCCCTCAGAATAGGTTAGCCCCAGCATGAGCGGCCAGGTCTTGGAGCCTCTCAGCCCATTTCTTGGCAGCGAAGCGTATTAATATCTGCCAGCGGTAGCTGGGTTAATATGGCCTACTACCTATTCTGATAACTATTTGGGCTAGCAGGTTTCAGTGTTAAAGCCAATAATTACTTTGGTAGGACCCGGCGGCTCACATCAGTGACCGGTACAACAAGCAAGCCTCTAAACAGGTGTTTGAGCTCCGCGGATGTTCAAGCGAATCAAATATTTGCTTTTACCAGAAAGGGAACTTTTATGCTATTTTTGGAAAGGTAATAAACACGGCAAACTGAGTAAGATAACTTCTGGTACCTAATTGGACCTTTTATATTTAGGATTACATAGCGGACCCGAGCTTGCTAGTGGGAATTGACCTCCAGTGAGGTAACAGTAAAAACAAACAAGCTTCGCGCGATCGATAGGCCCAGGTTTGTTTGGTCCAGTAACCTAGCGAACTCTCGATACGAGCCGCGCGCCCCCGCAGTAAAAGGCAGCCTTGGCACCACCCAATACGTAGCCCGTGTTCCGGACGAAACCTAGCCCTGGAGGCGTGAAGAGTCAGGGCAAGCAGCATGATTACGCGTTGAGTCCAGGTTATCCAATAAAGAAGAACTGAGAGTTTCAGTACTCGTCATAGAGTACGTACTTCAAAAAGCTTTTGTAAAGATGAAGGGAAAAGAATTCAGTCCAGGAAGCCTATGCTCAGATTAAGTCACTGGAACCTAATGTAATTTCTTCACTGAGCTTGGTTACGGTAAAGGCTATAGGGTTAGGTATTACATATACCTACATCATGGGACGTACTCTACAGTCTAGTAATGGCTCATATAAAGAAAGTGAGACACCGAGGAATGCGGGGAGCAGAGCAATGACACAGCACAGCAGTCCCACAGCGAAACAAAACCCTCAGCCACTGGGAATAGAACAAATAGAGAAGAAGAAACAGGGAATAGTATTAGCCATTGAGATGTGGGGAGGCGGGTGGATCCTCCTCTTGAGCTTCAGGTGTGTATTGGAGAGGATATCTCCCCATATTTATCACCTCTCATCCTTCTCCTCACCCCGCATCTTCCTCATCTCCATTCTCATCCTCACCCTCCTATCTTCATCTTGAGCACTCACTACGTAGGCACCTACTCATCTCCAACTTGTTCAGAAATGTCCAGATCTCCCCATCCCCATGGCAGGCAACGAAGGCCACACCGCCCTCCCAGTGAGGCACCAGTGAGGCAGCCACTTGCCCCTCAATTCATGCCGGATGAACAGCTAGAGAAACCCTCTTCCGGGTTCTCCCCCTTCAGTAGTGAGCTCGATTCAGCCACTGGCCAAGCTAGTAGTCCCATCAACGATGAATTCCTTGTCGTGGAAAGAGAATTCCCATACCGTCCTTCTCCCCTGAATAGCTACATACAGCACTATACCGCCCCTGCCGAGAATTGCGACCTTGTTCTCCGCGAAACTCTGAGGAAGAATTACCCTCATCTTACATTGACTGTGTGCCATGACCGCAGCTTTAACCTCCTCGCCTATGCCGAGCTCGGCAAGGTGACCCTAGTACCTAATACTAGGAGAGATTTTACTTTTCTTACCCAATATCACTTCTTCCCATCTGACAACCGCAATGATGGGGCGGGTACAGTAAAGCCGACACTTGACTTTGGTTGCTTCGATGTTGTTACCAAGTCCAAATCCTGTCACAAAGTAATCCTATATTACGCTTTTGATCTCAATGGCTGGCAAGGTTTGAATTACCTCCTGCATGACAAGGGTTCGAAAGAGGCTGTGCAGGAGTTGATTCTTGAGGTCTGTACTTGGGGCGCGGAGTTGCATGACGAGGTCCTCGTCTTCCAATCTTACTGGAGGAAGGATCATAAGCTCTGGCAGTCTGTTCAGAAAGCAAGCTGGAAAGATGTGATCCTAGATGGGGGTATGAAGAAGGCTATCATTAGAGATGTCAATAGCTTCTTTGCCTCAAAAAATATCTATCGTGATCTTGATGTGCCGTGGAAGGTACATACGCCCCCCCCCAAGGCTCATTTCCATCCCCCTTATTGAAAGCACCGGACCGCTTCCCCCACAATTTCCGGCACAAGCTAACCCAGGCTCTAGCGTGGGTTGATCTTCCATGGACCTCCCGGAAACGGTAAAACTATCTCCATCAAGGCACTGATGAAGAATCTCAAATATCCATCCCTCTATGTCAAGACTTTACACACCTTTGGTGGTGATGAGGCCGGCATCGAAGTAATCTTCAATATGGCTAGAAAAATGGCTCCGTGTATGTTGATCCTTGAGGATCTTGACAGCTTGATAAATTCGGGCAACAGGTCATACTTCTTGAACCAGGTTGACGGGCTCCAAGAGAATGACGGGATCTTGGTGCTAGCTACTACTAACCATTGTATGTTTCTAAAATCTGATATAAGCAATGGTACTGACTTATCGTAGTGGACCAATTGGATCCCGGTATTGTGAACCGTCCTTCACGCTTCGATAGGAAATACTTCTTCCCGATGCCCGGACTAGAAGAGCGCAAGGCATATTGTCAATACTGGAGGTAATACCCCCCTTAATAGATTTCACTGCTACCATTTTGGTCATCGTTTCTGACAAGTAATCTAGGAAAAAACTGGAAGGCAATGATAAAGTTGACTTCCCTGAAGAGCTGGTCGATAAGATTGCCGAGTGGACAGACGAATTTAGCTTTGCCTACATGAAAGAAGCATTTGTCAGTTCACTGTTGATAATCGCAGCGCGGGAAAGTCGCGGGAAAGAGGACGATGGGGATGATGGAGATGATGGGGATGATGATGGTGATGATGATGATGATGATGGGGATGATGATGGTGATGGTGATGATGATGGAGATGGAGATGATGGAGACGATGAAGAATCGTTTGAGACTATCATTAAAAGAGAGATCAAGATACTTAGGAAGGAGATGGGCGATGGAAAGGAGAGATTACTCTCCTAAGGTGGAGCTTTAGGACATTGGATATAAATCTTCGGTATCTTATTACTATAAGCTGTTTTTCTGGTAGTTACAGGGATCTATTTCGCAATATTGGGCCTCCCAGATGAATTGACCGATTTCAAATAGTAATGAGAAGTACATGTATCTTTATACTATTCTATGATCTACTGTGGCACACGCTAAGTATACAAGGCTAAGTGTTACTAGCCACAGAGACACCTGTCCTCTTAGAGGAATGCCCCTCCCCACTTAGATAATCTCTCTCCTGATCTGTTATTATGATATCATCTTAGTTTTCTACATGATCGGATTAAGTCATCTCTTCGTTTAGACTCTTTCGATAGTCGAGAATACTAAGCAGTCCACACTACCTAGATTCAGTTACCCTATTTGAGTCCTGTATCACCAGATTCAGTAAAGCTCTATGCCAACTACAACGAAATTATTATAAAATGTCGACACATAAATCAGCTATGCTGTGAGGGACTTTTTCTGTCTAACTTCTCCCCCTAAAGGGCATACATTTAGGGACTAGTACAATCGACATTCTAGTAGTATTTTCTTCGGGATAGACTACAACTTGGCTCTAGGGCTATACTATGAGGCTGAGAAATATGTAGAGAGCTAGTAAGTAGATAACTTGGACCGAGCCATGTGTTACCCTATTCGTTATTACTAACATATGTATGGCTTTGTAGACGCTTTCAATAGGCTTTCTTTTCCGGAGATGGGTAGTCACCCAGATTACCCTTTTGGCTAGACTTTGGCTTAAGCGCAAGTAGTGCTGTATATTATTACGAATAGTAGGGTAATATATACAAACCTTCCGATGGGCCGACCCATATCCGGGCTGGGCCGTAGGAAATATTTTCTTTGGCCAAATATTTAATTGGGCCCACCTTAAAAATTATTAGAAGGGACTTTTCTCGAAGGTAGCACCAGAAGGTACCAGTTTTAAGGGTGACTCCACGGGTCTAGGGCAATAAGCAGACCTTCAGTTAGGCAGCAACATAGCACTCTTCACCCCAGCACCTCGATACAAAAACATCTATATATTAACATTCTGCCTAAGTATCCATCAAACAGACCTCATATCCAATCTCCAGCTATAGAACGTGCGTGCCAAAGCATTTCCCACCAAAGAACCTATCCTATGTTCAACATACTCATCTTAGTCCTCTAAATCGAGCGTTTATCCCACGCACAGGATTCCCAGCCTAGATTCTGGGGCGGCATCTTGGTCACTACAGCAGCCTTAGGGTTTTCTTTAGCTCATCCAAACCTACTACTAATGAGCTGGATATGCACTGTCGGTTTTTACATACAGTCATACCTCGATATGCCGGATGCCAAGAGTCCAGAGGATTTTATACGGGATAGCAAATTTATTTTACGGTAATAAAACATATCCAAACAGAGTGCTTAGATACACTTTACTTCAAAGAATCATATTCTCGTGAGCGCATAATCTCCCCTGTCGACGAATCAACATTTGGGTGGATACAGAATAATCCTAAACTACTAACTTGGAAAACCGAAAACTCCAACATACCCTAAGTGGTTAAAAAAACCTGGATCTGGAAGGTCGACCCTTTGTAAGTGCGTCCTTGAGAGCCTATCGAAGGGCCAGAAGGCGTCATCCGGAATCACAGTAGGGTTTTTCTTTCATGCGCGAGGACAAGCCCTTGTAAACTCTGTTCGAGGTCTCCTCCAAGCCCTATTGTACCAGATTCTCCGAAAATCCCCTGCATCACACTCTCATATCCTCCCTATATACCAAGAGATACTTAAAGAGTCCAAGAAAGATATTGGGTGGCCACTAAAAACTCTCCTCGAAATCTTTCTTGCTATTGTAGCTGATACCTCGATAAAACCAATCTACGACTTTATTGACGCCTTAGATGAGTGTACCACCCTCGATCCTGCAATGGGGTTGGAGGGTGATCTTCTTGCAAAGGAATGTCTTTCAAAGATCCTTTCTACTTCTCACTCTAACCACTTTAAGGTTTTTGTTACGAGCCCCCACAAACCGCGACTACCTGGAGTGAAGGATATGGAAGTCTGTAGTCGGATAACTCTCGTGGAGATGACAGAGGGCGATATCCGAGCGTTTTTGAAGAATCGGATCCAGCATATCCCAGAAGTGCATAGGGTCTTCCTAGAGGCTGAGCTAATAGACCGCGCATACGGAACCCCCCTTTGGGCTAAGCTTGTGCTCGGTGAGTTGATCGAGGAATGTGTCGAAAGTTCCGAAGAGGAGTTGAAGCAAATCCTAGGGTCAATTCCTACCCAACTCGATGATCTCTATAGCTCTCTATTAAGGAAACTTCTATACAAGCTCCGAAGCCACCAATACGACGAAACAAAAAGAATGTTCGAATGGGTATCCCTAGCACAAAGGCCTCTAACGGTGATGGAGCTCCGGTATGCGATCGCGATTGGGGGAATCAATTTTCCTCGCACCATGAACTAGAAACATCGGGAAAGGTTCAAAAACTAGAGCAGACGAACGAACGACTCAGGAAACGCTCTGGAGGGTTGTTGGAGGTGAAAGGGAGTGGCGATAGCGATATAGTACAGTTCATTCACTATTCGGCAAAGGAGTTTTGTGAGAAATCAACAAAGGTTCCAGAGGTATATCAAATTGTCGAGTCAGAAGGCCGTGTCCACTTGGCAAAAGTCTACACATCATACCTAAGTTGGGTCGACCCAGCAATACCAACGGATCATGAGCTGGGAACCCGCAAGAGCCTCGAAGCGCTACCTCTACGTTATGCCTCCTTGTGGATGAAGCATGCACAGATTGCTGAAAACTCTGGGAACCTTTTGGAAGACGTATGGAAATTTACATTTTCAAAGTCTCTGCATTCGCCGGCCTTTCCGCTGTATCGTGCAGCTAAAAAAACATACCCCGATTCGCAACCTATTTGATTAAGAAAGGAATAAATGTCAAAACTCGTGGCGGAAAATATGGGAATGCACTCCAGGCAGCGTCAATCAAAGGAAATGAGAAAATATTAGAGATTCTAGTGAGGGGCGGAGCAGATATTAATGCTCAGGGAGGTGAATGGGGAAATACGCTCCAGGCAGCAGTACTCGGTGGGAGTGAAGATATAGTAAAACTATTACTAGAGGAAGGAGCATATGTCAATGCCGAAGGTGGTATTTATATGAATGCACTCAAGATAGCAATAATCTCGAAAAATACGAGCATGGAAACCTGGCTATTAGAGCGGGAAGGATTTTTTGTTCAACTCGATGGTAGCATATATAGGAGTACAGTGATGGCAGCAGTAATAAGAGGGAATGAAAAGGTTGTGGAAATGGTGTTGGACAGAGGAGCGGACATAAATTTTCAGAGCGGTTTATATGGGAATGGACTCCAGGCAGCAGTCCGGGGGAACGAGATTATAGACAGTTTATTAAAAAGAGGAGCAGATGCCAGTATTCCAGATAGGCATTACCAGAATATTTATCAGGGTGTAGAGACAGAGACGATATTGGCTGGAATTGTGCTGGAGAACGCAGTAGACCCCAAGGTACAGATTGGTAATGTGTTCAAGGTATCTTAAAACTATCTGTGAGAGAGCGCTAGAAATTCTCGTAGGGGCAGGAATGTCTTAGCTACATTTATTTATGGTTTAGTCTTTTGAAATTAAAGTTAAAATAAGCAACCAAGTTGCTAATTAAGCCGCCAGCATGATATTCTCTTCCTGGTTTTAAATACTTCATAGGTATATGCATAATATTCTGACTAAACTAGAGAAGCATCCACGAGTATACTAGTAAAGATTAGTTTATCCATACAATAGACCGGCACCTAATGTATCTCCTACCCCCGCTATAAGAGCCAGTCTCCCCTGTCATATCACAGGTATTCTTATACCGCTATAGACGTTAATTACTACCTGGGGTTATTGATCCCCAAACCAGTAAAGCCGTGGTGACATCCTAACACAACACACCTACTACAGTACTTCATTACTGAACTGACAGTGAGAAAATACACATTCCCTACTACACAACTTCATGCAAGGGTTATTCCATGTCATACTATATAGCTGGTTAGGGAATTGATATACCCCCGATAGTTTACTTTTGTTTTACCTCGATTTGAGAAATCATTGTACAGTCCAACCTCCACCCCCGAATAGTCCCTAATTCGAACCCCCGACTAGCTTTATTGAGTTCAGCAAAGTTTTCAAGACTTCCATTTATTTAACTTTAATCATTATATTACATTATTATCCTCGTAAGGAGACGTTACAGTCGTTAGTCATAGCATACAGAGTGACATAAATCATTGGCGCCGGCACCGATCCCTCTACTTTAAAAAAAAAAAAAAGAAAAAACACCCCATCCCAAAACAAAAGAAATTATCGTTAAATGAGCGTAAGAGAATTCGATGTTGACCGGTGGTGATATCGAGTTCCCAAAAGTTGTAATTGTAACATTCCCATATGTTTACCATCGCCTAGACGCCAGTTTCTTACCCCCCCCCCCCTCCCAAATAAACCATGACTTTCCGAAACCAATCCCCCCACGAGACTCCCCCAAATAAATCCCTAAGACTCCCCAAAAAATAAATAACTAGAATTTCATAGTTGACATGGTGCTGGTGCTTATTGGTCGCGCATTATCGTTTGACCCAGACCGCTTTGACTTCCCCGACTTTCCCCAACATCCGAAAAGTCCACATGAGAAACCGCTCTTCTGCTTCTTTGCTGGCGCCCTCGGTGGTTGCCTAGTCGCTGAATATCCACTCTCCTGCTGCTTCGGATATAGCGGTGAGGAAACATCAACACTTGTAGCTGTTGTTGTTGCCTGGTCACCTAGGTCCTCGAAGAAGCGGGAGCTCCGGTGGGATGACATTGAGGATACTGTCGGTTTTAGTTGCGCGAGACTGGTTGTGCTTACGCTGGCTTGTGGCGCGGAGAAGATATCTGGCGCTTCGAGTTGTTTCCGGTTGGCCAGAGCGGTCCCCGGTCGCGATGGGCTCCTTGAAGGTATCGGGGGTGGCTCGAGTTCCTGTACCGGAGACTTGAATGTTGTATCTGGGATGATTAACTTCATCTGTGGGGGTTGGTGTGTTCTTCCTGCGGTTTCTTCAACCTTTGGCTCAGTATTGGAGCTGATTTCCAATTCTTCCTCCACACTCTTGAAGGCATTACTGAGCTCCTCAGCAATCTCGGCCCTGAATCCTTCAGCCATTTCGTCCACACTCAGTGTACTTGCTCTCTTTGCTCTTGTCCCAGTTCCCGACCCAAGCCCTCCACTGATTGCTTTTCTGACGACCGCATCGATCCTCGCGGCAATCTCCGCGCCGCCCACTTCATCCTCCACAATAGACCTCCTCATAATCCTCCTGTCGATTGTAGCCAGTAGGTCCCCGCCCGTGTCGGTGTCGGACTCTTCGTAAATATCATCATCGACATCAGTCATCATTGTATCGTCATGTCCCACATAAAAATCTGAGTCATCATCAGACCTGAGGCTCTCAAAATCCGTATCGGTTACAGCTACCTCCGCAGCGCCGCCGTGGCCTGCGCTGCCCTCGCCGTCACCGTTGGCCACAGGTTCTATTGTGTCGACGGAGACCTGGCTCTTATAGTCTGTATACGAGAGAGGCGATTCGGCAACATCGTACTCATCCTCTGGCCAAGACCCACCCAAGATACCTCGAATCTCTTCGTAGAGAGGGCTAACCGGTCGGTTCTCCGTGGCTCGGTTCTCCATGGGGCTCGTTTGGGGGAACGAATATCTTTTTTTTTCTTTTCTTTTCTTTTTTTTCCTTTCCTTTTCCTTCCTTTCCCAGTTGTGGTTCAATGGAAGGGGAAACGAAGCACAGTTGGGGGAGAGACTATGTATGTAACATTTTCTTTCCCGGGCCCTTTCTTTTTTTGCCATTTCCCCACTACTCCAAGCGCAGGCTAATAATATATAATCATCATCCTCGCCCCCCCTCCTGCGGGATGCGCTCCGGCTTCATCCTTTGGAGCGTGGACAACGGAGCGTGACGTATGTGCTTGTGCTGTCTCGGATTCGGGCATGGAGGGCTTGGGGGCCCCAATAGGCTCGCTTACTCCGGCACGGGAACTGTGAAAGTTGTTCGACGCTGTTTGGCTGGTGAGGCAGTGGGGTGGAGGGCGGGGGTTGGGATTGGAGGACAGCGAATACTTGCATGGGTCGAGTGATGTTTTGTGAATCGTCGTCTCTCATTCGTGGAGGGGAGAGCCTGCAGAAGCGCTGCGAAGGGCAAACGCCTGGGCGGGGGATCCCGTGAAGAGATAGAATACCCTTTTTCTTTTTTGATAAGGGACCCCGCGGTAAGATTTTACTATCCTATTCAAGTAATCATTTCTCGATCTTTTTCTCGATCTTTTTACTTTTCTCAATCCTTCCCTTCTGCCAGCGCCTTGTTTTAGGGGGGTGTTGGTTTTAACCATGTTTTCATAAGTTGGTAATTAAAAAAGCACAATCAACCACCGTCACCCTTCCTCTCGTGTGATACGGGAACGTGATGCTGATTCTTTTCGCGCCGGAAACTCTGCTGGAGCACTCCTGACGGGTATTGACGTGTGAACACGCCCATGATCGGCAGTTTTGTGCAACTACATATAGAGTACACGCACTTCGAGACTCTCCATTTTCAATCCGCGTGAAACATTCATGAGACATGCATTTATATAAATACTGCCAATTGAACCTCATGAGCAATCGCCCTTGCATCAGCTTTCTTCTTTTTTTTTTTTTTTCTCCAAGAAAACAAGCATGATGATTCACAAGCTTGACAGTAAACGGTGGCACTTTCCGACTACCAGTGATGGCATAGCACCTATTTCTTTTATTTTTACCATGATGACAGACAACCCCCAAGTTTTTTTTTCTTTCTTTTCTTTTCTTACGCATTCTCTTTTTAATTATAGCTGCAGACATAGACACTAACTAAGGCAAACCTCCAAATCTGTAAAAGCAGACACCATCTAATCGCTAAAAGATCGACAATCGTTAGTCTCGCGATCCTCCGGCCAAAGTAGAGAAGAGCCCTGGGGATACTTACCCCATCGGATAAGGGTGCATTATCTGGCCGTAATACAACGACGCCTCCGCGGACGCAAGGAAGACATAAGTCGGCGCGATTTCGCTCGGCTGACCCGGACGGCCGATCTGCGACTTTTTCCCAAAGTCCTCCATCTGCTCCGCTGGACGCGATGCGGGCTGAAGAGGAGTGTGAACCGGCCCCGGACTGTATGTGTGTGTGTGTGCATAATACCACGTTGTTAGTCTTGGTATACAGGAACGAATTCACTATTTTGATTTATTTCAGGTGGCTGGGGGGGGTGTCAACTTACGCCACGGCGTTAACTCGGATGCCCTTAGGGGTAAGGTTTTTGGCGAGCGCTCGTGTGAAACTGACAATTGCACCTTTTGTCGCGGCGTAATCGACCATCTCCGGGGTTCCACGAAAAGCAACAACGGAGGTAGTGTTGATGATACTGGGCTGATATTACCACACGTGAATTACATTGGGGACCAGGGTAAGAACGTACGAGGCGCCCTTTTTCATATGGGGTAACGCGAACTTCGTCATAGCAAACATCTGGATGATATTTGACTGGAATGTCGAACTCACTTGGTCTGCAAGATATCGAGAGGGAATAAGCGATCAATCACTGGTAACCAAGATGAGTGGTGAAAACTTACCCAGATCTATCTCGGTGAAATCTTTACACATGACCTGCTTGCTCGCGTTGTTCACGAGAACATCTAGCTTACCGTACTTTTTCATATGTTTGTCCACTATCTTTGAGCAGTCCTTGATGTTCTCCAGATCAAAAGGGATCAAAAGACACTTCCGGCCCTCCCTCTCTACCATACCCTTTGTGTCTTCGGCATCTGGCTGCTCATCTGGCAAATATACAATTGTTATATCAGCTCCCTCGCGGGCCATCTGGACTGCCACAGCCCGTCCAATACCCGAGTCACCGCCAGTGATGATCACCTTGCGGTCGAGGAGTTTGTCAGAACCCCTATACTCGACGAAGCCATCAGGCCCCTCAAGCTGTGTAGGCTCAGACGTGGGCTTAAGGTCTCTTTCGAGGCTGTAATTTTTATTTGAGCCCCCCCGTTAGTTGACTTGTCCTCAATGGGAATTGAGGGAAATACAAACCCTGGTAGACTTTGCTCCTGCTTTGGCAATTCAGCCTTGAACTCTCCTCCTTGTCCGGCCTGCGACATGCTAGTACGAATAATTGGGTTTCTGAGAACACGTAGGTTTTGTATATTCGTTACGCGATATAAGTTCCTACAAATCGATGACCGTAGTAGTAGTGCACTTCTTGACGCGACAAAACTCATATTCTGAGAGACATAAAAAAAAAACACCCCCCCCTTTAAATAATTAAACTCTGTAGATTAAACAAAAGCAAGATTCAAGAACCCCCCCCCCATAAATATTTTCTCTCCCTTCTACTTAATTCTAACGACAGGTTTTTTTTCATATCTTCTAACCGTGCTACGAGAAATAAATTACTGTCATAGTGACGGTAGAGGTGATGTCATTTGTACGGAAGTCTTTTGACAGGGATCTCCCGGAAGAACTCTCGGTGTGATGAATTTATAACAATTTATTTATTTATTTTCCGCTTCATGGAGTGTGTGCCCATATCTTCTTGTGGTTGTGCCGATAGGCTCGCTTGGAGTGTTCAGGGGTGGTTAGGGCGTTTGTCTTGGGGTGCGTGAGTGATAGGCTTTGTCTAGTACGTGACATGCATACGGCGTGTAACGCTGAAACAGAGCGTGACTGTGTGGCTTGCAGGTAGTTGGCAGGTATAAAGTACACTCTATAGGGTGAAGGGCAGCTGGGGGCTAGAGTGGATGGAAGTCTCCGCACTCTTATTCGGTGTCGCGTGTCTTTCAGTACATATTTACTCGGTACTGTCTGCTTGACACTAGAGTGGCTTGTTCTGGATTATACGCAAGTAGTGTAGAACCATGACTCGTTAAAGTTATTGGAGCACTATAGGGAACGATATGCGTATTTACCAGTACAATGAATATACTCTCTAAAGAGCCCGTCTAGTACAGACAGAGCGGGCATAACTGACTCCCATAGCTCTACATCGGCTTAAATGATAGTAGGTTGCTTTCCTATACTAGTGATCTCGCGTAACCCCCCGCCATTTGTATTTCCCTCCAGGGTTAGGGTTCGCCTATACCGATGCAAGACCCATTCTAACAGTCTTAGTTCCCCGCTGCACTCGCACTGTCCTTTCAGCACTGCCTCGTTCTCTAAAATCACGTCAACTGATGTGCTAATAACCCCCAGCTTCCAGTGATCCACCCCAGCGATAGGTGCCAAAAAAGCAAGCTAGAGCAGATGGCCCGCTCGATGTATAGAGTCATGAGATGGGACTCGGTTATGCATCAAGTGCGGCATGCTCGAGAAGTCAGCATTTGTACTACAGTGGTAGTCCATTAAAGCTCGACCATGTTCTAAAGTTTTTGGTGGGAGATATCATCTGTTGGGTAGCATGGCTGGTTATGGGGTCGCATATACTCGGGGCAGACAGACAGCCAGGCAGGGAAAAAAAAAAGAACGTGAGAAAATGCAAGTCTCATAAGCATATGTAGATTGAGTTGCAGACTGGGGGGAGGGGGGCAAATCAAAAGTATTTACCAAAAATCTTTTTCCTGCACTGAGGTACGAGCTGAATAGATAATGTCTTGTTGGTGTATGCAACACGCTCTGCAGAAGCTAGGATTCTGCATAATTTGAGCGTGTGGATATATGTTATGAAAGTTATGTTATACAGCCTCTTGCGGAAATATTAGGTTTTTGTGAGGATTTTAGCTGAACTCACTTTAATAACACGTGGACTATTATAGTTACGTGTTTAAGCATGGAGCGCTAAGAGGCCTAGGCCTAGGGATGGGTCTAGAAAGTCCCGCTTAACCTGGAGTTCTGTGAGTGGTAAATAATAAAAGAGGATGATTAACTGGATACCTCAATATTTCTCTAAAGGTTTTGAAGTGAGCCACGGCTGTTTGTATAAGTGTACGGGGTTATAGCTGTTGGCTGGACATGTGAGATGTTTCAATCACTATATGGGTTAGGGCTATCTATCGTATGTTTCAACTTCACCATATGGGTTAGGGTTATCCACCTTATCTTATCCATCTTATCTAATCACGAAATTTGCAAGAAACATCACATGCGGCCTTTTATTCTGATCGTTGTTGATCAACTCCCTAAATCCCTGCTGATCGTGCGAGAAGTGGGCCGCGGGAGAGGGACTTCTAGTCTGATCGTTGCATCGTGTCGTGCCACGGCAACCCAAGCTTGGTTTTCTTCACATCAGAGACATCCACAGCGTTTTAAAGCCCTCCCTGTGATTCCAAGCTGTGTTTACTAGGAACCGGATACCCAATGAAGGATTGGAATCTCGTCATCTCCAGGGTTAGGGAAGGTGAGTAAATTCTCCCAAGAGTCTAGGGTGGGTCAGGCGGATGTGCGGAATCCTCGTCTTGCGTAAGTTTCAGCTCGGAATACCGGCGAGGTCTGCCCCTCCTTATCTTGGCGTCTCTGCCCCTCCATTCTACGTCTGTCCCACATTCACGCTCAAAGGTCTTGCCCCCTCTCTATAGTAAATATATGTATTGATTTACCCCTCCTTTGCTCACTCGTCATCCACATCCATCTCCATCTCCATCCCATCTCCATCTCCTGCAACTGATCCACACATTTGATATCATTAAAAGTCCCGACTGTATACCAAAATGGCGGGTTCATCCTCTCTGCCACCTCTATTTCTCCCTCTTCTATTGATCCTCGTTTACGCTGCCCTCCCAACACATGCATTCGGGGCTGGTAATATTGCGTCCATCTCCAAGATTGAGGGTTCAAACTGGCGTCATGGAGATATTGAAGATACACTGCTTCAGCTTATGATGGCACGCTCTCTCGGTGGAAAGAATTTCGACTCTATGACTATCAAACGTATCTATTTCGGGAACTGGCTTAGGGACTACTCACAAGCTATTGATGTCGGTGCACTGAAATATGTTGAGGGTCCTACTATTAGACTGATTGTAAGCTCTGCTAAAATCTTGCTGGTAGCTACTAAGCTGATTATCTTGCACTAGCTCTGGATGCTGTCTTTCATGACCTTCGGGTATGGCACTGGCGCGTTCGAGGTTACCGAGGAGAGACTAGGTTGCTATCGCCCAGAGGAACACATTGGTATGTAAGCTGTGGAATTATTCATCTCTCATTATTTCTATGAGTTATAGGTTTCCTTGTCGTTTGTATCTTGGCCCTGGGTGTGCTTGTTTCCTTTCAAGTTCCCGCGCAAAATTACCCCTAACCCTCACTTCCCAAACCCGCCTCTTCGTGTTCTTTCTACCTGATTTACCATGGCAGTGTATTCTGTTTAATTCTAAAATTTGCTTCTAGATAACCCGAAGGATTATGCCGATAACTTGGATGCCCGTACCTACGACCACCGACTACGGGGGTTAATCGACGAGGAGATTGAGCTTGCTATAGATCCTCAGACCGGCATGAAAAACTACATCGCTAATGAACATATTTACCAGCTTAATAATGGCGAGCCGATGCATACGAGTGGTAAGTTCTCAATCCGTTTCAACTCTAAAGGTGTATTGAAAATACAGGACTGATGACCTTGTAAAACAGCTGAGCTTGTTCGAAATCTTTTTAGACGCAGTATTGAACTCGGCAGAAGTTACGGGAGAGACAGAAACAAGGCAGACAAGTATGAGGCTTTGAGATTGATGGGAACTGGTTTGCATTGTCTTGAAGGTAGGCTACATAGCTAGAATCTCATTATATAGAGAGGGACTAACGGTTTTTGCATAGATTTCTCTGCACACTCAAATTATGTTGAGCTTGCACTCAGGGAGTTGGGCGAGCATGAAATTTTCCCGCACTGCGGTTCTTACACGGAGGTCGATATCAATGGCAGAAGGATATTTCCTATTGTCACTGGAACCTTTGGTGGTGTTGATTTGTATATCCCTCCTCTCTGGTGTTTGCACCCCGATCTCCTGGACTAAAGTTCCCTGTAGTCTTCACTCCGTGTTGGGAGAATTCTCCGACAAAGCGACTCAGTCTGAAATTGAACAACTTGAGGGCGCAATCGATAACGCATCTTACCAGCAAGCTGGCCAGCACTCCGTCATCAGCGACCTCCTAAAGAAACTCCCCATCAGCGGCGCAAAGGATCTCGATAACCAAGCTACAGAGCTTGAGAACAAGTCGAAAGTCCAAGCTCAGGCAACCCAGGAGGGTAAACCCTGGGGGATTGAAAACGGGGAACAGCTCAGAACAGATATCTATCCATTCCTAGAATGGCATGACAAGATCATGTCGGCCATCAACAAGGTGGTAGAATCAATTCCAGGCCTCTCAACAATTGTCGAGAAGCTTTCCGAGGCGGTCAGCATCTTTGTTTTTTCATTGATTGCACCGTTCCTCATGCCAATCCTTCATCAAGTCAAACTTGAGCTCTCCACTGGATCTAGTGAGGTCATTGGGACCAGTCAAAACCTTCAGTTTGTCGTCTTTACAGACCATCATTCTAGCAACCCCACACACAGTATGCTGTCGAAGGACCACTTCACCAACTGGTATTATTCTTTCTTCAATCCAGCCTCACCCTAGTTGTTTGCTGACAAAAGTGTAGTCTCAATGAGCCTGCCGGAAAGATCGCGAGCGAGGTTATCAAGTTTGTTGTTCCAATGCTCATGCATGCTTGGGATGATGAGAACGCTGATGTAGATCACATTCTCAACGAAATCGTTGGAGTTTTCCATCATCCCGCATTCGCCAATGGAGGTGATGGCCGTGGCGGAATTCAGGGCAGACAGCAAATGTTTGGTGTGGTTGAGCAATGGTGGGGGGAGAAGGACGAGAGTGAAAGAGATTTCTTGAGGTACGCTCTTTCACGCGAAGGTGTTGAGCAAGGAAAGAACCACAAGGAAGGTCAACACGATTCCGGCCACGGATGCGGTAAGCCACTTCAGAGAGTCAAGCCTAGGAATTCTGGTGGTGAATTTGGAGAGGATATGGGAAAGGCTATGGGCACAGCATTGGAGCAGGCATTCATCCGAAACCAAGGTGGAACCTCTGGAGTTGGTGGACTTTTGGGAGGAATCGCCGGCGCGGCACTCAGTGGATACGTAGCCCAACAGGTTGGAGGTATTGGTGGTGGTGGTGGAGAGAGTCGTTCAAGTGGGTTTGAAGAAGTCAGAGAAAGAGGGTTTGATGGTGGAGAAGCAGGCTATCAGCAGTCTTACGAGCAAAGTGGTGGAGTGGGAAGATATCATGAATCGGGTTACCAGGAACCAGCTCACCATGACACTGCAGCCTACTTAAGGAGCCATTCTTATGGGACCGGTGAAGGCCGTCAATATTACGATTCAGAAGGCATCCAAAGGACCGAATATGCTACACCTGGATATGGAGGGAATGAATCTTATGACGCATCTGGGTATGGAAGAACTGATTCCTTTGATACTGGCGGGTCATACGGAGGGGGCGGCTATGGACATGGGGGCTATGTACAAAGGGGTCATGGGGGACACAATTATGGAGGAGAGGGTTATCGCGGGGAGACTTCATATGGCGGCGGTTATGGTGCTGGTTACAGTGCTAATACCAGTGGATATAGCGAAAATCGAGAAGTTTCTTATACTTCCCACGTGTCACACGAGTCTACATCATACGGTGGCGGATCCTCTTATGAACGTAGGGTTGAGCACCACAGCCAACATAGTGGTGGATATGGCGGGGCAGAATATGAGCACACCGAAAAGGTATATCGGGAAGATCCCGGCGATGAAAGGGGTGGCGGATATTATACTGAAAGTCGTTACAAGAAGCACCATTCTGGAGAGGAAGAGAGCGAGCATAGGAGCTACAGGAGAGGAGAGGAGGAAGAGGAGGTAGAGGAAGAAGAAGAAGAGGACGAACATGCGAGAAGAAAGAGGGAGAAGAAAGAGAGGAAGAGATGGGAGAAAGAACAGCGTAGGCTAAGTAGAGAGAGTGGTAGTGGGGGAAGTGGAGATGAGTATTATGGCAGTGGTGATGAGCGCGGATACGGCCACCACCGGAGGTATTCTTAAGTTTTGTTCTTGTTAACAGGTCTCTTTTCCGGGGGGTATCTCAATACTCGGTCAGTTCTTTATATCCATGCATTCTTGAGCGCGCTAGTTTACCGGAGGCTCCTTATCTGTTGGTTCCTTATGCTCTCATTTTTGTCTATCATTCTCCATTTTGTGCTTCTATTAGTAAAGCATGTATGTAGGTATGTGATATGAACCAATGATTTCCAAGTAGTTTCATAGAGACCGAGCCTCTGAAACCAAATGTAGATGCCGGTGAACCATAGTCATTTAGCTAGGTTTGATTTATTAGTAATATACGATAATAGCCTTCATGAACACAACTAGGTCTGTACTCCTGTATTTATAATGTCCCTACAGCCCTATTATTTATGCTGTTGTGTTGCTACTAGGCTTCCTCTTTAGGAGCAGGCCAATACTACCGACCATCACTCAGGTTGTACAAACTACCCCACCCTTATGACAAACAAAAGCACATGCACTTACATCTCCGATCCGCCGAGAAATCACCCTAGGGGCAGTTAAAAACACGTGTAAAAGACCGAACCAGCTGAATTCAGACCTTGTGAAAATGGATAGAGCCCGGTAAAGCCGGGGGGGGGGCAGGGCTAGGGTTTTACCAAAATTATTATTAGGGAATCAATGCAGATCATCATTATCCGAAACAGGAAGTTAATAGGCTCGAGTGATCAGTGGTGATACTTGTCTCGGGCCTAGGTTCCCTAACATGTGCGGTTAACCGCTACCCCCCCCTGTAAGCTTTGATCGACGTGAAAGACATCCCAACTGACTAACCCCCCCTGACACGACATGTTATGCATATTGCACATGTAGAAAATCAGGAACCTCTGCTTCTCCGGGTGTACGTCCGATATAGTGGGGGTAGGGGGGTAGGGTAGATATGAATTTTGGGTTAGTATTCAATATATAAAACCCGTAGATGAACCCCGCCTTTTTTTCTTCTCTCGCGCTCTGGTTCTTATATAGTTTCTATCTCATAGAATTCACTCCAGATACTACGCTCCTCTAAGAACCTCCGTGAAAAGGCACTTTTGACCACACATCCAAAAAAAACACAATGCGATATTCCATCACCGCATATGCGGCCTCGGTGCTAGTATTGCTACTACCTTTAGTTGTGGAAGCGAACACACCTCTCAGCGATACATTTGTACAGAACGATATGGCCGTTAATAAAGGCTATGAGATCGCCTGGGCTAGTCGGCCGTAAGTCATACATGCTCATAAAATACTCACGGGGGTGTGCGCTAACTTCGCGTCGGTGGAAAATAAATATAGTATGTGGCATTTCGGGAAATCTACGGGTCATCTACCGTGTTATCCTGAGGCGGCACTGGTTAATGGCCAACAGCACGGTACTAATCCTGATATATTCCCGAATGCCGGTACAGGGTGCGCGGACCCTGGTGTAGCTGGTGGAAAAGGGAATCCATTCCCTACGTATTATACTGTGAACTTTTGTGGGGATGATGAACTTCGTGTGAGTGTAGACTGTAGTTTTTTTTTTTTTTTTTTTTTAAGTAGAGTATTTGGCTAATCTAGGGTATGGTTAGGTTGTATACTCACTTTACACGACACATGACGGGTTTAGATTTGCTATAGTCGCGCAAGGACACGGTAGGGTTTGACAATCCTATTAATGGTGCTGATTACTGACGATAACCCCCCAAAAAAGTGCACGACTGGGAACGTATCATCGTCATCTGGAGACGTGAGAATGGTCAATGGACGCGTAAAGAGCTTCTCAAGAGCTTCCATACCGGGTGAATATACAAAAACCATACCAGAAAAAGTGAATAAGTTAAAAAATAATCTCTGACGTGGGGTTTCTCTTTAGTTATATGCACGACGACTGGAGCGCTGTTCAGAACACAATCAACTACGATAATCTCTCGGAGCAAAACGGGAAAGATAAAGACGGCGCAAAAATCTATGTCGGTTGGGGTAAACATGCGATGTTCTCACAGCGGAATACGGGGTGGAATGATGAGATATCTCAAGGTTGTGGTAGAGAGTTTAGGTCTCAAGATTGGTGGTGAGTGGATTCCTGTCATCTTGTTTGTGGTTTTGTGGTGGGGTCTGACTTAGTGTAGGTATGTTCCTGAGCGAGGTGATCTGGTCTGTGGCGCTATTGGATGCTCTGCGGGAGATGAGATGTCGAGGTTTGACTGGGGGAGTGCTACTTCGGGTCCTTGGGTTGTGGATGATCGGGTGTGTACGGAGAAAGAGGGCGGGTATACGGCGTGCTAGATGGCTTGTTTGATCTCTTAGTGCTGTGCTGGAGTACGTGTATTTCAAAGAGATTTTTCTATATCGAAGTATTGCCATGAACTACGATCTATGTGTAACTAATCAATTAAATAAAACTATACCGAGATCATGAACGCTCACTCGTTTCTCGCCCGAAACCGAAACTAAAAATGAATAAATTAATCATTTACATTCAAAACTTCTATACATTAACAAGAGTTAGAGTATAGTACAGCTTCGATTAGACAAAGGTTCAAGCTGAGTTATATTTTTATAAAGCAAGTATTCCTACATCCTTTTGTTTAGATTAAAGATATGAAAGCCTCTTCATCAAGAGGCATCTCTGCCGAGATTTTATGGTAAGCATCTAACCATAAAGCTGAGACCAACATTACTGGTTTTCCATCGCCCCCAGTCCTCCCGCTACCTTGGTTGAAGTCAAAAAATGGTATGGGAGACCATAGTGTACAACAAGCCTGATCGAGCTAACATCTATTCCAGCTCCAAGTGCACTAGTGGATACCATCATTCTAACCTTTCCACAGATCGAAGGCTTAATCTCTTCTATCTTTTCGGGAGTCTGAGTATTGAACCGTGAAGATAGGTATTTCCTGTAATTTCCTACAGTCTGAGGGTGTTCTGACATGTACTGTACTTCATTCGGGCTGGTTGCGTGATTTGTGTCTTTTGGAGCATTTACCACGGGTCCACAGGGGATTAACTGTATTTAGGGTATTGGTAATGATGAAGGGAGTGACCCTATACCGTATACGAAACCCTGTAATGTTGCTGGAAGTTAGATACCATTCAGTAGTTTGATTTAGATTGTGATTTTGAGGTGCTTATGGGTTCTCTCCTACCTATTGTATGCGAAATGCTAAAGATTCAGCTGCGGTAGTCTTGCATAAAGTTAATTTTCTGGTTATGAATTATTTCTCCTTCTGTAGCTGCTGGGATAATAAATTTCTTCTGATGATAACCGTACCTTACCCGCCAGCTTAAGACCGGTCACAGGTAAGCTCTATGACATCAGCAGCCGATAAACCGCTATATTGAATATCACAGCCACAAAATGACCTTGTAGTATGATTCTCTATACTAGCCCTAGACATCACCTTGACATGCATCTTCCAACCCTTGTGATGGATGAGGATAGTGGGTGGTAGGATTGGGGACTCAAGGGGGTTATCCCTCGATACTAGTTGGTGCTTGAGCATTTCTGTCCGGGTCTTTTTTGATAGATGCTGGTCATCCGCGAGTGTGTAGCCATTGATGGAGGAGGAGGGACTTGATGAATAACTTTGACGTTGGAGGAGGTAAGTGCTCCTGGACTGTGGGGTCGATGTGTTGTCATACGTGTTAAAGAAATATGTATTTCTGTATAATTACAGAAGAGGAAAGAAAGAACAAGGAGGGGTGAGCCCCTTCTTGTAGATGAGGATACTGTGGCACACGCTAGTAACCAAGGCTAAGTGGCATAGCCACTTGGGACACCTGTCCCCTGCGAGGATCATACAACCCTCTCTCTCTTAGACAATAATTTTCTTGCTGCTTTAGTTATCTGAATCATATCTTGCCTTCTTGTGATGAACAACTTGTTTCATCATCAATTTATTTCGAACTTCTTTTAGTGATACGAGACAGCCCACAACACCTGTTATCAACTACTAGTACACTTACTAGCCTACATCTAATTACTAGTGCAATCGTTTGTGTGTTCAGAAATACGCTCATATAATGTCAGCCACTCCCAGTGGCTCATTAGCTTCCCAATTTCATGTAACGCTATTAGGGAGGAACTTCAATCAAAGTCCTGCCAGTAGTATATGTAGTTTTGGGTCCCAATATGTATACGTGCGAGGTTTTGGATGTTGTGTTCCATACTTATCGAACTTTTATGAAGTGCATATAGATTTGTATGATAAACCAGTACACATAACAACTAGGGGATCGCTTGGGGAGTATATAATATTCCTACCGTATCGCTCCGCACGGTGTGTGTGATACGCATTAAAGACCGAGGACTAAAAATTACATTACTGCTGCTAGCGAGTTCTGATGTTTCTCGTTCCGTTGTCATCTAGTCATCGGAAATCTCAACCACTGCCTGGTACTTTTTGGTCTTAGTTCTCAGTGAAGCAGTCGGATTATTTGCTTGGATAATTTTTGCTGTACCGTGGTCATCAGAGCTCACTCGATTATTGCTCAAGACTGATGATGCAGGGTTAGGGTTACCCTGTGATTCTAGACCCACATGTATGTTGCGCCTAGCCGAATATAGATCTATATAATATAGGAGTGCCATGCATGCGTTGTCAATTATTGGGAAGGGAATCAAAGATGACTGGAAAATCCTGTCATTGTTCAACAGATGAATCATCCTATCCCTGACAGTGAGTGTTACTGGCTTGATCGAGACCTGGCTGAAGCTGAAGAGTCTTGGCAGGACCCACGCTGGCTTTTTGACTCAGCCTCGGATAGCCGTATATATTAGTGTTTCTAGCTACAAGGACCTCTATCCGAACTTCTGCCCCACCAAAGCCCAAAACACTATCGTTTTACTCAATACCAATCCTCTCGAACAGTATGGCCTCAGGATTCGAAGAAGATGCCGTTCACAAGCAGACCATCGACATCGAAGACCTCAAGACGAGAAGCGTTACGTTATATCCCTCCCGTGCTGCGATTGTGCGCGACATAGAAGGCGTCATCATAAAGGTTTGTATTCCCTAAGTAGCTATCTCTCAGTATTTAAACTAACATAGGTATAGCCCGGTCGCAACGAAATTACAATCACAGGACTCAGCGCCCAAGCTGATGAGAATACTATCAGGGTTGAAGGCCATGGGGTTGATGCGCTTATAACCGATACTGTTGTTCAAGAGGTCTGCCGAAAGCGTGATGTTGCAAAAAACGATGGGGGTTCTCTGTTCGAGTCTGCCAAAGGGCCCGAGTTCGAGAAATATAAAAAAGCAGTCAAGGGCATCCAACTGGAGATAGAAGAGCTTCAGCAGGAGATTTATGATACAGAGGAAACGGTAAAGTCCTGCTCGAATCAGTTGTCATATATCGAACAACACATCACCAATCTGAGCACTATATCTTCAAGGAAAGATACATACACAGAGGCGGCTACTACGGTAATGACCGAGAACATCAAAAGCTACGGAGAATTTCGCGCCAAAGTCTACCAGGATTACAGAGCGGCACAAATTAACCTCAAGAAACTAAGGACAGCCGTAAGCAAGAAATTCCAGGAACAGGCCAAGATCAACCAAGCTTGGACAAACTCACAGCAGGAAGCTCAAGCCGAAATTTTGAAAAAGAGTGGGCCGAAAGACGAGCGCCCATTGTGGGTCAAGCAAGTGACTGTCACGATCGAGTCGAATTCCCTTCCCAAAGACACCCAATTCGTCCCATCTTCGGTCTTTACCGGAAAACCAGCCAAAGCCGAGGATGATGAACCACCAGAGTCGAATGGACCTAGCTTGAGAATTTCATATATCACAACTGGAGCATCCTGGACACCTCGATACGACCTGCGCTTGGATACAACCTCAGAAACGGGCGTCCTGACATACCGTGCTGAGTCTGTAAACCTCACCGGCGAGACGTGGCGAGACGCAAATATCACTCTTTCCACAAGCCAGACGTCATTCTCAGGATTGGGGGATAAAGTCCCATGGATGGATTCATGGCGCTTGAACCTCCGCAAGAATTTTGGAACACGCATGGTTGGGGATGAAATGTACTCTCCGAAGGAAAAGCAGATAAGAGAAGAAAGGAGGATGAAGCAACAGTCTAAGAAGCAAAAATTCCCGGTGGTAGAAAGATATTCACCTACGTCTCCAGTCTTTTCACCTACGTCTCCGAACTATTCGCCTGCTTCACCCTCTCAGCTCCCTGGAGCTCCAGTAATGCAGAGCACCTTTAGCGCTTTTAGTGCTACACCAGCCGCAAGCGGGGGCGGTCTCTTTGGTAATGCACAGCCCTCCATAAATACAGGAGGTCTCTTTGGTTCCAATGCAGCAGCACCCTCCATAAACACAGGATTCGGTTCCAATGTAGCAGCACCCTTCGCAAACAAAGGAGGTCTCTTCGGTTCCAATACAGCAGCATCCCAGAACCAGGTGCCACCAGGTGGTGCAAGCGGCGACGACCCATCCTACTATGACCAATCTGACGACGAGAGTGATTGCGCAACACTCAACCCCTCCGAAAAAATGGGTCTAGCACTGAGTAACTCCCAATCCTACGGCCTCACAACCACCTATGATCTTCCGGGGGCCCGAACAATACCCTTCTCGAAGCTCCCCCGCCGTCACGTTATCACCGAGTTCTCACTCCCTGATATCGTGTTCGCGCACGTCGCCGTCCCAAAGCTACACGCGGCGGTATTCCTGAAAGCAATGATCAAAAACTCGTCCCCTACACCACTCTTGAGGGCCACTGTAGGCTTAAATCTAGATGGTTCCTTCTTGGGTAACTCAACGATTTCAAGGTGTGCGCCTGGAGGCACATTCGAGCTTGGGTTGGGCATCGACGAGGAGGTGTTGGTCGAGTACCGGAAACCGGTTCACAAGATAGCGAGTCAGGGAATGTTGGTCAAGGAGCAGGTGGCTACCTATGAGCGCGGAATAAGATTATTTAATGCCCGTGGCAAAGCGGTCAAGGTGTTGGTATTCGACCAGGTTCCTATCAGTGAGGATGAGAAACTTAAGATTTCTGTTTTGAACCCGCGGGGGCTACGTAATGTTGGGGATACAGTAAAGATCAGTGGAAATAATCCAGTAGGTAGTGGTGCGTCGAGCTCTAGAAGTAGCGTTTTGGAGAAAAAGGATCCTGAGATTCAGGTGGAGTTAAGGAAGGGTGGGGAGATTAGGTATCAAGTTTCGTTGGATAAAGGGAAGGAGGTGTTCTTACCATTGGAATATGAAGCGAGACTGCCCGCGGGTGAAACAATGTCTGGGGTTTAATTTGCAATTTGGGATGACAAGGTAGTATTTGTTGGAACAAGTAGTGGATGGCCCTAAATTCAGGATCGTACCGGTATCTTTATCAGAGTGTGATGGTGGCTCGGACTGAGGTTGGTTTATGTATTTCATGATATTTATGTGAAGAGTCCTACTCATGTAGAATTAAGAAAAAAAAACAATAGCTGAAAGTAACAAACCCGAGAGTAAATGTGAAATCATCAGTAGAAAAAAAGATGATCCAGTATGAATGAATGAATGAATTAATCATAAGCACATGGAGCCCAAGGGCTAAAGTACTCGCACCACGCACCAAAGGTAAGATGATTCAGTAAAATAGTAGGCATGTTTTTAGAAATAGCAAGGGATTAAGGGAGGAAATATATAATAAGTATGGCAGATCGAGAGTCAAAGTAGTAGCTAGGTCTGAAAGGACACAAAGGCGTGATGGCAGAGCTACAATGACCCCTGAAGTCTCAGTGGGATCAAGAGTATAGTTTTGAAAGTTTATTTTGTGTTACATTTTTGCTCTTTTGTTCTTTATTTTCTTCAAGTTAATCTAAATGCGTTGGCCGAAAGACTCCATCCATTTATGATTTATTCACCCATCAAAGTGGTCTAGTGAGGCTAAGAATATATTAAACCAGCCACGTTTACTACGGAAATAGAAATAACGGCTCACTACAGAACTACAGACCTACGCCACAGTTCCTATTATGAAAGTGATTCTAAGAAATATTGCTAGGAAATATACATATAATTATAGGTTCAGCCTTAGTCAAGATCAAATCAGTAGAACCAATACGACCTATATCAACTCTACTCATAGACTACACTGTTTAGTTTTCGTCACTAGCACTTGAGATAAATTAGGCTGAGGAGCTACAAAAGCGGAGTCCTAAGTGCTGGAAAATATCTCTACCGATCTATCACAACCGAGATTCATTTCACAAGTGTTCAGAATATTCAATTCTACCAACATATACACTCCATATTTATGAATAATTCATTCATTCATACCAACATATATAAAGTAGCCAGTTACAAGATATTTCTCTCCATTTCGTATTTTTAAGGACATGAAAACCTTCAAGTTGCTTAAACTCCCCCCTCTAATCAATAAATCTCCCATTGTGAAAAGAGAAGCACCAGATTCCTAGACATAGAAAAGACTAGTCTCGAAATGTGATTCGGCGAGTTTCTTATGCAGCTGTAGCTGAGGGGCAAGGTGGGGGAGTCAGAGTAGGGAGTGGGCCACCACACTCGATATCACTGTAAAACAATTATCAGCTATATATTCAAGATATCTAAAGTCTCGAGGGATACTCACTAGCAGCCTCCGAATCTGACGCCACAATCGCTAATTGCGTCAATGCAGATTGTGCAAACATCCTCGATTGGGGTTGGGGTTGGGCTGCAAAGATTATATTAGACACCGGGTTAAGTAATTCTTGTCGAGAAACACTCATTATCACTTACCATGGAGGAATATCCCAGTCCGGTACTGTGCCACCACACTCAGGGATAACGCTGTTATAAGATTAGCAAACAGCCTAGATTCTACTAAAGACTTTCTCTTGTGTACTTACTAGCATCCACCATACTTAAGTCCACAATCGTTGACCTTAGTCACGCAAATTGTGGTATCACACGTTGCTGGTGTGGGTACAGCAGCAGCCAAAGTGAATAGGAGCCCAGAGGCTAGAACGATGGATTTATTGAGGAAAAGCATTTTTGTTATATGGTTTTTTTATCGTCGTTGTAGCTGGTTCTGTATTGTGGATGATGGTGATGAAGTGGTAAAATCTAAGGAATATACGGCAGTATTTATAGGGAATTTGCTCCTACTCACCCCACTACTTTATCAATAGCAGACCCCATCCGAAGAACCTTATGAGGATACTATGATGATTACATGGCCTATACCCTTCTTTGCAGGATAATGAGGCATATACTTGCTTTAGCAGCCCCAAAGTTCCGATCTACGATGCTGTAGCTTGAATCATCATGACATGTATTGAAGCATTAATGAAGATAACCCATAGTTCCCTACATCCGAAGGGGCCAATGTCCTAAACTTCCTTGCTGCCCAAGGTTATGGTGGTACACGATAACCAGAATGCCATTCTAGGCACTTAAGTGGGAAAGCACAGGCGACCTGCATGATCGGTTAACTACCGGTATGCTCAGCTCACACCCGTGTACTACGGGCCAGTACCAATATACTCCCGACAGGGGTATGGTTACAGCCCGGGAATTTTCTGAGTGCGCCGTACCAAGATCCAACGGCGTCCAATCAATAAAAATCTTATTCTATCCTCACTAAACACTAGTTACAGCGTTTAAAAACTAATTCACGCCACCAGTCAGGATATCTCGGAGACGGGTAATATCAGCCTCCTAAAGCTAACCCCACGATCGAGATTTCATATATTCCAAATCCTCCTGGTGTTTTTGTATTACTCGACAAGTCGCGGGGGCTGCAGGTACGCACGCACATACGCTGCATGCTTCATGGTCCGAGTGAGGATCGTACTCTGATTGGGTATATTTAGGAGCCGAGGCTCGTAAAGCGTTAAGCACAGGCCGCCCATCGGCCAGTAAGACTGCTTATAAGCGTCAGTAAACACTCTACCACTCAGACAACACCCTAAATCAAGGCTGATGCTGACGCTGACGGGAAGACCGTTGTCCATCAAAGCTAATAAGTAGGTGATCATCGATGTATATACCGAAAGCCCCACAATGACATGCACCACAAACCTTCCTCGTATCTAGGTGTAACGTAACATTAGGATTGTTTAGCCTATTAACTTTCACTGAGTTACTATATAAGTGATTTTAGCCACAGCCATGAAACATGTATAAGCACAGCATAACACATAGAATACACAGCATAGATAATATTTTCTCTTTGATAGTATATAGCATATATGACAGATTAACGGTTATTTTGTGCGCAGAAAATATACTGATTTAGTTTTCCAGGCCTTGAAACATGAGTGTAGATATGTAAACACAGAAGCCTAAGGCAAATATTAATTTGTAGGTTTGTGTTCACTGATCATCTGACTTCTTATCCCGGTAAATATCGACCCGATGAATGACAGAGAAAGCGTGACGTATATTTTCCTAGGGTATTAAAAGCACTTTTCTAGGAACATAATGCCCTTGGGGTTTGACCTAGTGTAAAGAAATACCTTTCCCCGTTTTTTTGTGACTTACTCGAGAGCCAGGCTATACATCTAAAGCAGGCTACGTTCAAGCCCAAAGAGATAGGAATAATCGGGTGAATCAAAGGCCCTGCACTAAAGTAGAACGTGGGCTTACTGAACCTATTCACCGAGCGTGAATGACTACTCGACCCTAGAATCGCCCCGCAAACAGTATTTACGAAAAAACCAGTTCCGCATACATATAATGCTTGATCTAACTTCATTTTCAATATACCCTATCACTTCCGGTGAACAGGTGTTCATATAAATATAGAATTTTTCATCACTAGGTGCCGGAAGTATTGACCAGCAGAAGCCAAACTCTAACCATTGTTAGCCGATTGATACTAGAAGAGGCGACTGAGTAAGGTATAACTATATTTTTAGGCATAAATAAACGTTGAATGTACCCTATCATTACAAAAATGCCCAGTATACTGCACTGAAACGGTTATGCACTTTTATCCCCAGCAGCTAGATATGCAGTAATAATTAACCTCGATCTAGACAATAAAGTTATTTTATGCCAACCTTAGTAAGTCGTTAAATTAAGGCAGATGTAGATTCTGTTGGCTACTTACGACAGGGAGTCTGAATATGTAAATATACTTGCTCTTATCAGCCGATACGAGAACTATCCACGGGAGGCCCCTAACAAAAATCCCCGAGGATACCTGCAAGTTTAAACCAGGTCTTAAAGCGAACATGGTCCTATGACTGGAAATATTCTATTGGTGAACTAGCATGGTAGCCGGGATAGCTAGCTGTAATATCTAGCAAGGATATTTACTACTAATCATTCGAGATAGAACGATTCTGAACTCGGAGAAAACCTAACCGCTTATAACCCTGCCACTCACTCTTCCGGAACCCTCGATACTTCCAACAGCCTAAGAAATTGATCATGATATTCCTAAACCTAAATTTTGCCACTTGTTTTTTACGCCAGCTGACGGACTAAAATCTACCGGTCCTAATTCAGCCAGCACAGAAGTATGTGACGTGCCTAACCAGATCACAAAAAGAGTGCTTGCCACCCAAGTTCTCTAGGGTTTAGCTGACCGTTAGGGCGCTACGTTGGGAAATACACGGCAATATTCTATATTACAGATCGTCCCGGTCCGCCCCCAAGCCAGTCACTCGGGCCAATAACCTAAAGATCAGCTGAATAGTAAAAGATCCGCCCAACCGAGTGATATTATGTAAGCTCTCGGCATAACTAGTGAACATATGGTGTAGGATGTCTTATACCCTAGCTATATAGACAGGCCGGATCGGGCCTAATTAATATAAGGTTACCATAGTAAGCCGAGACTCCAAGCCCGGAGACAAGTCCTATGAACTTAACGGCTTTTTTTAATTTAGATAAGGCTGAGCCACCAACTCCAAACCAGACTATTTGATGTGTAACCCTAAAGTCTATACAAACTAAGTAAGATACAATACGAGATGCTATTCTCGAGTGATCAATATTTCATGATAAAGGTCCTATCGACACTAGGTAATTGATCTAGTGGGCCTATTCTGCCTAATATCATTAATTTATGAAAGTTCTGTATAGAGACGCTCAGCCCACTTAATTCTATTCATAGAGTCCCTAAGGAAGATAGTCACCGTGAACGCTTAGGACCTAAGCTAATCCACTATTTTTGCCAAGAAATAATCCGGAATTTCCAAATTCCGAAACTCCCGAGTTTAGAATCTCACCGCCCCAGATTATACTTTGATACTTGTATAACCTTACAAAAACTCTCTCCCCTCGTATATATACCTACGTACTTAACGAACTCGACAAGGCTAGAGCTCCTCCTAATTTTTATCAGAATTCTAAGCGCCGTTATATAGAGATGTAGGTATAGATCATGAACTTATTTACTGGTGATTTCTAGAACGCTACCCCGAAATTGTGAGCAGTACATCTTATCTAGCTTCTTGACAATCGGATGACTTTCTCCGGGGCCCGACAGATAGGACTTACCTCGAGTAAGCTCTTATCGGCCCTATATTTTCAAGTGGCGGACGACATATAATATGACGCACTTTATGAATGTTGTGTTAAGTAATCACGTGTAATATAATACTAGTTTACTGCCAAGTCGCCAAGGCTCGGTCTTAGCCGTACCTAACTAGTGAGTACGCTACAGGAGCGAATACGCCTAAAGTCAGCTCTAGCCCCCGAAATAACACCCGTTACCTATATTTTAAAGCCCATGCATGATTATTACTAGAGGCACCCCTCTTCAAAGAATCTAAAAATCCGCAAGCCACCGCACCGCACAATCGTTACCATAGCCGGAAGACTCATGTAATTATTGAGGGGGGGAAATCACCACACAATCGGTACTTCCAATACCCGATTACAACTATGTACTCACGGGATCAATTCGACATCGAAAATTTATATATAATCACCCACCAGCTCACACACGATTCAAATATCGATTTCCTCTCTTACTTGTTGATAAAAGTGTTGATTATATTTAATGTACAGAAGCAGAAACCGACAGAAGAAAAGAAAGAAAGCATAAGGCCGAGAGGCTCACCTCCCCTTATAGTACTGTTGCAAAGGGGCACTTAGTGCTAACCACTAGTGTTTTATTGTGACGTCAATCGTTTGTTTCAAAATTACTAACATCAAAAGCTTTATTACAGCTCTGGAATTTAGTATCTCCCAAATTTTTAGCTGAGTAGCAAAAGCGATGGGATCTTTGTTGATTTTATATATTGGCGTTTTTGCTGCCATCGCCCCCCTGAAGCACGAGCAGAGGTTCGAACGGGCAACCATCCTCCTAAGATCAGGCCCGCCGTCGAAAGATAGCCGGCACCCAGACCATTGAGCTATGGGGGCAAGCTATGACTGTTGGGGTTCGGGAGCGCCTATAAAGAGCCGACACATTATCAGCCCCCCCAAACATCTACCCAAAAGGGAACTACGGCACTTGGGAGTGGGACAGGAGCTTGAGTTTGACATCCTTATGAGAATCTAAGGAATGTAGGAGATTTTATTTGCATGGAAGATTTTTTACCCATTTGGTGTCATGATTCAAGTAATTATATGGTTAAGCTTCGCTGGTGAGCTCAAAATTTACCAACCTGACAAGAACCCAATGTATCATGCTACGAATCATACCGAAACAATATTTAACAGCCCCGTAGACTAAAACATAGCTATATAGAGTATAAAGAAGCTTCTGAAATTCTTCCAGTTGGTCTCAGTTGAGTATTAGTAGCCACATTTTGCGTGCCAAAATCGAACCGTACTTAAAGAAGCTTGGTATGTGGCCTATTGTGAGCTGTTATCTCGCAGCCGCGAAGTTCTTGTCTACCTCCACTGGCACAGCTTGTCTCCATCGTCGACATGCCTTATTTTGTCTATCTTGCTATCAATATTTATAGCTAGGATATGTATTTACTAAAAATTCTCATATTTTCATAGTTCTCGTTAGGGATAACTCACTCACTCTCTAGTAGCCCCGCTGACTAAAATCCGGGTGCTATGAGCAAACATACATGTTTTAGAGCACGTTAGTCGATATGCACTAGTAGATAGATAGATAGGTCGCTTGTCACCTCTTAGAGAATAGCATCATCATCATCCAATCGTTGATCTGAAGAAAACTAGATAATACTATATTACAATAGGGTTCCAAGTCACCTCTTCAGTCACCGTATATTTCTACTTCCCATAAAAAAATCATTATTCATACATATATGTGTTCTGGCCCGTTGGGGGGACGTCCCCTCAACGGGCCAGAACATATGCATCTTTGTGTGTTGCCAACTGTGGCACATCATCAAAGCTCTGTCAAGGAGGCTGGGGATTAAGTAGCGTAAGAAAATCAAAGGTTCGTCAGTCCCAATAGAATGGTCAAATGGTTAGTTTACCGGACTCATTACGCCACGAGCTCTTCCGCTAAGCGGGAGAATAATGTTTTGCTGTACGTTGGGCTCAAGCTCAAGCAGTGCAAAACTGTTTTTCTTGTGTGCCCCAAAGAAAAATATCCTAGGCAACATTAAGGGGGAGGGGAGGTGGGGTCTTATTGTGATGTGATATGATGTTATTTACTTCTCTAGTTAATTTTTCTACCCTGATATATTGATACTGTAAATATACTTATAATCGGGTATTTATTTTATCCCTCATAGTTTTCGGAAATAATTGTAACTAAATTGTTAGCACCCTATAACGTACGCGCTCGAAATCCCTACTTGTGATAAGCCAAGTCCCTCTATGAGTAGAAGCACAAAAGCAGTAACCAAAATTGGCCGTACCACCACTCAACACGATGGCGTGCTTCAAATCTTGGTTGCGCAATTGTGGTTGAAGATCGATCTTAAACTCTATCCTGTTAATCCCTCTCGCTTATCGGGACACAGCCAATTACCAGGTAACTATTAAGTAATACACCCTAGACAGCCTTACGAGTAAGAAACGTTATCCCAGAAGGTGTTAAAAAATGCTGCCCCCCCAAAGTGGCGGTGGCTCAACACAGAATGGCAGCTTTGTCAACTAGAACTAGCCAATGGAGAATATCGAAATATTGGCCCCCACTAGGGGGGTAGCTTTACCAGCTTATAGGATAAGACCCTCCATCTCCTTACTTGCTGAAGCAGTCTCAACTATTACTAGAACCTTTTTAGGATGTTGGGGTGGAAATCTATCCTAAGGTTCCGCTGCTACATAGACGAGCTTATAATTATCTAGACACATTGTACTTTCAGGAAGTATATAGACTAGTAGCACGCACTTAGAGAACTTTGTCCGCATGTTTAAAATCTAATCTGTCACCTATAGTTTATGGGGTGAGGGATGCCTAAGTCGTATTTATCCCATGTTCCACTAACAGAAGGGGAAGATGGTGTAGCCGGGAAAAGAATCGCCCTCAGGGCTTAATATTCCCGAAAGTACACTTCATGCACCCCACAAATAGTTGCTTCTCGGGTATCGTAATATGTAATTTCCATCGAGCTCTGTTGGGAAACCTACCCAACAGCCCACACCCACCATAAACGTGAATGCGTCAGTAAGGTCCATCTACGGCAGATAAATGAATATTTTACTCTAAATTTCAGTCCAGGTCCTGTAATCAGCGATAAATACATTTACTAACGTAGATCCCATGCAAAGATTCCTGCAGGAAACGAAAACACTATAAAAAGCCGGACGTAATAACCACTCCAGACAAGCAGACTCCAAGGTATTAATACAAGACCCATCCCAGCACAATAAATAAAAATTCACCTTATTCCTCTTATTCGGAGGAAATCAAATCCCACGCCGCTTTGTTGGGCTCTGTGACAACACTTCTGATCCTGGCTGCTTATATTTATTAAGCTGAACGGCTGATTCATCTTCATCGTCATCCTCTTCACCCTCCTCCTCTTCCTCCTCCTCTTCCTCCTCTTCGTCATCCTCTTCTTCATTTATCGTTTCCCCCTCCTCTGGCCCTTGTGCTAGAGTTTTCTTCGGGCTAATAATGCTGCCAGGGGTAGCAGACGAAACTCTTAAATTAACACTCTTAAAACCCCTTTCCGGAGTCACATGCACCCGTGTAGGGGTATCAATATCCATCACATCCCCACTACCCTTCATTGTAAGTCTCCCTGGCTGAATCTTAACCTCCCCTTCCGACTTTAAATCTATGCCATTCAATGAGACGAGCTCCAGAGCTTCAACTCTATTCGGAGTCCATCGCTTCACAAGCTTGTGGCACAACGCCTGCTCCGGGCTACTCGGCTGGCCTCCAGAAAATCCCGTTGACCCAATCCATTCGTTGACAGCCTGCGGTTCATACCATCGCCCCAATATCATCTTCAACGAACACTCACCGCGCTCATCAGAGCGGTTCCGAATGAACCATTTAATTATCTCCCCTGTCCCGCTGCCACGCCTCATACGAAACGGGAGCTCTGTAAATTGCTGGGGCGTGAGAGGAGTGCAGATTGTGGATGGATACGCGGTGTACACATTGCCTTGGAAAAGTGTTATTGTCTGCGTGCTCTTTTTACCATCACTCTTTTTACCAGCCTCGGATGCAGTGGTAGAGGTGTATATCCTGTCGACTACCAGAACATCCTCGACTTCGTCATCACTGGCGGATGATATCCGGACGGGCTCGTGAATATAGATTTTTTCGGCACCAATAAAGGCGCCTTGATAGTCCGTGATCCTAGGCGCATTAGGGTCGGGCGCAGCCGTGGTCTTGGGGATACGGTCGAAGAGACAAAACGTTTCTGTAACTCGACGGGCTTGAGGTATTGATGGGTGTTCAATCCTCCCACTATAAGATGAAGGCGGTTCGGTACATTCCCGACGGGATAGCCACGGCTTTACATGGTGCTGTGGGACATTCTTCAGGACTTGACCAGGTCTCGGGGGGTCTGAGCATAGCTGGACAATGTATGTCTTGTCAACCACAGTTTCACCTTCGCCTTCCTGGTGCCAGGGTGGTGGGTCATCATCCATCTCAATATCCGCAAACGAATTCCCCTTTGTCTTGCGAACTTTCTGGTACGGTGGGGTGAAACTTGGCCGCTCTGCAACGACACCTGCCACCCAGAGTCCTCCATCGCCATCAATTAACGCGTCATTGTCGTCCTCCTCCGCCTCCGGGTTGTCAGACAACCACACCCAGATCACCTCGCCTTTCCTCAATACCCATCCCGCTGTCTCCTGCTCTTTCTGCCGCTCCTCCAATGCCACTACTCTCCTCGCTTCGGTAGCCTCTGTTTCTCGTTTAGGTGCTTTCTTGATGGAGGCCGGAGGGTTACCATGCTTTGATCCGGTGCAAATCCAACATACGCATGGTCTGCCATCTTGTGCAGCAAGATAGAGGACATGTGGGATAAACTCGGCGGGGGAGCGGAACCGCTTGCCAGTAGGGTGGCCAAAGAGATAAGTATCCCGTCGTTCTGAGATTGTTCCCCCAGATTTCTCGTCCCTTCTCCCTTTTACATGCTCGTAGAGGCGGTAGTTATGAGGTAGATTTTGGAATATGTAATCCTTGCCTATTTCAGTTCTAGTCAGTTCCACACATACAAAGTATAATCCCACTACACGCACACCACCCCACCTTTTTCGTTTCTTTTGTACTTCTCTATCAAACCTTTAGCTGCCTTTGTCCTCCATAGAATAGCTTTCTGTTCCAGGTCGTCCACTTGACGGAAATATTCGTAAGTGCCATCACTGGCTACAAGCTTTTCTATCTGCTTAGGGTAGATGGTGTCGACTGCGTCAGAGAAGTGAAGGGTCAAAGGGATGTACTTCGGTGGAGCCATGTCCTGGGGAGGTTGTGATAAGATAAGGAGCTGGAGAAAGAAAGAAAGATAAAGATGAATGGCTACCCAGGAGATATAGAGGGAATAGAAGAGCTTAATGGCCCGACTACCGATAGATAGGTCTCTGGAGGGGCAGTTGGTGAAGTGGAGAGTCTAGAATGTTTGGATGAACGCGACACTCGTTACCCGGACGTTGACTACTGTTTCGGTCACGTGATACCGCATACACGTAATTAACGTGAGGAAATCCCCTCGCATATTTATTTGATTTACGACTTTACTTTTAGTATAGCCGACGGAGCTTGTCCAAGAAGTTCCTTTGCGTAAAACTCCTTACTAACACCCCATCTGCCATAATTAATGATATAACCAAAAGGAAAGGAAAGGGAAGGGAAAACTCTACCTAGTATTATACCGGCGCGGCATACATAGAACTAGATCCGTAAAGATCGATCGATACGATATACATAACCAGTATTATACTGTATATATATATCCCCTGACTAGAAAACCGGTAAACCGTTAAATCTAGGAGCTACTCTCATGGCACTGTCAGCTCTCTCCTTCCGGCCAACTTGACCCTCGTCAAACTCTAGCCCTACCACTAAATTCTAGCTGTCAGTGTACTCAGCAATGATAAGAGTGAGCGTCGTAATCCTCTTATCCATATTTCTGATCCTGTATCAATCAACACAGCTTGTATACAAGCTTTCAGCTCAAATGAACACTATCTAGGACAGCGACCATTTATAACTACACAATAAAATAATCCCCATATCACTACCACTTTTCCCACATGTCTTACGACTTTAAAATTAATATGCCAACCTTTACGATAGATGAAAGACAACCCTTAATTAATAAAGCCACCAAAGTGTCCGTAGAGATTATTGTAATTAAAAGCAGGAAACACAGAATGACGCTGTACCAGTTTATAGCTTCAAGGGTGTGTAATGTGATAGCTAAGTTATCTACTTTGGGAGATCTATGTACAAGTCGTGAGACTTGTATCATCTTCAGACTCACCCCCCCCCCCTCCCTCGATGTACTCAAATCTAAAGCCAGACTCTACCATTAAACCCTAGGCCCATCTTGTACAGTTTTGTTGGATTTTCAGCTGAGAAGCTTACATTAATGATGGTTACGCCACAGATTATGTTCCCCTGTTACCACTTTATGAGGAGGCACACGACTGCCGAGAACATCACAACGAAATCCTTGTTATGCTTCTTGGATAATCTAAATGATACTTATACCTTTGCTGTCGGAAAAAAGTACAATGTAAAAGTTTAGCGCTTGTTTTATTGGACTTAAGTTGTTGAGATATATCTGTAGAGTTAGGAGTGATTTCTTACTACTCTACCGAACACTTATCCAATAAAACATAGGGTTATAGAAGGCAAAGAGGCGATGGTCGCGAAAAAAAGGCCTTGGAAACGAGTTGCGCACCGGCCTGTTTAGCTAGTATACCAACAAGCTTTTCTACCACTGTGCTAAGTTTACGGCATACCCATAATATATATGCTAGATTTTTACTAAATCAAAATACGATAATCCCAGCTCTACCAAAGAATTTATAAGTTCATCACACTCAAATGTCTTGATTCCAGAGAGTTTCGGAAAAACACCAAGTTAGAATCCCGAGTGAGAATGTGTGACCCGCAATTATGCAACATCTCATCCGAAAACCCACGCAATGTGACTAAAAAATAATTCAGATAGCATATAGTAGCTAGAATTCATATCTAGAGAAAGCCCTTAGGTATATACCGATATATATAGCCCCCAAATATCACTCAACTCTCGAGTATGTACCGAGTCACTTACCGAGGCCTGAGCATCAGTCTCGTGCCACCAGTAGCTGAACCGGGCTGAAAGAGATGAGCTGTTGGTGTACCAGAAAAATAGATTGGTACGTACCCACAGATATTCCTGTCAGATTTGATTATGCCTTGTGGTCCCATATCTACCGCCCCACACATTCCCCCCGATCTTTTTTCCCGCGTGGGAATCGGCTTATATTCCGGGGAGGAGGATGGGGGGGGAGACTAATAAAGGTACATGCAGCCTATAGAAATCCCATAAGAATTTCATTGACCAAATAAATACAGACTCAATGAAGATAACTATCTTCAAGCTCCCCATCTCGGGGTCCCAGAATGGACCTCACTACGTATTTACATATGTCTCACTGAGTAAGCCACATCATACCTAAGCCGGGTATCTTATCCGTCACCCACGTATACATTCCGGCACCATACTCACCGCTTGGCGTTAGAACTCTACCAATAGAGCTGAAGGAGGGTGAGGGAGGGTCCAGGCACTATTACTATATACTTAAATTCGTAGCTCTCATTTTGGTTCACTTGTGGTACTCTACCCGTAGGTATGACTTTTGGGATTCCGGAACAGATAATCGGATGGGCCCCCTCCCGAGAGATGCACGGCCGGCCGGATGGATATAGTGTATCCCCGACAATGGGATACCTTTCACGTGCCTTGCTTCGTGTAACCATTCATTTAAGCCTATTCTCAAAAGTGCTGGTCTGTGTATGGGGCTGAAGGGCGGGTCACTTGTGTATCTGTGTTCTGTATCAAGCGGTGAAGCAGGAAGTGAAGAGCAGATCTGAGATGGAGTTAGGTGTGTCTCAGAAAACAACCAAGTGTTATAAAGTTTGTGGTGTGCAGTGTGTGTGTGTGTGTGTGAATATGTGCCTCTGCCTGTACTGCCGATGCGGTACCTGTGTACGTGTGTGGCCCATATACCACCTGCGTACTGCAGAGAGTAGAATCACACCGGTAGTTTCTTAGCGAGGGGGGGGGGGAGTCTGTCAATTTTATGTTTTAACTCTCCAAAGTTACCAAGTTTGCAAACGTTACGTTGTTTCAAACAAGACTATGAGACACATACTTGGCGCAACTGCACGTTAGCCCTGTATTGCAATCGGTAGAACCTCTCCTGCATATTATCACTATTAGTAGTTCTGTGGGTTCTGCACTTTTGAAAGAATTTGCAGATTGTGGTTGGGATACCGTTCACCACACATCACTCGATATTCCCTCACAATCATCTCTCGACTGGAGTCTCTAGAACGTTATCTAACACGTGGATAGCAATTGACGTGCTGAAACCGATCAAAGACTTCCCTGTGATCGACGCCCGTGGGATCCTCTCCCTTCGAAAATCATGACCGGTCGCAATACATGCTTAGCTCTCATTTACTAACCGGTTATCCGGAGGCGCGAGAGTGGGCCTGGCAGTGGGATCTTATATTAATATCAATTTTCCGGCACGGTGGGTATATATTGCTAGTTGATTTAGCTCGCTAAACCGCGATCCTCCCCCAAAAAGGGTTATATCCAATCACCCAGATACACCTGCATATCAAATAAGTGGGCTGATTTTTGGGCCATGCAAAGGGTAGACTTCGTTGCATTAGTAAAGACTTTGTCCACATTTGTTATTAATTAATATTCTAGATAACGTGAATCATACCTCGCCCCAATAGGCTTGCACATATATATTCACTCACTTACTTAATTGGGGTAAATGAGAATAATATACAAGTATGAGATTGTCCAAGCTACAGATATTCCAGCTGAAGGAGAATTAGGGGGCCGTTATCAGGGAAGTAACTGTTCAAGTGCGCTCAAGAAACTCTACCAATATCCTCGATGATAGAAAAGCTACCCCGATTCTCGGAAAGCGGTTTCTAAATGGGTAATTTCCCGACAGATATCTATGGGGAACGACGTCTAGCATAAGTGTGCAGAAACCTGAAACGGTAAAGTAAGTGTATAAATGTCCTCCATCTCATTCTGCACGGCGCTGGATTGAGCAATCAAGTATTTCGGAATGCAGACCGGTTTTCATGCATATGTCAAAGATCGTTTATCGCCTCGGTAACGGTTTCTCCCATCAACACGCTGGACATTTGACATTTCCAAGTTGTCGGTTTCCTTGACCTCCACGGAAACCCGCATGGGATGAGTGAAAAGGCTAGGCATGCGTTTTTTTGCCTTGCCCCTGAAACATTTCGTCCCTGGGTGCAGTTCCAGCTTGTGTTTCCGGAACAGACGATGAGAAAAAAGTTGCTCCTGAGGATATATGCCTATTCAGCCTCAATGAAGGCTTAGCATTTTGTTTAGGGTAGTAAATGGAAGGTATTCTACAGCCAGGGACGGATTCCTCCGCACTTTGTTTTCCCAGTCTGACCGCAAACGGTTTTTTTTCTCTTTCGTTTCGGCAGTTCCCTGTTGCTACGGTTAAGATCGTTCCCTGCATATTGCACTCTACCCTACCCAGGGATTTCGAGCCTGTTTTCCACGCGAACTTTTGGCGGGACGGGCCTCCGGGAGGTGGGGAACTGGGAAAAAAACAAGAGTCTCACCAAGACGTGTAAACAAGGTGTGGCTGGGAGGTCTCACTAGATCAGCCTGACAGTCACCAGAGAAACATTTCTAGTCGAGTTTAGAGTAGCTGTTAAGGAGGGTCCACCACCTTTTAATTCAACATCTTAATTCCTTTTAGTGGTCTGTTTTTTTTTGGCAACTGGACTATTAGAGGGTATGTACTTGGGGTTCACACCGAACCCCCCATGGTATTACCTGCATCCAGGGATCCTTTACTCCAACATTAACCTTAGACGAATCCCAAAAGGGTTTAAAGTGGCTGCAGCTTCACTCAAAGCTTTGGCTGAGCCTCACAAGTGTCCTCAAACAGCTAGTCGCGGAGGTATAATCTAGACCCCGCCCGCTATATACTGGTCTATGCTATTATATACGCATACCCGAGTACCCCGGCCACCATAGAGACAAGCATACATGCAACACCTAGCGAAAGGTATCATTTATAATCCTTACCCCTTCACATTAGAATTGGGACTTTATGTGCCTCTTGATACCCTGTAGAGTATATGGGATCCATACCTATGTAGGCGGTAAACTTCCTGATCGCGTTATGCACAGTACTATATTGGACACAGTATCCAAGTTCTAAGTGTTCAAGTTGTGCAACACTATCTTGGGCACGATTGGAAGTTGGAGCCATGCTGGGATTTTTACCCCCCCCCCCTCCCTCTCTCTCTCTCCTCCCTTTGTACATTTTGTATCGGCCGTGCGCTAAGTTCTATTTTCCTCTGCATCTAGCACGCACCAGGATGAGACATTTTGTCAAATTCTGGCCGGTCATCCCTCCCCCGGCTAGAACGGTCTCCCGATGTACTGAACCTGGGAGCAGATGGCGACACGAGGGGGAGAGGAAATCAAGAAAAATAAAAGCACTCGCTAATAGATCTGCGCGACTTTCCATAAGATCTTCGAAACGCCCTGGGGGGGGGGGGGAGAAAAAAAAAAGGTTTTGTGGAGGGCCGGACGTACACTGTATATCATCAACCCTTTATGCCAGAGCTTATGCTGTCGTAGGCCTCTGACATTTACTTGTCGCCAGGATAGGTCTCGCCTAACTACGGAATAACCCAACAAGCGCCATTAAAAGAGGAGCGGACCCCCGGAGTACTCTGATCATTGCAAGCTTCTTTTTTTCGACACTTTAGCGTCACGATGGTTTTGGGTCCGTTGTTGTTTGCGGTGGAGTTTCCGCTGTTGGCTTTGTCGACGACGTTTGTGGCGCTTCGGTGAGGATAACTCTTACAGTATTGAAAGAGGTATAGGAAGCTGATTGGGTGATTGAAGGTTCTATTGTCGACATATTCTTATACGAAACTTAGGCGCAGATGACTGGATCATGTTGATAGCTTTAGTATGTTTCCCTCGCCCTCGAATCGCTTTAGTGAAAACATCAAGACTAACATTCCAAAAGATTTGTGCATGGGGTATAGGCGTAATAAATTTCTTTCAAGTCAAGTATGGATCTGGGTAAGTTCAGTATCAAAGATCAATATGTCGATATAAATTCTAATAAGTATCTTTAGGACCCATATGCTAGAATTGGTAACTACTAAAAGTCCTTCGTACTCGAGAAGCAACTTCAATCTAATTTGACGATGATTCGTGAAGCCTTTTACACCGGATATATTTATTGGGACACTAAAATCATGGTACATTTACCAAATGCTCTACCTTATCACCTTATTCTTCATCAAAATCAGCATCCTCGCGTTTTATCGTAGGCTCTCCCCAGCTCAAGGATATCACATGGCAATCAAGATCACTGCGGGGATCGTCACTGTATACACAATAGCAATGGTATTCGTTAATGTAAGTCATTTCCTAGAATACTTAGTATCCTATTATTATGCTATAGACAGGGATCGACTAACATATGATGTCTTAAACAGGCTTTCGAATGTCCAAAGAAACCGAGTTTAGCATGGTCTCCAACATTTCCGAATGGATGCAATAACCTGGTTCCAGTCTATTACGCCCAGGCCGGTTTCAATATTCTTTCTGATATTGTGATTTTGCTATTACCGTTGCCTTCGTTACTAAGGCTCCAGGTCAACAAACGCAAGAGAAGTATGATCTCCTGGGCCGGGGTTCTGTAGGGGAAACGCATGTGAATTTTTTTTTTTTGCTAACCCTTGAAATAGTTGCTCTTATATTGGTCTTCTCTATTGGTGGTATTGCAGTGATTGCGTCCATAGTGAGAATCAATGCTCTTTACATTTACCAGCACTCGACCGATATTCCATGTAAGTATCTTCAAATCCCATTATTTTTTACTTCTAGGATTCTTTTTTTTCTTCTTATATTACTTTTTTCGCTTTTCTTCTTCAATACTAAAAATTTTCCAGATGACGCCATTTTCATCCTTATTTGGTCTCAGGTAAAATTTTCCCCTCGTATTCCCAGCTGTGAGACGTAGGAGGGAGTCGAGGGAGCATCTTTCTGACATATATACACTTCTAGGTTGAAATCAACGTTGCAATCATCTCAGCCTCCGCCCCGTCTTTACGGCCCTTAGTTAAAACCGCCCTTGGAGGCTCAACATCACCAAAGTCCAGCGGCTACTCTCGGAGCGGGTACGGGGGATCCCGATCACACCAATCCACAAAAAACAGAATACCACTGCAATCGTTCACCGGCACGGGAAGAGATGCCGAGATCATCACAAATGTCAGCGGGAGGGGGGATATGAATGAGAGTGAGGAGAACATAGTCACAAAGGGTGCGATCGTCAGGACTACGGATGTGACGGTCGAGGTTCTGAATGATGGGAATTCAGAGGAGTCTGTTAGGCATACGAAGTTTCATGGTTGATTCGGGGGGAGGGGGGAGGTTATGCATAAATGCTAGTACGCATTAACTATCTGTACATTTTTTTATTTTATTTATTTATTATATCTTTTTTCATTTTTTTTCTCCCCCCCCCCCTTTTCTTTCTTGTCTGAAACTTTAGGTGTTGTATATTATGTTTCTTTCTCTTTTAGTAAGTGAATTTAAGCATTAATTGGAATTAGAAGCTGAGGGTTGATGCAATGGGGGGTAGTCCTTGTACGTACTTTTACGACAATGGGAGGGGGGGATCCTGGGAGAAGAAACAGTCGGAGCTTCATAAACCATAGATGTCCCTCTTTTCCCTGACTTATTCTCGTGGGTTATTAACAATTTGAAGTTTCACTAGGTAGTGTAAAGGGGAAGGGTACGACTAGGTCTGCAACCTGCACAAAACACGTTGTCGTCCTGCGCCTCCTACGTATCCTCCCGAGCCCAGGTTCAGACCACTAGTGCCTAATAGCTGGAGCCTAGTCATTTAGGAACTAATATACCGTACTAACTCGATAAATTCGCTATCTCCAGTCTCAGTTGTGTTAAATCCGGACGAGAGAGAGAGAGAGTAAGGCTTAGTTTGAAGGCTGGGATTAAGTCGAGCCTCAAGAACAAATAGTATTGAGGGCTTGACTTAAGACGGGCACTATGCCATTCACAGGATCCACCAACCCTATCCCACTCCGCCGAGCCTTGCTCTCTCTGGTCCGGATATAATATACCTGAGACCGGAGATAGTGAATTTATCGAGTTAATACGGTATATATATATATATAAAAAACCAAAGTCGAAAACGTGCGGGTATATCGTGAATTATTATGATTATAGGGGGGAGGGAGTTTGCGAAGCTCAAAAGGTTTGTGAGTTCAGAGGTTTGATCCGGCCTCCGCGTCGCTTACAGTGTAAAAAAAGATATGCTTGGTACCTTCAGAGACCTAGCTAATACCTTTTAGGGATTTCTTTGTCGGACGAGACGGTATTTACTATGGAAAGATCTGCCGGGTGTTCTGGAATGAATAAATACGATCGGTGGCGCGGGCTGTACTCCCATCGTGACCGCGCGCGCCTCTGAGACAGAGTACAAGTCTTGATTTGCACGACCTACTAACCGGGTAGTGACCGCTTAAAATCACTTTTTATCGTTTATTTGTTCTCCTTCTGGATCAAGAATAGTCTCGGCATTTGATTTTCGTTTTTTCTGTTCGGCCTTGCCGTAATCTAGTTTTATGGCTTGCGAAGGCAACCAAACATTAATGTTCACTTATCATGGCTTTGGTGGATGCCTCTACTATACTATGATATCGCTTGCCTCCCAGCCTTTGGCATGTGTAGCTCGCTTCACGCAAGTAAATACACAGCCCGTTACCCAGTTGAGAAAGAGGGGCATCTGGATCAATTTAATTGGATCGAAAAGGAGTTAGGCTCTTGATACGCTTTGATGAGGTCTTTGTCGGTAGCCTCAAGATAGCTTAGCCAGTACTCGTACTACTAGCATCTTGTACGCATATCAAGGCTCCCTAGATCCCGCGGTTACTTCTAATCGCGTGAGGCGCTCTTGTCCTCTTCCACAATTAGCATCCAGAGGGCTTGCTATGCACTCAAAAGAGACCTGCCGGATGTTCCGAGATACCGCGAGAGGTCCCCCCCCCCTCCCAATTGCTGCGCACTTTGGTCGCCTATTCAGAGGCTAGAGGTCTAGAGTTGCACTGTGAGGGTTACCGAGCTCCACGAAATGGCGAATGCGGCCGTCAATCTGACAGTTAGGGCAAGGATCCTATTATTTCTTCCCATGGCGGAGTATGTGGGAACCTATGTAGTTTTGAGCAGGGATTTCTAAAATTTGTCAACAGGGCAGGGACAGTGCGCATCTCCCCCCCTCCCCCCCTCGAGGAATTACCCCCCCCCCCCCAGTTCGTAAACAATTGAAGTTTGGAATTGGATATAAAACGCCAGTGGTATTCCCTCGTCTTCAGTTGAGCCGGTGGAAGTTCTTGTCTCTAAAAAAGTACTACTAATACACGAACAACTAATTCCTACTCTCGAGCCCTCCCCCCCCTCTATAATAGACATGCGTTCCCTCACTTCTATTTTTGTTTCTGCGCTCTACCTTGCCTCTTTCCTTGGCGAGGTGAGTGCTGCTCCCAGTTCGAGTTACGTCCCTAGGGCTTGTAGAAACCCGATTATACGCAAAGAATGGTATGCTTTGGTCTCTCTCTTTTTTTTTTTTACCTCTTATACAGTTCACTAACAAGATGCAGGAGACAATTGAAAAACGCTGAAAAGAAGAGCTATATCAATGCTGTAAAATGTCTTCAAAAGCGCCCAGCAATCTCTACCGCGACAATCCCAAATGCAATCAACAGATTCGATGATTTCCAGGGAGTGCATATCCAGCGCACATTCCAGATTCACTTTGTTGTAAGTGGCGTTCCCCCATAACCCTCTCAAAGACTTTCTCTAACAACCACATAGGGACACTTCCTAGCATGGCATAGATACTACGTAGCATCCTACGAGAAAGCCCTCCAAGAAGAATGCGGCTACAAAGGAGCCCAACCGTAAGCATCTCCCCCTTCTCTTCTCCACTATGAGAAAATACTAACACCTCAAACCAGATACTGGGACTGGACCCTCGATTCCGCAGACTTCCTCAGTTCACCTTTATGGGACCCCATAACCGGGTTCGGCGGTAACGGAGCCGAAATCCCCGCCGACAACAGTAGCTTCGCAGTCCCTGGCGCCACCGGCGGTGGATGCATCACCAACGGTCCCTTCGTCGACTTCAAACTCCACCTTGGTCCCGGCGACTCACTCAACGCCACCAGCCGCTGTCTTAGACGTGGCTTCAGCCCTGTGATAGCCGCAAACTTCTCAAACACAGCTAAAGTCAACAGAGCACTTTCTCAAGTCGACTTTGGATGGTTCGATAAGATTATCGAGGGAGAGACCAATTTCGTTAATGTTGGTATCCACGGTGGTGGGCATTACTCGATTGGTGGAGAAGCTGGTGATCTATATGCTAGCCCTGGAGGTATGAATTTCTCTCTATATATATAAATCCCTAATTTATAGCTTGGTTGCTAATAATTACTAGATCCTGTTTTCTACCTCCACCATGCAAACCTCGATCGCGTCTACTGGCTATGGCAGTCAAAGAACCTCCCGGCTCGTCTTAAAGATATCTCTGGCTCTGTTGAGCTTATGGGCCCCATCACTGGACCTAACGTCACTCTGGATTACCCTATTGAGCTAGGACCACTTGCGCCTGAACTCACTATCAGGAACCTTATGGATATCAAGGGTCTTGGCGCGGGTACTGGACCGTTATGTTATGACTATGCCGAGAGTTGTAAAAACTAGTTTGGTTTTTTTTTTTTTGTGTGTGTTTTATTTAGCGATAATTGTAATCATGCAAGTGGTTTGGTTTTTTTTTTCTTTCCTTTTGGGATGGATAATTATTATTAATGTATACGAGGTGGTGGGGTGAGGTGGGGTGGTTTTTGTATATTCTGGAATGTGAGGTTTGTTTATAAAAATGTGGCTTTTTTTTGAGGCTTTTGAGGCTTTTGAACTAGTGGGGCGGAGGGAGGGGGGGCTGAATGGTGGAGTCTTCATGTGTGGGGCGCACACAAGTGGAATAAACATAAGTCATCACCCGAGATCACGCTTGGGCCCTCTCTCTGCGATCTAGCCAAGATTTGAATCTAGGATGAGTGTGGGGAATTAGAGGAAGATGTGACCAATAGAAGATAACACTTTATTTGATGGTAATTACGCGTTATGGGGGGGGATTCTCCCGGCATTGGTCACCAAGTGACATTACATTTCTCCTCCGAAAGTTTCCTAAGAGTATCCCTAATATAGTATAGTTACCTCACTATTACCCTCCCCCCCGCCCCTTGGCTTGTATGGATAATAATGCTTGATTTTTTTATCTTATTACTGCGGTACGTAACTCTTATTACCGATCCGTTATCATAAAAATTGCCATAAAGGAAGGCCGCGAGTTTCACATAGCCGTAGTAAATAACTCTAGTAACGCTTCTTTACGAATACGCGAAACTTTTGAACCTATCTATCACGTAATCCTCTTTACCTTATTGATCGAATACCTTAGCCCCAGAACTCCATGTGCATATTCATTCATTCATCCCTTTACCCCTCCCCGAATTGCGTACTCCAAATTAGATATCTCGCAAATGCCATAAAACAAGTACTAACCATAAAAACTCATCCTCTTACTCCAATAAATTAAAGACACTCCGTTCATCTCACCTATTTCTTCGTTGCCTCCTCCCACCTCCCCTGCCTAGAGCATTACGCAGCCTCGCAAGCTCGTTTATGCCAGATCCCTTTGCATCGTCGTCCTCCGAGGATGACCAACCTGGACCTTCCGCCAAAAGCTCCCTAGCCTTGACATATTCCTTAATTTTGGCCTTAAAAAGATCATCCAAATCGGTGATCAAATCTTTGATGGCTCTATTTACCCGCTCTCGCACACGATTGTCAGTCTGTAGGGTTATTGGCGGCCTCCAATGGCTATAGAGTTTCCCATGAGTCCCCCTTACAGCGAATTCGATTGGGGCTCCTGGGTGTTGCGTATCTGTGGGGTGCTGGAGTTTTTTGAGAACTTTGTCGCAACAGTAGCAGGCTAGCTTGGAGATGCCGAAGTACGGAACAACCGGGAAGATCGTGGCGTTTTCAATATAGAAACGAACTAGTTGCATCTCGCAGTGCTCTATCATGTCTGCAGATTTGGATCTCTGGTACCGCTCTTTAACATCACCTGGAACCAGTAGTCTATTTATAACTTCTTCGTCTTTGAGGGTGGCCGATGCAAGATCGTCTAGTTCTATCGCAACTGTGTGGCTTTTTCTTGCCGTTGTTGCGCAGACTTTGGTAGTAGAGTGGAAGATCCACCCTTGATGGTGCTGAGGACCTAAGCTGGCGATCTTGACAAAATGCAAGACGTCTGAATTATATGATCCTAGTTTTTCAAAGTTTTTTATCAGAGCATTATACTCGGGTTTGTCGAGAGAAGCGGAAAGAAAGTAAGTGATCACGCGATCCTTTCGGAAATGGTAAGCCCAGACCATGGCGTCGATAACGTTTTTGGTGTTATTCCCTGATTCTAAGATGCTTTCAAGCACAGAGATGTAAATGTTCAGGGCTTCGACAAACGTATCAAATGCCTGCCGGTGGGACTTGGGACTATAGGTATAGTCTGAAATACCCTTCAGAACTGGTAGCGAGTTGAGACTTGGGTCGAACTCGGGGTAATCGCAGTCGTTCAAGATATCGCGGGCTTTTTTAATGAGTTTTATTTTCGCGTTATCCGGCTGTTTACCTAGCTTGGACTGGATTTCTCGCCAGCATGTGCTTGCGACCGTAGTGAGCAGGTCTTGACGCGCGGCATCCGACACGTCCGCTACTCGAAAGTTAGATTTATTTAAAAGTAGTGTCCCTAAAACTTTAACCATACCTTTACGGATCCATTGGAGTAATTTTTCTGCAAGGTCAATTGTCTCCTTTGGTACTTCTCTGTTCATAGCGATGCGAAGAGTGACGGTGTAAGCTGCTTGCCGAGACCTTGCGAGACCCAGTTGCGGCGCGGTTAGATAAGTAGCGCTGTTGCGCCTAGACTGAGAATCTTCACTCGACGCCGACTTCGATCTTGATCTCGTCCGGACTCTGTCCAAGCTGCCTGAGCTACTAGCAACTGCCTCTGTCTGACTTGCTTCCATTCCCGGGCTCTCTGAAGCCGCCTCTGTGGTCTCTCCCATACAAACTTCGAGTGCACAGGCAGTCACATTGTCTGCTCCCGGTTGTGATCCTAGGAACGTTGCCATGCCGTCTAAAAATCCCTTGATAGCACCAGCGAGCTCGTGGTGTTTGCGCTTAGCTGGTCTATTCTCTTCGCGGAACAAGAATCCATCATTGTAGTGCGTAAAAGCTCCTTGGGCTGGCTCTGTCACCTCTAGGAAAAGTGCTCTGGAGTAGAGCTCTTTTTGGAGGTCATTCTCTTCGGTCGCTATGGCTTTCTGCTAGACAAAAGGTTAACTAGGTTCTAAAACTAATTACGAGAAGGGGAAATACCAGCATTCGTCTGATGTGGAGGGTCGGTAGTAGGGTGAGTGGGGGACGGATGTAGGTTGTCTTGTAGGAGGGACATTGCACACCTAGCCTCTCGTGTCTAGCGTGTTGGATAACGGGAGATTTGCAGAGGCTGTAGAAGTTGATATTAAGAGGGGGTTGCCGTCTAACCTATCTTACTGGAGATTTCTTGGTCTTTTTGGTAGTATTCTTGGTGGTGGGCGTTTGTGCCGTAGTCTGCCTCATGGTGGGATGACGGTTTGAAATGTACCTAGAAATGATGGCGAATACCCGGGGGGTAGCTGGTCTTGGCATCTAGCCCGCATACTTCAGGGATAACAATCTGATAAGTCAACATAGAGTTATCTTATCAGGATCTCGCAGCAATGTTTAAAGTTGATCATGTGATCTATTTCTGGTATACTCCCCATAGAGATCTGGTCATGTGGCCGATCTTTACTCTGGCAGTTTTAGAGATACTGAGCATAAGGATAGAGTAGGGCAAAATAATTTGCCCAGAAGCTCTGGTATGGTATTATTCAAGGTGGTCAAAAATAATATTGGCTTACCCCCTGTGTAAAAAGATTTTTTAGGCGATTTTTTTACAACACTTGTATGGACAGTGAATAAAGCTATAGTTTGAGACATGGAAAGTGGCCTTTTTACTCAAACATGTTGATAAGTTTGCAAACGTATGGAGTCTCCTCCACCGACTATCTTCTCTCACCCACATTCGTCCCTAGGCGATCCCTCTACACCCCCAATAAAAAGCCCTGATATCAGGCAACTGGCAATCATCCACGAATTTTTTTTATTTATTCAAAGAAGCAAAGGATACTCAGCCGATAGGAATTTTCTTTTTTCCATTGGTGTTCAGTTATATTTTTAGGAAGGGGAAGGGTGCTTTTAGGCCATTGTTTGTAACTGCACGCCAGATTTTGTACCCAGAAATGAAAATTACATGATTTTTTAAAAAAAAGAAAGAAAGAAAAGATAAACGTATGGATTTTCTTTGGCCAAGAGTTGCCTCTATCGCCCCTGAGACTAAAAATCGCTTAGGTAGTGGGGTCATTTTGGACATCCGGCCCGGGGGTGCCGGAGCGTTCGTAGGAGGACATAGCGTGAGTTCTCTAATGTTGTAAGGATGGGAGAAGGAACTTCATCTAAATAGAAGCTTAGGCTATGAGGTCATTAGTGCTAGACTATTGATATGAAAGAGAGTTAAGGATCTGATAAATTATCTTATCAGATTCCTACAATGCGCTCTACAATATAAAAATATACCAGACTTAGAGCTTGATCTATTAGTCGAATTGAAGACGTAGGCGTAGGTTCTTTGTTAGCGCAAAACATATATTTTCTTTGTTGAGATGGTAAGTTCCCTGCATCTGTAATCTAACCTCAACCGACGTCACACTCAAGCTTTTGAGCCTCCCTCACGACAACCCCCTACCCAATGCTTCGTCCCCTTCAACGCCGTGCTTCTCAGCTCTCAGTAATTCCCCTACACTTATATGGACACCGCTATATTAGCATTTTATCCTCGCTACCCGCAGTACTGGTTCCACCAGTAGTCTTCGGAGGTCTGGTTGTGTCCCTGTGGGCTTACAAAGTATGGAGCTTCTTGTGCATCCTAGACTGTGATTCTGACAATTCTACAGTGTGCGATGATGGTTGTGTTTCAGAATAAGATCATCTACATGCCTGGTACCACGGCCTCTAGTTGTGCCCTACCACAATTCATCTAACACTTCTCCAGGAGTTCCCCCTGGTGCTAAACGAGAGACCCTCCAAGACTACCGACACCTATTTGGGAAGATACAATGGCACGAATCTCCCAGATCCATAAAGACATCCGATGGGAAACTCCTCTCTACCGTCACCTCAACTATTCTCCCAACTAGCGGTGATAGTAAAAAGCACATACTCATCGTATACTTCCAAGGGTACCTCCTCCCTCCCACCCCTTAACATACACCCGCCAACACCTACCACAGCAACGGGTCCTCCACTCCACCACGTCTACCGCATCTATCTACTATCCTGTCTACTTTGGCCAAAGATACTACAACGACATATACATTCCTTATCCCCTCATACCGCGGGTACTGGACCTCTACCGGAACACCCTCTCAGGCGGGTATAGAGAGAGATCTATCTGCGATCTTTAAGCTTCTTGAAACAGATTCTCGGTATGCCCGCACAGAGGTCATCCTCTGGGGCCAAAGTATTGGGTGTGGTATTGCCTTAAAAGGCTGGGCAGACTATATCCACCGCGGGGGCTCGGGGGTAAAAGTGGCAGGGTTGATACTGGAAACCCCATTCGTGAGCATGCCGAACATGCTTCGTGCGTTTTATCCGCAGCGGTGGTTGCCATATCGGTATCTATCTGTGTTTCTGTGGAGTACGTGGGATATGAAGGCTTCAGTAGAGGTTGTGAAGCGTGGTGGAGGTGTAGAGGTGTTGATGTTGAGTGCGGGGAGGGATGAGGTCGTGCCGGCTGAGGAGACGGTAGAGGTAGAGGAGGTCGTGAGGGGTATGGTGGGGAGGGATAGGGTTAGGAGTGTGGTTGTGCAAGGGGCATTGCATGTTGAGTGTGTTGCGAGGCCACAGGGGAGGGATGAGGTCTTGAGGTTTTTGAAGGGGTTTGGTGAGGGCGGATGATGAGGCTTTAGACGATGCCGGGAGAGCGACGCTCACACGGTTCTTACAGGATAGCGCTATAGTTTTTTTTCCGGTAAGGTGTGATCGGTTGCCTCTAATATCACATCGCGCATTACATATTTTTTCCTCAATTAACGGCTTCATACCTGAAGGCCGTTCAGCAGTACAGAGCTGTAACCACGAAACCGGAGTTGTTTCCAACGCGTGCTCAATGGTTGGTGATGATGTTAAAGTCATACTATTTATTTGATTATCCCTTCTAAAAGAATATTGGGCTGTTTGCGTAAAGCACGTAAACGCTATTAGGCTAATGAACCAACCTCTACTTGACCTCCAGTAAGTAGACAGTACCTCATGGATATTTTATTACTTCTCGGCTAACATAGGATCAGAAATAAGGGTATATTCTACATGAACTTGGTGAATTCGTAAATAGGCCTTTCTCGCGCACAAGTGTAATCTCCGCAGGGAAAATTCTGCAAAAAAACAAACAACCACTATAATAATGAAGTTAGCCATGCATTGACTTATGTTATGCTGTGGGTGAGCCTATCTTGACTAAAACTATTTAGCCCCGATAATAGGGTTCAGGGCCAGTATCTATACCGCTGGCCCGGCTCACTACGATTACTAACCAACCACTAGACCCTCATGATAGCACCACTATTTTATTGATATTGCGGTGCTCAGATTTGATGATGGCTTTATTATTTACTTTATCGGCGATTAGAATTTGTGAGCACCCTGGCCGCTGTCGTACTGATATCTGAGTCTAGCACCCAAACAGTATATAGGAACTTGGTGCTGAAACGAGTGCTGTTCCAGCTGATATGGATTACTGCTCGCGCTTATTTCTTTGTGTAAGTAGTTTAATTCGATTTTAGGCTACAGATACATATCACTTTAATAGTGGCTAGAAATTTTTGCTAGAAGGCTTTAAGTCTTTTGGGGCACTAGTAGCACCTAGAAATCTCTACCGCAGATTTTCAACTTGAGATGTAAGGCTTACTGTTTGGCTAAAGGAACCTGATGGGTACTCTAGTCGATAACTAATAATACATGAATGGGACACTCATCAAAGATGCTTCTAGTTACTTACAATCTTCTCTTTGACGTGAGTAACAGTCTCGGGAATAATCAATGGCTCAGAGGACGTTAGGGTAGGCATTCTTCATGTTTCTGGTATTATATTAGCGTAGTGGCTCTCCCAAGTATTATGGAATACTCGGGCATCCCTCGAGTTGTACCACCAAAGAGATAACAGCTAAGAAAAGTACGCAGGTAGCATAATTTTACACCCTCCATATTAAATTCTACCTATCAGATAGGCCGTATATGTCGCGTATTGATGCAAGCCACTGTTTGCTAATCAGTAGAAATATTATAGCTTTTGTGATATAGAGTAAAACTTGGTATGGGGTATGGGGGTTTTCTTGCTTAATCATCAATGTAGTACAGATGCGGTGTTTCAATATCATTGGCTCAGCAAAAATCAGAAACCCCGCATCTACTCGTCTTCAGCTACCCTTTTCCTTAATCTACTACCTCTTACTACGCGAGCTGTTTTTCGGTTGAATTATACGTTACTTCGGCTCTAAAATGCCTTCACCGTTTGGATTCCGGGAGCGATTCAGAAATCTTACAGTTAGGCCAAACAGTCGTCCAGGTTCAAGATCCACTAGCCCAGTTCCTCCTCTGACAAGGGTGCAGCCTCCAGCTCCAAACAGGTATTTCCCTCCCGCGGCTATCCCTGAAGAGAACTAACTAAGTTTATAAATATAGTAGTATACTACCTATACCAACCCCAATACCCACACTACCTCCTCTAGCTCAATCACCGTCCGCCTCGGCAGAGAATCCCGCTTTTGTTTTGGCTTTAGAATCTCATATAAAAGGCCTCTCCTCCACCGAGAAGCAAGCATTCAGTGGGAGTACCATCACACCAGAATCGCTCATAGCCTCAATCAAGAACTATGATGAAACCCATAATAAGACGAGTCATTCCCGCCGATGTGCATCACGGGTCCAAGGATTTTTGACGGCCGTGGATGGGTATTTAAAACCAGTATCGATCATGACTGGGCACAGCCCAGAGTTCTCATCACTCGTTGTAGGGGGCGTCAAATTAATAGTTCAAGTATGGCTTCGCTCTAACTTTATGGTTACGCTGTTAACCTGCTGGATCTACCACAGCTTGGACTGAAATTTGCGGCCTTTTTCAACAAATTGACGGAAATGATGGAACATCTAACTGAACATTTAGGATACCTTTCAAAATATGCAGAGAGCTTTAAGCATTCTAAGGAAGTGCAGGAGGTATGTATATGATAAGATGTCATACTACTTAGGTGCTAAAATCACTAGGCTTTGTCCTCCGCTTATGGTGACTTGCTTAAATTATGTACGGGGGCGCGGAATGTTTTCGTAAATAAGGATGGAAATCAAAGTCGTAAGTAATAGATCTCGTCCAGAGGCCCTCGCCTACCGTGATTTAACTTATGCGTTTAGGCTGGGTATCATTCAGGGTATTTTTGAGGACAACGTGGGAGCCGTTTGAGGAGAATTTTGATGCATTGGATTCTAGGTTCCGCAATCATGTTAAGATTGTGATTAGAACAGCCGATATTGTGGAGTACGAGAGGTTGCGGTCTAAGGAGCAATTGGAAGCGGTAGAGAAAGGAGGTAGGAATTTATGCTATCTATCAAATGAGATCCGCCTAACATATATTTTAGATGAGGATAGACGGAAGTTGCTATTGTGGCTCTCAGAGCTTGAATTCGACAAGGATCATGACAGGATATTTGCGAAGAGGCATCAGGATACCGGGAACTGGCTTGTTGACTCTCCTGAGTTCAAGAAGTGGGATGATACCAATGAATCCTCTCTCTTATGGTGCTATGGAAGTCGTAAGAAACCTTCTACCCTAAAAGTATAGGTAGCTGAGCTAACCTTGTACTAGCTGGTGTTGGAAAGTCGGTTCTAGCGTTAGCCCTCCGTTCCCACCCTACTCTATATATGAAACCTTCTATGATCGAGTAATAACACCAAATAGATCCCTAGTTTTGGATACAATCTCAACCAAATATTCCCTCGATAGTCGCGTCGGTATAGCGTTTGTATACTTCAACTTTCAAGAACAAGCAACCCAAAAATCAATCAAAATTCTTTCAACAATGACCAAGCAACTTGCCCGGCGGAAGAAGGACCTGCCAAGTCAGCTGAAACAATTCTACCGGAAATACTACCGAGATGCCGATTTCCCAAGCGAAGAGAAGCTTGAGGCTCAATTCTCAGAGCTTTCAAGGACTTTTGATAAAGTCTTTCTTGTCATGGATGCAATGGATGAATTTGAAGACCGGAAGGGTTTCCTTCCTATTATAACCAGATTTGCCCAGGACTCTTCAACAAAATTCAAAATCTTTGTGACGAGTCGCAGGGAAAAGGACATCGAAAATGCTTTCACCAAATGCAACTTCCCTACCATCCAGATCGAGGCAAAGAAGGTCGACGCTGATATCGCAACCTTCGTCCGTTATCAGATGGAGCAACGAGCTGGAGAAGAGGCCGGAGTTACCATGGACCAGGCGCTTAAAGACAAGATTGAGCATGTCTTGACCTCTAAGGCTAGTGGGATGTGAGTTTCCTTCTCGAGATTATTGGTTAAGAGGGAGAAATGCTAATTATAAATCATAGGTTTTTATGGGTCAGATATCAATTAGATTATATCTACCAACAACCATCGATTAGAGATATCAACCTCGCTCTAAATTCACTGCCAGCTGACATGAATGCGACGTACATTCGAATCTTGAGCGAAATCGACAAGCAGATTCCTGCTAGGAGGAAGATTGCACAGCGAGCTTTGATGTGGGTAGTTCTTGCCGGGAGACCCCTTACCCTTAGGGAGCTAGCGACAGCAGTCTCTATCGAGCCGGAATCCAAAAGCTATAAAAAGCTAGAATTATATGAACAGCAAACAGTCCTCGACGCTTGTGGCAATCTCCTGACAGTCGATGATGAGATTGTACGACCAGTTCATTATACGGTCCAAGAATTCCTCACTGCTACCCCCCAACCTGACCCGATGGATACTCAAAGCTCGGCCCTACTTCAAAAATATCAGAGTTCTACGGATGGCAACGCTGAGCTTGCCCAAACATGTCTTCAGTGCCTGTTATTTGAAGAGTTTGGGTCTTGTAAATTTGATAGCGGTGGCAGTTGGGCTTATTGGAGATTCAATTTTGGGTCTTACATGGCAAAGTATTGGGATTATCACGTTAGAATTCTCCAGATAATACCAAAAAACTTGGCCGACATGGTTGATACATTTCTCGATTCTGTTGGGACAAATCGTGTTTGCGCGTATCGTATGCGGAATGAGATATATGAAGAACCCAACACAGAGATAGATCCATTGAGTTTCTGCTTATCTCTCGACATCCTTCACCTTTTCCGAAAATCAGACTCACTAGATACATCAATCCGTGATTCTGAGAAATATAAAGAAATATTACATCATGCTGCTCGAGGCGGTTCAACGTCATCTATTGAAGCTTTATTAAACATGGGGTTTTCTACGCAGGTGCTTGACGGATTAGGTCAATGTCCACTATACTATGCCGCTCAGGCTGGGCATAAGGCAGCGTCAAATCTTTTGTTAGAAAGAGGAGCCGATGTCAACGCTCAGGGTGGAAAATACGGCAACGCCTTGTATGCAGCGGCCTTCGGAGGCCATGACACCATAGTGCAGGTGCTCTTGGACAAAGGTGCCGATGTCAACGCTCAGGGTGGATTCTACGGCAACGCCTTGCAAGCAGCGGCCTTCAGAGGCCATGACACCATAGTGCAGGTGCTCTTGGACAAAGGTGCCGATGTCAACGCTGAGGGTGGATTCTACGGCAACGCCTTGCAAGCAGCGGCCTTCGGAGGCCATGACACCATAGTGCAGGTGCTCTTGGACAAAGGTGCCGATGCCAACGCTCAGGGTGGGTACTACGGCAACGCCTTGCAAGCAGCGGCCCTAGGCCATGACACCATAGTGCAGGTGCTCTTGGACAAAGGTGCCGATGTCAACGCTGAGGGTGGATTCTACGGCAACGCCTTGCAAGCAGCGGCCTTCAGAGGCCATGACACCATAGTGCAGGTGCTCTTGGACAAAGGTGCCGATGTCAACGCTCAGGGTGGAAGATACGGCAACGCCTTGCAAGCAACGGCCTTCGGAGGCCATGACACCATAGTGCAGGTGCTCTTGGACAAAGGTGCCGATGTCAACGCTGAGGGTGGATTCTACGGCAACGCCTTGCAAGCAGTGGCCGAAAGAGGCCATGACACCATAGTGCAGGTGCTCTTGGACAAAGGTGCCGATGTCAACGCTCAGGGTGGAGTATTCGGCAACGCCTTGCAAGCAGCGGCCCAAGGAGGCCATGACACCATAGTGCAGGTGCTCTTGGACAAAGGTGCCGATGTCAACGCTCAGGGTGGATACTACGGCAACGCCTTGCAAGCAGCGGCCGAAGGAGGCCATGACACCACAGTGCAGGTGCTCTTGGACAAAGGAGGAGCCGATGTCAACGCTCAGGGTGGAAGATACGGCAACACTTTGCAAGCAGCAATCAAAAACAACCATAATAATATTGTTAAAATCCTTATACAGGCAGGCGCACGTGAATACTGCGAAAATAAAAGCGAAAAAGAAGATAAAGATACAGATACAGAATAGGTATGACCTCTAGTTCTTATTTCACCCATCACCTCTAAAGTTCTATAGTTCGGCGTACGCAACCTCTTCGGTAGCCGAAAGCTATTTCCTCCTTAGATCCAGTATAATTAGAGGACCTTAGTATTTCAATTCTTTTGACACCATTTACAGGCTACGCCATTCATTCATAGGGTCGAAGAGTGTTTGTACAGCTCAATTACATATTCTCTCCTCCCTACCTCTAATATATTTCCGTAAATTCGTTATATCTACAATTCTACCATTTCTTACTAGAAGCTTTATTCTTACAAAAACCAACCTTGTATCTACACATTTCATATTATTTTTCTCAGTCTGTAGCAAATGGTAATACTAAAAATAAGCTGTGACAGTGTAATAGTCAAGTGCACAACCATGTGACATCACTCGTATTAGACTTAAGTAAATACCAAAGTGCCGCACATCAAGAACCAACATAACCTAGCCTCCTGATAGAGTCATCTCTGTCGTAGTCTATTTTCAGTTCTCTAATTGACTACTCACTTAGAATAGTATTTTTAAACCATGCTCAGAACCCTCGCTCCATCCCATACAGGCCTTCAAATGGGTCGTACTTGGGCTGGATGCATGGGCCGGAAGAGCATTTTTGCTAGCTGGGCTCTGCTGGGCTGTAAGAATCACGAGCCCGGGGGGAGGGGGGAGGGGGGGGTTTAACTGGGCTGGCTGTATAAAGCTTCAGAAAGTGGGTTGTCTATGTAAAAGTACGGTTACGAGCAATAGAATGATAGTTCGATACTACACGTAGAGGAGGTGGGTAAGCCCGACCTCTTATACCCTACATGCCTATGTGATCGACCGCTGTCAGCCATACTCCAACAGTCTACAGGGTCGAAAGTCGCCAGACCATATTAGTTTTTATTTGGACTCGCCTAGGGTTTCATATATTACCTTGCGCCGGACCAGGCGAATAATTCGGTGAGTTGGGTTGGGCTGGGCTGGTGGTATTTTTCTCCCCGGGTTTACCATATTGGAAGGCCTAATCCCATGCTACTAGTAGGGTTTCTAGTATCATGTAAAGAAAGAAAGAAAAAAAACTAATGCTGGTATTATTTGTGCATAAACCCTTGTAACTTGAATACACCCGTCGACCCAAGTTTATCACAGATAGTACAGATAGTACTGTAACTACTATACCACTCCATCTATAAAGATTCGCATCCTAGAGTAGATAAATTGGACCACTATCGCAGAGGGAGAGGGAGAGCAGAAACCCCGGGCCATGAATGACTGTAATTGTCAATAGCCAAGTCCATAGTTACCGCATTAGGAATTAGTTAAGGTTATTGTATATCACATAGTCAGGGACCACTACTGTACTAATCGGGAGGGTATTATATTAGCGGAATCGAGCAAGTAATGGGGATAAAATAATTTTACTTAGTATAAGTTAGTTTTTAGGGATATAAGTAGTAACTTAGCTATCAGAGAGCTCACCTTACAATTCAACTAAATCACTACGCTTTAAAGAATGAATTGGCCAAGCCGACCAGGGATAAGTAGGTTCCTAGTCCACATAAGATATCACATTCATAGGCAAAAGAAAAACGTTCAGGGTCTAATTTTTAGGGATTCGACTGTATTACGATCTCTTTCCCGGTTCCAACCTTCCAGATGACTTACTAAATAACCCAACCCAATACCCAAATAGTATTGTACGGGGACTAAAATTCTCGGTCAACCGAGAACCCTATCTACATATGACATCTTACTCAACAACACATAGATTAATGTAGATGATACATGAACTATCAACATATTCTTTCTCTAGTTGAAATTTCTGTTTCTTGTATACTATAGTATAGTGATCTCGGGCCTTTAGTTACCTTATAGGCGACCAGGTATTTTTGTCCCCGGTCCCACAATACTTAATGCCCAGCACACCTCACCCTCGACTCAATACTTACACCAACCCATCACCACACATCTCACTCCCCAACACGCAAACCATGAAACCATTCCACATATCAAAAACCTATATTGAAACCTACCCTACAAAAAAAACAAAAAAAACACCCCAAATACGCCAACACCTACAATATATATACATCCCACTAGACCCTCTCCTCAACCAAGACCTGTACATCCGTACTCTTGACAATCCCATCCACCAACTCCCTCCCTCTATACTCCTCGCTCTCCGCATCACCCATACCGGGGGCTTCAATCCTGGTTACAACCTGTCCTCTACTAAACTCCTCCGTCGAGCTATTCTCAGTCCTGCTCATCGAGTCCAACGCGTATCCGTTCGGCTCACCTCTGCTACGGCCGAGTCGAGATTTTTTTGTGTTGTTGTTGTTTGTGGGGCGGTTTGCTGAGTGGCTGTAGGAGCGGGAGCGGAAGGTTGAGGCGCCGAGGATGCTGGGGAGGTATTTTGAAAAGAACGGTTTTACGGCGGGGGCGGAGCCGAAGATGATACTGACGAGGACTTCGATGCTGTGTTTGTTAGTTGGGGTGTTTTGAAAGGGGGAGGGGAGGCTTACCTGGACCACATGATCATGTCGAGGTTGTCCCCTGGGTGTGTTAGTGGATAATAAGATGTGAAGAGGGGGGGAGGCGCTTACATGAGCCGTCAGCGGAGCCGATTGCTTTACTGACGCTCCAGAGACGGAAAGCACCTGCTAGGACGCCACTGTGGTGTGTGAGTTTGTGAGTTGCTTCTTTTGAGAAGGGGGGGGGGCTTACATTCCACCGAGGGAGAAGACGGCTATTAGACCCCATTTCTGGCGGATGGGGAGTTGGACTTTCCAGACCATCTTAATAGGGAGTAACCAGACGACGAGGTCGGTAAACATGTTGATTGATGGTAGACTGAATTGTAGTGCTTTCTGGTTAACGCAGGTGTGTTTGAAGTTCCCGGTGAGGTCGGGGTCTAGTTGGTTCCAGAGATACTCTACTGGGAAGCATTGAAGACATGAGGAGATGAATGCGGCGACTGTGAATGCGGAGCAGAAACACAGAATGGACCATGATAGGAGTACCATTCGCCCAGAGGGCTGTAGCCGGATTATGAATAGTAGCAGCGAAGCTTTACAGAATCCGAGGGCTAGGAAGTAGAGTATTTGCCCAGCGTAGGCGAGCTGTATAAGTGTTATTAACTGTACATATAGTTTCTTGGGGGAGGTTTGTGGGTTTACTTTTTGGTTTGTTACTCCGTCTTGCCAAGGTACGATCCATTGGTGCCTTCCAGTCCCTGTCCGGACACCTGGGGATTATTAACATTTGTTATAACAAAAGAGTAGTTCAACTATTAACTTACCTAAGCAATTATTGATTACCAACCCTACTGCGAGAGTCTAGACATTTATTCAGCAATTGACCAGAAAAAAAGAAAAAAAGAAATATAAAAAGGAATATTGTTACCGCGCTCACTAGCATACACCAATCGTCGGAGCCCATCTTCTTCAAAAGAACAGCCCGACAATATATCCGAGTAATCATGACAATGACCATAATGACCATCAGCGATATAGAACTCCCCAGTAGAATAGGCCCCCGATTCTGTGAAGTGACTGAGGTAGATGGTCCATCCCCAATTGGCTCCGGCGGCGGCGTTGCTCGTGCCAGTAGCTCGACGAGAATAGGTATTACTGCCATCTTTCCTAACCTTCACACACACACCAGCGCTAGGCGCAAATCCAAGACTTCAAAAACAGAACCAGCGACCAGGAATAGGATGGGGGGGGGGGGAATAAAAAAACAAATGACGAGAGAAGAGTAAAGGAAGGGGAAAAAAATAACCTTACTCTCCCATGTGGATCTTCCACTCTAGTTATGTATTGAAAGCTCACAAGCTCAACTAAACTAAGGGGGGCGATATCAAGCGAGTTACTTGTCTCTGGGTGGGGGGGCGATCCAAATAAGGTGTGGGGTTATTATACAAAAGGTGGCCGCCATGCTTCCCTACACTGCAGTAGTCGATATGCCGCAGTTCGACACTGCCGCGAGGCCTGAATCTCAATCCCTGGAAGGAAGCGAGTAATAAACCTTCTTGTATTCCTTTCTCACTTGTGGAGACACACCCACACACAGGTACGTACGCAGGCCGACACACCCGGGTATATTCAGGTGAGAAAGGGATTGTATGTATTGTCTAGAGTGTGTATACTATTCCTTGGCAGGCAATAGATAAGTGGAGCTGTATATTAGAGCCCGTACTGTCGGGACTCAGGCACATGAAACCTCTCCTGTCGCTTACGGCTATTGCCGAGTCATTATCCATGATCTAGTGCTCAGCATCGATCGTTGCAGAGGTCTCCACCCACTCCGAATAGAGTAAGAATTAATATATTGCCGGAAACCGGATCGAATCAGCAACTACACGCATACCAAAACTCGCTACTGTACTGATTGTCTGCCGGGGACTTTTGTAAATCTATTTAGACCCCACTAGAGAGCCGAAAGATGGGCGCTGTATCTACTCTAGAAGGATATATATTCGACTAACAGCGGAGATCTCCTTTTTGGTGTATTTTTTTTTTTTTTTTTTTTTTTTTTTTTTTTTTTTTTTCAAGCGATTTTATTATTCTGGGTACAAAATCTGGTATGCAGTATAAACTATGACCTAAAAAGAACCCTTCCCCTTCCTAAAAATAAAACACGACCCCTTCAAAATTCCAAATAAAAACCGATTTTTAACACAGGAAATGGAAAGAACATTTTAACAAAACCAATGTACTACTCAAATATAACTTCCTTCCTTCTGACTTATTGTCTTGGTGCCGTTATACACGGACTTGATAGGCTTGATAACTCCTTATGATTCGGAGTAGGTAATAGAGGTGAGAGAGGACGTAGTGAGGGAGGACGGCACGGGTGATGGAAGCGCTTTTTTGGGAAAATTTATTTTGTTTTGAACAACGAAGGTCCCGACGAGTAGCGTAAGGGCTTCGGAGCTCCAAATTTCGTCAAGGGATCTAATGTTGGGTAGGAGAGAGTTTCTGGACACGGCGAGACTGGGACAGTGCAGAAGCACGTGTTCTGTTGTTTCGGGAGAGAGAAGACATCTGGGACAGGTGTCAGGAGTGTGGAAGTTTATCCACGACTTATGGGCGTTTAGGTAGCTCTTTTCCACCCGCATTTGATGGAGACGGGAGGATTGAAACTTGTGAAGAGACATAAAGTATGGTGTTGTGAGGGAACAACCATATTTGTAGTAGCTGGGTGGGGGATAGAGAATCTCCCAATTCTTTAGAAGCTGTTGCTTGACCATAATCGAAAAACTTTTATGGCTAAGATTGGAGCCTAGTAACGGTTTAACTAGGGAACCTAAAAATTCGATTGGCAGGTGATTCACGCCTGCTTTGGCGACCGAATTCCACTTTTTGGGGGGATTGGGGAGGCCTTTGAGAAGTTCGGAGTGTGAGTAGCTCCGTTCGGGTGAGATGGTTGGAAACGACGGATCAAACCGGGCCATGACTGGGTTGTTAAAAGGGTGGGCAGTGGCAACTCGAATGGCGTGTTTGATTTTAAGGTAATGAAGGTAAAGTACTAATATTTCAAGGGGGACAGCGTGGGGACAACGTAACCATAGGACACAACTAACTTAATGGCAAGGCAACTATCCGTTGCAAGCAAAATACCAAGAGTTTGTGATGTAGTCACAGTGGGTTCAGCGATCGCGTAGCGATGTAATGGTAGAGAGGCAGCGAGAAGGAAAGTTTCTATTGAATCTAACTGAAGAGACGTTGCGTAAAGAAAGAAGAGAAAACTATTACAGAGAGGGAGCAACGCTCCCTTTTTATACCCAAAATCCCACTTTGTACAATGCCTTTGTTCCCTTCCGTAACACCTGTTACCCTACCTTCCTCCTTGTATGAGTCACGACAAGACTCACCCTGGCGTCCCTGATCATTCCGTGAAATAATGGGGGGGCGGATGCCTCCGCCCATAGAGCGTGTAGATTGGTCGACCTAAAGCAACCTAGGGCCCACCTGAGAACGGAATTCCAAAAGACCTCCATTTCTTTTAGGGCTGAGGTGGGGGTAAAAAGAGTGGCTCCATAGGTAAGCATGGGGCGAATAGCGAGAGTAGCGAGTTTCCTGCAGTTTCCTGAGGAAAGACCTTTTCCGGGGGAGGAAAATCTGTGAAGAATGCCGAAGGAGGCCTGGGCGGACGCCAGTCTTCTTATAAAATGATCGTTGGGGTTAAATGAGGGTGAGAACCAGTAGCCGACCCACCGGACTATTGGTTTTGGATGGAAGGTGTGTCCATCGATACACACGGGAAGATATGAGACTGGAGACTTGTCTCTGGGGGTGCGCCAGTGCATCAGCTCAGTTTTAGCGACTGAGAAGGATACGTTACGGGGGGCTGCATCGTTTTTAAGGCGATAGTAATTTTCTTGAAGTAAAAGAATGTTTTCCTCAACTGTGGGTGAGGCAACCGTGATGGCAAAGTCATCAACGTATGATAGGGTAATACCTGGTGATGGTTCCAGGTGGTGTAAAACGCTAACATAAATAACAAATAGTAAAGGAGAGATTGGGGATCCCTGGGGGACCCCAACTTGAACAGGAACAGCTAGCTTGGGGGAGCCTTTATAGAGTAAGGTGACCCAGCGATCGGATAGAAAGGACAGGATCCAATTGACCATATAGGAGGGAACGCTTTGGGAAGTAAGAATGGAGGCTAGGGTGTGTTTGACCACATTGTCGAAGCCGCCTTTGATATCTAAAAAGAGAGTGGAGACTTTCAGCTTAGCTAACTGCATAGCTCTGATTTCGTTGTAAAAGACAGTGGTGGCGTCTGAGGTGGAGAGGCCTGCGACTGAGCCGCACTGGTGTGGATGAACTAGGCCTGTGGCTTTCGCAATCTTTGCCAGTCTAAGGGTGACAACTTTCTCCAGGACTTTTGAAAAAGTTTGGAGAAGCACAATTATCCGATAGGAGGAGGTGGCTGTGTAGTCGTCTTTGCCTGGTTTGGCTAGGACAACACCGTTTGCCTTTTTTAAGGAAAGTGGGTGATAACCGCTTTTTAAAAGAGGGGTAAGTATTCTGGGAATGAGTGTGGGGTTAATCCTGTGGACACCTTTCCATATTGAGTAAGGAATGGAGTCGGGTCCTGGTGCCGACAGATTGGATGTTTTGGAAAGAACGTGCTGAATTTCTTCAGGGGTAATAGGGGGAACACTATGAAACCGTAGTGGGGGAGGGGAGCCAGTATCTGGCCTCGGGGGAAAGAATGCATTCACTAAATTTTCATTTAGGATTTGGGGTGTAGGGGAATTGGGAATGGACGGGATTCGGTCCTCAGATCTGGTGGCCATTTTCTTAAGCCGCCACATATCGGAAGGGGAAGCGTTGGACACAAACGTGTTCCAGTGGTCACGTTTGGCCTTTTTGATGGCGTTAAAGTAGGCGTTTTTGGCCGCTTTAAGCTCAAATGGAGGGGAGAATCCTTTGCGGTAGGACTTGTGAACGCTATGATAAATAGATCTTAATTGAGAAAGATTAGGGTTCCACCAGGGTTTCGACCATGATGAGACTCTCTTTGTGGGGGTATGTAAAAGAAGGACACTGTGAAGTTGATTAAAGGACTCGTCGAACCAGTTACCTAGATTGGAGGAGTCAGAGGGAAGTTGAAACTCGCTTAACTGGGGAGCAATAAGGTCCCAATTAGCGAGGGCCCAGTTAGGGGTGTTGTAGGGAGTAAAATCGGAGTCTGGGGGGGCCAGCTGACAGAGTATGACTCTGTGATCTGAGCCTGAGGGAACTGGTGGGATGAGCCACTTTTGAATTAGTTGAATTGCGGAGCGATTGGCCCAGGTAAAGTCGATAACGCTGTGTCGCTTTCTTGGGTCAGGGGAAATTCTGGTGTACTTCCCAGGTGTGTTAATGAGCGAAAAGCCGAGTTGATTGGCTAACCTAAAATAGGGAGTGGAAAGATTTAGTTCTGTTGTGGAGAACTTTCGTAAAGGATCCGCGGCAGGAGAGTGAACACTGAAGTCTCCAACAACGACGGTAGGGACAGACGAGGCCTGAAAGGCTAAATAAGGAGGAACGGATCTGACAGAGTCGGACACCTGTCTGTTGTAAACATTAACGAGTGTTAAGGATGTAAATGTACGATTTGAAGTGGAAAAATGTAATGTAATGAGCGCGATGTCCCCTCGGTGCGAGGGGGTTCCTTTTTGGTGTATACCCCCCCCCCAATTATATATCGCCATAATTGCACTGCGTAAAGTTACACATAAGCTAAAATGTCTTTTTCTTTCCGGGTCCTTAACCGAGAAGAACAGATAGATAGATCCCCCCCCATCGCGTGGTTTTCGACGACTATTCCAATACCATGAACCCAGTACCGTGGCGTCTCACGAATGAAATCCCAAACCGAAATAAAAACAAAAGAGGATATAAATACCTCGGTAGTCAAAAAGACAGAAGAACAAAGTGAGGCAAAGTAAAGCAACAGACAGAACTTGACGTTTTCCCCCAAAAGTGCGGGGGATTTCCCCCCCACCCCCTTGCTCGTGATCCCGGAACCTCGGTTGCGACTCCCCACGTGGGCAGTTACGCAAAACCCGGGAGAACGAGGGGAAGGGGGAAACCCTATCCGGAAGAAGAGAAATAGTGGGTCTGCCTTCTTTCTGCAAGGTACCGGTGGTTATGATTCGTTGGTTGAATTTTTTTTTTTTTTTTTTTGCGAAGTAGGTGATGACTGTGTTCCCAGAGACTGGTCCTTGGGGTAGGTGACATGACGGGCGTAAATGTTTATTTTCTTTTTTTTCCTACTTACCTCCCCTCCCCTACTGTCTCTCCCCAATTCTACGGTGCTGGGTCCTCTGGTGGGTTTTTTTTTAAAGGCTTTCGGAAATAACGGTGGTTTCTCCCCGGGGCTGTGTGGCTTGCTGCGTAAGAAAAGGAATAACTTTAATCTTAGTTTTTTAACGAGGTGTGAAATATTACTAGTTATGTTATAGTGTAAAGTCGGCATTTGTTTCCCCCGTTGTAGGGAGTGAAGTGGAGACTTGAATGTATAGGGCGGAGGAAGATCTTGGGGCTGGGCGAGGAACGTGACGAGTTGCGGTGCAGTTATCTCTCATGTATCTTCCCTGGTGTACATGCTCGGCAGGCACCTGACAAGGCAAGTGTTGGACAGGGGCTCTTGTATGAAAGGAAACGGCCTTGCTATAGTAGGGGAAGGATGTTTATCGATTGCGTTGCCCGGTACTTCTTGCCTGTCCCGAGTACCTGAAGTTCATAGTGGAACGCGTACTACATGCAGGTACCAGTAATCAAGTATTAACGCTTGTAGATAGAGTAATGTTTAGTATTTATGTTTTTAGAAGTTGATTCTAGTAGCCATCCTACGCAGAGATATGCAATTGTGGTGGTGGTGAGTGAGAATATTCCATTCTTCAACTATAATCATGATATTCGAACACTACGACTCCAAAAGCAATCCCTCTGCATAGTATCTACTTCTCATAAAATATCACTCGCCCCCCACACCGTGATTTCTCATCTGAAACCCCTATATCTAGAAGAATCATCGCCAAAGCTTGGCCTGCGATCATAAATGTACCAAACAAGAGCACACGAATCACATCCAACAAAAGAACCAAGCCTCCAATAGAGTAGACAAACCCCCTCATAACCCTCACCATTAACCCAATAAGAATATTCATCATCACCCAATCTCCCGACAGCTCCAAAACGGATAGCTCGGTTGCCTAGGCAGCCGTGTCTTACCTTTGTGATGATGCATCTCAGCCCATCTCCCTCTTTTTCTTCCCCCCCCCCCAGCTCCGCAATATCCCAGGGGGTGTATCTAATTTTTTTTCTCTCCACCTACCATCCACACAGAGAAAAATAATAATGATAATGGCGGACCCATTATCGCTAGAGTCTTCAATCGCCAGTCTTATCTCAGTTGGCACTCGAATCTCTACCCAGCTGCAGCAATTCCTCGACGACGGCAGTGCTCAGTCTACCGACGACATCAGCGAGCTAGCTACGGAGCTCACGGACCTCTGCAGGATCTTGAAACAGCTGCAGGATGCGTTCGGTAGGAATAATGGCTCTGTATATCATAGAGAGCTCTGGCTGGACTTTAGGAACGTCTTGGCGAGCTGTATGGACAAGTTTGTGCAGTTGCGGATGTTGGTGAGTGCGCACGAGGTGAACAAGAGTGACGAAGGGTGGAGCAGGAAGTGGAGATGTTGGAATAAGACGTTCCAGGAGAAGGAGGTGAGCATGCTGAAGGTGCAGCTGGAGGCGCATAAGGCAACTCTGAGCATCTCGTTGCTGCTGTCTGATGAGTGAGTTTGGCCCCCCGGATATATACAACTTGCATGCATATTTCCCCTTCCCCCCTTGCTGATGGATACAGCATTGAGCCTACATCGGTCAAGGATACGACCGACATGATTGAAACAACGGCGAGGGAGATCATAGGGAGGCTGACGGAGGAAGCGGACGGGGAAACAACATCTACAAAGTACCAGGACAGCTCAATCCTGCAGAGATACCTGACCAGTGCCTCTTCTGTGGTCTCGTCGCGGACAACATCTCCAGCTGAGGCGCACCCGGAGGAAGCCACAGAGCCTCACAGCCAGCACCCGCCAATCATCACCAACACACCGACAGCCAGTGTTATTGCTACAAACATTGGTAAGAAGGTGAGCCTATCAGAGCTGAAGAATGGAGGGAGACGCCCGCCGGCCACGACCCCGTCACGGCCACCCTCATACATCCCCACATCCCCGCTGAAGAGCTCGTCCACAATGCCGCCCCCGCCACCAAGACACAAGACAGACCCCTCCACCACACCCAAATCCCTCCACGCCCGAACCCTATCCCTCCCCACAAACAAGACCGCCTCCGCCCTTCCCAGACCCTCCCCCGTGTCCACCAAGCTTCCCATCAGCACATCCCACACCCGCACCGCCTCTCTCCCATCCAACAAAACCCCCCCAACACCCCGCCCCCTCCCTCTCCCCCCACCATCCCCGTCCACAACCCTATTCGCCAAGCTCGCCGCCAGCAGAGGAAAGCCCCCACCCTCCCCACCACCAAACCTCTTCGCCGACGAGCTCACAACAGCCTACAACGAGCCCACCGACACCCACACCTGGTGCCACCCGACCTCCACCCGCACCAAATGCACCAAAGAGCAAGAATCCGCAATCTGCAACCTCTACCTCGAAACCCTCGGCGACCAACGCGACATGGAAAAAACCAAAGCAATGTTCAAGCAGAAAGAAGCCTGGACCAAACTCAAAGCCACCAGCGAGAAGCTAGAAAAAACCTGTGCCGACCTCTTCCGCAAGATCTGGTCAAAGCTCCAAGAGGGAATCACAAGACTAGCAAATATGTACAACTACTTTGAACTCATGAATGACAACTCGGTCGCTGTTCCCGAGGATACGATGGGGGTGTGGGTTTCAACGCTCACGAGGTTGTTGAAGGAGTTGTTGCATCTCAGGAAGAGGGTGCAGGCGAGACATGAGAGGGTCCAGGGCGTCTTTGTGGAGAGGGATATGATGTATACGAGAGCGATTAGAACTATCACCGTTACGCTGCTCGAGATGGGCGTTATTGGTAGGGTGTCGAAGCCTTGTGGGGAGGATACGAAGTTGGTTGCTAAGCAGTTTGAGATGACGTATGTTTGCATTTATTCTCATGTGTGTGGGTGTCATAAGTACTGATTTTTTTTTTTTTTGTGGTATAGACTTGAGTATGCGCAACAGTCGGTTGCAGAGGCCGGTCAGAGTATCTTGAGTGGGTTAGACTTGAGCTTCGTGCATATTGAGAAGGTCGTTGATGCGACAAAAGACCTCATCCCGGCGTTTGGCATCGTGTCGAGGGGCACCATATCGCCAAAGAGGAGGCTCCCGACGGATCCTAGGGTTATTGAGGAGCTCAAGGTCACGTCGGTGAGGATCAACGAAGGCTTTCAGCGAGTATCCCATGTCATGAGCTTGGGCACTATGGAGGTGGTGCGCGGAGAGTCTAGGCTTGCGGAGCGCCCAGATCATCTAGATAAGCGGATATATGTCGAATTTAAGGGGGGTAAGTTTGTTATTTGAGGACTCGAATTGGAAACTTAATAGGGTGGTGGTTAGTTTGTTTAATGTTAATGTAATTATGGTAAGGCCGGTTGGGGAGTTTGAGATTTATGGTAATATTTTTTTTGCGGAGGATGGGGATTATTGTTATGGCATAGGTAGCATTATTATAACAATTAATATTGGACTTTAACTTATCGTGGCCTACGAAGGTCTTATAGTTTGAGGTGTGTGGGGTGGTTGGCTGGTATGAAGAAATACATGGAGCATTCCTAAACGGGATAATTACAAAAGCGAAATACAAAAGTAAAGGTTGGGTTGGCTTGGTACCGATGACCGGTAAGACTAGATTTAACTAACACGACGCAGTATGTTCAACTAGTTTATCTGAATGTCCCATCCCTAGGTAAGTAGGGCATTATAGCTAATTTACAAGACCTTCACGGCGGCTATAACACGAGTGACAATCCATGAACCAACAACACGACCACCCACCACCCACATCACCACTCACCCAACCAAGCATAATTTTTTCTTCATCCCCTCGCCACCAGCCAGGAAAACAACGAAAAAACCCTACTCTCGCACCAACCTGGAAACAGTAAAATACCAGGAATACAACGAGAACCCAAGAGGAATACGCAAGTGCCAGAGCCTCTCTGAATCATCCAGATTAACCAAAAAAGAAAAATGTAAAAAAAAAACGATACTTCGATTTCGTGGAACCAGTTTCAGCCTTTATAGTGAGAAAACAAAAAAGGAGATAACACACTTGATCTAAGCCGAGGCTAAGAGAGCTGGTTTTTTTTTTTAGAAAAGAAATAGGGAACAGTGAATTTATATATGGTAGTGAAAGTGCCAAGGCTGAATTGGCCCCTGTCGTGTATAACTCTGGCGGTGAATTTGAGGTTGTAGTTGTGTGGGCGAGTGATGGCGTGGGTGACTACTCGTAGTCTTCAAGCGTTTCCGGAGTACGGTAACGAAGGTCAGCCACTGACTCAGGTGAATTTGTATGCATACATAATTATAGTGTGAAAAAAAGTGACTCGCTAAAAAAAAACATGTCAGGCCTCAAACTCGTTCCCCCCATTAGCAGCAATAATTACAGCGAGCCTGCCAGGCATAGAAGAAGTAAGCTCATTGAAAAAATTTACGGTCCAGGCTTAGCCATTCATCTACCAAAATAGCTTTAATAGCTGCATCTGTGTAATTCCACCCTATCCTCTCTTTAACCCTGCGCTTGATGTGGTTCCATACTTGCTCAATTACATTAATATCAGGCGAAGAAGAGGGCAGCATAATTTTGGTGAAACCATTATCTAATATTTCAACAATATTGTTTTTGTAGGTGTGAAGGGCTGCATTATCCTCTAAGAAATACAAAAGAGTTTGGAGTGACTGCATTTGGGTAGTGTTCATCATGGGACGATTCGGGTTCGGGGCCTGATTTTTGGTGAAGGAACCGCCCCAATGGGGGGATAACCGGCGGGGCCCACTGCAGTTAATTAGGTTAAATTTAGGTTAATGGAGGATTTTTAAAGGGCAAACCCGACCCGGCCAGGGAATAGGGCGGTTCGGGGCGGTTTCTTGGCGCGGTTCCCTGGTTAGTTTGGGGACCGACCCCCCATGACGAACACTACTCGCTTGCCCAGTGCAGTGGTGGGGCTTCGTGAATGAGGTAGGAACTGGTACTTCAAAAACCCATTTTTCTCCGGAAAGTACAACAATTTAACCTCTACACAATCTTTCCCTCTCCCACTCCAAAGCGCTTCTGGCCGTAAAGTCTATAAAGAATTTAATTATCATGAGCAATTGCCAGCGCTACCTCCAGTACTTCACTGCGGAGCTCGCTGGCACTCTGGACCGCTTACCTGAGTCAGTGGCTGACCCCGTTGCCGTACTCCGGAAACACTTGAAGACTTCGAGTACATGTAGTTGCAGTAGTGGTGTTTTAGAAATGGGTTGCGGTAATGGGTGTGGTTCAGGTAGATAAGTATCATGAGTTCTCACTCGCATAGTTTTTCTGGTGCCGGTGTTTTGTTTTTTGTTTCCCCCAATAATTGGCTGGTTCCGGTGGGCCTGGAGTAAGTACTCCTGGAGGCTCGACCCTCATTATGTATTAGTAATTAACATAAGTAGCTTTTGGTATATAAGAGTAATAGTGATCAACAAACCACTAGGGTTGCATGTACTTAAATGATAAATTCATTCATTCATTCATCAACAAACCACTTAGTAATAACTATAGTAACTACGTAGTATACTACTTAAGTGAAGCATCACGTGCAAACATATATGACATTAGTTGGTTTAGAAAACTAGAGCTGAGGTTTCTAAAATAAAGTGATTTTCTTGCGAGTTTGGTGACGTTTCAAAGATTTTTCGGTAATGTTCGCATAAATTGTAGTCATTAGATATCACTCGGCTAGAAATGCCAACTCTTGGCCTTCTATTTCTTTATACGCATGTTTTTTTAGCTGAGTTTTAATCCTACTAATCTACGCCTTTGTCAACCTAGCACACTATCCACAGCATATGCTATCAGCACCTCAGCCGACCCAAAGGCCCTCCATAACCCCAAGTCATGCCTGCTACTATTCCCTACGAATGACACCACCCAGAGTCGGCACAAAAAATGCCGCTATCTAGTAGTCTCTATTCACCAAATCACCTCCGCAGGCGCTAGGTGAAAAATCCACCCCAAACAGCCCAACCAAGATTTCAAGGCAGCCCGCCCTCCACACGCTGGGGGTAAGCTGACGGGGGATCACGTTTTATATCCGTAGTTACGATGTAGTAGGAGGCTGGAATTTATTGGCTTATGACGGTGATTGATAGGTTCTCCAGATGATGGAGTGGACTTGCTATCTGGAGACCAGTCAGGGGGCGTTACATGGTTACTATTCGGGAGGTTCGGGCTAGCGTAGAATTTCATACTATCTGATTGGGAATATTCTGGGGAGATGCTACTAGGACAGGCTTCTTAGGTTTCATCCGGCGCTGGGTTTGCTGATGTGCTTTTGGGGATGCGGTGATGGTGGTAGTGGGGGATATTTGTAGCTGACACTATTCGGTAAGGATCAGGCGGGTTAGGCGTAGGGTTGAATTTAATTCGACGCCAGAGAGACTTCAAAAGCTTTGTAGGGTTATTCGCCGTGTTCTCTTCAGTCTCTACTACTTGGTTACCCTAAAATTAGTAGGTCCCACTTGTAAATAAAGGAGTTGAGGGAGTTAGTTCCGCACTCACATATTGTCTGCCATTTCGTTTAAATACAACAAGTATTGACTGGCTTGATACCTGACAATGTATCTTTTTTCTCCAAGTAAAACTCCGAATTATGTTGAGAAAATGAGGTATTTGCGCCATCGTTTGAGAAAGCATGGGATTGGCATGCCGGAACCCTCCTATACTCTATGACGTCGAAATCATATCCTGAATCCATGGATAACTAGTTCTCGCCAATTTTCTAGGGCACAAACAGCCTAGAAGCGTAAGAAACCTGATTAAAAGGGCTCTTGTTAAGTCTGGGGTTTACCGAGCCTCTGGTTGGCTGAGAAACTCAGAAAATCATAAGCAGCCCGGTGAAAACAAAAAACAAAATGCGCTATAAACTAGTTCCATGTCTAGGCTCTAATTTCAACTTACTGGATCATGAGGTATTAAGGAGTAGCGCTAGATTTGAGATCCCGAAAGAAACCCCGGGGTACCGGTTTTCCAGCACCACCTAGGAACTCCGAGAGTAGGAATGATATGGCCGAGAGTTTACCGGTGCCAAGAGGGCTAGTATCAGACACTAGTATAGCTATTCGTGAGCATAGACTCGTAGGACGGGATATTTAGGAATGTTAGAGAAGCCAGATGACGCAAAAGTTTCATTCGATGCGAGGGGTGTTAGCTACTTGTAGCCACGACTACCACTTCCTGAGAATCTGCTGATAGGTATAGACTATCAACTAGTTCTGATAAGGGAACTTGAGTGATTTAAGAGGAGCCACAACTCGAGGTAGGAGTTGATGTGGTTTGCACATATAGACAGATAAAAATTTTTCTCGGGTCGGTGCGGCTATAGAGTTTAATACAGCTCACAGTAGCGAATCTATTATCATCCGACTGCTCATCAGGGGTAGATGTAATTTTTTTAGATCTTACCGGAAGGACAAGCCCGACCTGGCTGCTGGGCTCGAGAAGGCTTGTAGAATACGAGTACCGGGCTCGAGTGATGTCTCCTGATTTGCTACGGTAGTGGATGTAAGACTGGGTCGGATATGGACTAGTCTATTCCTGCTACCAGAGACCTATCAACCATAAATCTTTCTTTCACCCCCCATTTGTCTAGTTAAACAACGCATTGCGAATTCCAAAGCACACACGTTATAAGTGGCGCCTCCCGCTTGTGGTTTCCCCTGGGATATTCACGAAGCTTCCTAGGTAACTATTGATCACTGATATGTTGTGGGTTCTCGGAGTTCAAAGTGGGGGGACGTGACTGTTGTACTCTAACTAAAACACCCCTTGTAAGCGGACGTGAGCATCCTGGAGCCGACGTGCCACTACATCACACTATCCAAACTCAAATAACAAGTCAGCTGTTACTCGTGCGTGTGCATTGTGCAAGGGAGGGTCGTTTACCTTAATCTTACAGCGAGAGATAGTGATGAGTAAACAGTTAAATGTCTGTTGAGCCGCGGTTCATAGACGTCTGGAGTAGAATGCGATTTTAAAATGGGTAACTCTGGGGGTGAGGTGTGGGGCGTCTTGTTTGAGGTATTTTAGTTAATTAGAAGGCGAGTTAGATTGTTCAGTCAATCATCTACGGTAAAGGCTACGGGCTTTTTGCGTTGTTATGTGGCCGAGTGAGCTCTTATGATCTGGGTTTCTACCTCAGCGCAACACCTGGCTTCAGCTCCAGGAGACCAGCAGTATAGTTCTTGAAGCGGGACTGAAAACAGAGGATAACCTCTCGTACGTGGGGGGAGCATATCCCCGAGCGATCGTGGATCTATTGGACTCGCTATCCACAATGGCACGCGAGCGATAAGTATCTCAAACAAACGCGATTTTCCCATCTATGATGCGCTCAATACCAATACCAATCTTGCTTCCTATTACGGCTTACCGAACTCATAGCCGTGCTTGGCCGCCGAGTTTTTTTGCAGGACCTCATGACGTATTAACCGGGCGCTATGCCTGGTTGGTGGCGGATGCTACCCCCCACCGCCACACTCCGACTCCGATAAATATTATTACCCAACAACCGGAAAATCCTTTCACCGCCCAAACAATACACAACAACAAGCTTTCTAGGCCTAAGGAGACTTTCCACGAATCCAAAACCTCCCGAATAATAACAGATTTCACGGCTACAGAGATGAATACTCCGCCTATCAATTGTATATCATTATTCACTACCAGTCATTGATTCGTTCCGATATCAGGTTTCACTCGAGCTCACCATGAGCTCAGAGTACTTTCATTCTGCCTCTAAGGGCACATAACGGAGTTCCCAGGTGGGGGAGATACTCGTGTGTAACAATAAACGCGCGCCGCGCCGGCCTCTCGGGAGAGCCTAACTTAAATCAAAATGTCAACACAGTAGTATTACTGCATGCCATGGCTGTTCCCGAGTTCCGATAAATATTCCTATTACGGTCTTTCAACTTCCCACTTGGTGCTAGCATACGTTTAATTCCAACTTTATATTGGGGTATTGGGTCATGATACCGACTGGTGAAACTGCAAGGAGATATTCTTCAAGTACTGGATTCGGTAATGGACGGCGAACGCACTTTAACCTCACCTGTAATGTAGGACTTATGGGAGACCGCCACAATGGGGACCGTGCATTTTTCATGGTTTTTTCTGCAGCTGCCAACTGTGGAATGGGGATTATGGGTAGCCTTGTGATATTGTACGAGGGCTATATATATTGGGGCTTCCTCCCCTCTGAATAATGTTTTTACAACGGTCTATTCGTGTTCTATCACTTGGCTTCAGTACCAAATATTCAACTCTTAGAGTTTACTGGTAATTCTTACCAACAACAAAAAAATGGCGGATTCTTCAACACCATCATCTTCTTCAATCTCTGAGAATGAGGAGCTCAGAAAGTATTATTCACACCTCCTAAGTTCTCCTGTATAGTACTAATATTACCCCCCCCTTAGATCTCCTCCACCCGTAGAAACAACCTACGAAACACTCAACCCACCTAACGACATAAACCTCCCCTACCGTACCCTTACCTCTTCCGCAAATCTGAAAGAGTACACCGAAGAAACCCCCAGCGGCCTTGTTCTCAAAAAGACCTTTTCCCGCAAATCAAACACACTGGAAACACACAAACTTGTAACCTTTACCATCGACGACCCCGAAAACCCCAAGAACTGGAGCAAAGCCTATAAATGGTACTGCACGATGATTATCGCGATGGTGTGCTTTGTAGTCGCGTTTGCGTCGAGTGTTGTTACTGCGGATATCCCTGGCGTCATGGAAGATCTGCACGCCAGTGAGGAGGTAGCATTGCTAAGTATTACATTGTTCGTAGTGGGTTTCGGACTAGGGCCAATGGTTTTTGCACCGCTTAGTGAGGTTTTGGGGCGGAAGATTATATACACTACCACGCTAGGAGTGGCGGTACTGTTTATTATTCCAGGAGCTGTAGCAAAGAATATTGAAACTTTGCTTATTGCGAGGGCGATCGACGGGATTGCGTTCAGTGCGCCTATGACACTGGTAGGCGGGAGTTTGGCAGATTTATGGAGAACGGAGGAGAGAGGAATCCCCATGGCTGCTTTTAGCGCTGCTCCCTTTTTAGGCCCAGCTATTGGTATGTTGAATAACCACTCCCTCTAGTAAATTATACTGACCAAGCTTTACAGGTCCCCTCGTCGGTGGTTTCCTCTCCCAAGCAGGTGGCTGGAGATGGCTCTACTGGATCCAACTCATTCTCTCCGCCGTAATCTACCTTCTCATGGTATTCACCGTACCCGAGACTTACGCCCCAACGATTCTCGCCGCCCGAGCCAAAAAAGTCCGAGCCGAAACCGGCGACCCCCTCTTCGTCACCGAACAAGAGCTCGACAAACGCAGCTTCTTCGAGAGACTCTCCCTCTTCCTTATCCGCCCCTTCCAGCTCCTATTCGGCGAACTCATCGTCTTCCTCATATCAGTATACATGAGTGTTCTCTACGGCCTCCTGTACATGTTCTTCATCGCGTACCCGATCGTCTACCAAGAAGGAAAAGGATACAGTGCCGGTATAACTGGACTGATGTTCATCCCTATCGCAATCGGTGTAGTCATCTCAGCTTTCTGTGCGCCGTGGGTTAATAAAGCCTACCTTGTCCGTGCAGCGAAATTTAATGGCCACCCGCCACCAGAAGTTAGGTTGATCCCAATGATGTATAGCTGCTGGTTCATCCCCATTGGGTTGTTCATCTTTGCGTGGTCGAGTTATCCGCGGTTATCATGGGTTGGACCTGCGTTGGGTGGATTCCCGATCGGGTTTGGGTTTATCTTTTTGTATAATTCTGCTAATAACTATCTCGGTTTGTCCCCCCCCCCCCCCTCACCCCCTGGTTATTTTGAGGTTGACTTCTTTTTTTTTTTTTTTTACTAATTGGTGTGTATATAGTGGACTCGTACCAACATCAAGCTGCGTCTGCGCTCGCTGCAAAGACGTTTCTTCGCTCTATTTGGGGTGCGGCGACAGTTCTGTTTACGACGCAGATGTATCATCGCCTCGGATACCAGTGGGCTACTAGTCTGTTGGGATTTATTGCGTTAGGATGCTGTGCGATCCCGTATTTATTCTACTTTAAGGGTGCGGCGATCAGGAAGAATGCAAAGTATGCGTATTCACCGACTATGGAGACTACTGCTGCTGGGGATGTAGAGAAGGGGAATTAGGTGTGTTTATGAGGGTAGATTATGGAAAGTTTTAGAGGGGAGGGTAGAGAGGGTTGGGTGAATTTAAGGATAGATGGCTATAAACGGGGGGGAAGAGAGCATGGTAGGAGTTTATGCTTTATGTTTTAATTACTGCACGATAGATGTTTCTTTTGGTGTTTTTGGTTTATAATGAAGGGTGGTTTTGTATATAATATTTAATTTACAAGTTATGTAAAGAGTTCAATATCTCCGTGAAATTTTTTTTGCATACTAGTTGGCTTATCTATAGTTTACGCTCTAGCCTATTGTTTTCTCTCCAGTGCGTGCATACGATTTTCTCTATGTACTAATAGCTTAGCTATATACTACTGGTGACTCCTTGTAGCTCAGCTATCATTACCTCAGCTATACTTAATGTTTGGTCCGCTAGTACAGCCACTAGCAAAAAGGTCGGGAGATAAAAGCAGCCAACACATAAACCTACAAGTACTCTAACATAGCAAGAGCTCTCTGGCAACACAATACCTTGGTTAGGCTATAGTGGCAAATCAGACGAACCCTAAGGCTTAGCAAAGATGTGACTCTCAGGTGAGTAACCACCTCTGAGTCAGTAGAAATTTCGCCGCAAGACATACAAGGGTCGCGTCGGCCAATTTAGTCTTGGCGCACCTTCCACCTCTCGTATATAACCCCGCCGTTCCCACGTCCCTCTTCTCTCACCCAGCTCGCTTTGCCTATATGGCTTAGATCAAGTGTAGTATCTGTTCTTTTCAGTATAAAAGCTGAAATCGGTCTTACGAGACCTATATCTCTTTTACACATTTTTTTTGCCATCGGGATTTCAAGGCTCTGTGCTTGCATATTCCTTGATTTCTCACTGTGTCCCTGGTATTGCACTGTTTCCAGGTTGATGCGAATTTTGTGGTTTTCGTTGTTTTTCCTGGCTGTTTGGCGAGGAGATGAAGAAAACTGTGGGCTTGGGGTGCGTTTGTTTTGTTTTAGCTAGGTGACACTTTCTTATGTTTTGGTTTCTTGATTAGCTCTTGGTGCGCTCTCTCGAGATTTAATGGTCATTTGAAGGTTTCCTCGGTAAATGAGTGTAACTGCTGTGACTTCAGCCATTTTCTGTTTTGAGTATTTGTACACCTTTATTGGCTGATCCGATTAGATTAGGTCATACCAAGTTCAATAGAGTTCCTTAATCATGGATTGGATTCTTGTTTCGTAGCATAGAGATAATAGGTACTGTGGGCATTGTAGAGTTTATACCACGTATACCCTACAGCGTACGGCAAAAAATATCAAGAAACCAGGGTCTGCTACCAGGGTATTGTGTCCAATCCTACTACTAGAATCTTCGCCAAAAACCTAAAGAGTGAATAAAAGTACCAAATCTTATGTCTCACGCTTCTCGATCTTTTTTGCCGATCGCTTTATTTACAAGGCTCTATGTGGATTGGGCCGTTCTATATCCCAATATATATTTATATGTTTATGGTTGTCAAGAGGTGGGCTGTAGTCCGTCCAGTCCAACATTTGGACGGACTGTCTTGGCTGGAACATTGTAGTCGGACTACTGGACTGGATGGACTGTAACCCACTTTTTAGCAAATATGAATTTTAATAGTATACAATGGGTGAAGACGCCATTATTATTCAAAGACTAGGCGCCTGGTGATACCACTGCTACTTTGGTTTCGGCGATGAGTTTATTGGACTGAACCCTAGCCCTGATACGATCCGTGGCTGCGGTTTATAAGTTTAGGGCCGATGAAAGGATATCACGCAGGCCTTCAAATGTGCATTGGATAGATTTAACTCATTGTGTAATTCTTCAATTACGTTTTAGGTGGAGGGTGTGTTGAAAGAGGAGTAGCCATATATAAGGTAGACGATGAGCGCTTGGTTGCTTATCTAAGAGGACTCCCTATACCTAGTCTATATACTAAGACACTATACACTGGGTTTCTCTCTAACTTCTCATATACCTTGTACCTAAACTTTACGGTACCTAATTAGTGATGATACCACCATCAGAACATTTAAAACTACCGAGTGATAACGTATGAATAAGGGTCAATGATACTCGTTATTCCCACAGTCCTCCCCCTTTCAACGTCATTTATAGCAAATGAATTCACTAAAAGGCTACGTATAAATACAACGCAACAGTGATACCTGTTTTTCTGCTCACGGCAAATATCTCTTACTCATCAAGCGGTACCCGGCTATGAGTGGCATTATAATAGACGGCTCTACATCTCCGTGGATCCAAATAACCGCTCACAAAAGTTTTCTCTAGATCTCAAAGACCAAAATCACTGTATAGTGGGGTTCTAGATTCTTCTTAGAAGATAATGTAGCAACGGGCGAGATTTCTCTCCGCGGTATAAGAAAAATGCTATTGCAGAAAGGGTCTCGGTCTATTCATAGTGTGGACTACGGGGGATTCTCCGGCACGTTGAGCTGCTCGTCAGTCATTGGGTTATTTAGGATGTTTTAGATTATTATAGTCCCGTTACTATCCTTCTGAGGGTATAGGATGGTAGGTTTACATCACTCGCGTAAAATTACTACCGCTGAACTAGGGGAGATGGAAGGCTTTAATGTTCTCGGCTTAAGGGGTAAAAGCACTCGCCGAATACGGAGATGCTATTTCGGCAACGGATGAGGAAGTTGGTAGCTACCGAGCTGCTCCACTCCCGAGCGATGCTTAATAAGGAAAAGCCTTAGTGGCCGCGGAGGTGGTGGGGAGTCACTGACATCAACTTCGCATAGCACGGTTACCTACGGCGTTTTGATTTCCCAACGTCTCAGCATACTCCATACGTCATTCAGCGCAAAACAAGAACGGAATGCCAAGAATCAAGAAAATATACTGAGTTTGTTTTATAAAAATAATTAATCCTCATAAAATTGCTTTAAATTTTCACGACACCCACGGAGTCAACTCCGTAAATTGCTCATATAGATTTTTTCGAGATTACAAGTGCTATTTTCCTTCTAAAATGTTGAAGCTGTACCCGTATTAGAATTTTATATCTGTTGGGCCTTAAGGGAGTCTCATGCTTAAAGTGGTATAGAAAGGAAATAAAATGCTATGATGCAAATATTTCTCATTCTGAGAACGAAGAGTTAATGCTCCTGGGTAAGGTGTTCTGTGATGTGATCTCATTGAGGGAAATTACCAGTAAATGGTCTTGCTCATTCTCGAAACTTATGAGAGTCAAGAAGAATATAAACTCTCTCTTTTCCTTTCCTTCTCATTATCATCTCAACAATCGACTACATTTATTCAATAAGCCCTTCGACCCTCACAGCTCGCTTTTTGCAATAAATTATTCTTTATATATTCCAGTCCAAAAGTCATATATCCCTCGCTCAAAGTAAGTATTTTTTTTATTTTCACCCTTATATAACTGTTTTAACACACCTTAGATGGTATTCGTCAAGGTCTCCGCACTTCCCGTTCTCCTCTTCGCCGTCTCCGGTCTTGCAGCCCCAGTTGTCGTTGAAGATACTGCAGCCCCGGTTGTCGTTGAGGATACTGCAACCCCAGTTGTCGTTCAAACATTTGCTACTCCCGGGACTAACACCAATACCAACACGAACACAAACACCAATACCAACACCAACTCAAACCTCAATAACAACCTCGTCGGCTACTGTACCTACAACCCTGATGGTGTTCTCATCCCTGTTCCCTACAACACCTTTCCTGTAGCTACTGCTGTAGCCGTAGACACTCCTGTAGCCACCGCAGTTACTCTTCCTGCAGTACTCGGTACTGGCGCCGATCCAGATTCTACCATCGATCTTGAAACCCTTGATAAACGCCAGAATATCAACCAAAACATCAACGACAACAAGAACACAAACGCCAATTTCGGCGGTTTCGGCGGTTTCGGTGGTTTCGGTCCCATTGGTTTCCGCCGCTTCGGCTATGGTCCATTTGGTTTTTTTAAGCGCGATGAGAGCTCAGCCAATCTCGAAAAGCGCCACCCTGACGACGATGGAAACCAGAATTTCAACCAGAATATCAACAATAACGATAACACCAACGCTAACTTGTTTGGCAACCGGTTTGGTGGATTTGGTCCATTTGGGGGCGTCTTTGACGGCGGGTTTGGTAGGTATGGGGGTGGTCTCTTTGGTGGATACGGAGGCGGATTCGGGGATGGATTCGGGGACGGTGGTAACTCGAACGTAAATATAAACTCCAATAGCAACTCTAACGCCAACGGAAACGGAAACTTTTTCGGGCCCTATGCAAAACGTGATGCTGCACCTTCACCACAGAACGTAAACACCAATATTAATTCCAACACCAACACCAATGCCAACAGAAATGGCTTCCGTTATGGTCCCGGCTTCGGTTTCGGCCGTTATGGATTTGGCAGATTCGGCCCCTACCGAGCGGATGTGGCAGACGACAGTACCGCAGCAGCTGATGACTCGGTATCTGACGATGGTACTGCAGCAGTTGATGACTCGGTATCTGACGATGGTACTGCAGCAGTTGATGACTCGGCATCTGACGATGGTACCGCAACAGCTGATGACTCGGACTCGGACTCGGACTCCGACGATGATGGTAATGCGCCAGAGGAAGACGGTGATACACCAGTTGAAGCCCCGGCAGAAGACACTCCGGCAGCGGAAAAGCGCAAGAGAAAGATCGGCTCCACGAACATAGCCGCTGGGCATGGCCTTTCAAATAACAATCAACCCAACAACGTCAACATCGTCGGCTCCCAGGGAAAGGGTAGAAAAAATGGGAAGAAGGATGACAAGAAGGATCACAAGAAGCACCCCGAAAAGGAGGCTTCTGATGAGAAGGGCCATGATCACCGGAAACGCCAAAATAACGTCAACACAAACGCAAACACAAACACGAACACTAACACTAATAACAACAACAACGGAAATGGCTATGTTATCTGTACCTACAATCCTAGCACCGATTTTTTTGTGCTAGTTTAATGAGGAGAATGACTGTATAAGGTGCTGGGGTAGTCAAAAAGAATTGGCGAAAGGACTAGGTGGATGAAAAAGCGATAATATTTTTTGTTCTTCTAATGGTTCTCTTTTGTTATCAGTTTCCCTAGCAGTAAGGGCAAAAGTTGAGCGCGGATTAGGGTGAAGTTGACAAAGAATTTCTTGGCTGTAATATAGAGAACACTGACAAAAAACTGTTCAGTCAATATGATTAGAACACCTGAAATAAAAACAAAACTTATCTTGTCCAGTTTGTCTAACTGGAACATTAAAAATGAACGTCTTTATTTTAGGCTGTGTACGCAGGTGATTTGTGGTTTGGCTCTAGGACTAGCCAAATTTATATAAACGTGTTAATCTTAATTATTCTTTGTTTTGTAATCCACAAACTTAAATAGGATGATCTACAAGTGCATCTCATTTACTAGATTGCCAAGACTTGTCGTTAGAGTTGCCTAATCCGGACTGCCATAATAATTGCTTAATATTAGTGCTTAACGAGTACTTCTAGCCCATCACTCCCAAGGAAACATATCAGTTGCATTTCGCAGTGATTAGTGGAGAGATCAAGCTCACTCACCCACATGGCCTAGAAGAGCAGGGTCGGTAAATTAAGCCTCCCCTGTTCATCTGCGCCGAAACCCCTCCACGCTTACCAGGATTAACACCAGTCTTGGGGTAAAACCCGGGGTAAGGTGCCAACTCTTGAGCCAACTTTATTGCACCAGGCATCTCGGTCTCTCAACTTTTATCCGATGCCAGAGACGGTATTCATTATACCGAGCAAAAAAAAAAAATACAATTCCCCGCTGACCTTTCCGAATTATAAATCCACCATGTGGAGTCTTTTTGCCATCCCCAAATACCGAAACCAGTGCCCATGATGATCTGGCTACGTATACTCCTCTTCTGCGCCTTAGCGTCATTCTCCTACGGGCTCCCAAAAGCCAATCCGATTGAAGGAACCACGCCAAAGGCCGTGTTGGACTATGGAACCTTTCAAGGAGCCTATGATGCGACATACAACATCTCGTACTTTAAGTCCATTCCATTCGCCGCGCCTCCAATTGGCGACCTAAGGTTCAGAGCGCCTCAGCCTCCATTGAACTATAAGGGGGTGTTTAATTCTTCGGTGACGAAAGACTTCTGTGTCCAGCGTACTGTGAATGGGAGTGAGGACTGTCTCTATCTAGAGATTTATGGGCGGCAGTTTGAAGCGAACGCTAAGAAGCCAGTACTAGTGAGTTACCCCTTGTGTGGGAGGGGGGAGAACTAACATGGACTTCTCACCGATGTTGTTTAGTAAAATACTAACGACGCTGGCGTACATAGGTGTGGTTGTATGGTGGCGGCTACATACAAGGCGGGGGATCAATATCCTGGCCACCATTTGTTTACCCGACATTGAATGTCTCGACGCTCAACGATTTTATCGTGGTTTTGCCAAACTACAGAGTTAATTCGTTTGGTTTTCTTTCCGGGAAGCTGATCAAGGAAGATCCTACTACGGACCTCAATGTGGGGCTGTTGGATCAGCAGGCGGCGTTGAAATGGGTACAGAAGGTGAGCTGTGAACTAGAGGCTTGGCGCTCTTTGCCAGGTATCCTCAAGTAGGACTGTGGGGACTCTGGCTGATGAATCGGTGATAGTAGTACATCTCCATCTTTGGGGGAGATGCATCAAAGGTTACCTTGTGGGGTCAGAGTGCCGGTGCCGGCTCAGTCCTCTCCCACGTTATCGCAGATAGTCGTGCGTTGCCCCTAAGTAATCGGATATGGGCTAGGGTTAGGGTCTGCTAACATTCATACTCTCCATAGCGAAAAAACTGTTCCAAAAAGCAGTTGCGTCCTCCCCCTTCATCCAGAAACAATACACCTATAACTCTCCCGAAGTTGAAGAAGTCTTCACCGCCTACGTCAATGGTACTGGATGTGGCACCGTCCCCCGCTCCCAGATCATCTCGTGCTTGCGTAAAGTAGATCTACAGACGATTCGGGATGTGAGCCTTTCAGTCGATGTCATCCATAGTGATGTTATCTCTCATGCCTGGACCCCTGTAATAGACGGGGAGCTATTGAAGGAGCGGTTTAGTGTCGCGACCGCGAAGGGCAACATTAATCCTAGCTACGCATTATCAGTTTACAACACCCACGAAGGAGAGAATTTTGTGCCGAATGCACTCATGACTACGCAAACATATGATGACTGGGTATCAGCTTATTTACCCAACTTTTCAAAGAGCCAATTCAAAAAGCTCAATGAGCTTTACCCGGTCTATGAGGCAGACGGTGCGAATGGGAACTACAAACGTGCCGCAGACGTTTATCGCGATTCGGTACTCGCCTGTCCGGCTCTCTGGGCTACTGCAGCAACAGCAAAAACAGGCAAGAAAGGATACTTTATTGAATTTAGTGTTAGCCCGGGAAAACATGCAAGTGACACTCAATATGTAAGTCCAAAACTTCTCCAATACAATATATACCTAAATTAATGATGAAATCGCAGTGGAATACAATTCAGCCAGCACAGACGTTATACCCACACATATATCAAGCGTATTCCAGCGGCTATGCATCTTTCGTACAAACAGGGAACCCAAATAAAAACTCCCTCACTAAGGTCGAGTATCCAGAGGTTGAGACAGGGAAATTGTTTTTGATTGGAGATGGGGGTGTGGCTAATTCCACTACCCCGATACGGACGACTCGATTCGATGAACTCAAAAAGAAGTGCGATTTCTGGAGGGAAAATGGGGCTGATGTGCCTTTGTGAAATATAGTTATAGAGAATATGTTTAGAGTTTGTAAACATTATCTTTCATACAAGTAGATAACGGATTTTTCAGCCGTACGTAGCTTTGTTGAATCTATAAACTTATATTATGTAAAACAAAAGCATTCTTGTACTCCAACAGGGTACATATCTAGCTAATATTTACCTTTTTATCTATAACACTATTAGCAGGACTCCCTGTTATCCAAACAGGACATCCACTCAATAAAACCCGCAGACCCGAGTTCCGTGTACTCTTGAATCATATCCTGGTCAATGTTATGCAGTATTTAACACAGTGCAATAGGAATATGAGATCTATCGAATGGCAGAACTAAGGATAATCACAGCTTGTAATACTAGATTTTCGTAAGTTTGGTAAGGTCACTGCTGAATATAGACAATCCATACTTCACAATCCAACTAGTCTAACACTTAGACGCAAAGCTACTGTACCATCTTCCAAAATTCCTCTAGTATTATAGAATCTACTTACATGCAGCGCGCGACTCACAGCCCTGTTATGCCAGGATACCATATTCACAACTTCGGCTACGTATCCAAGATTCAAGCTCTCCACAACCTAGATTTTATATTAACCTGCACTTCAACGGATCGAGGACCCGTAATGAAATACAGATACCAGGAGTCCGGACACGGGCGCTAAATACTTAAAAATACCGGTAATGTTTTTACCCGCTACCCCACACTCGACAAATACTATACCCGTTATCTCTTAACGTGAAGACTACTGGCATTCGACAAGTTTTCCTAAGCATAATTGATTGGCTGTACCCTTGCCAAAAAAAAAAAAAGGGAGAGTCATGGGCCTGGACCGTGCTTTTACCCCGCAAAAGTACCCGCTTGTGGAAGTGAATGCCCGAAGTCAACTGTAACGGACATGGAATGCAGTCCCTGGCTGGCAACGATCATCAGCGCTCGCTCAGCGAGGAGCGTACGCAACTGGAGGCAGCGGAGTATTGATAAGGCTGAGCTCATCACACGCGTCTGGGGGGATTGGGGTATCCAATTTGTACTTAATACCAATCGCTACCGCGGGGAGATTCGGTAACCGAGGTAAGGGGAAATCTCGACTTTTTTTTTTTTTTTTAAAGTCACCTCGCTGGCACCTGACAAGATACACTACGCGGCGATACTTTTATATATACAGACATGTCAAAAGAAAAGAGTATCGAAGAACAGTATGTTGAGGGAGACGAGAAATTCAGTGCCAGTCATACAGAGACGATCGATTGGACGATTGAGGAAGAGAAGGCCTTGGTCACGAAGCTTGACTTGAGAATTGTTCCATTGGTGACTTTGCTTTATCTACTTTGCTTCATTGATAGGTGAAGAGCAGTCTTAGAATGAAGTGCTACGTTTTCATCGGCTAACGGTTTGAACTACATAGGTCAAACATTGGGTATGTGCCAATGCTACCCATACACTGACTGTCACTCACACTCTATCAGAAATGCGCGCATCCAAGGAATGCAAGATGATCTCAGGCTTGAAGGGTTGAAGTTCAACTGGGCACTAACAATTTTTTACATTTTCTACCTCATGTACGTCATTAGACGCCTCGAAAAAGGTCCCAATTAAGCTCCCAACCTAACAGCAAAAACAGTGTCGAAATCCCGAGCAACATCCTGTTGAAGCGAATTGGCCCAAAATTCTATAGTGTGTGTCCCTTTACACAATATTACCAAGTCAGAGCTAACTCATATGTACTTTGTAGTTCCATTTCTCGTATTTGCCTTTGGTATAATCTCGGTATGCACGGCCTTCACGAAATCTTTCGCGGGTCTCTGTATTGCACGGGCCTTTCTAGGCCTTGCAGAAGGTGGTGCAATGCCCGGTATTGCATTCTTTCTTAGTTGCTTCTATAAACGCCATGAACTGTTATTCAGAATTGGAATTTTTGTTTCCGCTTCTTCACTTGCGGGGGCTTTCGGGGGGCTGTTGGCGACTGGATTATCGTAAGTACTGTCTTTTCCAACTTGGTACTTGGAGAATTATACTTAACAGATTATAGCAAAATTCCAATGTGGGGAACTGCAGCTGCACCTATTCACAGGTTTGCCCCCCCTAAGATACTGTAAAAATAACTTAATTAAGCTAATTGATAAACAGCTGGAGAAACATCTTCTTCTTTGAAGGCCTAATCACAATAGCGCTCGCAGTCGGCGGCTACTTCCTCATGCCCGCGTCCCCCGAAGCCTGTAGATTCCTGAACGAACGAGAGCGCTACATCGCCGCCGAGCGTATCCGGCGCGAACACAAAGAAACCGTGATAGAAAAGACCGAACTCAAGCACGTAAAACGCGCCTTACTCAATATCAACAACCTATTTTGCGCATTCGGTTTCTTCTTCATAAACGTCACTGTCCAATCCTTCAGTCTCTTCCTCCCCACAATTCTCAGAGCGCTCGGTTGGACCAGTACGCGGGCACAACTCCTCACAGTCCCTCCTTACGCTGTCGCCTGTTGTTTCTCGGTGTTTGTCGCATGGTTATCTGACCGCCACCGGAAGAGAGGATTGTATATCTGTTTTTGCTCCCTATTAACTATCATTGGCTATGCGGTCCTGGTCACGGTGGATAGCCCAAATATTAAATATATGGCTGTATTCTTTGCTGCGAGTGGTGCGTTCCCGTTGGGTCCCGCTTTCTTGAGTTGGAGTATGAATAATGCAGCTGGACCCTCGGTTCGTGCTGTCACTGGCGGTTTCGTTGTGTCAGTAGGAACAGCTGGTGCTATACTTGCAACGTGCGTTTCCCCTTATCCTTCTGTATTTTATAAAGATAAGCACTAACACGCCCGGTGTATAGATGGACCTACGTACCATCAGACGCGCCCAATTACATCAAAGGGCACTCAATAAACATCGGGGTACAGGCGGTGGCAGCGACAATAAGTATATGCGCAGTCCTATATATCCGATGGGAGAATCGCTTGAGGAAACGTGGAGGAAGAGATTATAGGTTAGAGGGACTGAATGAGGAGGATGCAAGGAAGTTAGGGTACCGACACCCGGAGTTTCGGTATATTGAGTAAATGAGAGGTATATAAGAGGGGGAAATCGAAGAATATCCTTGTCTTGGAATGAAGAAAATCCCTTGGGTATCTGATAATCTTTTAATATCAAGCCCCTTGTGAATTAACATTCCACAGAATATGAGGTTGAGTACCCCTAACCCAAGCCAAGTCAAGGTGCAAATTAGTGTAAGCGAGCCAACCTGCGGCACCTGCTTCAAGACCCGTCGATTGGGCTTAACCAATCTTACCAGTGAAACATGTCCGATATTCAGAATCACTAACTACAACCGTCTGGCAAAAGATGATTATTACGGCGAACTCCTGTATCTTGCTCAGACCCAATGCCCAGAAGTGGGGTACCTAGGGCTCTGAATAGTGTAGATCTGTAAATCTTGTGAGATGCCGAGATCCCACTACGGAATCCTGCCTTGTGATTCTGACAGCACATAGTATTTTCTCTCTATCGTACGGTATTTTAATTTTATGAGTGGACGACCTCTTCCGTTGGAACACTTCCACCTATGGTGAACTATATACTACGTGTTATGGTATTACGAGCTTCAGAAAAAGCAATTGAACATTCCGGTATTCAGATATCTCACTGGATGTACTTGCTATGATCGGAAGTTTACCGGACCACCCCTAGTTTATTTTTACTGATATTAACACTCCCTGTCGCAGTAAACCTTACAGTAACCAGCGAGTGATTCCAGGGCTTCGGGATATCCGAACCAGATTGTAGATCCTGTCATCCTGAGGTTAAAGCCGCCCGACAACGTTTTCGCATCATGGCCTTTTTGCTTAATTCTTGAAAAATAATGCTAGCTGATGTAGGGATTGCTACCTGACAAAGTTCCAACCCCATGCAACTGCTAGCCACGTTGGCCACTTATAGAGATGCTTCTTCAGCCTTGCGAGTACCCATACTTTTTACCCAACCCAAACCTTGTTTAGCTGAACGAAACATTATACATACGCGTAGCGAGGTAAAACAAAAAAATGAATATCGAAGTATAATTGGAAGCCTGCCCGTTTTAACTCAAGGCAGTCAGCACAAGGTATGGTTCGATCGGCTCACCGGGCTTCCAGGTGAGCTCGGCGATGGGAAAGTGAACACGAATTGACTTGGCACCTTGTTAGCCCTGCATAGAGTATGTATTACGCATTCCAGAAAAGTCAGTTCTGTCAACCGGGATAATGGAATAATCTTGTCAGACCATAGCCCGGCCCAGGAACCACGACTTGATCTGTATAACCACGACCTGAACTGAGATGTGTAACTCATGGTTCTCCTGGGTTTTTTTGGACCTTATTATTTGGAATAATTACACCTATTGGTCGGCGTTGCCCTCATGCGGTATATGACTATTCAAATAAGTTCAAAATAGTACTACTGGGTGCACGCACGGCTAAATATCGATTACAGGCGGTGCAATGAATGCATGTGGCTGATGCTTCACCCAACTGTCATGTACAATCAGCTGAAGCGAAGGGTCCACACTTATATCAATAATCCTAGTAGAAAAGCGACCCTCAGCCAACCAGAACCCTATATCCACGAAACACATGTAAGCCCGGGTTCTTCGCTTCAGGCTTTATAGTATGTACAGACCCGCAAAACGTATTAGCTCCAAGAACAAATCCCGAGAATAGGGGCACCATTATGTATTTCTAATACTAACCTTTCGCTAGTCCTCTGAAACGAAGTCAGGGATATATAAGCCTCTTCTGGTCACTTCTTAACTAGCGATAGTATATAGTAATCATCCACCAGTTATTTCTGTTCGATGGATCGAGGGACGTTGGCATAAACTATGCCAAGCCTACACAGAATCAAGAAATAGCATCGGCAAGCCACCATCACCGAATTCTAAACGGTATAACTTCTCTCCGTGGATCAATTGAAGGCGGAGGAAACCGGCCCCACACGATTTGAATTACAAAGAACAAAGAAGAAATATGCACAAAAAGCCAAGACGTCATACGTGCAGATTGTACTTAAACTTTATCAGCCTTGCGACGTCACGCTAACTAGGCTGCTCAGCGGCGTAGCGTACCCCGACCAGGTCAGTCAGCCAGTCAAGGGGTTCCGTGCTTCTCATCTGGATGTTATCACTCAACAGGCCCGAATTACCATCTCCAGGCCCAATCGGTAAAATTACATTCTTTGCGCTGCAGCCCTACAATGACCTGTCGCGCCGATACTCCAGCAGATAAGGGAAATAAACTCGGAAATACTGAGATCTCCGCATGTACCCTGCTTTCATTCCTTTGTGCGGTGTTGGGTGATGGGATGAAATTGACCCGATGGTGCGAGTCATATCAAGTGCGCGCTCTTGTGAAACACTGGAGTAAAAAGGAACCAACAAGCAAAGTACGCTTTTGATTTATAATCGCCCCGCAATAGGATCCTCAAGGCCTGTAACTGGGTTTCCAATAGAAGTCTTTTACTAATTGGGTAATAGTGCTGGATGAATCATACAAGAATTCGTAAAATTGCATCTTCACCCGCCGCATTGCTTAGAAAGCTAAGACGCAATCCACCTCTTCTAACCTGGATACAGCTAGTCAGTTCGTATCTAGAGTAGTAATCATGGCCCCGGAATTCCATGGCTTACCCTGTCATTGTAATGAAGTCTTTATCTGCACTACCCCTCTAATCGAGATCTACCAATTCTTATTTTGACCCTCACGGTTTTTTGCCGGATTTTACGGAATAGAGGAATTTAGCAGTCGGAGAGATTATTCTATTACCGTGTCTAACAAAATGTCACAGCGTGGCCTAATTAGAACTAGCTCTTACAGATCAATAATACATCTACGTATACACTTATTTTAAAACTTTGGTTAATACGAACAGTACAAATATCAGACCTCCCCACGACTCAAAGTTCTCATCAAGCAAACAGAGTCCTGTTCAGTCTCCTACTTGGGTTCAGCTACAGATCGATATCTACCAAAAAAAACAATTTCAAGAGAATCAAAACACTGCTAGCTACCCTAATGGCTTCTCTATCACCTTCGATGGCCGAGAAGGACCCTTCATCGGCCCAATTGTCAGTACCTCCGGTTGATATCGAGTCCTCTGCGACTTCCACGAACGAAAGTGTTATCAAAATAGAAACAGCACCACCACCCCGTGCTGTAACTGGGATTCGGGTATGTTTTTCCAAAGTCCTGATCCCCTAGACCAATACTAACTTACTTTCTTCCAGTGGTTCTTGTTAGTTATATCTGTTCTATCATCTACCTTCCTCTTCGCTCTCGACAACACTGTGGTAGCCGATATTCAAGCCTCTGTTATTGAGCAATTTGGAGAGATCGAGAAATTAAGTTGGCTCGGAATAGCCTTCATTCTAGCAGGATGTTCAACCATCCTTACCTGGTCCAAAGTCTACGGCACATTCAACCCAAAATGGCTCTACATCGGCTCCGTAATTGTTTTTGAAGCCGGAAGTGCACTCTGCGGTGGTGCTCCTAACATGAACGCCCTGATTATTGGAAGAGCTCTTGCCGGTGTTGGTGGTTCCGGAATGTACTTGGGAACCTTAACGCTCCTGACCATCACAACATCAGTCCACGAACGCCCGACCTACATTGGACTCACAGGTCTAACCTGGGGTATTGGAACAGTTCTAGGCCCAGTTGTCGGTGGTGCATTCGCAGAGAGTTCAGCAACCTGGAGATGGGCTTTTTACATCAACCTCCTCGTCGGTGCTGCCTTCGCGCCTGTCTACTTTATGTTTCTCCCCGGAATTGATCCTCGCCCCGAATTGACCGTCACTGAGCGCATCAAGAAACTTGATTTCCTCGGAATAACCCTCAACATCGGTTGGTTGGTTTGTATCATCATGGCTGTCAACTTTGGCGGAACAGTCTACGAATGGAACAGTGGACAGATCATTGCACTATTTGTTGTCGGTGGTGTTCTCCTCGTCATCTTTGGCGTTACCCAAACGTATTGTGTCTTTACATCCGTAGAGGACCGAGTCTTCCCTGTACAATTCGTGAGCAGGCCTTTTATGTGTATGCTCTTCGCCATGATGGCGTGCGCTGGTACTGCGATTTTTGTAGGTTTTTCCTCTTCCTCTGGCTATTTACAAGAATTATACTAATAGGATCCATAGATTCCCACATACTACATTCCGCTGTTCTTCCAGTTTGTAAAAGGAGATAGTCCTCTCGATGCCGCGGTTAGACTCTTGCCATTCATTATCCTATTGGTTTTCTTCTGTATTGTCAACGGAGGAGCCATGTCCAAGACTGGATACTACATGCCATGGTACCTCGCTGGAGGGGCCCTTGTCGTGATCGGTGGTGCGCTCATGTGTAAGTTCCCCCCCCCCCCCTTCCCTACAACCTAAACCTTCACCTCGCTAATACCATCACAGTCACTGTCGATGAAAACACAAGCACGGCTTCAATCTACGGCTTCACAATCCTCATTGGTTCCGGTGCCGGTTGTTTCATCCAAGCTAGCTTCTCTGTCGCCCAGGCCAAGGTCAGCCCCGAGGAGATCCCCCTCACTGTCGGCTTCATCAGTTTGGCTCAATCTGGTGGTGTCGTCATTTCTCTTGCGATATCGGGCTCTGTCTTCTTGAACGAGGCCTTCAAGGGAATGACTCCAATCCTTCCCGGTGTTCCTAAGGAGGTCGTCAAGGGGGCTATTGCTGGTTCTGGAACTTTCTTTTCTAGTCTTGATGATGAGACTAGGAAGAATGTGATCCATGCTATCATACTTGCTATGGATAAGACATATATCCTTGTTATTACTGCCGGTGCTCTCGTCCTTGTTGGCTCTATCTTCATGCCTGTAAGTGCCCTCCTCCTCAACTCACCCCTTTTTTAATATAACTTTATGCTAACCTGTGCATGCAGCGAGAAAAATTGTTCCTTGAGGTCGGTCATGCTGGCTAAATGTCTCGGTTTTGTCAAATGGATATTTTTGTGGCTTTTTTTTCTTTCTCTCTCTTGGTTTTCTTATGTTTACGATTATAGAAATTCTCCCCTAAGAGTTTTTTATAGTTTAGCTTCAATGTATATCCCGACTAATGCTCAAAAACTCCCCTATAATAATATATATTCTATCAGTTAAAAAAAATACTAGACCTAAGCTACGCGCGATGAGAGCAAGACTTTGAAATTCCACGAATTAAACGTTGAAGTAACTGATCTTATGAATTCTTGTGTTCTGATGTATATAAATAATAGAGTGCGATACTTATAACCTGATTTATTAATCTAATACCTTAACATTACTCACCCCATCAAATATCATAGAAATAAAGTATCGGTGCAAGTGCAGAAGTTTTGATAGAGATTACTATCAAGTTCACAGCTGGCTCAAACTCATAGCAATTACGTAAATCTCTGACTCCCTCATGGGCCAGTGAGCTTAGTATGATCTTGTTTACATAAGTTCATATTACTCGCAGCAGGCATATAGTACCCGGAAATGCAGGCGAGTGTTTTCACTAATCGACAGGTATATTTCATTTCGCACATAAGGCCCCCTATACCTAACAAAACCTCGCTATCCGAGACTTGCATTTTCAAGGCACTTAATACCTGCTGCGAGTAAAAGTCATTGCCAAGAATGAGCGAAAATACTAGTACCTAGAGTTAGAGGATCTTGCGGTTAGAAGAGCGCTAGAGCATCCAATCTGAAACAATCCTTATCGATGCGGCCCCTACGAAAATTAGGGTATACATACTAATTGAGGATCTCAACTACTGCTCTTTGCTCAAGGCTTCCAACCGATCTACCATAAGTGTACCCGGCATGTACACGAGGACTATTTCCCCGCAGTCTACGGGGTCGCCACATAAAAAAAACAATCAGCAATACAAGATTCCGCTCCGAACGGAGTGGGAGAATGACTGACCGATGACGTTCTCTTTTTCTGCAAAGACAAACTAGATAAGGAAGTACTACCCCATAGTTTTTTAAATCACGTGGGCTGCCCACACTTTCTCGTATTTAATATGTCATCATAATGCGTTGTGGGGCCTAGTCTCTTGGCTATATAGCCTTGTACGACCTTGCCGCGCCAACATATAACCATCATAAAAAGTCACTCGAGACCGGAACCCGGAGAATTGCTAAGTCCGGTTCCACTTGATAACTGAATTCCGTAGATCGGCCATATTCCGTAGATCGGCCATATGGTTTGTTTCGCACCTAAGTTTTTTTTTTTTTTTTTCCCGGTCGGTCGGGTTTAAGTCCAATTAAACCGGTTAATACCGATCTCATTAATGCGCCCCTCCTCCCCCACGATCTTATTCTTGGTCTTTTTAAACTCAAATTAGCAGAATTTATTGGCTTAATGCAGCCTATCCATGCACTGAGTGAGACTCATCGCTCACTTTTAAAATGGGACTTTCTGGATAATAGCCAAAGGATATCTGGTAAGTTCAAGCGTAGTCAAACTGATAAACACCATTAGCTACAGGTCCAGAGGTAATCCTAGCAGAACACTACAATAACAGGGGTTCTAAAACTATCAACCAGCTAAAATACTGGTGGATGTGAGTCAATCCCAACGTTCTGTAAAAAAAAAAAAAATTTATGGTACATATATTGCGCAGGGAATACATCCTATCACCGGTGGCCGATATAGTGCACCAAACCCACGTTCACCAATCACGAGTCTAAAGTGTTGAGTGGGTTTTGTCCCCTGGTTATTCACTCACCAAGAGGCCCTAGCGACTCCTCCCAGTAGATCGATCTACCAGTAAAAGTAGGCTTCACAACCAGTGAGATCCAAATATCGAATTTCAACATTTATGCTCGTGATTACACTAGGCTCCAGCGTTCGTATACCACTAATATTTACCACCAGCGCTGGAGAATATTATTTGACATATTTACATGCACCTATACCTGCGTGATATCTGATGATTTACTTAAAACCAGGGTAGTTTCCCACCCGCTAAATACGCGCAAACTCACAAATACCAGATACCTTGCTCAAAACCTAAAAAGGCTGTCTTTAAACTTGGATAATCATCTCGCTTGGCCGTTGTAAATTGGCCTACAGCTGCTCAATACACTAAGCTTGAAGATAGGTACCGGAGATAAGCCGGACTTACTTTCTCATCCGCCACAGAAACTCAAATAGAGTTCAATCTGTGTCAATAGCCTACAACAAGCAGAGCGTACAAGGGCTATAAAGCTTGATCCCACTAGTCTAAAATAGGTATAGGTAACAGCCCTACCGGCTAAAACAAACCTTAACAAACACACCGCATACTCTAAAAATTCCAAATTACTTAAACACCCCAAGATGATTAAGCTAATTATAACCCGAAAGGTTATAAAGGTCTAATATAATTATCGTGCATACATTTTATTTGGCAAAAGCCACTATCGCAAGATAATTAGAATCGCGAGACCATGGAGCATTAAAGCAGAACAATTTGACTATATTACCGAAGTTCAGAGTGCATATTAGCCCCTTAAGATCTTTAAGATTATCTTACGATTATTCTTGTAATTTAACATCTATTACAAAATTTGTAGACCAACTATGGTAAAAAGGTGTTGACCGATATATCGATTATATACTTCAACAAATGAAACCCTAAACCCTTATATGAGATGCCTTACCTGAATCCTCAAAATAACAAATAAAAGCACGTGATTCCATCAGTTATCCATATTAGGAAGCCTCTACAACATTAATTGGTACCTATCACTCGAGTGATTTCTTGGGACGCTGCTTATGTAATGCATACATACCCTAACCCTATGACTATATTTAATCCTAATATTAGCTGACCCCGAGTTAATAGTAGGTCGCTTGTACTAACTAAAAGTTCCCCCAAGTATTTTCAACGCGGCTATACAGATCACTAACTACCTAATAGAGACTACCACTAAACCCTTCGGGAACTTGCAGAATTCAATCAGTCTACCGGATCCCAACAGTACCACGGCCGCTGGCCGATTGGCGCACAAACTTGACCTCTGAGAATATGATGATTATCACTGTGTTTTTCCGAGGGTCTAGAGACTTTTAAAGGCGCCTGAAACTCACAGCCCTGCAAGTACCCTTGAATCGAGCATAGCTCAAAGTGCACCAGATTTCAACACAAAATGCTTTCTACCCCGATCGGCCCATAGAATAGCTAGCTCGATTCTAAAAAGTATTCCGAGATATTAATCTTATGGATATATAATTACTCTTTTATTTACTATACTTAATAATTAAATCAGCAGGAGCTAGGTATATGCACCTATTAAAAACAAGAGTTAGGGCTTCTGTGCCCCTCCCATTCTTCATCTCCCCTCCACCCTTTTTAGTACTATTGATCAATACAACAAGAAATAGTTTTATCAGTACTGGTTCGAGTTCTGACTCATGATTTAAAAAAGTTACTCGCTTGAGCCCCGAAGGCCCCCCACTTTCGCTAACCTGGTTCCACCTCGTCAGGTAATTACCCAGGAGGTGAATCTACCGCTCAAGTCGTGCCTGTCTAGCAGACCTCACTTAAGAAGGTGGAAACCCCGGCATTAACCGAGAGCATCCCCTGACTACGCCTAACTCGGAGAGATACCAAACAACTATACTAGCAAGGCATCTCTATATATTTATTCCACTTTAAAACGCCTTATAAGTTCATGGTATATCTCTTGCCAGGAGGGAAAAATAGTTTATTAACCCGAGTTCTTACTCGTGGTTTAAAAAAGATACTTGCTTGAACCCAACGACCCCTCACTTTCTCAAATCTGGTTTCATCCCGACAAATATTAAATCTAGGCACGCCCCGGGTGAGTTCTATGCGGGAAGCCAGGACCCATGATCAATAGAGTAACCTATGAACCGCTGAAGCTATAAAATTCTATTACTATTAAAATCCTACATTCCAGTGAGAAGCCGAGAACGATCCATGATTAGCTGGTAGTGTGTACTAATAAAATCATATATATAAGAACCCGCCTGTATGCATTGATAAATCTTACTACGGATTCTGAGGTCTGCCTACCGACAACTAGCGGTGCCACGACTAGATGTTTCGTACTATGGTAATACTACCACTAGATTTTTCCTCTATCTAGAAATAGCTTATTGTTAAGTTTTATTCTTAATATAATAAACGCCCAAGCCAACTAGAATTCAAGTAACATGAACCAGCCTGCTGTGATACCTTAAATCCTAGCTCATTTCTCACATCTTTATCGTTTCATCCTCGGTGATCCATGTATTTATAATTCATTCATTCCTCGGAGATTAATCTCCATTCACTCTATCTCATACACTCACGAGACTGACTACATTAGTGAGTAATGAAGAAAGCGTGGCTGTAACTGCGATGTAATCTCTTTGCTCGGTCTGGGGGAGAAAATAATACCATTTGATTCATGGGAGTTATAATAATTTATAACTAATTTTTACTCGCTCCCGTGGGGTACTCGGGATATGTCATAAGTACCAGATAATACAAGTATTGGTCATTGGTTTGTTTATTGGAGGTAATCATCTCTAGCGAGTGAGTACATATATCAATTAGTGAGAATATGCATTCTCCGGCACTTAAAACTAGCCCTGAGTATTATAGAAGCGTAAATGTGCCAAATCAGCTTACTACCGGTAAGTTTATAGACTATCCTACCGTAGCTATTGCTAGGATATATATAGTATCCCTATTTGAAATACTATGCTAGCCTACAAATGTACCCCCCGGTATCTCCAGGTAAAACATGTTTCTCATGCGTCTGAAACCTTAACTCAGACCTTACTTCTCTTTAGAGCCAATAAGAAAAAATAGTCAAGATGATTATTTGAGGGCAAAATGATAATGCAGGGATGTAATATATTACTAGTGGGCTGCTTCTACCGCTGGTGCTGCTAGTGGCTGGCAGATTTGCATGTCTCACTCTACAATATCCCTAGTAGTAAGCTTCCCCCAATTAGATCACTGGCCAACTTGTAGTATCCTAGACAGGTGGCCTAGACTTGAACTATGTTGGCCCATGGATTTATCACAAATAGTAACCTCAGACCCTGACACACTTGATGGCCTATAGGGTAATACACGTTAATTCATCCATTCACCTCGAGGCTCGTTTATTAGGAATTTAATTATAACTGTAGAGAGTATATTGTGATTGGAACGTCTTAAGGAGAAAACCCTATATTTAGGTCCATGTTTGCTTTTTAGAAACCTATATATCATCTGATATAGGTAATAAGGTAAACGGAATGCCGAGTGATATTTGATGAATATATACTTTTTTTTACATGAAACGAAACACACTTGATGCCACAATACTATTTTAGTAGTCCACCGACCAATGACATTTTTTGTCACATTGAAAATTCCAATTGAATTTACATATACCACTATTGTAATTAACCTCCGATAACTACCAGACAAACTATCCGAGATGGATATATCTTGCAATAGTATAGTATATCCCCTATTTCATATCTCCCTTATACAGCAATCCCACAAAAGCTTTTTATTACCACCTGGATATCCCATGAGGGTGATCCCGAACGCAACTATTAAGATGGTCGGCGATTACTGTTTACTTGACTTTGGCACATATCACGGTATACTATCCCGAGATAGACCTCACTCACAGTGACTAGGTCCGGACTGGTTCTCAATAACGCCCTGATCGATCTCCTCCGCATCGAAATCTGAAACCTGACCCCGTATGTCGAGTTGCAACCCCCGATCTACTAGAATATTCTCCCCAGAGCTGAAGTTGCCACGCCGTCAAAAAAAGTGGAGTACTTCACGACGGCAGCGGCAGCATCATAATCCAACCTGCCGCAGCTGAAGGTAACTACCGGATACCGGCTCAACGCCCTGATTCAAAATCGGGCCCCCCCCTCCCCCTGGTATAGCTGAAGAGATTCGCTTACTCCTCTTAGAACTTTTACTTTTATCCTAACTCCCCATCTTTTCCCTCAGAAGTTATGTAGGCTCAAAACTTTATGCGGCGCGTACTTCCTACTCAGTTACATATTCTCCGTTCATGCTTACTCCTTAAAACCACGCGTACGCGGTTGATTGATTCGGTAAATATTCTACGATAGGTAATGTGGTTAAATCATGCTCCTTTTGTCAACCCGACACGGTAGTCAGCTTAAAAACTCTTCATTCCTGTGCAGCTCAGACACGGCGCTAGACTATTCGCAACAAACGCGGGGGGTGGTTGATAGCGTAGATTCCCGTAATGGGCTGGCTGTATAACTGACTAAAGCATGTAGAGTAGATATAATGAGGGAGAAAAAAGAGGGAAAGGAAAGGGAAAAAAAAAAAACCTGTGAACTTGAAACTCAAGTATATGCAGCCCAGTCTAAAAGCCTGCTCGTTGATCGTCCACCCATCTGGAATTCTTCCATATTCTTCCGACCCCTCCACAACAACCCCCCCCCCCCGCCTCACATTTCCGACTCACAATTGCACTTTTTCAAGAAAAGCCCCGCGGTGACCCCACCACACACCCCACTTTTTTTTTTTTTTTTCCTCCTCTCCAAACAATCCAGAGAGCCTCATCGTGTTGATCGGAAACACACACCACCACCACACCTCCCAGTCAATCACTGACATGTCGCATTCCAGACCACACCTCGGCAATCTCGCAGTGAGCCTACATACCCGATGCCATGGCACACAAGGCTGTGGCGTAGCGTCAACAAGGTTACAACGAGAAAAGAAACAAATAAATAAACAAAGAGTCTGAGCCACCTCTAAGCCACACACCCGAGGAGGTGTGGGTTGTACGTCGCAACCGTTTACGTATGGTTCGCTGACCGGCCAAAACGTTCTTCACACACACACACGCATAACGGAGGCTCCCCCGCACTCGAGAGAGAGAAAGAGAGAGAGAGGTGAGGGGGGGGCAAACAACGGTATGACGCGTCTTCGTACATACGGCGAGTGGCACATGAACATAGCCCAAGAACCACACCATACAGAGGGGGGCAGACCCACGTGACCTTAAGGTTGATCATGAGCTCAGAATGAGAGGTAGAAGTGTTAGGGATGGGTTTCAAGTAATGATCAGGCAAACTGAGAGGGCGGTGTGCGGGGGGGGGGCTTGAGGAAAAAAGTTGTGCGCAACGTTGTAGCATGTGATGTCAATGATCAGAAGCCCCACCGGACAGAGATGTACAGCCCCACGGTTGAAGGTATACCTTGTACACTCAGACTCACACACACATGCACACACACACACACTACTATACTTATCTGTGGTACGTACTGTTTACGCTTATATCAATTCTCCGAAGCTTAACCCAGTAACCTTCCCTCACCTCTAAAATAGCACTGCGGGGGGTATCGCGATAATGAACCTTAAGTCTAATTAAACAATACTTCATTATCCACCATCCAACCACTCATCTCCATATTGTCTCGCCACATAAAACTCAGTCCGCCTTGCCTTACACCAACAGAAATTCCTTTGTATAGATAATTCCCTTTGACCACTTTTAGAGCAGGGAAGGGAGGGCGGGCAGAATGAGGCACCTCACACAGAGCCTCAATTCTCCCCCTCCCCCCAAAATGTTCAACCTACTCTAAAATTCAAATATGTCCCTCATGACAAAGCCAAATCCCTCAAAATCGTGGACCCACTACCTCTGATCGAGTTCGAAACACAATAACGACTCATGAGGCAATGCACGCCCTGAGTTCGTATCATGATCACCCTTGTCCCCCGCCCCAGGGTGTCCCAAGGCAGAGTCGTCATCCTTCACAATTCATCACTCGGTATAGATTACCACGCTTCTCCACTCGATCAAAGACAGGTATCCGGGTTTCCTACCCAGTCCTAGTAGTGCATACACGATAGTGTCTGGGGATCAAGAAAGTTAGCTTCGGTTCAGTTGAGCACAGACTGATCGGATGGCCCTGCCTTCATCGCGAGTTTAATTCTCCTGTTGGGAGATAGCGTGCATATCGCTCATTGACACCTCACTCAACTCCCATCTTCCGGCTCAGCCATGTCACCTACCTGTAAGCAGCCACAAATAGCACAGGGAGTAATTTGCAAATTCTCTTTATTTTATTTTTATTTATATTTATATGTCTCTGTATATTTGGTTTCAATTTGAACTTCCATGATTCATGTTTCGTAGCAAAACATATACTCCTCCACCATGCAGTCTATCTATCTGATAACCGACAATTGTGCCAATTTTCCTAAAACAGATACCAAACTGACCACCTCCCCAAATGAAACCACAACAGGGAATGGAAACGAATCCCATAACATCTAACCCCTCACTGTCATCCTCCGGCCTCATCAACGGAGGATATATGTAGACAGTAGCCTTGAGGGAGGTACGCAACAATAGAAAGAAAAGAAAAGACCCTCCCAAAAAAGAACAAAAAAAAAGCATCGCTCATAAAACCCCCATGAACATAAAGACAAAACCGACCCGGTAACGAATGAAAAGAAACCAAAAATGAAAAAGCCGACCACAAAAAAAATGCGTCAGAAAACAAAAAGCAAAACCCCGACCAATCCAAACCCGAATCCAAAAAGAAAGGAAAGGCATAAAGAATAAACATAGAAAAAAAAGATAAACAAAAGGAATAATCCGAAAACCCATAAAAATGATTTTTCTGCTTTCCGTTTCTTTCCCTTTCCCTTCTCATTTTTCTTTGTAGTCTATCATCTGCCGTAGACATATCTCCATCAAGATCGTATATATTCACAAAAGAAAGAAAGTACCCCCTCCTGTTTCTCCCTCAGTTGGTCAAAAGCCCAACCTCCTCCCCATCCGCACCATTCCAATCCTGACCCACACAACGAAGCCTAACCACCGCTTCTTGAAACCAGGCCTCTTCTCCTTCCCACCAACCCACTTATTTCCAGTACTGCGCCCCTGACCTCTTGGTCTCTCAATGCAGTCCTCCTCAGGCACCTTCTCAGGAAAATGATTTGGTAGTTCGTCATCGTCCCAAACTGTTCCGTTTGTCTTGCTACTGCCATCTGAGTTACCCCTTTCACGTCCTGAGCACCTAGAAGTTGCACGTGATCGCTCCTCTCCCTTGGCCTCTGAACGCCTACGCTTGCGTTCTCGCTTCTCTTCTTTCTTCTCTTCCTTTGCTTCCCACGCGAGACGAGCTGCAGTAACTGAGGCTGCAAATGATGGTGAAGTATCACACACACGGCGAGTAGTTTCTGAAGATGAGCGTCCAATGCGTGATCTCTTAAATGAGGGTGCCCTGCTACCTGTCGGTGATGGCTGCTGAGGCATAGGGATAGTAGACTCAAATGTAGCTGACCTTATCGGGGGCAGCTCCAATGGAGAGACTGGAGAGACAGGAGTAGTCAAAGTACTAGCACTAGCACGTCGGTTGTGCAAATCCGTCATACTTCCAGTTGGGAGCATTGGTGTGCTGCGACCGCCCGTATTCAAATGTAACCCCCCCCTAAACGACTTGCCACTACCTTGGAGAACAGTTCTGCGTGTTACACTCTCATCGTCCGAGTCGTCGCTAGACTCATTGGACGTATTGTAGTGTGAAACCTCAGGTGTGTATGCACCACGGCGGGGAACCTGTCGCTTAGGGTGTGCGAAAGGTGCATTCACCAGCAATGGTGAGTTTCCACTAGCTGTTGAAAAGTTCCGTCTGTGACGGTTGGAGAACGGTGAATCATCATCAACCCCGCTCGAATCGCCTGCGTTGTCAAAAATCCCCAATCCAACACCACCTGGAATACCTCCATCTGACCGTGACAAATCCAAAGAGTTTCCTCGTGATGAACCACTGACTTTCTTCAACAGTGGCTTTATCTTACCTCTTGCCTTATGAGCTGAGGTTGCCGAGTGATGAGGATAGTATTGGTCTAAAGGCGGTGAGCCGGGACCAGAAAAGAACCCCTCGTCAACAATATCATCACAAGCAAGTTGTTCGTCTGATTTCTTATTATCGGATCGGCTACGCTTGTGTAGTCTAGATGCAGCTTTTGAGACGTGACGAGCAGCAGCTAGAGGGTTCAAGCGTGGTGAAGGAGACGAAGATGTTGAAATAATCGATGGTGGACCAGTTGAACGATATGTTGTAGGTATAGCAGATGTAGATGAGGGGTAGTAACCGGTCGCAAACGACGGTGGGGTTGTAGGGGCCTTTGCTGTGGTGGGCGAGATGGCGTGCGGATGCCGTGGGGGATGGTATTGATGTGAAGGCACAATAGATGAAGACATGTTTGGAGTTGATGTACTTGTTACAGACTCCGGAAGGTGCTTCAGAATAAATATTCACAGGAAATGTAGGCGGACAGAAGGGGAGGACCCCGGTGTTTGTACCAACACTCCGAGAGCGACTGACGACGACAATAAAGGCGGAGCAAGCAGGGCAGAGTGGGAGAGAGCCCAGGCAATATGACGACCAAGCGGGCGGTCGCAGCAAATTGTTGTGGCTGCTTGCTGTACCTTTCAAGTGATCTCAACAAGCCAAGAACAAGAAGCAAAGCACCCCTCAGATTTTCAGATCCCGGATACGTCCTCCGTGCGGTGCAGTGCGTGGGCGCTGCCGATCCGGTTTTTTCTCAATGCGACCGACGAACCGAGACGACCAAACCACTTTCACTTCTGCACCAAACCTCTCGACAAACAACCTGGAACAAGAACCGAGAGGGAAAAGCACCCCAATAATAAACCCACTACAGAACAGCTCTTTCCCCACCCCTTTGTTTTTCCTTTTTTCCCCGCGCGGCGGGACCCGAAGAGGTAGGTGGGCTGAACCAACTACTAGGTTTGTCTGGGTCGAAGCTGAAGGGGTGTAACCTTCGTGGCTTCTAAGAACGAGCCTACCAAAGAGCACTTAAAAGAGAAGCTGAAATGAGGCTGTATGGAACAAGGTTGCTTAGTTAGCATATGTGTAGCATATGTGTAATTACGGGTGACGGATTTAATTTTCATGGAAGGGTTAGGAAATTCCATAGAAAGGGCGGGGAGAGAGGGGGGGGATGGGCCAAGTAATTACCAGCTGAGTGACCCATGAGACGTGCGGGTTGGATCTTCTCTAACGAGTTGCGATGAGATGAGGTGAGAAATTAAATTCTGAAATTCTGAAAATTTGCTGTTCTGATTATTAGAAAGTCTATCTCACTATCACACGAGAGGATGTGGAGAGAGGGGAGATAAAAAGAGAGAGAGCGAGAAAAACGAATTATGTTTCTGTCTTGCTTCGTTGTTGTTTTTTCACTCTTTTGGGTTAAGAGAAGGAGCTCACCTTTGGACTTAGTTGCCGTGTGTAGCGAAAAGAGGTCAGTTGAGTTCTCCCAACCTATTGCCTGCTAGATAAACACAGCCTCTCAACTTTATCCTCACACCACACACTCCTTATTGATAAAGGAGCCCGTCTTCTCGATTATTTTCCTTGGCCCAGCCTGGAGATGGAAGCAGGGCAGGCAAGCAGTAGCAAATAGCGGGGAAGGGATGGATAAGAAGAAGAGAAAGAACGAGTGGGAGATGAGGGAAGATAAGTAGATAGAAGGGACGATAGAAGGGAAGAGAAGGAGGGGGGGATGATGATTGTCAAAGTCAACGAAGGCAAGGAACTCCCGGGGAGAAAGCCAGCGTTGGTTGGGCAGAGCGAGTGGGGAGAACAATCGGTCTCTAAAGTAAAAATCTTCACTGTGTCTCTGTCACCTCTAGCTTTCACTATCTACTCCTCCACTGAAAAAGAAAAGGGAGGGATAGAAGGGGAAGAGGAAGGCAACTCTACGATAGGTATGAAGAAGCAAAATTGGGGAGCACACGGGAACAGCCAAGGTCCCCCTCTCATGTAGGTACGCTGTACATGAGAGAGCTGTGCATCACTTCACGCTTCACGCATCGACAACAACACCTTGAAGTGTGTGATATGTGCTCAGTACATGATGTTTAGACACACCTTCCCCCTCGCACCCCGTTCCCTGGCGACTAGAGGGCTAGCCGAGCCCACCTAACCCTACTGACATCTCCGTAGGGCGACCGAGTAGCGCTCAAGCTTTGCCCCCGTTTCTATGAACAGTAACTACACCCTGAGAGCCGGTGGGCTTTCTCACGATTCTATCTATTCTCCTCCCTCCTCTTCCTTCCTAAAGGGTATCGTATATGTATCGAACCTTCTCCACCAGGAGTGTTGGTGGCCCTCTCTTCAATGCTGTCTAAACTTATATCATCTTTGTCAACTCCCAACTCCCAACTCCCAACTCCCGCTGGTAATCTCCGGCTCATCTCTTTTCCCCATCTTCTGACACCCTCCTTATTTGTTTGTCGCGCGACAATATTTATTTCCATCTACCGTGACCAAGTAAGCGCGTTGTTTACCTTCTGGAAATACCTCCATCCTCTCCCGTTTCGTTTGTGCCGTGATTTGGTGTTCCCCTATGCCCGCCATCCCATGAACGCGTCCTGAGCACCCACAGTTGCCACAACCCATGTCCATCTATTCCCCGTTCCCCAGTGAACACTGCTGCAACGAACATCGGTCGAAGCAGAGAGACACTTCGCAGAAACGCCCGGGCGCATCGCGTCCACTGTCGTCTGCTCGCAACTACCCACCCGTCTTTAGAAGCTCCACCCTGAACCCTACTCCCATACGCACCACATCCCAGAGTCCAGCACATCCACCAAGGGGGGGAACCTCATCACATACATAACGTATAGCTTTTTTTCCTTACACCCCACTTACCTGTATAATTCCGCACACCGCCGTGAACAGCGCAACGCTCCCACTCACTTATCCCCACGCCCTGTGGTGATACCCAGTCCATCCCCGCAGTTGCCCACGCAGGTAGCGCCTTATCTCTCATCCACCATCTGCACAGTGCGGGCGGGACTTGAAGGCGACGGATGGGTCACCCCGGATATCGATAAGCGTACCGTACCGTACTAGCTTGCGAAACCCAACCCGCTGTGGCCGGGGTAGATGTGCATTAACAGGTGCTGGAGCCATGGAAGTTCCTAGCACTAGCACAAGAAAGATATACCACTTGTACTAATACAACATAAAGCTGTTTTACTCTTTTTTATTTTTGTGTTCAATCGTGTAAAAATACATATTAACCTCCCGGCGGCGGTGGATCGAATTTCGTAAGATAATACGGTAGTTACGGAAGATAAGGATCGGGCGAAGCTTTAAACGGTCGCAGAGAGCCGTTTTCGGATCTTTATTCTTTTTTGAGGACTTTATGTACATATTACTAAGAACCTATAATTTACAATAACCTTTGCGTAAATCCTTTTATAGATATTGTTATGAGATTCTCCCCCAAGGACAACAAACCCTAGCTAGATACAGTATCACAGCGACCAAAAATTACATTACTTAATGGTCTATCTAGTATTTCACATCAATTTGTTTTTCTATTTTGTCTTCATAGTAATTCAATGGCGTGTTGCCGAGTTTGAAGCAGCAGCATCGCATTGAAGGACTCCAGGAATTTTTTTTTTAGACACGGCCGACCTTGTACCCAAAAGCTGACCCCAGGGACCACTTTCCCCTCCAATCCGCATTTGCTTTTAGTGTGGCTGAATCATACATGCCAAGAGAATGATGACATACGCTCACCAGATCACGAGGCTTTCACCCTTCTAGCCACGACCACCTGCTACAACCATCAAAACGTTTGTAGTTAGAATCAGGCCCGGGGCCATCCGTACTCGGACCGCTCCTCCATTCAAATAGAATTTTCAAATGTTTTAGATTGAATTCTGGTTATGAACTCTCACGTTTCTAGAACTTATGATTAATTCATTCATTCATTTGTATTAACTTGAACCCACTATCTTAAGTGCTCTTAAGACAACTAAGCTAAGATCTCGATGCCAACACCGTTGCCCCCCCCACCGTAAGCTCTCGAGCCAACAGGCTAAGGAAAAACGGTTGGCTTTACACAGTCTCAGTTGGAACACTGTAAAGACTGCCCAACCTCCCTCTTAGTGCTGACTGATATAGACTGTGAATCGTTCACGTATACGAAGCTTGTAAAGGGACCTGCTTTACCATAGACACAGGGACTCTACCCCCCACGTACAGAGCAGGTTACCAAGATACTGAGTCTCACAACACCAAAACCTTCTTGTTCTTGGGGAGGGTGAAATGGGGAAAACAACATTAATAAAGCTTATAACCCTAGGGCTGAACAAGCCCCATAAGCGTCCTATATGTCGATTGCCCAAATAACAACACCTCGGAGTTCTTCATTAGGTGAAACTTTAGGTTGGGATAAACCAGACTTGAATAATGACAAACGTAATTAAACGACTACCTCTCATTTGGCTAGCGGGACCTTCTTTATTCCCCCCGCTAATGATTTAGCTGGCGAGTCGTTTGAGCGTGTGTGCGGGAGGCCTTCTTTCGCGCCGCAGTCAAATATAAGAATCAATATAGGATGATTCTAGTTCTTGAGATAGATAATGTGAATAGACTCACAAAACAACAGCTAGAACTCTTAGGCAGAAGATGATGCAAAACTAGCTGTTGGTAATTACTACAGCCACAATTGTCCTCGTCTCTGGCGAGGAGTATGTACCGAGGATGCAGGGTACTCCAACCCTGTTGTTCGGTAATTGTTTATGTCGACTAAGTGCTATACAGGAGAAGCTAGCTATAAGAATATCCTTAGCACATTAAGACCCCTAAAAAGGCTTTACTAAACTATATTTAGTAATATTTCTTCCGCCTTGGGGTAGAAAACTCTTTTTATAAAAAGTATTCTTCTAAACTTGCGGTAATGTTCGGTCCCGACCGTATTCTTATAGCCAGTTTGTCCTATAGCAAGAAGCTCATGGTCTAGAATCGAAGAAGCACTGATAGTATCTGGTGTTTCAGGAAATAAAACATCTTGAAATTAGGGGCATGAAGTTCTAGAAAAGTTTACCAGCTTGTTGGCCGATCTAGACCGTGTTGCAGGAAGCTTGACTGGTGGGTATACATCGCAAGGCATACCCATAGAACAATAATATATACACACGTAGGAAATGTTTACTATTTTACCTATACCTACAGTAGCACGCTAGAAAATATTCGCCTATTGTAGTGCCGAGGTCGAAAGGGTAGAAATTACTAGTGGGGCATGGTATAACCAAAAGGATAAAGGTGATACGGGACGAAGTCCTCTCTTCTAAGTAGCTGGTCGTTTAGACGGTTCAACGGTTGTCATAGTCCACACCCTTGTGTCTGACTAATAGCAGACTTTGATAGTTTGGTTCTAGAATAAATTAAATCCCTAATGAGCTGTTTCATGCCCTGTATACAGTGTATCGGTAAAGAACTCTAGGTTTGTTTTCAAGTAGTTTATATCTTGGCGCCGACAAGGCCCCCCTCCTTAGTTGGTAAAGCTGACTCTCTTAGTGGAACCAACATTTCAATGTTCTCTATTGGCTAATTCTGGTTGGTCCACAGAGTTACCATTCAGCTGAGCCACCACCACTTTGGGTTACGGAGATGAGTCTTCCCTAAGTGACACTCCCTTATGACGCAATCCATAATAATCTAATCTGATCAATCTAATCTATGTATCACCCTCCCCCCTACCAAAAAAAAGATCATCCCCCTGTGGTAAATCATCCAAATCAGGACTCATCGCGCATAACCCAAACCAACTGTTGGCATCAGAGAGGGGACTTTAGGATTTGCGTAAGGCGTCTAGAGAGGAAGCGATAGACAGCCTTTTTTTCTTTCTTTTTCTTAAAGCCGGAGCCGGAAAAAGAACCAAAAGAGAGCCTCGCTGCCGTAGAATACTCTGTAGGGCAGCATACGCGCCTGAACACGTACAAGGCCCAGGCATAAAGCGACCGAACGGAGTCTGCCTGGGAGAGACAGACGAGGGCGATCTTGATTCACCACAGGAGGGACGAATTAACAAAGCCTTTACACAGCCCAGCCCTACATTGCCATTTAATGAAGAAGAAAAGAAATGTAAGTGGAGGCACAAAACATAATCATAGAGTGCCTTGATAAATAATCAGGAGGGGAAAGTGAAAAAGATCTTATTTCTACCTATAGTTATTATACTTACAAGTAGACTCTTTTAACTGTGGTTAAGTGACTTTGCCACAGAGGGCAGAGTCACTGTGCCACTTTGAGCATATCTTCCCGCCATCCGTATGCTGCCTCCTCCCGTAATGCATGCAGACCCCTACCGTTCGGTCACCTTATCCCTGAGACTTGGTACCAACAGCAACGTAGTTTCCAAGTCGGGAGCTCCCTCAACCCAATTTCCCTCCCCATGTCGCGAGTTACTATTCTGTTTTGGGTCTGGCCCCCCCCCCTTCTGCTAAGCTAGTCCTCTGCCGGGATTCCGGCCGGCTGGGGTACGGTCAACCCACGCGCCCGGGGCGTCCAAGATCTAGAATGGGCTGGTCGGCGAGGTGGCGTTGGCAACTAGCTGTTCTTGGTTGTGGCCTATGTCCATTTTCAGCTTACTTGTAGCTGAGTTGGGGGAGGAGGGCCTCCCGCTTTGACCAACTCAAAGGTATGTGGCTTGAGGTGATCGTAGTGACAATGGCCGTGGCTTTCCAGCTTAGACGACATGAAAGCTGTTACGCATGGGGCTTTATTTTTGTACTTCTACGCCCCCCCAGCTTGATAAATATATCTACGGCATCTTTAGCATAATAGCCATGAATAGGGAAAATGCCAACGTAAAAAACGTGTGATCCCGTGTTGCTGTTGTTGGTGGGTTCAATTGGCCGGGGGGAGAAGAAGAGCACCCACTGCTATCAAGAAGGAGGCAAGAACCTACCCACACAGACCTATATTCGTTGACCGCCCCCCCCCAGAGAGAGAGGGTTGCTAGCGATGTCGTTGGCTCGTTGTCCCCCTCGGTCAAATTTCAATTTCAGGTTCAGCACGATACAGGACTCGCGGTATATTCCGCGTGCGTGATTCGTGTCTAGTAGACAAATAGGTTAATGTCCAAAGCATTGGTAGCAAATTTTGTTCAATCGGCTGATGGAGAACCCACGGATAGGAAACCTTGATTCCCAATTTGACGTCCCAGACTTGTGGTCGTAACGAGGGGGGGGGGCTTCCCGGTGATCGTGGTGATCACAGCAGGAAGGTCATAGTGATATCATGACCAGTGCTCTCTGGAGCTTATACCGTTATTTATTTATTTATTTATTTTTATTTTTTATTTTTTTCCCCCCAATAGCTCGTGGTTGTAAAAATGACTGACCGGTGATTGGGAAGAGTTATCATAACAGACCCAGTTTTTTCTCTCGATCGGTACTCAGTAAAGCTCATCGTTTCCCATAAAGTAGATCGTGCAGTAGTTTTCCCGTTCAAAACCGCTTCCGACGGGCGCAATTGACGGAAACATCTAAACCCTCCACGTGTTAAACGAAGTTGACCTAGCACGGTAGATATTCCTCTAAACACTGTAGGGTAATATGTCTCTTTGGTGGATAACTGCCCATGCATGGTCTGTTCTCAGGAATTGTAAGCGCTGCCTGTGGGGGGGGAGTAATGTTTAGAATATGCCCTCCCCCACAGGTAATCGAACGACCTGCCATCGGATATTACCGGTTCCGAACATCCAAACCCATAGACCCATAGGGCTCAGGGCTCACTCATTCAGGCTGGCCTCCTTCTCGAGCATGTTTCGTTTCCCTACGATCGTCAGGAACAATCAAACAACCGCCGACAGATTCTGATCTCGACCAACATAATTTTATTAAAAAAAAAAAACGCTTCTTCCCGAATGATACTCCCCCTGCTCAACTAGTATTTTTGTGGCATAGAACCTTCCGTGAGGAACATGTATCACTGATAGATTCCATCTTATAATTCAGTTCTCTCTCTCTTTTCCCCCGGACTCCATCCCTGTTCTGAGTTCGATCCCGAGCCGTCATCGGACGAGGAAATCTCTTCGATAACTAGCCGTTTGTGTGTGTGGCAGCGCTTCGGAGGGAGGCGGGGCGGAGGGGGGGGGGGCGGTGGGGACGAGAAAGAAAAGAAACGGCCGAGTGCACGGATCCAGTCCGTGATTGAAACAAAAAGTTCTAGAAGCATTCTACCCCCTATAGTTTAAAAGACATGGTTGTTTACACCGTCATTTTTTTTTGTTTTTGTTTCATCTAGCCAACTCTCCGAAATTCGATATTCTTAATTTCACTATGGCTTGTTGGGATTTCTAGTACGCGTGACCACCCTTCTAGCTCCATCCATGGGCCTCTCCCCATCTCCTCCTCCCAGGATTATGGGTGTCGGGTGCTAGTGGGCATAATTTCGGGATGAACGGAGCCATTTGTAACTTTTATGAAAACACTAGACCCATCTGTGCACTGGTGGATGTTGGCCAATGCGCTCTCTGTGGGTGCCTAATAGAGCAGCTGATGAGAATATGATGAATTACGGTTATAACTAAAAGATTAATTAGGGGTTATTCGACTTATTAGCTATAATTGTTAGTGGGTAATTGCATTTACTTCATTCCTTCGCCTAGCTGTATGTGTGTAAGATAGATGACAGACTCTAGTAGCTAATTTTACTCCCTTATAAGCGTTAGTTGGTGGACATGTACCTCGCTTTAAGATACGGTATATATAATGGATTTGGGGGTGGATAGTTAATTAGGTTAAAAATTATTAATATAATCTCAACTTCTTTCCAGCACAGTATCTACATTTTTTGGTTTTTTTTATTTAGTTTCTGTTCCTTTCTTAGCCAGTTAAACTATCCATAGGTTTATACTCATGGCTATCTATGAATGAGAGATATCTTAGATACTTAAATGCGAGCATCTCAGGTGGGCGTGTTTTAAGGGGTTGATAAAGAACGAAGGAATAGGGGCTATTAGAGTATATACGGTCTGAAATATGCTGCACTTTGGAACCACTGGTATTACTACTTTCATTTATCTAGATAGGTTAACGGCTGGGTGATCTCTAGTAGCTACATGTATATAGGTAAATCTTGTTGTGTTGAGAATCATGAAAACTCACTCGAAATAGCGTATAATCGGCTGTTTTCTTATACTATTGGTTATAAAAAAATATCTATATGGTTTAAGAAGCTAAGAAAATCAAGCTATAAAACCGGTATTACTAGGAGCTAATAATTGGGGAGATACCGCCCTACCCCATGAACCTTTAACGAACCTTTAATTTCAGGACCTTTGAGCTAACCTATGCGTGCGTACATATAGTCATAAGGTAGGTTTTTTGGCACTCTCTGGACGTATTACATATACGACCATTATTCTAGTTTTTAAGAGTTTGAGTAGTTTCATATTAACACTTACGGTAATACTAATCATATAGGGGTGTCCTCATTAAATCATCAAAAATCACTCGGCGTAGATCGCGAGTAAAAGTAGAAATGATAGTCGTTTCATAAGAAAGGTGACGACTAGAGCTCAAGACAAAGCGGATTTAGGGATATAATTTCCGGGTCAAATAGTCTTGGGAGAGTGTTTAGGGTCAATCTAATTATTTGGATAAGAGTAACTAGATCGTTGACGGTCTCAATAGAGCCTTCTAAATTGAAAAAAATAACAGCCTTTCATAGCGCCGATAAACACCGAATATATGTATAAAGAAAAGGAAAAGAAGAAGGAAAGTTGACATCAATACATGGGTAAAATCGTAAGGAAGAAATAAGAAAAATAGGCAGAGGTAGATAATACAAATATCAAAGCTCAAGCTTCAATTGGTAGACGGGCAGATCTTTTTCTACGCTGAAGGCTTCTACGCTGGTTTTTGGGAGGCGGACTGGGTGGGGTGCCTGGAGCGCCTGGAGGAGTACCTGCTGGAGGCTTTCCGCGGTATTCCCTATGATGTTTCCCCCGAGGCCTCCCGTGATGCTTCCCCGGAAATTTTCCTGGAGGACGATTACCGGGAGAATTTCCAGGAACATTTCCAGGGGGAGGAGGGTTCCCAGGAGGAGTACCAGGAGGATTGGCAGGAGGATTTACCGGTGGATTTACCGGAGGATTGACAGGTGGGTTTACAGGTGGCTTAGCTGGTGTGCCAACTGGAGCCCCAACTGGAGGCTCATTTAGAGGTTCGTCTGGCCCATTATCTGGCCCATCATCCGGGCCATCATCCGGGCCATTGTCAGGACCATCGCCCGGGGGTTTGACTGGAGATTCGACCTGAGGTTTAACCGGGGTACTGACGGGGGGATTGGCTGTAGGATTGGCAGGAAGCCCGGGTGGGGGTCCAGTTGGGGTTTTTGCTGGAGTATCTTCTGGGTCATCATCATCTTCATCATCTTCAGTATCTTCTGGTGTGCCAGCTGGAGGCTTGACTGGGGTGTTGGTTGGATTATTTCCTGGTGGAACAGCTGGAGGTTGGACTGGAGGTTGGACTGGAGGTTGGACTGGGGGTTGAGCTGGAGGTTGAGCTGGAGGTTGAGCTGGAGGTTGAACTTGGGTGTTGGCTGGAGTATCTTCTGGGTCGTCGTCGTCTTCGTCGTCTTCATCTTCTGGTGTGCCAGTTGGAGGCTTGACTGGGGTTTTGGTTGGATTATTTCCTGGTGGAACTGCTGGAGGTTGGACTGGAGGTTGAGTTGGAGGTTGGACTGGAGGTGGAGTTGGAGGTTGAACTGGGGGTTGAACTGGAGGTTGAGCTGGGGGTTGGACTGGGGGTTGGACTGGGGGTTGGACTGGAGGTTGAACGGGAGGTTTGACTGGATTTCCAGTTGGTGCATTTGCTTGGGGTTTTTCTGGGGTATCATCTGGACCATCATCCGAGCCATCTGGACCATCATCTGGATCATCATCTGGCCCACCAACTGGTGATTTAGCTGGTGCACCTGGTGGGGTTTTTTCTGGGGCGTCAACTGGCTTATCGCCTGGTGCACCAACTGGAGGTTTTGTTTGGGTGCCAACTGGGGGACTTCCTGGCTTACTAGCTGGGAGATCTTCTGGCTCATCGTCTGGCTCATCATCATCTGGTGCACCAACTGGAGTATTGGCTGGAGTATTGACTGGGGCACCGGGTGGTGCACCAGCTGCAGCTCCCCAATTAATGTCATGACAGACAGTATACCACTAAGATATAAGAATCTCATTAGAATCTGAATTGATGAGTGAAAGTAGGTTTATTTAGGATTACCTCTGAATGGTCTTTAATATTTGTGTCCTTCAGTGAATAGTCCCAGACCATAAAAACCGAGATAAACTTCGCCTTACCCCCCGCTGCAGGCAGCTTGAACTTGCTAGCACAAAGCGAGATGTCCCCATTCCCCTTGGCCGCTTTTCTCGATACGAACATCGGCGAGCCATTTGGCTCCGAGCAGACCCCATCATCAAACGGCGATTGACCCAATTTCCACCCCATTTTATCTCCACCAGTACCTGCCTCATTCCACTGTCTAACCTGCACAATCGTGATATCCCTATTCTCAGACTCAGTTCCATACCAGTATATTGTTCCTGGGGTAGATCCAGGGCCTTTGTTGCCCTTCGATGGGTCAAGTGAGACATGTCCGTTTTCTCTGTAATAGGCGGTGATTGTGTCTCCTGGTGCTGCACTGAGTCGTGGATGCTTCTCATCTTGAATCGGCCATCTTTGTCGTTCGCCGCATATTGGCTCTGTTTGGACGTCTTTGATTCGGCGGTGGAAGAAACTGAGGTTAACACCGTTTTCGCGTCCCTCTATATATGGTTAGCTTCATTGGGGGCCGGGTGGAATGTCTTGGTCGAGTATGAGAAATGATGACTTACGATCGTTTCGCATGTACCCTTTGGTCGCACCAGGACCTTCTAGGTATTCGGTCTGTTTGGTATCAACTAGTTAGTATCTATCTAAAATACTTCTAAAGGGTGGTAAGAATGTGTTCATACCCATGTGTGAGCGGAAACTCTATGAAGGCAACTCAACCCAAGTAGTGTGATAGGAAGAAGAGTAGAGAACGGATCAGAGATTTTCATTTTTGTGGATAAATAAAAAAATTCTAAAAAGTATAAAAACAAGAAAAAGGGAAAAGAGCGACTTGTGTTTCAGCTGACTTAAGCTAGAAAAAGCCGTATTGAGGAGGTATATAAAAAAAAAGTGATGGGTGAAACGACTGAATCAGAATGTAGCTGAAAAAGAATAGATCAGCATCGAAGGTATCTAAGAGAAGACCTGCTTCGAGAAATTAAACTGGAACAGAAAAAAAACAAAAAAAACAAAAAACTGTCAGGTGGGATTATGTGACCAATTTCCTCGTACGGTGGGTCTTGGGAAATTTTTATATGATTAGGATTATATATTTCTACATCGGAGTGATTGTATATTATGCGCCGAATAGCCGGATGTACGTCCTAGAAAAGCGTTGCTGGGTCGACGTTTCAAGAATGTTTGTAACCTCCTAACTACCACCGAGGTTGGGCGATCGACACTGAGTTTCTCTAGAAGGGTGGAGAGGTAATATCCATCAGGCAATACGGCAAGATTCTCGAAGGCTATGTTAAGTATTCCATCTGCCGTAACCGGCTTAGAGTACATATAAATGGCTTATAGTGGTGTCCGTGGGAATACCTCAGGATCCGGTAAGCAAGCAGACATTTTCTACACATCCGGTATTTCCGTGATATGGGAGCCACTTGGGGATTTACTCCTACTTAGCAACGGCGACATGTGGCACGGAATGTATACGCCGTTTCTCCCCCCCCCAAACTCGCTTGAACTATTGGATCCTCGGGCCGTTCCGGTATGATTGCTCTTTACATTAACTATTCATGGACGCATGCATAGAGCGCACTGAGGATCACGTGCATCCCGCATCAGCGATAGTTGTAAACTTAAGTAACGTCATAGTTTAAGTAAGTTTTGCTGTTTTCCTCTTTTAAAACTTTCGCTTACCTAGAAACGCTTACCTACTACGGTGTAACGGGCGTATTAATACTCCAGAAGGTGTTAAAGTATATAATATAGCGATAAGTATACTGCATCTTTATAACAGTATTTAGATAGCTTCAAATGTTAAGTGTATGGCCAATTAATTAGTGCTTGCATAAAAAGGTAAGGACTTGACCGTCGGTATATCCCCCCCTTTATGAAACGCATAATGAAATAAATCAAGGAAGGTTCCTGTGGCGACACCTTTCAAGACACTGATGTAAGACACCATATCCACAGTATGATTGGTATAATTCTTTTTGTAGTTAGTACTCACCGAGGATTATCTAGGTTGTGGCACAGACGGTACGCCTCTTGCAACAACCCTATCCCTGAAGATACAATAAGCGAATATCTGACGGAAGGTACGGTAGAATCGGGGCGAAGGACTTGGGTTTATTTCTCAGATCATGGCAGGAGAAAGAAGAAGAAGAAGAAGAAGAAGAAGAAGAAAAAAATCCAACTTTTTTTTTTTGGCAAACAGTAGTGTAAAGGATCCTATCGTTTGTGGTATTGTAGGGGCGTGGGGAGTTTTGTGGTCGTGGTGTTTCGTTGAGGTCCTATAACCTTGACTACTGGCTCAATTTTAAACATCGTTGCAGATCTCTTCTAACGCAATATCTTATATTTTTCTAAGGTTAGATTTGATAGTTGATATCTTGAAATGTTGGTCTCGCTCAGTCTGGATAACGCAGTGGGCTAGCAGCCAGCTAGGCCGCTATAGACCACATAAAATCGAACTAATAGTCACGGGAGAAAAACCCCGGAACTTCATTCCTGCCATGAGGGCTTGGGTAGTGGGAAGGATATGCAAGGTTTATAGTCCACCAATACTATGAGCTGGTCTGCGATTGAAAAAGTGAATGACGAGACCTTGTTCCACTAGGAGCTAATTCTAAGAGTAGATCGAGAGCACGGGCATATTCGGAGCAAATTTTTCTTCTGAAACCATTCAAACCATTAACCATAATCATTTCATCCCATCAATAACCTTTTGCAGCATCTCGTTATCCACTCTACAGCCTTTCCCCTCAGTATCCTCCCCAGGATTTGGGTAGCAAAAACCATTCCAGAGTTCAATCACAATCTCAAACATGTCTTTGTGCTCCTGACGTTGAGAGTTCAAGCTCTTCAGGAGTTCGTATGCCTCCGTACAAGGCGTTGTATTCTTGAGTGTGCATTTGCAAGCAGTATCGTTCTTATGTGGGAGGACTGTAGCTGATGTTGGTGGTGGTATTGGTGGGTCCGGTATTGGTACGCCTGTGCAAGTGCTTGATGGCTCGTGCTGACCTTGGGTAAAACTACATGTAGTTTCAGAGGAGGGTGCAGGAAGATCGAGCTAAAGAAAAAACAAGGTTGCCAATCGTTAGTATAAAGCAGGCACGAGGGCTAGGATAAAGAGTATTACCGGCCCAAGGAATTCAGATATTCCGAATATATTATCGAAATCCGGGATAGTCTCCAACAGGTTCATACTAAACAAGGAAGCTTGGTCAACGGGAGGAGGAGGAGGAGGTGCATTGACATCGACTTCAAACCCTGGAATACTGATATTCGCTTGTGATACATCGGTAGATGCAATCTCAATAGGATTCCGAGATAGAATTTGCCTTCCGCCTTCAGTAGACCCCGGTATCTGTGAGGGTTGGGATTGCTCCAGCTCCAAATCGACCATTCCCTGACCGACACAACACAGATTGCTTCCAGCAACCGAACGCGCAAGACAGTCATTACTACCAATGCTAGCATTATCTCCTCCATCGATGACGGTTGTTTCTCTTAGTACCCTCAGCCTTTTCTCAACCTCTGGTGTCTCTAACCCTAGTTCCGCAAGTATCTTCCTCAACAAACCGTTCTCCTCAATGACCCTCCGTGCAGCCTTCTGCAGCTCCAGATCGGCCTGTACTCCTAGCTCCTGGCATTTTTTCCATCGACTCTCAAGATCCTCGAGGTATTCTCGTCTGCGCGCGCGTGAGCGGCGTTGGTTCTCTCTAATACGTAAAAGACGGGTATCCTGTATGTGTCAAATGTTTATACCAGTCAATTAACATTATGGGGGGGGAAGCGAGATGGGGGGGAGGGGGACGATAGAAAACGCCGACATACCTCCTCCTGAGTGTCGCTATTTGCCTTTCTCGACGTCATGGTAGCAAATTCGAACCCTGGGAATTATACAAGTGTACGTTTTCATATTTGATGGCTGAGAGAATTAAAAAAATATAATGCCAAATGGACCAACCATAGTTTCCCGATGACATTTTTGCTTAGTAATCTCCCCCTGGATAGCTAATACACCGAATAAAAAAGCACAGATAGGACCCGTGATGCCATTCCACTTCTAGTAATAAGCTGTAGGAAAATCGTGAAATATATCGCATGTAGTAGTAGTCACAAGGTTACGATTCTAGCTATCCTAGCTATCCTAGCTAGCTGGTTATTACTACCCTCATTGAATTGGATTTTAGCCCTATGCCCTAACCCCCCTCACGAGTGACATTCACTTGCATTCAGCAGTGACATTCCTAGAATTCGTACACCAAAACCTCCTGCTATAAAGCCTCAATGCAGAAAACTCGTATCTGGTCATTAAAAACCATAAACTTTGGGTTACAGCTCCCAAGATTTCAACACCATTCACTAAGACGCCAGCAATGTCACTTTCAACTTCCGAAGTTTCAGAAAACAAGACCTATTCTCTTATTCAAAACCACTATGGAAACTATGCAAAGTTGAACGAGGAGCTCACTCTAGATACGAAGCTTCAAACCTATAACGAACGTGTTGCAAGCGCCTTCGGATATTCTGCAGAAGACCTTGTAAACATCCCCGAGAATGCAAACTTAGGCGTCAGTTGTGGAAACCCGGTCGCTACAGCGAACCTAAAACTAGTAAGAATAGACATCTCATGCTATTGAGCTGATGTTACAAAGATTTATAGATGTTTATATACTTTTAGTGAGGATCTGGCATCACCTAATAATCTCGTCCTCAGGGGGGGCGGGTGTCGTTGATTCATCTATAGAAATCGAATATAGGCTAACATGATATATAGGGCGAGAAAGTAATAGATCTAGGCTCTGGCGCTGGTCTTGATGTATTCATTGCCGCTAGAAAGGTCGGACCTACTGGTAAAGCGATCGGCATAGACATGACACAAGTATGTGGATTATTCACCATCACTTATTCAACTCTAGGGATAACTGACCCAAGCTGATAAAAAAAACAATATTATAGGAAATGTTAGACCTTGCTGCAAAAAACGCCGTGAAAGGCGGGTATACGAACGTTGAATTTGTAACAAGCTCCAGCCCTCATTAAAAGTACGAATAATTTAATTAACAAAAAGAACTTAAAAAGATCAAATCATACATCCAATCTATCCCATCTCTCCCTGACGGAACCGCAGACGTGATCATCTCCAACTGCGTTATCAACCTGCTTCCTACCTCGCAGAAACCGAAGGTCTTTGAAGAGATTTTCAGACTTCTTAAACCCGGTGGAAGAGTGGCTATCTCGGATATCTTAGCTAAGAAAGACTTCCCGGAAGAAATTAGAAAAAGTGCTGCGCTATATATCGGTTGTGTAAGTGGCGCGAGTGAGGTTGCGGAGTATGAGTCCTGGCTGAAAGATGCGGGATTTGAAGGTATATATATTCTTTACCACCTAGATGGTACAAGTAGGCCTAGGCACTTACTAAACAATAATATAGATGTCCTGATATTAGACACCAACAAGGATCTCAATATCTACAAGGAAGGCATCTTGAGTACCAAAGACTTGGATACTACTAGCAGCTGTTGCAAGCCCCCACCAGTACCTACAGTAGCTACGTGTTGTGGTGTCACCCCGAGTAAGACGGATACTGGGCTTGGGCTTGGGGGCCAGATTGCAGATTACGACCTCAATGAGTTAGTTGGTTAGTATATCATCACTGAGTTATATTGCTTTGATATGACCTAGGGCTGACTAGAGGAATTAGGTGCTTTTCAAGTCTACGCTATTAAACCGACGAAGCCCTAAGTTGACGGCAACCTGTTCCTTATAATCATTTTATCAGATGTCTTTCTTATTAGTAGGATACTGTGTTTTGGAGGAGTGGTACTATATGAGCTAGACTTTCAATAGAGTTTTTAAAATCGGTCTTTAAGGCACTTGATCAGAGGACAATTACCGGTCTAGCCCAGTATTTAATTTTCAGCCATGAGTATAAACCGGTTACAAATGTGGAAGAAGGGGTACTATAAGAGAAAAAGCAAAGAACTCGTGCTAGCCGATGGTATGATCATATCTCTCTCCTAAAACGAAAATCGGGAAAACTTCTGGCCAAGCATATATGCACGATTGAGCTCTTACTTTACACTACATATATATCCGGAGCACTCTATCCCCGGTCATGACTTCAAAAAGAATCAAAAACAAAAACAAAAATCGCCACCAGAACATATGATAGTATTCAAATTCATTTAAATCCTTTTCAAAATCGGGATTTTTATTAATTCCGCTGCCCCGCTGGAAGTACCGATTTAGGCATTAATCGGTGGGCACGATCCCTGCCCTCTCTCTCTCTCTCCCCAAACTTCAGGCAATACATGTATGTTCCCCAGGATTCCAACACTATCCCGAATGATGCAATGCATCGCTCTTCATTACCATCACACCGAGAATTAATATAAAAAAAAAAAAAGGTCTGATTTCCCGGGTTTTATTAAATTTTTCTTTTTTTTCCTCATAGGAATTTAGCGAGTTCCCCGCATCTACTCTCCGTTGTGCATCGGAATTCCCACATTTCGCTCCGTAAAGTACCCCCTCCCTCCCCCCAATCCCTCCATTGAATAGCCGCGAACCATTGTATTAGGTTCTAGTGCCTGATAGATGCATGGAGATAAAGATCCGGGAGTGGCTGAAGTGAACCTTGTAAATTGTGGGTTAAAGATCTACACCGTCTCTAGCTCTCCCCCCCCCGCGCACAGAATGTCTTGAAATACAACTTAGAATCCCCTCCCCACCCCTCCTCCATCGTAAGAGAAAAAAAAAAGAGGAGGGAGGGATACAGAAACTCAGTGTAGTAGAGATGTTTAACAGTCACCTTCTTGCCCTCGTCTCATCGATTGGGGTTGTTTCTGCGCGAGAGCTGTGGTTCAATAAACCCGCTTGGGACTGGGCGTCTCAATCATTACCCATTGGAAACGGGAAACATGCTGGTAAGTTTACGAATTCTTCTGTTATCGTGTTATACATGAACCGAGTCGGAGGTACTGATAATATTCTGGTTTAATGTAGCTTCTTTCTTCGGTGGGATTAATAATGATTCATGGACTTTGAATGTCGACAGTCTCTGGACTGGTGGTCCTTTCCAGATGGATGTGCGCGCTCCTATCTATGGTCCTGGTATATAGCCGAACTTATTAACAGGTTGTGATAGGGATACACTGGTGGAAACCCAACAGAGTCTAGAGTTCCCGCGCTACGGGAGATTCAAGATTTCATTTTTAAGAACGGCACAGGAAGTAAGTGGCGAATTTAGTTCCTGGGGCCTTTGGATTGGTGCTAACTTGAGCCAAAGGTGTTGCGGGAATCCTAGGGAGTGACGCTGGCTATGGATCCTACTCTGTGCTTGGGAATCTCTCAGTCAACTTAGGCCTTGATGTTTCGTCTACTAGCAACTACAAACTCTGGCTTGACATTAACCGTGGTGTTGGAGGAAGCGAATTCACCACGGAGAAATATGGGAAGATTACAAGGTACCTCTTTAAAATAACCATTTCTCAAACTATATAGAGATCGTATTAAATCTAACTTTATACCACGACTAAAGGGATTATTTCTGCTCCTTCCCGGCACAGGCGTGCATCTACCATTTAGAAGCGACGAAGGTCCTTCCGTCTGTCGATATTGCGCTAAGTGTCGACGGTCGAGATCCACTCCCTACGGTCACCAGCAAATCAAACACAATAACTCTCCGCGGTCTTGCAGAATCTCCAAACGGCATGTTATATGACGCCCGTGCAGCTCTCGTGTTCCCCGGCACAGCTCAAAAGGACAGCAACTTCACAACTAAAACTGGCGGCCTCTCTGTTCCTGAAAGTGCCAAAGTCAAAGAACTCTGGTTAGTCGTCTCTATGGACACCAACTACGACGAAACGAAAGGAAATCCTGCGGACGGCTATACTTTCAAGGGCCCAGATCCTGCAACGAAGGTTGCATCCACTGTGGCTGCTGCAGCAAAGAAGTCTTATAATGCGCTTCTGGCAGAACATATAAAAGACCATCAAGCTCTGTACCAGGCGTTCTCTCTCACTATCCCGGATCTATTCAACTCAGCTTCGAAGCCCACTGATGAGATCATGTCGAGTTATGATATCACAAAGGGAGACCCTTATCTCGAATCCCTATTATTTGATTTCGGACGGTATCTGCTCATTGGCTCTAGTCGCCCCAACTCTCTGCCACCAAATCTTCAGGGAAAATGGGCAAAAGGTTTTGGAAATCCTTGGTCTGGCGATTATCACACTAATATAAATCTCCAAATGAACGTCTGGGGAAGTGAGGCAACTGGATTGGGTGGTACCCTCGACGGACTGTGGCGATACATGGCAGAGACCTGGGCACCAAGAGGAGCTGAGACTGCAAAATTGCTTTATGGTGCCACCGAAGGATGGGTGGTCCATAATGAAGTCAATACTTTCGGACACACTGGGTAAGATTGATTGCCGCTCTAACCCTAACCCACTAGTGAAGAAATTATTAGTTAACAAAAATTGTCAAATAGATTAAAGGGAAATGGTAACCAGGACACTGCACTTTGGTTTGCTTACTCTGGTGCTAATGCTTGGATGAGTAAGTGTTTCTCCTACTACCTAAAGCATTTATGCTAGATATGGGTGGTGATTTTGACTGTGGGCAGTGCAACATGTATGGGACCATTACGACTTTACCGGTGATAAGGACTGGTACAAGAACGTCGGCTACCCTCTAATCAAGGGCGTTGCTCAGTTCCACCTCTCGACTCTACTGGAAGATAAATACTACAACGATGGAACACTTGTAGTCAACCCTTGCAATTCTCCAGAGCAGCCGCCATCAACCTTCGGATGTGCCATCGACCAGCAGCAGATATCCGAGGTCTTTATGAATATACTAAAAGGGTGGGATGCGTCTGGTGATAAAGACCTGGCATTTAAGAGCAAGGTCCAAGGAGCTCTTGGTAAACTATATACCGGTGTCAGAGTCGGAAGATATGGCCAGATCCAAGGTAATAATGAAAAAAAACCACACTGGTGAACATATTCAAAATAACATATAACTAACCCTAACCCTAACATAGAATGGAAACTCGATATTGATAATCCAGAAGACGGTCATCGCCATCTCTCCCACCTCTACGGGTGGTATCCGTAAGTTCCAAGGAATTACGTGACGTTGGCCAACTAAAGCTAACAAAAAACCTGTCACAGTGGTTACTCGATCTCTTCCGTCCACCGCGAAAACAAAACCATCACAAATGCTGTCGAAACAACCCTAATCCACCGTGGCCTCGGCAAATGGACTGATGCCAATGCTGGCTGGGAAAAAGTCTGGCGTGGCGCCTGCTGGGCCGGTCTCAACAACTCGACCATGTCCTACTACGAACTCCGCTTCGCCATCCAGGAGAACTTTGCCAATAACCTGTACTCCATGTACAGTAAAGATCCTTCAACGCTTGGGACATGGGTGTTCCAGATTGATGCCAATTTCGGTATAGTTGGGCAGGTGTTGCATATGTTCGTTCATGATTTGGATGTGGGTTACGGAGATGATGGAAAGAGTAAGACGATCGTGTTAGCTCCGGCGGTCCCAGAAGCTTGGTGGGGATCCAAGGTAGCAGGACATAAATTGCGGGGCGGTGGAGAGGTCAGCTTCTCGGTTTCTTCTGAAGGGAAAGTTAAAGATGTGGTCCTTAAGGGAAGAAAGTCTAGCGCTCCGAAACTGAAGTTTGTAGACGCGGCTGGGAAGGAGTTGTCAGCAAAGAGCTCGTAAGGGATCACAAATATACGCCTGAACCCGGAGATGTAAAAACTTTAGGTGATGCGAATATCAGAGCCATTAGAGTACATAGTTATTTACACCACGTAGCAAGAAAATAAAAAAGAAATGTAAATACTGTATGATTGACACAAAGTGCTGATGAGACATGCCGATCATGTGATATCACAGTGTCTTGGCCACAGTCTTCAAGAGTGACGGTTCATGACGTAACATGTAGCTCACTGGAGATATCAACATATAACTACCGCCCTGCTTGATGTCTATCTTTATTGCATCATTTCAAATTCAAAGACTCTACCTAATTTTGCACGTCTACAGACCTTAGATACAACCCCTCTAAACTTCACACCTCAATAGCTATGTCATCCAAATCAGACAACAACCCTACCATCCACCCTAAGAAGAACGAATCCCCAGCTACTCTCTCAGAATTTGTCGCTGAAGGCAAGAAACCCGACTACAGCACTCAGTCGGCTAAAGGAGATAAAGGAAACGACAAAGGCGGCAATGCCTATGACCATTCATCCACTTCAGCTCAGGGTAAAGGGCGAGAAGGGATGATTGCGAATAATGAGACTCGCACTGCGGAATAAATGTTTGATCTTCACTACCCACCCTAGAATTAGCATGAATATAAAGCTAACATTTAGCCTATTTAAGGGAGGTTCTTAAGTCAAACATTAAGATATATAGGACCATTCCATTGTTTTTCAGTACCATCGTTCTATTTTGAGTGACCCAAGGGTCATTGAGTTTTTCCTTTTACGTATCATTGTATAAGGCGTGCTTCTTTGCTTTTATGCTATATTGCTCTGAATATCAACATATATTATGTTATTAGCATATAATAGCTCAATACCAGAAATCTCTTGGTATATATTTATGATGGTGCATATGTATGTTTACATACCGACTGGTGATACTTTGTCTTGGGAAAACAAACCAAACATGGTAGAGCCGCCACAACCCAGACCACCCTTGCCCTGTTTGTTGGTGAAACTCACTCCTAAACATATATCTAGTGTCACGCCACGTACCCCACCAACCGATAGAGTTTTTCTTTCCACATAACTACCCAGAGGGTATTGGGGAGGAGGCTGACCGGAAAGAAGGCGCCGTAAATTATAAGTGTCACAAATTTAAAGTTTAAGACACCATGGATTTCCCACGGACCTGCGTGCCATAGGACGTAGGACATACCCAGATCCCCACAATATTGAGCAACAAAAAAAGGAGAGGAGGAGGGAAACTTATTTCGAAAAATATTAGAAGCCAATATATGCACTTCTTGTGCTATTTGCCGGGACACTCACGACGGCCTTCCGAAGATTAACCAGTATGAACAATGGAATGTTTTCCCAGCCCTAATTTTAGGATCTAGCTCCTTCAGATTAACAGGCATTACGTAGGTTCCCTTAGATTATGTTTTTATTATGGCAGCTAGGATCCTTGTGGGAGGGTTTAATGCCCTCTACCAAGGTGGTAGTAATTAGCGTATTAGGTGGTTAGTCGCGAACGAAACTGGAATTTACAACAGTGGCTTGCATACGTATCCGATGGCTTCCTAGAGACAATACCTGATCCCTGATACATGTACACTTTATTACCGACGGAATCCTAAGTTCTAGAGTTAGGAGACGAGCTGGGGGGCGGCTAGACTCATGTTAAGATCGCATCATCGGAGATAAAAAAATTCAATTGCCTTCTAAGTATAAATTCTTAATACTAGTAGAGATAGGTGGTACGTCGCGTGACTCAACATAGCATCACATTTAATCACTCGCGAGCGTGGGGGAGAAAAACATAAAGACGTAGCAGAGTACTGTACAGGTATATACCTAGATCAAAACAGATAGGGGGTAGATTAGGAGTCAGTCAAAGAAACCCTATAAGAGGGGTATTAATTATGGTATATATAGGATAAGAGTATGTGATGCATTAATCAAGCGAACTTGCTAGTCTCCCCCTCTCTGTTTGATATCAGCTACTCTCTACTTCTAACAAACCATACACACCGTTAGCCACACGGATACTATTTTGCCTAATTATCCATCCAGTCTCAAACCCATGTTACCGGGACGCGACGACTTCTTGATGTCTAAAGCTTGACTAAAAAAGAACCTGCAAGGAGATCTCCACTCTATATACATGACTTTAAACTATATCCAAGACCCTAGGACTACTTTCGAGTATGGTTTACCCCGGTGCCATATTTAGTTTTTTTTTCCTTTGTCATAAATTAATCGCTTGACCTGTGGAACCCGGGCTATTAATTTAATTCGAATAAGAGTTTTTCTCCGATCCCCCGGTATCACAAGGAACGGAGATGAGCGTAACACAAGGCACTACAACCCTAAGCCCTTGATTGTGGAAGAACTCACAGAACCTTCCATAGGATTTGTAGAGATTAATAGGGACCCGTGAGGAAGGTTATGGCTAAAAGGCTCAATTCTGCGCAATTCTACGCAATTATTTAGACGTATCTGAAGAATAGACTCAGCACGTAGAGCTAGAGATAGAGATAGAGATAGAGAGATAGAGATACTAAGGCATGCAATTGAAGCTCTAAAGTCCACAAAACAACACCACAACCTCAAGGGCTTAATTCCACAATTCTCTTCACGTCTGCACAGTGACATAAAGACTCAGGATGAGACTTTGAAATACGCTCTCCACTCTCAAGGATGGTGCGCAATTTACGTCGATCCCAATGCCAACGGCGGACTCAAGCGGTCGGTGCGGGAAAAATCTCCGACCGGTCACCCCCGCCCACATCTCCGATTGGTGGGCCTATCGACAGACATGGTAAAGTACAATGATGCTGATTGCCGCAAGAGTGACTTCGCCGCACCTCATCGTCCTTTGTGGAATCGAAAAGCATCCTATATCTATTTTTTCCACAACGGGGGGGAAGAAGAAAGAGTCGGCCCACCAGCTCACACGGTGACGGTCATCTGTGTCTACCCAGGAATATCCCCTTGCTCTTCGTTATCGCCTTGTCGGCTTGAGATTCCGGCACCAAGAGTCAACCCCACATTTCGAGTACAGGCTTGCTTGCCCTTGCATTCCTTGGCTCGACGACGTTCTTCCGGATAACTGTGGAAAAACAACCACCCCGTACTCGAGCTCAAACGCGTTTACCAAAACACTTCAATTCGGGAGGGAGATCGTCACCAAGACAAGCTTTTCTCCGACTTGTCACGGCCTACATCCCCCCATCCGAGGTGTCTTTAGATGTGCTAGTCGCGGCCTCGGAGGTCCCGTGCATACACGCGAGTCCAGTAATCGCGCGAATTAAGTCTGCGAGGTCAATTTGGTTCTGATAAAGCCTCAGCAACAATTGATTCTGTCCCCTTGTCACAATTGCCACAGTTTGGGTAGCTTGGCCGTGGTGCAACATACATTCTACGTTTTTCTCTCTCTCTCAAGTGGTCAGTGAGCAATTAAAAAAAAAAAAAAAGAAGGGTTGTTCTGGGCAACGTTTTTTTTTTCTTTCTTTCTCTTTTATTTTCAGAACACGAATTCATCCATCCTGTATCTCTCGGGATTTTTGCCGCAACAACACACCCCAATTTGGCCCCAGATTTCGGCCTATTTTGGCGGTGCAGAAGGACAGAAAAGGGATTAGGTGAAAGAAGGGTTCCTGGACTGCAAGTGATTGCTTTGCCAAGAGGAAATTGGTGCACTCCTTAAGCTGACTTCGTCCCGACAGTCCGTAATTTGAAAACGCCAGTTTCTCACCTGCGCGTTACGTCTCCACACTCTCTGGTCAAAGGAGCGTTCCCATTGGTACGCAGAGACACATTACACATTCACCCAATCAGCGAACGTGTGGGCGCAGATTTCTCACCTTTCAACCACACTCCTTTGCGGACCATCCCCACATCCACGGATCCAAGATATCGCAAAAGCTCCCTTCTATAGAATCACTCATTCTCATTCGTTCCTCTGAGTAAGGCTCGTAGCGAGTAAATAGCTGTGACCATAATCCATCCCCTGTCTACCGCCCCCCCCCCCGCAATTCATATACATCGAAGGCTTAAAGGACAACACTCCCGACAAGCCGTGAAGTATACCAGGGGATACAACCCCACACAGCCGGAGAATTTACCGGCTGTCGGAGAAGAAGCCTACCTTAACGCACGTGCCAAGTGCAGCTTAAACTTCCTTAGTTTCACTCCGTGATAAGGAATTGCCTCCCGGAGCAACACCAAGCTAGACAGATTGAGTCCGGAAACAGGGTGGCAGTGGGCAAAAGTGGAAAATAGTCACGGATTGCGGTACATTGGGATTGTTACTGCTACACTAAAATCGGTCTTCTGCGAGTACTCCTCTTTTGGACCCCCACACAAATCTGTTCCCAAAAGGGTGTGTGGAAATCAGCTCCTAAGCAGACCCCGTCTTCATCCGGACTTACAGACGACACTATTCCCCGTCTAGAGGCTGTAGAATAGCCTGCATTGATCTGCCGTTCTGGGCATTTCCTCATCGCACTTGTTTTTCTCCCACTCGTGTGCCACGTCTTCTGTCCTGTTGACCCATCGGAGAATTACGATCTTGCATTATAGACTGTCTTCCACCACTAGTTTCGCCGAAAGCCCCCGGACCGGAGACGAGAACACCTTGCGGGAGAGTGTACTAAACATCCGATCTTTCTACTAAACACACTTGAGAAGGTTCCTGTCACCCGTTCCAGTGGCCCGAAAGAAGCAGCATCTCAAAGAAGCAGAGTATCACAGCATCTTATCCGAATTGGTACCCCGCTTTTTGCCCTCAGTCGACTCCCCAGATCAGGGTCTGGATCCCCTAAAATTTCTTTTTTTCCTTTCAAGCTTGCACTTTAACTTCATTAAGGTACCGTACCGCCCCTATTACACATTCCAAGGTAATGGAAGGACTTAACAAGAGACTTATGTGTTTGGGAAACACAGACTATAGTCAGGGCCCCAATTCTGTATATTAGTGCTGCGCTCAAGTAGCCTTATTTTTTCGTGTTTCATGTTCGACGATCATTGCACCAGCGAAAGTGCTTTTTGAAACAGAGCTTGTATAAGTATCGAAACTGGAGGATAGCCGTGGTACTATTAGTGGCGAATATATTTGTAAGTATTCTCAACATCACACTTACATAAGAAAGGGTCATCTAAGAGCATCGATAGAACTCACTAAAGAGAGCTGTGGAATCCTGAAAACACAGTCCTAGTAAAGTACTTCAAAATAACAAAAAGAATCTATTCGATGGCGAACACTGCAGTCCATTTACACTTATCTCAATCCCCAACAAGCTCAGAGTCTAGAGCTACCTCTTTCCCCCTACTTCCATCACCAACATCTTTCTCATCCTCTTCGTCCATGAATCAATCAATGAATATTTCGTCACCCTCAGTAACGGGTGCTTCTCCAGTAAAGGCGACCCATACATGCCCGTCATGCGCACGCACGTTTTCTCGGGGTGAACATCTTGATCGTCACCTAACAACACACTTACCCTCCAACTCTTCAAAAGCTTTCATCTGTCAATCTTGCTCAAAGGGATTTACGAGGAAGGATGTCCTAACTAGACACATCAGAGCTGTTCATGAAACAAAGCGGTCTGACGTTAGGAAGAGCAGGCGGAGGAGCTGTAGGAGATGCGCTGGGTTCAAAATAAAGTGTTCAGGTGGAGGGCGAGGAACTAGCAAGAATGGGACAAGGGAAGGAGGAAGGGCCGAGGACCCTTGCGAGGCGTGTAAGAAACGCGGCGCTGTGTGTATCTATGACTTTGGAACGATCTCCGAGTCCGGTGATGCAGAGACACGAAGTAGTGAAGGGCTCGATACCAGCCCAAAGGCGACAAGCGAACACCGGAATATTAACGGTGATGACAGTGATCTTTTGGACTTTGGTTCCGACGGTGCTGGGTCTATGGTTTCTGAGAGTGAAGTGGATAGGGTATCAGGTGAGGAGGGCGGCCATAAAAGAAGGAAAACCATTGATGGAAATTACACAACCTCATTCACCGGCTCATCACCTTTCGACGAAATACATCATCCAAACTCGTCACGAGTATCTCCACATCTACTATCAGCGGCTCGTCTTGCTTCAGAAAATGGAAGCCCTGGAAGGAATTCTGACCCATCTACTTCCTCGGCCAGTCTCCAAAACTTGATCAGCAATGATCAAACCGAGTTGTCTTCAGCAGATCAATTAATGTCCCTCATGACTACAAATACATATGGTACCATACCAACTGACCCCAATCTCAACGACTCAAGTGGTGATTCGCAAACGCCACAAAAACTGCCATTATCAGTTCATATTCCCATATTTGGGTCAAAACCTCAGGGCCCCCCGAGATCCCCACCAATAAATCAGCCCAGTGCAGTACCCCAGTCACCAAATCCAGATTTATACCGACGGAACGACTATTTTCAACAGAAACAGTCAAATGGCGTTAATAACTTTCCACACCATTCAGTATCTCATGGTGTGCCAGGGCCTCTATCACCTTTCCGAGATGCCCTCCCTACTCCCTCTAGACTAGGTGAGTTAACTTACTAGCATGATATGCCAAATGGTGCCCAATCTTAAAGCAATTACTAAAGGTTTGTGTGTAGCAAATACATTACATGGGATCAATCCCACATCTCCCCAGTCACCACAGCACTTTGGAAGTGCACAAACTCCTAAGCCCACAGATATTAGTTCTTTCGTCAACGATACACCAGATATCAACCAACGGACTAATGAATTCCCTTCAGTATCCTTTACCGTTGACTATAACCAACTAAATCAAAAACAAACGGCAATGCAACCAAGTCTATCAAGTACTGGATCTTTCCAAGAGGGAAATTTTGAGTCAATAACATCACAACAAGGCCTTCCTGGGAATATCAACGGTATTCCATTTGACGGTTCAAAGTCAGATGACAACCCAGGATACAGTAATGATCTCTCAGGCTTAGAGAGCGATGACAACTGGTTCTTTGACTTTGGTATTTTCGACACTAGCACGGACTGGATGAGAGGTTGGGGCGACGATTCTTCAACGTTAGATATTCTAGGAATCAATGGCTCACTTCCCGAAAGACATCTCTCTACAGTGGCACCCCCACCTCCTGCCGGCGCTACTTCTCTGGGACTTGCTGCAAGTCCTGTGCTACCACATAATACAAAGTCTTTTACTTCACCAGCGCCAGGATCAGCATGTTCGGATGACGGTTCAGCACCTTATGGCCCTAAACATCGGGAAGATCAGACACGCCTTCCATCAGTCAGCCCACTCAAAGACCACTCTTCGGTTGAAGACTTTCTACCATGGGGCTGGCAATCTTGCCGAGACGAGCCTAAGCGCCGTGTAACGTTACCTCCGCTAAGACAGATATTAGAGGAATATACACCCTCAACAATTGCCCAGCGTTACGATTCAACTTCTATTGGAAAGGATGGCGATCTGGTGAATGAGAGGATCCGGAACGATATGGTCTCTTTGCTTTCAATTCCTTATGAGCGGTACCCATACGAGAGCGCCGATATGAGCAAGTTTCCAACAAAGAAGATGATTGATGGATTCATCAAGCTTTATTTTGAACAGTTTCATTCAAACCTTCCGATGATCCATAGGCCAACATTTAGTACCGAGACCTGTCCAACTATTGTGCTTGTTTCGATGGCTAGTATCGGGGCTAGTTATAGCAACGTTGAGGGTGCCAAAGTATTTGCAGATACCTTGAGTGAACTTTGCAAGAGGACACTCACATGGATGGTATTACATAGCTCCCTGCAGATGTTGATCCAGTCACTAACACTATTTAACCCAGGCCGAATTCAACCCTGAATACCCACGCTCTGACTTCTTCCTCAGGGCATTATGTCTCCAAAGTGTGTACGCCTTAGGTTCCGGCTCTCACCGTCTCTACGACTCAGCAGATGTATCTCGAAGCTTCCTGATCGGAAATGCCCGTCGTATCGGTTTATTCTCTGGCACGGTTTCTCCACCGTCATCTTCTCCCCCGTCAGCACCGAATTCTCCAGGCTCATCAAACAGTGATCTTCGAGGAAAATCTACTGAAGATACACCTCTCCAGCGCGATACTAATGAGAAGCTCGAGGCCCGTTGGAATGCATGGCGAAAGCAGGAGGAACTCAAACGTCTCGCGTGGTCCATCTTTGAGTACGATTGTTCCTTTTCAACATTATCTAATCGCCGTGGTGCAATCACTCTAAATGATATATCCACCCGTATGCCTTGCGCAGAGGCCCTATGGGAGGCGCCGAATGCTCAAGCTTGGGCTTCGCTTCTTGAGCTCAGGACATTTACACAGTCACCTTACGCAGATAAGGGGACTTTATTTTATCCTACGCTGCGAGACGTTATCTCGGAGAAGGTCTCGCCTGAAACACTCACTAGTTGGGGGAAACGGCTATGTGCACAAGCTATGGGCAGAATATTATGGGACTTTAAGGAGCTTGAGGAAAGTGTGTTGAGTGTCGGCGGCACCAGCACAGGTCTTGCAAGTGGGGGAGGGCTAGGGTTGCCAATGCTCAGTCCTGGTCTGAAACCAGCAAAGGAGACATTGTTAAAGTCGTTAATGGGGTTATGCGAATGCATCCAAGAAAAGCAAATGGATGGAGGGCCACGAGAGGGTGAAGTAGAAGGAGACAAGGTTCACATGATGTAAGTTCTCTAATCCCTCCTTAACCACCAGCTACGATGATTACTAACAAATAAATAGTCTCGCCTGTCTCATATCACACTACACTCATCTCCATGCCGCCTTCCCTACCGTCTCTCTCATCCTCTCTCTTGCTCGTCGTCCACCTTCATCAGCAGAGGGTGTCATCGATCCACGTATAACCCGACTCAAGACAATATTCTCAACCGACCCTGTATATGCACGAACCCTGGCCTGGAACTCAGCCCAAATCATCGCCATCTCACGCTGGAAGCCTGTTTTCTCACCTGTTGAAGGAATGAGAATTTTTATGGCCGGTGTCGTCCTCTGGGGCTTCGGTCGGTACTTCCGAGAGCCCTCATCTACCCAAGAAAACACCCGATCAAGCCCTTCATCGCCTATCCGAGGAGTCCAAGAGCAGATCGTCCGACTTGATTCACACCCTTGGACAATAGGTATGCAGAGCGCCACTGGATATTGTCCTGACGAATGGATCAAAAAGGGAGGGAAGAAGGCCACTATCGGGAATGATGACTCGGAGGGAAACGCAATGACCGAAATATGCTCCGACAGAGGTGCTCGAGAGGTATTGAGAGTTGTGGTTGGTATTTTAGGGCGGATGAGGGTTTGGGGATTGGGAGGAGAGTTTAAGAGTGTGCTAGAAGAGATGGTAAAAAGAACCTAGCTAGCTAGCTTGCTCGGTGATTACGTTTATAGATATTCATGTCTTTTTTTTTCTTGGATGTCCTGGAGTATTGGTATTTATTTAGGCCAGGGGGCCAGGCTGGGTACTGGGTACGAGAGAAAAGTGTTTCTTTTTTTTTTTTTTTTATTCCTTTTGAGTGTTTTACTTGGGTGAAAGAGTTATTAGGTAAATATTAGTTTTAATTCATGATAACGTAACGATGATTATACTTTGATTTAAGCTACCGCTAAGAGCCGTATATTACTACTAAAAGTCAGCTGGACCTGCAGAAGTTACCACCCCAAAGCATATCCCCGGGACCTAAGGATTTTTCGCAAGAGATTAAGTAACTATTCTGTTTATGTAGCATAGGCTTTGAGGAATATTAATAGGCGATTTATATAAGTTCCCTCATATCCTATTATATAGTGCAGAATATGATTACCGTGTCTTCTAGGAAATGACCCAACTGACAAGAAAGCCCACCAACAATAAACATAATACTAGAATTCATAACCATGATACGAAAATCGTACAAAAGAAGAGTATATACAAGTAAGCCAGAACTAAACCTCCCCTCCAGAAAAAGAAAGAAAGAAAAGAAGGGAAAAAATATAAAACACCCAATCGTAAAAATAAAAATAAAAATAAAAATAAAAATCACTAAGCACCCAACTCAGCCACCTGTGTATTCCGCGCCGTAACTCCCCCCTTCATCGCGCTATCCAAGGAATAACCTTCTTGATAGCTAACCGGGCTCACAGTGCTTGGTGGGGGAGGTGGGTATTGGGGTGTACCCTGAGCATACTGCGGATACTGTTGATATATCATATCTGCAGGAGGATGTGGTGGTGGTGGAGGTGTTTGTTCTTTTTGGTTTTTGGACTTTTTAAACAACATGAAGGCAAGGACCGCAATGACCGCTATCGCAATAAACGCACCAGCTGCGATCCCCGCGATAGCACCGTTGGATAGAAGATGGCGTGGGGGGTTTATGAACGGTAGGTTGGTGATTGTAGGGCCGGGAATGATGAGGCCGGATGAAGTGTACCTAGGTATGCTAGAATCTGTTGGGGTGCTGACGGTAGGTGTAGGTACGACAACTGAGATGCCGGGCGTGGTCGAGCAGCCTAACCAGGTTTGGGCTGCGCTTTGGATTTCTATAGTGTAACAGTAAGGGGCTGCGGTTGAGGAACTATATGTATCATATGAGGATTGATGTTAGCGATAACATAGCGAGGAATAATATAATTCGTAGGTTGTAGATGTACCATTTGAAACATCCGTTGTTATCTGCACAGCCTGTAGCTGTGTAGTCGTAGCAAGCCCTAGCTGTTGATGGTGCGATACCGGGTGAGCTATGAAAAGATTAGTTGCGGTACTTCATACTTTTGTCTTTGTCTTTTTTTCTTTTTTTCATAAAGGCTATTATAATAATACGTACTCGTAGCAATCTATAGTGTTAAACGCAGTATAGCAGGCTCCTCCTGTATAACAGTTCACTGTTTTTTTAAAAAAAAACTCCAAGTCAGTCGTTGAAAATTCATGGCCTAGGGATAGACTTACATCCACCATCTTTATTACAACATCTACTCTCCAGAATACACCCCGCGTCTCCACAAGCGACATAGCCAGGGCTACATGTAAGCTCTGCCCGCTCGACCAGTCCATCTGCCCCTGGCATCGGCCCCATCCAAAGACCTTGGACCTTCAAAACACTGCAAAGACCAACCACTAACCCCAGCGCATGGGAAAACTTCAGCTGAATAACCATCATGGAGAAGAAGAGGAGGATTTTTCTGTATGGTTAGAGTGTTGGTAGGCTTAGTACGTAGTATAACGAAAGGCGAAAGGGTGGGGCGGGGTTCTTATTATTCCCACAAACACGGGAGAGATAAGTTTTTTTTTTCTTTTTCTTCCTCTATAATAATAGGCTTGGGGTTTCCTCCTCTTCCCCTTTTTGCGCACAGCAGACCTGCGTGCTCCCGCGCAGAAAGCAGGGCGTGTTTGATTATTGACTCAGGTTTGGGTGACGACTAACTCGTGGCTGAATACATACAACATCTCCCCTTCCCTCCCCCCTCTTTTCGAGATATTCAGCTCACCAAACTAGGCAACTGTAGTGTGAAGTGTAATGTCTCGAAACCTGTCTTGACCCATTTCCACCGCAGAAGTCTCGCCCATTCATAAACCAAATTCAGTCTAGGCACTTGGTAGAGCTACATGTAGCTGTGAATATGCAGTTGACAATATTCTTCCCGCGCTGAATTAATGTGGCTCTGTTGTGCATACAGTACACTCGCTCTATAAGGGTAAACGCTCCATATGTGTATAGCTAGCAATCCTTAAGTATTTTTTTATGGGAAAATAAGGGATCCTCCTATAAGAGCACCCTTAGGATTTTGTGTTTTTTTTCTTCTTAGTATACCCTTATAAAAAGTGACCCTTTGGCCCCTATTTGATATCTTGGCATATCCTTGGCGTTGTTTATAAGGGTAAGTTATCTATAAGGGTATGCATGTGCGGCAAAGGCGTACCCTTATAAAGCGAGTACACTATACAAGCTTCAACCCCCTCCAAGGATTCCATTCCCGGGTCACTAATATATGGATCGGGTGGGTGTTAAGACATCTCGGCAAGATGCCAAGCTCATTGGCCTACTCAAGACAACTTTGCCCCCTGCTGCTGATCGACGTAGCCCTGAAGTGTCTCCGTTTGTATTCAGAATGGCCTTTCTACATTGCGAGATGTTTCAACACCAGGGAGGGGTCGGGTTATCACTAAATCCCACGTGGTAAGAAAAAAAAAACCTACGATTGTGGTACAGAGCAAAAACGAGAATACTGAATCACAGGTACGGTCCTAGCGCAAGCACCACCTGTACTTTAAACAGAGTTAAAACGTTGATACCTTCGCGCTTCTTGCGCCCCCAGTGGGCTCGAGAGCGCCTAAAACACGAGGTGCTAAAAATTTTCATCCAATATATGATCCATCACACCCACCCACAAACAGAACCCACTGCACGAAGATGGTTATCCACGAATAACCAATTTAGAGAGCCGCCAAATAGGTGTTATGTAAAAAAGATCTAACCACAGCTAGGGGCTATGCTGAAGATAACATGATCAACAATAGAAGTCGTTTGAATTATAAGACACGGAGAATTTACATGTACATACAATATTTCACGTCTGTAGATTAAACATCCCCCAGGTTTTAAGAAACTCCTGATCTTAGAGTATCCCCCCCCCTGAAGCGAGAAAAAGGTAAATTAGTCGACCATGCTCACGTGGCTTTGAGACAAGATCAAGCTTCAGCTACCAGTCAAACATGCAGATCACAGACCAATCAATTAGATAAGCCCATTGAAAAAAGCATATACGCGCAGTATGGACATGGTTAACCCTTGGTCTCTACTTGATATGCTCTCCATCGAGAGATCTCTTACCCACTTACATGTGAAGAAGGGCTAGCTATGTCTTGTGCGACCAGCGGGGTAATCCCTTGGGCGTCAAAACCAGCCCTGGGATGCTACAACACCTAAAAATTATTCCTATGTACTTAAAGACTAAAGGGAGATAACCGAGCTGTAAATAGGGGACTTACCTGCCATTAATAGGGCCAAATACGCGCTCGGTCCGACTTATCTAACTAGCTGAATCAACTTGACATTATATTTTTTTTAGAGCACATGGGCCTATTCACTACAGAGAAAGGAATATACTTGAAAATTCTAATGAGAGCACTCTTGCAGCGCGGAGCCCAAAACGTAGGACATTGTACTCACCAGATTGTCTATCTATCCCAGTCATGATATATCACTCGTCACTTCAACAATACCCGGGTACCGTAAAACCTAATGAAATTAAACTCCAACAAGGATAAACAAGCGCTAGAACAGTTAAGAGCCATAGAGATTCCTATAACTAGGGCAAAGAAGGTACATACTTATACTGATACAGAGTGAAACTTTTTGTCTTATTTTCTTATATAAAACATACTATCCACGGCCCCGGCCACAGTAGGTCGAATTTCACAAGATTTTACGGTAGTAACCAAAACCCGTGATTATGCCTCCATAAAGCATGCCTGGGTATCCTGTCTAAGCCAGCGGCTACCCATCATCACCACCTATCTATTCGATGCTTTTACCCTCATAATATTACCTTCTATCATGAGGCGTAAGTGTGGCGTATAGAATGCTTGGTAGGACAGGGAGTAGACAGGCCACCTGATAATAACCATTGGATCATCTTTTAGAATAAACACGGTTGTCTTTGTGGCTATCATTGTTTTATCACACCTTGGGGATTGTGGGGTATCATACTCTGAGCTGATAACATTACAGAAATTACTTAGTTCCAAACCCCACTACTAAAAAGATTACCGATGCAACACCCCCTCAAAATGAATACGTTCATTGTCTCTCTGCAGCTGGGATTCGATCACTTGAACCCTCTATAAAAATTTGCATGAAAATACTATCAGGTCCTTCAGTTATTAATAACGGGGTGTAAGCGTAGAATACAAGCTTGACTATAGATGTTTAATACCGGTTAAGGAAACTAGCTAGTAAGGCCTACAACCCCGAGAAAAAGAAAACGAGAGAACATAGAGCGGTTTTAATGTAGAGTTAGAGTCCTAAACACAGATTAAAGCTTCTGGGATCACTAACTTACTTCATACAGGCCTATTTCTAATTATAGTTTCTATATGACATGTAGGAAATTTTTTCTTATACTGACTCCTACACTACTGGAAAAACTCTTTCATATGCTGTATATTGGAAAGCCTCTGTGATTATAGGAATCTTAGACAAAAACTTAGTACGTTAGATTTTTGAATCTATGGGCTAATGCACTATTGTTTTAGTACTAGTTTTTATCCTGATACTGAACTAGGACCAGCTTAATTCAATAACTCAACTTTGAAGACATACAGTCCACGCGACTTTTTCTATATATAAGAATACGTATCCCCGGTAGCTCTATGTATTATGAAGAACTAACCAATCCTATCCTCGGTCCCAAAAGCTAAACTAGTGCTACCTATAAGAATATCCACTTTACAGGGTCTAAAATTCGGTCCCGAGTGTATTCTTATCGACACTAGAACCGCCTATATTATCCTCTACATATATATATACCTACCAATAGCTCGGAACCGGCTCTATCGCTTATATATTCCCCAAGTATCAAAACCCAAGACAAACTAAGCTAGAGGAAGGCAATAACTCTCATATTAAAGAAAATTTACAATAAAAGATGAGCGCTAGTAGTATACATACTCTTTAGACACCCTAGTTACAGTAGTCATTAATATAGTGATTTCCTAGCATGAGTAAAAACATAAAACGCCGCAGCGCCAATTCAACCCCCAATCTCACCCCCCCCTCCCGCTCCCCAAGAACTTAAGGAGTTTCTTTGAGCAACCGTCCAGAGTTTCTCACTCCAAGAATCACTTACAATCGAAGACTCACAGCTTTCTTAAAAAAATTGAGTGGGTATAAGTTAAATTCAATAATACCAGTAATCGCTATCGATCACCACATCCCCCAGATAATTTGAGTGAGAAAAACTATAAAATACCTCTATGCATACGTTTCTAGATATACGAATACCTCCTGGCGCCAATATGGTTTTCCCCATACATGCCTCGTTACTAAAACGTCCAACAAAATCCGGAAATACCAAACCCTTCACATGCAACACTTATTAAATAAAAATAAATACAGCGAGATCTTCCTATAAGCATATGAAATTAAAGTAGTATTATATCCTTATAGAAAAATACCAAACCCTTCACATGCAACACTTATTAAATAAAAATAAATACAGCGAGATCTTCCTATAAGCATATGAAATTAAAGTAGTATTATATCCTTATAGAAAAATTTCAACACACACACACACAATATAATCTCTATCAACTAGTCGAGAGTGCGTGCCCTTACAAAGGCGATTGTTTTTATGTATAACCCGATCCCTTATAGGGCGATTGTGCTGTAATTTAAAATATAGTTTTTATAGTCCTATCTAGTGATTCTATGGTCCTAAATAGTATTACCGTGACATGACGTTTCTAGACACGCACTTGGGTGAAATAAATTCCTCAAAATTTTTATCCCGGGGGGGTTTATCCTATTGACCTACCAAACCTACCCTAACCCACTGTAACCATCACTCTCTTCCCTCCCTTCATGAAACTCGCTGCCCAGTTTCTAGTCTAAACGTACAAGCTAGGTTGATGTAACGGTATTATACGATCTAAAAAACTTATTCAAAAGACACAATAATTTTGGTAGACGAGAAATATAAATACCTAACCCTAGCGAGGTTTCTTTTCGTTTTAGGCATTTCACCCGGCCAGGGCAAATACCTATTACGGATATATAGACACAGCCTAATCTACTATATATCGCCTAATGATTAATCTACTATGGCCAATGATTAATCTACTATACGTCTAATGATTAAAAATCACTATGGCTATAATTCTCAAGACCTCAACAACGTTATCTCTTAGTCTTATTGGGGGTGCTGCCAGCCCCCCCCTGCGCGGCGGTGGCCAAACAAAGATAGCTTAAGAGTACCTAAAGTCAAGACCTAGTATTTGCAGGCGGCTATACTACTAGCCAATAAGATAATTTTTGAGCTACTTTAGATTGGAGGGTACGTAGCATCACTAGAGTAAGAGATAACCAAAGATGTGCGAGGCGGTGCCAGCTAGCTAGGTTGACGCCTAAGACCCGGCTCCAATATATGCTTTAGGGTTAGGCTAGAGCTATTGCTTACTCCCCTGAGGCTTTTAATATATACCTGCCTACTATATATACGTATGATTAAGCTCAGCGTGCCATGTATGCTCCTTAGGATGGCATCGCCACTCTTTAGGGAGGTGAAAATGACTCTAAATCTTTATCCTAGCTATAAGCACTAGTAAACTTCCGTCTTAAGTCTCGGTTGTCGGAACTCCGGGGGGAGGCCGGGGAATGTGTTATACGTTAGTACAGCCTTCCTTCGCATTCACCAGGTACATAAAATTCACTTTAACTAAGGCTATGTGAATCAATACTCCTAAGTCAGAAAAAAAGAAATATCCCTATTATAGTTCCCTATCACTAACACGTACGTGAACGAAAACGAGAACGGGAACGAGACAACATCCAGCCTATAGGATAAAACAATCATAACACTCCTGAAACAGAAAGAACATCGGTAGAAAACCCCCTACTTTGACTTGGCATCCAGAGTAACACAATGCTACCTAGATTTCTTACTACTAGTTGTGTTCCCTTGCTCAAGTGTCTATCCACCGTATCAAGATGTGACAAGCCCGTCAACAAAGTCGGAGAATACCACCCTATCATCCTCAACTTTTAAAATTAACTCATGGGCAGTCCTCCATCTATGATCTCTAATCGATGAATCGGCTCCTGCTTTCAACAGAGATTTTACCCAATCGGAGTTTCCGTTCACAGCAGCGATATGCAGTGGAGTTTCTCCATTTGAGTCTTGGATGTTGACATCGATTTTATAGCCGTCAGAGCCCAAACGCATGGCTAACAGCAAGCATTCAGACTCTTTTGCTACTGCATAGTGAAGAGCTGTCTTCCCATAAAAATCCACCTCATTGAGAGCATCTCCCTTTTTTAACAGCGCCACCAGTGACTCCAAAGTGCCCTTACACTTCACTGCATAATGTACTGCAGTCTGCCCATTCAAATTCTTAAGGGAAACATCCGCTCCCCTATCTAGTAGCAGCTGCACTACTGAATCTCGGCACGAGTTATCGTGCATTATTGTTCTATGGAGTGGTGTGTTCCCCGCGTAGTCTTGCACATTAACATCAGCCCCTGTTTCCACAAGAAGCCTCGCAATTCGTCGGCTCTTTGGATTCCATAAAGCTCGTTGGAGAGGCGTCTCATTGAACGTATCTCGTATCGAAACATCGGCCCCATTCTCTAACAATACTCTCATAACTGGCTCATGATCCTCCGCTGCCAAGTGAAGTGCTGTCCATCCGTTGTGATTTGGATCCAAAAGATTCACATCAACACCTTTCTGCAACAGGAGTCGAACTAGGCCCTCATGGCCTCTTCTCGCTGCCCAATGCAGTGCTGGAATCTCTCCTCTATCTAGGACGGCATATTTATGCAGGAGGGGAGTAAGAAGGCATGCGAAATGATGATTGGTTTGAACGAGCCGATAGATATGCAGTGGATCTTCCAAGTTCTCTGCAATTAGGAGTAGGATCTCGTTCGGAAAATCGAGAATCGATGGGTACTTTACTTTTCGTCCCAAGTTATCCTGAGATTCGTTCACTTGAAGTGGCCGTTTCGTAGGTTCCCACTTGTGTAGTACCCCAAGTAGGCGGGACCTTGGAGTTCCCTCCAGCATCCTCGTGTCCTCGTTGCTGTGGCTGTTGGTGGTCATCCTGCAAATCTTAAGACCACGTTATCTAACCGTCAAAAATGTATCCGTGTAGGCAGGGTAATGTCTTGGCACTTCACTCGTTTATATGACCACATCTAGAATAAGTATTTTGTAGTTAAATTAAGCGGAATTCGATCCAGTATTCCAAATCACTAACAATAGAGGCTTAGAGTCAGAGCCTATCCAACCGAGAATGAACCTAGTGTAAATTAGCTAAAGAATAAAACCTCTTTTTTTTTCCTTTTTCCACCTTCTCTTTCCTTCTTTCATAGCTATAGGCTACTATTAAGCACGTGTAGTATAGCATTTCAATATAGCTGCAGTATAGGGATCAAGGTGTATGACGTTACATGATAATAAGCCACCTCTTGTTTACTGGCTGGGGAAAGTGGAGACCTTGCGCTTTGACGAAGGTTGTAGCTTAATTTCATCGCAAATTGGCCATGCGTTCGTTCTATTTGTGTTGAGAGAAATGTTGACGAGAACCGGGAGAAGGGGCTCGTCCCAAAACACAAAACACGGGAGAAAAAAAATCCCCCCCGGTGTGTGTGACAACCACGTTCTTGGACTCTCGGACTGTTGGCATCTCCCCATGTTAATCCAAAGGTTGTGGTACTGACGAGACGAGTCTTGTGGAGGTTCCCTTCACTCTTCCTCCAATGAATAAAAGACCATTCCCGCCCTAGAATAGAGTAGCTATTATACCTACATGTAGATACTTACCGTGTGTATAAACCCCGAGGGAGGGAATGCGCAGCCTTGTTCCATACATTTGTTGGTATCCAATTAAACAGATATCTCCTTGTGCCGCATCCTCACATGTAACGAAACCGCGTGCCACAGCGATGATGTCAACACATAAACTGAGGATTAACAGCAACGTTTGACCCCTCACAAGGAGCATCCACATTAACCACAAATCATAAACCATCACGCAATCGAGTGCAATTCGCAAGAGCTGTTTTATAACCCCATGAGACAAATTGTACTCCTACATTCATCTCGGCGAGGTGCTCAGGAAGTCATGTCTGGGAAAGCCATTACATGCGGGCTTTGGTCGCCCGCAGGCAGCCATGCGGTTAATACGCATGTATCCCTCATGGCTGGTTCGCCAATGGCTATCCTAGAAATGGCATCGTTAAACGTTGCATGCGCAATCAACGCCGAGGAGGCCCCCGCGCCCGGATAGAGTTCTTATTTGGAGAAAGGTCTTACCTGCACCGGCAGAGAAACGCGGACTATAATGGGCTAGGATTGTGCCAGCAGATCTAGGCCGGCCTATGAATCGAGCCTCACATGTTTCTACTGTTAAGATCTGGGACTCACTACTCACTAATGGATGGGTTTTAAACGTCCAAGCCGGTAATTTAGGCGTTTAGGTCATGGGCAGAATAGGACGCTCGCAAAAAAAGGCCCCCTTAGAAAAATCCGAATGCGGGAACACATGTGCATAAGGTTCACTTCACAGTAGGACTTGTAATATTCTTGGCGCGAAAGTGTGACATCTATATGTTTCGCGTTGACTCGGCCGAGTGGATGTTTCCTTCTTCCAAGGGGTACAAAGGCTGCTCTAAAACCCAAGGCCAAGATTCACTGGCCCGGTCAGATCAAAGCGTCCAGAACCATGCGAAAGTCGCCCCCCCCCCCAGTGAATCAAATCAAGAGCTAGCGGAGAAACGTTATTCTCTTAACAGGAATAAACTTAGCCAAAATATCTTGTCAGATAATTTGTCATGGTAGACATAGACACTATGACCTTACTGGCATCATTGGCCCCGGACTTATCTCCGACCAAAACGAAGATGCTTACCGAGCCTCAATACGTACGCTATGACTTCATGTTGTAACCGTTGCACGAGTCATGACACCTCACTCGAGGCGCTCGGATCTTGGAATTAAAACGGGTAGATTCTAAATCGGCTCACAACCAACGCCGTCATGACTCTCCGTATGTGCCGAGTAACATTCCTCCAAGATAGGGTTTTACAAGAGAGATACTATCCTACGCATCGAGAGAAGGAAAAGAAAATCGTAAGCATCGCCGGACATCGCCGGGAAGTTATTTATTGCAAAAGAGTCACCTGCATGGCCAAGTAGTATGGATTACGCAGCGTTTACACAAAGGAATGGGTAAAAAAAAAAAAAAAAAAAAGAAAGCTAGGTTATGCTGCCAACTTAGAATGCCTTCTTGTGCCGTGGTGCGGTTGTAGCTATTCTCCAATCCTTGCCGACGAAGCGAATCCCGAATACTGGGGTTCAAATGAAAGACTGTTATGTCCGCCTTTGCGGACGCACTGTTCGTATTGTAAGATCTTGCTCTTCGTTCTCATTCACTGGGCACACGGTATACATGTAATAAACAATCGCAACCACCGCGAGTTTGCGGGAATTAGGCTCAACTAGGTAAAAAAATCCGTCATTGATACTACCTGGCCAAAAGAAAAACCTCCGATTCGTAAGGCCACGAGTACGTGAGCTATATAATTGTCGTGGAGATACGGAGTCCCAAAGAGCGAAAGGTACTCTGGTCTCTCTCTGGATATTGGGGGAGATTTCGATTTCTAAATGCAGTAGCTAATCTTTTCCAGCCTTTGAGGATGGGCCGACGTTAGCGCCTGGTTAGCTGCGATGTGGATGTTCGGGAAGCGCCACGCGGGGACAGTGGGGTAGATCCGACCGCATCATTGAGTGAGTCAATAGTTTATGTAGCTTGTAGGTATATCCCAAGGGGAAATGGGGTTCGAGAAGCTTCTTTCTCTACCCATGAAGAGTCGGGTTTATCTTTCTTCCGACTGGTAAGCAAGGAGAGGAGAAAAAACGTTGGATTAATGCAAACATGAATAATAGGTGTCCCGGCAGCGAGCGGCAGTGAGCGGCAGGAGCGCATAGTAATAATAATAATAATACCGAAGAAAGGAACGATAGAGATCAGGGTCCTTTATGGTGAGTGAGATTTAATTGCTTGGATAAAAAAAAAAACTTGAGAATCTGTTTCACGGGTCCCTTCGGACCGTTTCTGACATCGACCGGCGAGCCAGCTGCAGATACTGGTAAGGTTTGTGAGAAGTGGTTGGAGCTTCTATGGCGGATATACTATTGGTCATCCACTAAGACTATAGTTTTACCAATAATATTCACCATACAAACCATAGAATTCCATGCCATATTGGAGTGCATAATCCAAAGGATCGAAACACACACACACACACATATACAAAAAGGCACTAGGTTGCATAGCCCTGCAGCCCTAAATTACTACCTATGAGATGTGTTTCTTAATTGTCAGCCGTGAATTTGCAGGGCCCTTTAAGGGTCCTCGTGGATGGACTGTCAGCACGGGTAGAAGGCACGACGTACAGAAAATTGCGGGGCAAAAAAAAAAAAATATTCATCTTAATTACGTCGTTGTTTGAATTGAACGACAAACCGGCCATATATATGTATTGGGAGCTAACTAGCGGTGGGTGGTCACAAAAATCGACCGTCTAATTACCGTGGTAACGATTCAGATTCCGTTGAACAACTGTCAAGATCTCCCCCCATCATCATTATCAATCAGCCATATATGCCGGCGTTGACGGATATCCAGGGGCACTGTAGATTTTAATACCCAGTGGATTGGATTTTGACGGGTAGTACGCGAGGGGCCACGGGTGCATATTCAGCTGGACGATCAAAGGCAGATACTATAGTTAGTAGCCGTTCCTCCAATTCCCCCTAAATATTGTTTCTTCAGTCCTTCTTGTGTGTGTGTGTGTGTGTGTGTGCATGTCGGCTATTTAGAGGCTGTTCATTTTAAACATCCTGGTAGGCAAGCACATGGCCGTTTTTATTTTATTTTAATAATATATATGAACGGATCTAACGGCAGTTATAAACCCACATAAAGCGGGATTTACTGAGCCACTCGATAAAATAAAGTTCCGCATCAGAGCTTCAACCCATGCGAGGCAAGGCTGAGCTGGGATGTGTTCGGTTGGCAGGGAATAGCTTTGGGGCTGGAAGTCGATCGATGGAGGTGCTCAGACGCAGAAGATATACATTTGTGGAGTGCAGTTTCATGTATTGTGGCTAAGTGTACTTTTTTTTATCTTACAAGTGTATTACAAATAGGGTACAAGAAGTGCTTTTACTAGGGGAGGGGGGAGATGAAAGGTATAGGATTTATATTCGGGGTAACGATGTTAATATTTTGTAGTTTATAGCCTAACAGGGTATGTCGTTGTGGTCGAGTAATTAGCTAGGCGAGTTAAAACACTATGCTACTGATATCTACTGATTCTAGGCCCTCGTAAGAGGTTCCCTGGGCAAAAAAATATCCCTTCCGCTGCAAGAACCAATTTGCTATCCCGTGCAAAATCTTCCGGGACCCCTTGGCATACAGGATCGCAAAGTGCGACTGTAGTGGGAATATTTTCCTTACCGGATGGAAGGGGGGGGGGGGTAGTGAAACAGCGTTTTAGAGGGAGGGGGGGAGAAGCCAGTGTTTAGCTCATTATGCATTATTATTACAAGGTGGTCAGAGAGAGAGAGATCACCATGGGGTTTTTCGGCCCCCAAACAATTGCAAGTTCTCGTTGACAACGTAACCAGGGCCAAAGATGAATGGAGAACAACATGTAAGCAATGTTAGCTCCGTAGACGATGGATTACTGAGTTCTTTATACCCGGTTAAGTGGAATAACTCTAAATGGCCGGAGAATGTCTGTCATTCAGAGTAGATCTTAGCTGTTGCTTAATTTGTAGCTTAGTCAGTTGGAGGGAGACATCCAATGGCCAACAAGCTAGCCCAAAATGGTGCCAAGTCAAGCTTTTTCGTCAATGAAAGCCGCTTTGTTTTAGGTGAGAATCTCGGGCGAGCCAGAGGACCGTGACCTCTTCCCCCAAGGGTGTCTTGTGCCTTGAGCTGGCTGGTTAATTAGGCTTGGTAGGTTTCGGTGGCTTGAGAGGGGGGTGCTCGCGTTAATCTCAGCATGGCCAAGGTATTGCGATTCTGTCGCGTTGTGCTCTCGTGTGTTTACTGATCAAGTCTTGTGTCTTGCCGAACGTGGGGTGTCTCGCCGTGGGTAGAGTACGTACCACTCTTGGGCACTGGGCACGCTACTGACGCCTCAGTGCCCTGTTGGTGTCTTGATAACGAGAGCTGGGACTTGGGGTTGTTCTCGAAATACCTGACAATTTTAGGTCAAGAGGAGGGGGGGGATCAGACTAGCGGGGAGAAAACATCCGTTTGGTGCGCTTGTCTCAATCGCTTGAAAGGGCTAGGAACGGAGGGTTGGTGACATAGACACAGATACATGTATCATCCCTAGTAGGTACTACTGTGAATCTACCCGAATTCCGAACTTGCCTTGGCTGGATCCAGACAGGATGTTCTCTACGTGCGAGTCAGGTTCCCCATTCTGTGCATAATGTATCTACTCCGCCCCCCCCCCCCGGATGCTATCTTTTCTCCATTGGCCAGGAATTGCCAGATCCTAGATCCTTCAACTATCATATGAGAGCTCTGATATACCCCAAAAGGCGTGCGCAATCTACGGCACCACCCTACAGATACCTGTACGTGCATGGCCTGGTCCAGTTGAAATCCTCTTAGCATACTACATATGGTGCTCTAAATTTCATCGTCGGTTAGTAGGTGTTTCTGGACCGATAGAATATATTACCGATAAGCAAGGCCTTCATGCCGGGCTAACGCATGCGATGTGCCCGCTCCCTCGCCGGCTTCGACTCATGACCTGAGGGTTGGACCCGGAACCGACGCCGGCACATTCTTCGCATCTTACCCCCCCCCTTCCTCCCATCCCTCCCATCCCCAGGAGAATCCTCACCGTCAACTCCTCTAATTGTTAAGCCTCAGCGAGATGGAACGGTGAATGCTGCTCTGCTCGGGTTTTGCGTGTTTTAACTCCGAGGATGACCCGGGATCCTTGCGGCTCGATCAGAACCTCCAATGTCCCTGCCCCAATCGAATAGAGTACAACCACCCCCAAAACTTATTCATTTGCTCCCTTTTTTAGCAAGTCCAGCAGGGATTATTTCAAATAAAGCGCATCTGTTGACTTTTACTGGAATTTGATTTTCCCCATGAGAAGCTTCCTCGCTTCCCTGCAAAACTGAGCTCATATCACCCTCTCCCTCTCTTTCCATCCATCCATCCATCCATCCACCCCCCCCCTCCGAGAGGAAAAACCCCAGTTTGTAAGCAGGGCTGAGTTTGACTCAGCGGTATACAAGCCTTTTTGGCACTACACAACCCCGTAGCCATCAGCTTACCTACATCGAAAATACTTGGGCCCATCCCGCAAAGGGTAAAGAGAGCGTAATAAAATGGGAAGAAAAGTGGAGCAACACGCGTGTGGTGTGGGTTTCGCCCGCAGCTGTCTCAAATCAAAGGGCGGCGACGGAAAGTTATTTGAACGCTCTTCTGGAAGCCCCTGGCGCACGGGAAGGGATCCAGATCTGTTGTGGAACCATCCGAAGCCGAGCTATCCGCACACTCGTGATTGGGATCTGCTCGAATCACTTTTGTGATGGGTTCAGCCCAAAAGCCACTTGCGTGGAAGTCCACGCTCCAGTTTCGCCGAAGAGAGTGAGTGAGAGTGTCAGAGGAACATTACTGAAGCTTCCTCCCACCTCCGTAGCTAACCAAGGAACTCCGTATTCTGGAGAGTAAGAGTGAGTGAGAGCGAGGGCAGGGCGAGCACAGCCATGGAAAAGGTCCAAAGGAGAATTAAACCTTTTGATATGCAGTAAAAGTTATTTACATACCAATAACTAATCTCACCGTGCACCACCGGCAGGTCCAAAGTGCCGAGAAACGCTTCGCAAAGACAGTCAAAGGCCATGCTCTCATGGCCACAAGTATATCGAAGCGCTTCGAGGCGAGGTCTAGTTGCGTCATTGCTTTCCTCCGGGCATGTATGTGCCCAGGGGTTTCTAGTAGAGCAAAAAAAAGTTGCAAGGACCCCGGGTGCTAAACCTACGTGTACCAAGTAATGGCCAGAACGGCCTGGGAGATATAAAAGAACTCATCCTCATCTTCCCTGGAATGCACAAGCACAAGCAGGGCGCCCGGAGACGGATGCAAGCGCAACCGTTGGGAACCGGTGTCTAAACTCGTCGTAAGAATAGAAGGTTGTTGATATATAGCAAGCCTTGTTTTAGCTACGATACCATCTATTATCACCACCTTTCCTCCTTACTTCCGAAAGAAAAAGAGAAGAATCCCCCTCACAGAGCACCGGAAGTATATCTCAAGGCTTCGGGCTCCGTATGGAAAACCAACACAGCACTCAGTCGGAACTACGCCATTCTTTCGTGCCGAGTTTCGCTCCGATTTCCAGGGAGGACCGAATGATGTCCCCCGCCGGCAATTCTGTTCATCCGAGTCCGGTCCATCCACAATATCTTCATCAGCCGCGACAGCAGCACCAGCAGCAACAAAATAGCTTACCAGGCACCCCGCAACACTCTTCAACACATCATAGCGCATCAAGTTCCCCATACCATTCTTCATTCCCCATGAACAGGATAAACACTACCGAACACACTAGTCCAGCCTCATACCCTCACTCCATGCCATCCTCTAGGAACTCTTCACACCCTGCATCCACGCCTTCTGGTGGTTACTTGGATCCAACTGCCTACCTCAACATAGGTGATGTTATGGGAATGGGAATGGAGCCTTTGCCTATGGGTAGTTCTATGGGAAGCAACATGGACATGGACCTGAGCATTCTTTCAGCAGAGGAGCACGGGGACCTTAGAATTTTGGAGGAGAGGGAAAGATTAAGACGGCATCAAGCCCAGCAAGACCAGATGTCTGGACGCCGGGACGACGGGAAAGGAAGAGGTGCAGGCCGCGGAAGGAAAAGGGCAGGAAGTGACGACAGCAGTCATGACCCCACCCCAGTGGCGAGAGGTGGTCCTGGGAACAGTAGTAATAGAAAACAGAGGGGAAGACCACGACTGGACACGAAGGATGAGAATGCTGCAGACGTATGTGCTTTTTATTATTATTATTAAAAAGAAAGAGAAAAAAAAAACTAGGTCTTCTTTTCTAACATTTGTCAATTTTTTTTTAGCGTCGACGTACTCAAATTCGGCTCGCTCAACGAGCCTACCGTCTCCGTAAAGAAACTACTATATCTTCCTTACGCAATCGGGTCAACGAGCTCGAGACTGCAATCGATGGGATGCAGACTACGTTCTTGGAGCTACATGATTCAGCAATGAATTGCTTGAGCAAGAACCCTGAGCTTTCCGCAGCCGGTTTCGGTGGCAATCTGAAGCAGCTGACGGAAAAGTTCCTCGGTTTGGCCAAGGAAGCTCTTGGTAGCTCAGAGGGTGCAGAGACTGGGGACGAGGATGCAGAAGGTGAAAGTATAAACGAAGAAGAAAATGGAAATGCTAGGTCGAAGCGGCGGCGAAGCAGAGACGACGGAAGCCCCGGTTCAGGTGGAATGCAAGCAGGTGGAGGAGGTGGAGGATCAGTGCCTAGCTTTGGGGGGTACCAAGTCAGTTATTCTAGAGAAAACGGTAACAGTCGTGGGTCAAGAAATTCTTATGATAACAATGGGAGTCAAAACCGTAGTGCAGGCGGTGATAGTGGAGGTAGTGGCAGAAACAATATTATGACTACAAATTCTTCCTTTTCGTCGGGTTCCTTGGATCGAGAAAACGAACTGTACTCACCTGGCTCTTTAGGAGGTGGATACATGGGGGACTTTTCGCAAAGTTCTCTAGCAATGCTTCCCCCCCCAATTCCATACAAACAGGAGATCCCGACTGCTCTAGATTCGTTCAGCTACTCTTTTCATGAGACAAACTTCTCTAGACGACTGCATCGTGCCGGGCTTGAGCACGCGTACGCGATGCTTACATCACCTAACGCGGACCAGTACGAGGTCGCGAGGATATTTGCTTACACCTTTTGCTCCTCGTCCAGGGAAGATGTTGTGAAGTGCGTTGCGAAGCTACTTCAAGGCGGCCCCAAGGACAGTCTTGATATCACTACCTATCCTGAATTTTCACAATTCCCGAAAAAGCCCTGGGATTACGCAGAGACGATTCGAAGATACGAGAGCGATAAAGCTAGTAGGGGGTCTGAAGTAGATGAATCCAGGGGCAATGGGACCTTCAACTTGAGGGAAGAGGCAAATAAATCACTTATAAAGCTTGGGATACACCAAAAGTATTTAAGGCCAGATGAAGTAGAAAAGTACATCACAGATCTTGGGATTCTGACATCAATAACTACGGATACGTCGGCCGACGGCTCTGACCTTATGGACATGGAGACCGAGCACCCCCATCAGGAATCACCTGCCGCGACCCCACTAACACCTGAAAGCGCCCATATCTCTCCAGCCTCTAGTCCCCAACCACCCACTCGGTCCTCAAATCCTAGCTCTCAAGGCGGCCTCACTTCCGCCACCGTGTTGTCGTTTGATTGTTTCCAGCCGTCATTACTTAATTCCGAAGATCAACTTAGTTATGAAGCAGCCCAGTTTGACCAAAATCACACCCCACCAGCACGCGATGACGAAATCGGTACTGGGGCTAAGAGGGTTCTCGAAGGTGTAAAAAGTTACGTGGATCTAGATATGTTCGTTAAACGTAAGCTCCCTACTATGTCCATTAGTTCCGTAAGTGCCTGCTAATGCTCTGTTAAGAATTGGTTCCACGGGCTGTATGTCTTGGAAGATTCCCCGGATTCAAGAAGTCGGATGTCGAGGCAGCAATCTCTCTTGCTACAACCGCAGTATACTAAAAGCGCCGTTCGAACTGTTTAATACCGCCCGGTGTTTTCTTTTTAGAGAGTTGGATCGGGAGGTGTCCTTATAGAGAACGTGGGTGTTAATGAGGTTGTTGGAGTTATCCCTGATAAGGTACCTATATTTTCCTTAGGCGGTGGGGGGGTGGGGGTGTTTTTATTTTCATTTTTGGCGGTTATTCGTACGTTTGTATACTGGCTGCATCTGGAGGGTTGGTTTTTCTTCTCTCTCTCTCTACTCTTTCATTGGTTGTTTCTCCTGGTTTGGTTTTTTTCCTTTTGTTCTGGTATTATTAGTCTCAGGCGTTGGATAAGCTGGCAGGAATATTTTGGGATGGGTGGGAGGGTTTTTTGTAAATATTTTTCTACCCAGAGATTCGATTCGATATAGGATGGCTATGAGGACTTTTGGATGTGGTTCGTGTTTTGGAGTTGTAAAAGGGAAAAAAAAGAGGGCATATATGGTGGGCCGTGAGGTGAGTGTAAAACGGGAAGAAGAGAGAAGAGGAAGGGGGGAGTAGGCATAGATGGTGATTAAAGCATACGTATATATTGTACCCCTTATTGTCTCTCAGTTCCCCACTTTCAAAGAGGGGGTGATTAGTATTTGGTGGAATGCGTTGGTTCATTCCCGGCCCGCTGTGTTTCCGATGATTATTAGGGTGCCCGAGGGTGTTTAGTACGTACTAGTGATCATGATTAGTGATTGAGAAGAAGAAGAAAAATGCTCAATAAACTCAATTTCGGTACCGAGGGACCTATATTTATAGGTGGGGTGTTAATGTAGGAACAGCTACCCGTTGATTAGTTTTCTTCCGACTAGAGTTGCTCGCTCATTGATTACTACCCTTTTTTTTTGTTATGAGTTGCATGTGCCATTGGTTCGGCATTGGCTCCGCATTTTCTTTTTCCCTCTAAAGAGGTTTAGAAACAAGTTAATTTCAAAAATAAATAAATAGTAATGATTAAAAACATCTTAGATACTAGTTATAAGAAGGGAACAAAATTTCAATGTTATTCGGGCCGTTTCCCCCCGAATATTATAACAATTGTATTTTTGAAACAATATAACTATGCCAAGCTATAAGTTTGTATGGCATTGCAATGAAACCATCCGTGGGCGATTAATCAAGTGTGCATAATGTATACAGGCATAGATCAGTGGACATAGGTGGTCCCGCGGGACTCTCCATAGTATCACATGAAAACTACGTGGCTGGTTGTGGGTCAATTTACTTTTTGATGATGGGAATTGTGGAGTGTTATTAAGACATCCAGGGGATCAGGAAGTACTTAGAACAGCAACACCAACCCTATCACTGAAACTTACAAAAAAAGTCTTACTATAATATGATGCCGAAACAACCTAAATAGGACTAAATAATATTTCTTGGAACTTTCTACTAGTTCTTGCAGCTACTTTTGTTCGTTTCTGTTACGTTATTGCTGCTTCATTATATTTTACACGTGGGTCGCTCGATCGTGGTTGCAACAATTCCGACGTCTTAACTAACACCTTTGTGTGATTGGCTGGATGGCTGTGTCCGGCCTGGTGCTTTATATTTTGCTTTAATATTAAAGGGTAACTTATAGCCTACGCGGCCTCCTCAATCTGCTTCTTCACCCGTAAGTATGTATCCTGTAAAACCTCAGGTGTTTTATGCTATAAGTTATGGTTACATTTGTTTGAGTGTTGTGATGTTATAAAATATAGGTGTCTGTAATCTAATTGGCCAAGTGTTGTAGTACTTGCCAAAAAAGGATTTGGTTTCATAATAGAATTCCGCTGATAACTCCCATACCTTTGGAAATAGGTATTTGTTTTTGTACTTTCTGCTCTTGGGTTTCGCTATAATTCTTCACGATAAGTATATTTAAGTATCTAGTAGTTCATAGCTACTATAGCAACTAGGGTGCTAATTATTAGATAAAGCTATATGTAGTAAAGATTTCCATGATATTATATATTAATCTACTGGTCATTTAATGAGCTCAAGTACTCCTGTCAGGGGTGAAGTATTGGGAAAGACTAGGGCTCTCACGGACCTGAGCTGAGCGGTTATAGTTTTTCTCTGTTGCTACCACCGTGCTTCACCGTTTTGCGTTACGGATCTGTGTAATCGTTATATCCCAATACTTCACCCCTGACACGGGTACTTGAGGCTGGGCGACAGGGTTATCCATCTTTATATCTACCTCGAGCGCGCTTAGCCAAGTTGAGAGCGCGCCAAGATTTCGTAAATTAAGTCGCAGGGCCATTAATTTAATCCCAGCTCGGGTCTGCCATGTGGGGAGGGCCGGGGGACCGTTATTTTTTTTTATTTTTTTTTGGTAACTCGTGCTCGGAGTTTACGGGATCGACTATCGGGTTATCGGGTTATCGATAAACAGCCCTGCAGTATATATTAATTTAAATACCCACTCTCAACCCGGGTGCCCCGCCATGTACCCCGCGTGTGTAATTTTTTCTTTTCTTTTTTTCAATATAAGAGTTTGAGGAAGTGGTATAAGCCGGGCCGCGGGAGCTTCATTGTAGAACAACTGGGTATACATATACAAGGTTTCCAGGTCAGGAGAACGAATATTTATTCTCTCGTTACTAGGTTGGGGGTTAATATAATGAGCAGGGCTAGATGTAGACTTGAGCTTGCTTAATACCTAAGGGTCTATGGGTGTACTACATGGTACGTCATAGAAGAGAGCAGCTCTACGTCAGTCACTCATGGAATGACGGCGAATCCTACCTATTAGCGAGTAAGGGTTACTAGGATCAAAAACTAGACTAGCTATAGAGATTCTCCAAAGGACACAGGAAGTACCCAAAAGTAAACCGAAGAATAAAATAACCTTAGGGTAGCATATACAATCAATAAGTATTAATACAAGGGACTGGGAGAGCGCGTAGGTTACCCGGTTGTACCACAATTAAAACTACCGCCGTCTTCCTTCCCACTGTCATCCCTTCACTCAGTGTCGGCTGAAATAACCTCACCCTCGCATCCTGCCTTATCAATATGCCTCCCACGCTACATCCTGGCGAAGAACTGCCGTCATCAGAGCCACCGCTAGTTCTTACTGCCTAGAAACTGTACTAGGCCTCCAATCCGTATATGGGTTACCCTAGAGCTCTATAATATGCAGGTCGTGGCGCCCAGGACATAGTCCTAGCAACAACAACAAAAAAAACTCCAGCTACCAAAAATATTATTGGGTCATTTGGGAATATAACTCGGTCTATGTCGCCGTCTGTGCCGCTCAGAGAGACATATACGCACCCATTTTGTGTCTGCTTGATGGGTACGTATGGGAGTAATGGTTTCATTCTGGGGCTCTAGCTTGTCATAAAAGTTACTGTTTCTGTGTGGCAGTTCTTACCATGGTCTCTAAGAGGACAGGGTGTCAGTGAGGGTTTTTTTTAAACAAGCCTATACGAAGGTGGGTAATACCCCTCACTTTTAGCTGGCTGCACGGTCCTCGCTGACTTACCGTTCTAAGAGGGACCATCGACTACATTTCGGGCTTGCGGCCGGGGGAGGTAAAGGAATTGCTATACAGCACAACTGCCCTATAAGAATATGAAGGTGGAGTGAACATATATTCTTATAGGAGTTACTGGTGCACATAATTAATCCCTATTCTGTCTGGATTATATATTATTATAGGGCGATCACACTATAATAGAACTTAACTACCTAGAAATCTTTACTAGGGTACTCTATATTTACTATGTTCTCAGTTTACCTTGTAACTTTGACGCAATTTGCGTATTAGGCCTATACGGTCGATCTTTTCTGCACTATTTTCTAAAACGTGGCATATATATAGTAATAGGAAGAGTAATATACATTACTGAGTTAAATGAATGAAACCTGTTGCTATTAGTCCTCCGAGTGACAGGCCATGATCAACATCGTTTTCCTTTTTTCGATTCATTGCTTTGGCTGGAGTAACTAAATACTCGGACCAGCTGTATATAGCCAATCTAAAGCTGTTTAAAAAAGAACTCTGGCGCAAAAAAGCTTATAGCTTATTATACCTACTATGTCTCGACAGACTTTCTATCGTGATTGTGATCATATCTGCTCTTGTATTTATACCTCATCATACACTATATGATTTTTTTGTCATTCAACTATGGTTGCAACGCCAACCTGGTATTTGATTACCACTGATGTATGGCTAGCTAGTATTAAGGTAGCCCCTAACCCATAGCTGCGGTGTTTCTGTACACAGGGCTTTAGTAAATACTCTATGACTTGTTGCGGATCAGTAGTTTGATTTTTTTAAACTTAGGTTAGTTGATGTTTACGTAATATCGTATAACTTTAGTTATGACTATAGAAAATTATTAGTATTTAGTTGTGTGGATCGATTAGAATTACTCTTAATGACAGGGGGAGTGGTAGGCTCCCCCCCTACCAGATTGCCCCCCCCCTGTATAACCTGGGTGTATAAACAAATATTAATTAAAAGTGTTTCACGGAGCTGGGAATAGTTGTGTGTGATTGATTATGGGGTCGTTTCGAGTGTTTCTTGGCCTCAATTCCTTCTCGGTCTAAAATCCGAGGTAAAGATGATCGAATTTTTTTTTTTGCTAGTGGTATAATCAAGGCAGACTTACCTGCCACATTAGAAACTTCTTTATACAGTTATTGCCGGATGGCGAAGTTGGTGTCGACTATTGGTAGGGTACTGGACTATTGGTAGGGTATAAAGGTGTTTTTTTAAAAAAACTGGTTTCCGTGTTTTGCTCAATTCTCTAAAATCTGAGTCCATTCAGCTTTTAATTTTTTTGGGGTGCCTCGGCCTATAGCCCGTAACTTTCTATAGTCCGTACTAGGTTAGACCCCTGTCCACCGCCTGACTATATCTGCCGTCCGACAATATTTGACTGTATCCTTCTCCCGGATATTAAACTAGGGCAAGATGGAGGGTCACAGTTTTGGAGTTTGTTGGGAGGTTATTGTTTACGAAAATGTTTCAGGGGAAAAATACATAGAACGCCACCGGCCGGCCATGACCAGTATATAAATACATCCTTAACACCCTAGTCCCTTGGGCCTCCCGAGGTTCTTTCCCGAAACCAAAAAGAAAAGAAAAGAAAGAGAGCAAGAGTTTAGCCCCTTGTTTCCCGGTTGAAACTACCGTGATATATTTGCCCCATCATGATACTAGCCATCGAATAAGATTCAGTGGAAACTAGTCGTCCACACGTACTCATATCCAACGGCAGAAGAGGCCGCGGAGGAGTAAAAAGAAATAAAGTAAAAGTAAAAAGGCGAAGAGAGAAGAAAAGAAAAAGAAAAGAAAAGAGAACCTACAATACAGCTACTCGATGTGTACCAACTATTTTCATGTAGGTATACAGAGAATTTAATACAAAACAGACAAAAGCAGGGCTAGTAATCAAGAAGGAAGATGGGGGGGAACTAGTATGAAAACACATAATAAATAGATGTTTTTAATAATTTTCTTCTAATCCTTTGTCTAGGATTCCTCTGTCTGTGATGACGACAATGTGTTTTTGTATTGACTTTTGCTTTGGGTATGGTGCGTCGAATATCTCGTTTATCTCCTCAAGAGTTCGCCCTTTTGTCTCGACGAAGCTGTGATATTTTATTAGTATGCTATAATAATCAAAAGGGAGTAGAAATAAACTCACAAGAAGTAGATGAAGACAACTTCAAAGACGTCCCAGGCAATATACAAAAAGTAGAACCGCCAAGTGATCTTCTCCCACACAGTCGGAATAGCATAGGTGTTGAAAAAAGCAGCAATGTTGACAAACAAGTTATAAAGACCCATTCCCTTCGCCCGAGTCTCGTACGATAAACATTCGACTGGATATAGTGCTTGCAGCGGCGTATAGGCAAACGAATATGTAATTCCAAAGATATAGATGAAGGCAATAGCTGCGCGAGAACCATATTTGTTTGTGTTATTTTCATCACCATACAGAGCTGTGAGTGTTGTGATGATTGTCCACCAAAGCACGAAGAGCGATGTGCCAATGAGAAGAACGTTACGACGACCAAGACGATCAACATAGCGTGCACCGATAGTAGCCATAATAAACGACAGTACGTTGAGAATTGCGTTGTAAAGAAGCTGAGTTCGCTCATCCCTAACACCAATCTGGTCGAGGAGGACAGGCATGAAGTAGGATACGGCACCGTTTCCAGACCACTGTGAGAAGAAAGCCATCCCAATAACACATGCCAATCTCCACCATGCAGGTTTTGTGTTGAATAGATCGGTATAATCCCACCATCTCTTATCGGAACCTTCAGTTGCAATCTCCTCGATCATCTCTCTGTACGTCAGGAGGACAATTGGCGAGTTTCGGTCACCTTCTCCGTGATACTTTGCCATCACTCGAATAGCCTCTTCATGACGGTCGTTTGATACAAGCTATATATATATATTGTTAGAATCATAGTTTATCACGACTGTTATGCAATTCACATACCCAACGTGGTGTTTCAGGACAAAAAAGACATCCACACATCACCAGCCCCGAAGCAACTGCCTGAAGCCAAACTGGTAATCGCCATGAAAGGTCTGATTCGATATGTTCAGTACCGTATAGAGTCCATGTCGCTGGGATCTAAAATTATCATTAGTAAAAAAGCAACCATTTATAGTCTGTAAAAAGAAAAACAAAGTTTCAACTCACCCCACCAACGAACCAAAAGGTATTGTAAAGACCTGTCAATGTCCCACGCCAGGCGGGATGCGCCATCTCGGCCACATATGATGGCCCTGCAGTAGCACAGGTGGCCACACCGAACCCGAGAATGAAACGTCCTCCAATAAACATCTCCCGGCTTGTTGCAGGAGCCTGGACGCAGGTACCTGCGATAATAATAGCACCACCAATAAACATACCCCATCTTCTACCCCACCAATCTGTGAAGGGCCCACAGAAGAAGGAACCAGCGATGTTTCCTATTGTGTATGCCGAGAATACAAGTCCAGTCTTTGAACCCACTTTTGTCATGTTGAAGTATCTAATTTTAGATATTAGGATATGGTTAGAGATAAACCTCAATGACATATGCTGACGATAGAAAAGAAAAAAGAAAGAAAAAAGTACTCACTGCTGATAATATGTCATTGCATTGATACCTCCCATTAACGATCCATCATAGCCGTTAATACACGAATTCAAAAACGCCACAAACAAAAAGAAATAAAGCTTGAACATGGTCTTCGTCCACGGGCTTGGTTTCTGCGCGATCAAAGCATCAGAAAAACCAACGTGCGCTACAGTTGTAATGTGCTGTTGTTCGACCTGCGTCTGGGCGCCCGATGAGAACGAGTCATGATGTCTGTAATGCGCGCTCTCCAAGTAGTTTTCCATTTCCTTCGCCGGTGATGGTCCTACCCCACCGGCTATTTCCATATCGTAGTACCCTCTGGCCTGTGGCATTTCAAGTATTGGTGGTTGTTGACCTGGTTGTTGTTACCAGCAGGGAGATAGTTGTGTATGTAATGGCTGAGGTTTTTCAGATTTGTGGGAGGAAAGGTCCGTATTAATCACCTTGCCCAACAATATCCATTCACTTAAAGCTTACGCCGCATGCACATGCGGCAATACTGGGTCGTCAGATAGGAAGTAGTACAAGGGGGGGGGGTGGAAATTCTGGGAAAGGGACCACAAGTGGGAAGGGTTATGAATCGGTTGATCCAGCGGAGCGGTAGGAATAGCTTGGGAATATCAAGTTCTTTATAAAATTGTGTGCATTATTTGTGCTACATTCAATGCCCAGATTACGCACCACCCGATAAGGGGTAAGGTGCACTTTTCTGCACTCCCCTTCAAGGGTTTTAATTTTTTTTTTCGGGGAAAAGGGAGGTAAAAAAAGGTGGTCGGAAGATGGGACGAGTGCAAGAGAACAGGTCAACTGGGAGTCCTGCTAGGGCTGGGTGGCAATGTACTGCAACTGCTTAGCGAACCTCCCTGGGGTTGCGGGGGGCCCGGGATTGTAGGTGATGTTCAGCACACATGGAGTCCAAGGATGGGATGAAAATCCACTTTAAACAGCTTAGATGCCCATGCCGGATCCTTCTGGATTCACTCCATATTGGTTTCCGGAAATCTTTATATTCTTGCAGGAATATAAGGTCTGCATAGATTTATTGTCGTAGTATCACGTTATTCATGGGGAAGAATTATGTCGACACCACTCCAGCGATGCATTAATTTTTTTAGGAGAATTGTGAGAAAGGTGGAAGGTGGTAATTTCCGGCAACCAGCTCCTTGTGTTTTGTGTTCCCTCGCCAGGAAAATACTTTACGGAATTTACGGTAAAGATGGAGAACTTTGCAAATGCCCTGGATACGTATGGTAAGACAGGCAAAAAACTACCTAAAAAAACCAAGTATTTGTGCCACCCTTGGAAGTAAAGAAATCTTGAGTTAATAGAAACTTGCTGACTGGAGATTTGCAGAAGTATAGAATGTATAGGTCTTACGGGGAGTCCTAGATACAGGTCCTCCGTGATTTAGCTCTGATCATTATAGCTGCACTTTTCAACATCCCAGTTATGCAGAACATCACTTTCGGATATAGAATCGTATGCCAGGGATTCTCTCGGGGGATCCACTCAACCCTCCCCCCTAGGGCGTCGTGATATGATTGGTTCGTTTCCAGATTAGAGAATGCGGGGTAACACACTAGATTCAAGTAGTCGTAGTAAATGGTGGAGATGTCTCCCTGCAGCTTGCCAAATTGTTTCCATATGCACGTTGTCACTGTGGGCCCTTTCCCAGCCGAGTGACCGCTGGGAGGAAGATGAAAAGGAGAGAAAAGGATTTAAGCTTGGGGTGCACTCTGTGTAACAGCCCTTTTCTCTCTCCCTCTCTTTCTGCCCCTCCCCCTACTGATATCGTGGGGCGCAATGTATTGCATAAGAAATACAAGTATGTAAGTATTGCGAATTATCATGGGTAGGGGAATAAATTAATAGTGCTGTACACTTAAGCATGTCAAGATGCCAAATGAAGTAAGTTCGGCTACTTCCGGTTAACCAAGTCTCTCAGCCACCTAGATGCCGCGTACAGTCAAGGTTAGACTCGAGAATTGAAACACGAGCCGTATCAGTGGTCTCCACAACGGGAATGCATGCTTCTACTCTACGCTGATATAATCATAGGATCTTCTCCTGGCTGGCTGCTAGAGTAGGTAGACGCAAGATATTGCGGCAGCCCTAGCGTGCCTGAGTCTTAAAAAGAAATTTGAACACCAAGCCCAAGACATCTGTACTAGTGGCGCCATTCCGAAAAAATGAAAGATTAACGGTGTGCCGAGCGCCCGTAAGACAGTATAAGGTATCCACCCAAGGGGGATGAGAGCGGGACTCCTTCAAATCCTTAGAGAACCAGAAATTCCATAAACCACAACAAAGGAAGGTACTCGGCATTAGTTTATCGATACCTCGTATTCCGAGACCTTAGGGTGTTTTTGTAGGGGTATGGAGATAGCGGATTACGCTCGGAACTACACAATAATGTGGGGTTAATAGTTGCCGGTAACCTCCCCGAAGCATATTCAGGACCCATGCGGGACGCTTAGAGTTAGGTATTGTAGCTAGTAACAGCTGCGAGTATTCAGGCTGGGACAATATTTATCGTTCGCAGGGTGTTTTTTTTTTTGAAGGGGTATATCCTGGCGGCCTGTGCGAATACAGATAACGGCTCCCTGGGATATAAAAGAGTTTGAGTATCAATTGGTTAGTAGTAGTTGACCGGGTCGGTCTTGTGCGGGTGGGTCATGAGAAATCACTAGAATGAAGTTTTTGCAAATCCTGTTTAATTCTTTGCACAGACCGCCGGGCTTAAGGTGTTACTCTAGGCTCGTAAACTAACTGACCTTCCCGTCATTATGATATGCAATCAAGGATATTTTCCGGGACTATAGAAGTGCCCGCAACTAATTGACACCCGAACCTTATTGCTAGGGGAGAGGGGGCCATGGTAGCGCCCGAGTCGAGATAACGTTGCTTGTTTTCTGATCTGATCAAGCCAAAGGGACTGACAGCAAATATTCAATATCTGAGTATGAATGATCAGAACTTGAGAGATACCAATGCAAAGTGTAATTGAATAGCCAATTATCAGCGCCACAAAATTTTCTCACCGCTTTAGTGTGAATATCTTCGATCCCCAAGGACCAAAGTATGTGAAATCACTGACCCTACAGTACAGTATCAGCACTGTCTCACATATTGTGATAGTTCCCGAGATTACGAGCGGCGCGACATGCACCCCGCTGTTATATACGGCTATTTATTTCGTGAATGAGGACTATTTCAATCAAGGTCTTTTTGTACAACACAGAAAAAAAGCCTAGACTTTACCCAACAGAGATTCTATTACGATAGTTTTTGTCTTACGGGTCATCTCAAATCTGGTGCTGCCTTCCACTTTTGTGTGGGATATACTTTAGTCTCCTCTCCATTGCGTTCTAATGTGGAGAAAGACTCTAGAAACTCTCAAAGGGGAGTTTTTACTCGACCCTCCTCCTCGGTTGTGCCTGTCGTGGGGCCACATCTTGAAAATTCAGTTATCTGTCTGGGGTATACCGCATATAACTGCTACCTGTGCGTTTGGATGACAGTGCCCCTAAATCTTTCTAGGGTTTGTATGAGGACATTGGTACCTTTAGGAGCGCTATGCATGAATAGTAGGTGCTACGTGCTGTACAACTCAACGTCTTTAGCCAAGAGTTGAGCGGGTTACATGCATCTGGGGGGACTAATCCTCTAGAATGTGGCGTGCTGGTATATACCAGTAGGCATTAAGAGTAGGGGCTTTATCGATGCGTAGACAAATAAAGGTAATTGGTCACCATATAAGATCTCCATTGACCGATTGCAGAACTTAGGTATGAAACTCAGAGGCCCCATTGCATTTCCGTAAGTGTTAGGTGTGACTCGAATGTGGATTTACAGGATTTTTTTTCCCCTGATGGGTTGGAACACAATGTAGCAGGTATGTTGTTTAAGGATAGAAACGTGGAGCTTAGTCTAGTACGTGGACATCTAGGAAAAAGATCCCCTTTTTGAGACGCTTGTGAGGGTATGTAATATATTTCAATCAAGAGATTTCTTATCCTTAAAATAGGAATAGAGCGCTATATCGAGCAGAAAGAGTAGGACATAACTCCCTACTGACGGATTATTTTCAGCATGGTTTGGTGTAATAAAGTCCAAAACGACACTTCTATGTATTGGGACAAGACTTTCTGACAACTGACTATGAAGCTGTAGATCGTGGATAGTCCACCCTTTCAAAATCGCATATCTATATTTACTTGTGAGAGTAGAGGAGTCGTGAGGAAGGATAGGGTATCTCAAGAGATAAGTAATAGCAGTGAATTCAGCCACAAGGCAAACACCATGAAGAATTTTCCTCAGTGCGCGTCAAAAATAAGAGAATAGGGGTCGAAGTCGTAGTGCTCAGGCATTGATTTCTACAAGAACTACTCGACTATCACACTAATTCGATGAGGTATATCGATCAATGATTAAACCTATTTTTTGTATCTTTTAGGGGAGACAATCCATCTTATACAAAGGACAATGACAGTCAACTAGTATCTTAAAGAGAGGGTCCTCATAATGCGGTATATATTCTCTTACATGCCCTGGGCCTTTCTGCTTGTGCCGTACTGGGATCATGATATATGCCTTCTGAGGGAATTTTTGATCTCGATTCGATAAGATGATTGCATCATAGCTGAGAATATTAAAGATACTGAAGATTTCGATCTGCTATGTCAGAAGTCGCTAGCGGCATTTCCCTACTACATTTTATTGTAGTCGTTTGCTCAACTGTAAACGTACGTACCAATGGTAGTTTATAATCAATCCAGGCCCCTTCTTAAGGACCTCAGGAGTAGCAGGAGCAGCATGTGTGTGAACTCTGTATTCGATCGAGATTTAATTTTTAATCTCGGCACTGGGACCCGTTATATTAGTTTGTGGTTTGCCGCCTGGATGACAGATATTTTTAGGAACCACGGAAAATATACACTAGGACGGGGCCGAGAGGCACAGAATTGATACAGAGTTGAATTATCCAAGGTAGTCAATACCCTGCACGTGATCATCACGTGAGAACTTTCGGGCCGGTGTGAGACATTTGCTCTACCCGCATAAGGAGGGGGGAGATAATGGCTTACCCCTAGAGCCTCTCTACTCAAAAGATTTGGGCCTGAGTATGTATGTATTATGACCGCTCTAAGGCCTCTGACGGGAAGAAGAGCAGACAATGTTACACCCGCAATCGCAGTCAAAAAGGCCCCCTCGACCGCCCCCTGGACCTACACCCTCCAGCAGTCTTGGGGGCGCCTTTGTGCTTTGCTCAAGTTCAGGGTCACCCCCGGTTGTGAAGAGGGTATCTCTGTGGGTCCATTCGCATGAATCATGATTGCCTGGTCAAATAAAGATTTGGTCTTTCTGACAGTTATGTATGACTAGGATCAAGCCTTAATCCACCCATGGGGACAGACAACCTCTCCAACGAACAAACGTTTCTGCCCGAATACCTGTTGTGGCTTTGGTGCATCTTTATGGCTGAAGTTCTGCCAGACTCGATGGGGGGGCATCCACACCATTTATCAGCAGACATCTAAACGGTTAGAAAGCAATCTCACAGACACAGGCTTACGGCCCGGAAACCCGTAATTTGAGCTGACTTCCTTTCCTCATTACCACGTGCCCCACGCGAGATATTGAAAATGGCGCGATGGAAATACCCTTATTAATGGAAGATCTTTAGTTTAGCTAGAGTGTTATTTGAGCATCCGGCCAGACAGCCGGAGCCAGACAGGGCCCCAGGACTGAGATTTTCACACTTGGGATGATCGGGAGAATTGACGTCAAGGGAGAGAGGGGGGGGGGGGGTTAATGGCCCTTGATAGCCTGCGTTGCCCCGCATTGCCCCTCACACGATACTTGATACTGGCAAACGATGCCCATCACCCTAATTACCGGGCCTGCAACGCCGACAACAGCCACTGGGGAAGAATTGAGGCACTTTTCCAAACCACTGTGCATCGCCGGAGAAAAAGAAAGGGAAAAAAAGAAACAATAGGAAGAAACAGCAGAAGCAGGAACAATCATCGGTATTAATTCTGGAACTATTCATAAAAAACGGGGATTGTCGGTTATTACTCTATTTGTGTTCCATATCACGTTTCCCCTCCCATCTTCACGATGCTAGTGGAATCCTGGGCTTTTGTTTGCCGTACCGCGTTCCCCGACGGTCATTCCCAGGGCTAAGTGATGCAAGCAAGAGCTCCCTATAGCCAAACAGCCGCAACCTAAATGAGAAAGGTACCAATGGGAGTGTAGAACAATACGAACCTGAGAGGGAAAAGAAAGCAGCTAAAAACAGATCTATGATATTCCCCCGCCTTATTTACCCATGGGATTGTTTTTTGTTTTGTTTGGATACAGTCTCTTTTTTAGCACATCTTCGAGAAGAGCCAGAAGAGCCAGAAGAGCCAGCCAACAGGCAAGATCGCCGCCATTCCGTATTACAGCTTGGACAAAAACAGTAGTTACAGGAATTCTCCAAGTGCTTGGTACCCTCTTGTTTATTCTTTCGGAGAGTTCTAGCTCCCGGAGGAAGCTTAGAATCTTTACTTAAGGGTTCGCACCTCCGCACCCAATCTCTTGGGTATAAATTGCGGATTAGTACCACCTTCATCTGATACCACCACCACTACTATCAACGTCAGGAGATATAGAAACCTTATTTACAATCTTAAGGTTTTAATAAAAACACCAATTGCAACTATGACTGAACTTTCGCTCCCGAAAGATTTCTTGTGGGGGTTCGCCACTGCGAGGTATGTCTTTTCTACTCCATTATATCTTTGTATTCCCGACTACCTCAGTCGAATCCATTCCTATTCATCCACCAAAAAAAAAAAAAAAAAAGTATCTAACACCGCCCTCCCAGTTACCAAATTGAAGGAGCTGCCAAAGAAGATGGACGTGGACCCTCAATCTGGGACACATTCTCCCATATCCCTGGAAAGACCGCCGACGGAGGCACTGGCGACATTGCCTGCGACGCCTACCACCGCACCGACGAGGACGTTGCACTCCTCAAATCCTCCGGCGCCAACGCCTACCGTTTCTCAATCTCCTGGTCCCGCGTCATTCCACTCGGAGGCCGCAACGACCCCGTCAACGAGGCCGGAATTGCATTCTACAAAAACTATGTCGACAAGCTCCTCGATGCCGGGATCACACCCTTTGTGACACTGTTCCATTGGGATCTGCCACAGGCGCTTCATGACCGCTATCTGGGCATGCTAGATAAAGTAGAGTTTGCTAAAGATTTTGAGAGATACGCGAGGGTGATGTTTGAGAGGTTACCAAAGGTGAAGCACTGGATTACGCTCAATGAGCCCTGGTGCTCGAGTGTGCTGGGGTACAATACGGGGTTGTTTGCGCCAGGGAGATGTAGTGACCGGACAAAGAGCGATGCTGGCGATTCATCAAGGGAGCATTTGATTGTTGCCCACAGTCTACTGTTGGCGCACGGTGCTGCGGTGAAGGCGTACAGAGAAGACTTTAAGCCGAAGGATAAGGGTATCATCGGTGTTACTCTTAACGGTTCGTATACATTATTCCTCCCCCCCCCCCCCACCCCATTAAAAAGAACTGTTGCTGAGACATAACAGGAGACTGGACCGAGCCCTGGGATCCCGAAGATCCAAAAGACGTCGAAGCCGCCGAACGCAAACTCGAATTCGCAATCTCATGGTTCGCCGACCCTATCTACCTTGGAAAGTACCCCGATAGCATGCGGGCCCAACTTGGAGACCGTCTCCCCGAATTCACACCCGAGGAAATAGCGCTCGTGAAGGGCTCCAACGACTTTTACGGGATGAACCATTACACTGCGAATTACATCAAACACAAGGACACACCTGCGGAGCTCGACGACCACCTAGGGAACCTTGAGACCCTGTTCTATAATAAGGCCGGTGACTGCATTGGGCCCGAGACACAGAGTGTCTGGTTGAGACCTCACCCAGAGGGGTTCAGGAAGTTGTTGATTTGGCTGAGTGAGCGGTATGGAAAGCCAACTATCTACGTTACAGAGAACGGAACCAGCTTGAAGGGCGAGAATGACCTGCCGCGGGAGGTTATGGTGAATGATGATTTCAGAGCAGAATACTTCAGAGGGTATATCAATGCTTTGGCGAGGGCACGGGTAGAGAGTGGTGTTGACGTCCGGGGCTACCTTGCATGGTCACTTCTCGAGTACGACTTCCCTTTCCCCCCTCATTCACTTGCGCTTTGGGGGTAATGACTGACTGTTCTATAGTAATTTCGAGTGGGCGGAAGGCTATGAGACTCGATTTGGTGTCACATTCGTCGATTATGAGGGTGGGCAGAAACGGTACCCGAAGAAGAGCTTTAGGGTTATTGGGGAAGTTTTTAATAAGTTGATCAAGAAGGATTAGAGCTGTCGCTTCTCTATTTGTCTATCTTCATATGACTTTCATGATTTTTCAAAAGGAAAGAAGAAAAAAAAGACTTGTATCGTAGCGGTCTAGATCAACTATCCATGATTTGAAGAACAAAACCCGCGTTATCTGAGCCTACTGTTTTGAGTACTCGTAATAGTGACTCGTGAAGCACAGTCCGTCTCTTGAAAAAAAAGAAAACACGGTCGAGTCGTCTAAAGCATTGACGTTCACCTGCAGAGAAAAAAGAAAGTCTAAAGACTCTGTCGATTATGTGACGTCTGCCTGCCCTATAGGAACGACCCGGGCAGACTCCCGAAGAAAAAGAAAGCAATTTTACAAGGCTCGCTCACCGAGTCTAATGAGACCCCCAGCCTAATCGTCCCAACAGCTCACTTGTCTCAGAATGACACAAATGATACAAAGTCAACCTCTAGAGAATCACCCCTGCATCATGAAAAATCACCAGCACATTCACCACCGTATGTGACCGCCTAAGGACACGGAACCAGAACCCAGAACAACGCCAATTGGAGAGGCTCACCAGCGGCAAATCCCTTAGTACACCGGCGATTACGAACACGCTCGCTATTCAGCCTGGCATGCAGTTAGAGCAGCTTAACTCGAGCATTTAGTGCATAGCAGGTTGTTAGGCCTGCATTGCACGCGTAGCTACAGTATAGATCATGAGAAATCACTAACTAGCGACCGGAGCGCCGCCCCGTGTTCCCGGGACCCCCGCATCCTGGCTGCTGCAGGGGCCGGATGGGATGCATCCAGAGCCCATTTGAGCCTCAATTGTTTCTTTGGCTCACTGCCAAGGTGAGGGGGAGCAGACTCAGCGACGTGCATGTACGAAGCTCATCATCATTAACGCGTATATAGACGTCTCAAGGCTTCGAATGGCATGCAGTAGAGATACAGACGCGCAGTGGTCACCGCAAGTGTGGGGGGAGAGCTACACGATAGGGGCAGTCTTTGCCATTGAGGGAGCCGAATACCGAACTGACACGTGCAGGCTTTGACAACTGTGGTTCGGCCACTTCCGAAGCCCCCGAGTTCATCTATGCCGACAGCATATAACATGACCTTTTATCCACACAACGATGTCGATGCCGATAATAGGGCCTTGGTCTATCGGTGAGCCGAATTGAATCCCGTATACCCCTCCCCTGCCTTGCCTTACGACTCTGCACACTGGCCATAGCCCACTGTTCACCCGGTACGGTAGTTAGACGCCAGAATGCTTGAGTCTGCTTTAGAGACATCGCATTATTACCCGTCCTCCTCTCATCCGGGAAATTGGCGAAATTCCTCGCTGCACGTCACAGCAGCTACACCGGTGAATTAAGACATTCTATACCCAACCGGAGCTTATGCATCTACGGATTTCAGCCAGCCGTGAACCAGAGGAGAGTAAAGTGCATACATAGCCGTTCAGGCGAATGCTACCGGGATTTACGGCTCCCATTTCATTACGACTCCCTCCCTTTTCTCCCTCCTCCCCCACGCCCCGCCGTGTGAAACTGCTAGCTCTCAATTAGGATTGCGAACAGGTTGTCCAAATATACCCGCAGAGCCCTCTTCTCCCCACCCCATCCTCCTATCTTTAGACTTCACTTCACCTCTGCTAAACAATATCAGGCGAGATACAACTAAGTATTGTGTGTGTAAACGGATTCGTGTGCATGCGTGAGTAAACGGAGTATAATACCACAACGTTTCTCCCCTCATGATGAACCTCACCCCTACCCCTAGACCCGACCTAGACAACATCAATTCCTCCTCACGTCTGCATATACAGCTCCACGTCTCTTCTCTCCCCTCTCTACTCACCCCACTATTACCTCCCATAATGGCAACCCCTAAGAGTATTGCCACGCTGAATACCAACTGGGAGTTTAAGCAAGCCGACAAACAAAAGTTCCTCCCCGTCTCCCAATTCCCGACCAATGTCCATCTAGACCTCCTCCACCACAATCTCATCGCTGACCCGTTCTTCTCTAAACAAGAGCTGGACTGTCAATGGGTTGGTGAGAGGGACTGGGTGTACCGCACGTCCTTCACTGCTGAGAAGCCGAAGCCCGGGGAGAAAAAGGTGCTGGTATTTGAGGGCTTAGATACCTATGCGGTTGTATCGGTCAATGGAGAGGAGGTGCTAAGCACTGATAATATGTTCATTGAGTACCGTGTTGATGTGAGCAAGAAGCTAAAGGCTGGGGAAAATTGTCTTGAAATTCTATTCAAGAGTGCATTCTTGGAAGGGAAGAAGATACAGGATAGTGAGAAGGAACATCATTGGGGCTGTTGGAATGGTGACCCAAGTAGGTTGGCGGTTAGGAAGGCACAGTACCATTATGTAGGTTCATTCCATCTTATTAAACCCCCCACAAGCCGGAAAACCTGAATAGTCAATTGCGGACTTCTAAGAGATTTTCATGCTTTATTGTCAATCTTCAGTTGGGCTAATACACTTAGGGTTGGGATTGGGGTCCAACTCTTCTAACTTGCGGCCCTTGGCGTCCTATAACGCTCGAAACCTACACTGCCCGCATATCTCACCTCCGCATCACCACCACCGTACCTCCTTCCCTCACCTCCGCACAAATCTCCGCCCAAACATCACTCGAAGGAATAAACACCACTTCCACATCACTCCACTATAAAATCACCTCTGCAACCGGTGCTACTGTCCTCGAATCATCCGCTTCATGTTCAGGATCCGAAGATACGGTTTCTACGCTTACCCTTGATAAACCAGAGCTGTGGTACCCGCATGGATATGGTGAACAACCACTTTACAAGTTCACTACAACCCTCCGCGATGAGGATGGGAGGGAGATTGACAGTATTACGAAGACTATTGGTATCCGGAGTGTGAAAGTAGTGGAGAGGGAGCTTAAGGATCAACCGGGCACATCGTTCTTCTTCGAGGTAAACGGGGTACCGATCTTCTGCGGCGGAAGCAATTGGATTCCGGCAGATAACTTCATCCCTCGTATTGGTGATGAGAAATATAGAGATTGGCTGCAACTATTGAAAGATGGGAATCAGGTCATGGCCCGGTAAGTACCTAGCACATGACCGCTATGCTTCATGAAAGATCACTCGACTAACTCTAACCTAGAATCTGGGCAGGCGGTATCTATGAACAAGATGCGTTCTACGATATCTGCGATGAACTCGGTATAATGGTCTGGCAAGACTTTGCATTCGGTTGCGGCAACTACCCAGCCCATATACCATCCTTCCGTGATTCTGTCCAGAAGGAAGCGGTATATAATGTCCATCGTCTTCACACTCATGCATGCATCGTTCTCTGGGCAGGTAATAATGAGGATTACCAATATGCTGAGTCAATCGAGCCGGATCATCTCGGATACAATCCGAAAGACATGAATCCTGACAACTGGCTCAAAAGCGGGTTCCCAGCTAGATACTTGTATGAAAAGCTGTTACCCGACGTGGTTGCTGAATATGGTGCTGGTGTGACATATCATCCTGGCTCACCTTGGGGAGGCGTGGATACCCGTGACCAAACTGTGGGCGATATCCACCAATGGAATGTCTGGCATGGATCCCAGGAAAAGTATCAAAATTTCGATAAACTTGGCGGTCGATTTGTGTCTGAATTCGGAATGGAGGCATTCCCTGACGTTCGAACTATCGACTCATACCTTCCTAAGGGCTCAGATGAGCGATATCCGCAGAGTTCTACAATTGACTTTCACAACAAGGCTGATGGCCATGAACGAAGGCTGGCGCTATATCTAGTAGAGAACTTTAGATATACCTTTTCACCACTCGAACAGTATATCTATGCGACACAATTAATGCAGTCTGAATGTCTCTCTACCGCGTACCGTCTTTGGCGTCGCGACTGGAAGGGGCCGGGGAGGGAGTATACCGCCGGTGCACTGGTATGGCAGATTAACGACTGCTGGCCTGTCACCTCATGGGCTATCGTCGATTACTACCTACGCCCTAAACATGCATACTTTACTATCAAGCGGGAGCTTGCAGAAATTGTTGTGGGTATCAAGCGCGTCAGAGTCGAAACACCAAAGGACCCTTGGACGAGAGTCGATATTAAGGTAGAAGAGAAAATCGAGGTATGGGCCGGATCCTTCAAGACAAAGCCACTCGAAGGTGTGAAGCTTGTCATTAGAAGCTGGGATGTAGAGACCGGTGAGAAGGTATTCGATGAGGTTGTCAAAGACTCCTTCACGCTCGAGGAGAATCGATCTATCGAGTTAACGGACATACGACTACCGGGCTGGAACGGCAAACCCGAGGGCGAGCGGGACATTGTTGTCGGTGCGTACCTTGAGAAAGATGGGAAGGTTCTGGCACGAAGAATCAGCTTTGCAGAGCCATTGAAGTATGTACACCCTCATTAAACTCGCTATAAAAATTTACTAAACTATAGTAGATATGTAAAACTCCAAAAACCCAAGGCACTAAAGACCGAAGTTTGTGGTGATATCATCAAAGTTAGCGCAGAAGTACCAATCAAGGGGTTAGCGGTAGAGACGCACCAGGAAGGAGTCGTTTTCGAAGATAATTTAGTAGATATTGTACCGGGTGAGGTTGTGGAGATTGTTGCGAAGGGTTTGAAAGGTGGTGAGGTATCCACAAGGTACCTGCTTTAGGTAAAGGGCAGGCTGATTATAGGGAATTTTCCTTCTAAAAAATTATGTTGTATCTATGATATGGAATAAATAAATAAACGATTTTGTATATTCACGATATAAGATAACTCGAGGCCTATTTAATCTTACTGGAGTGTAAAAAAGATTTCAGAGTGACTGCATAACCCACTATCACTAATAACTCTTGTACCACCATAACACTAAGCATGAGTGATGAGCTATGAGTGGGACTAGTGCTATAGAGTGGTATATTATACCGCTCTACTCTTAATTCACCTTCTATATGTGAGAATATGATTTTGAGGGTACATTCTCCGAGTGTCTGTTGATCTGGTCGGACAAATCTTATGTACAAATAGCGAGATTATGTGCTCATAATAATTTTTTAAAAAATAACACAAGATATTTTCAAGAACTCTAGAAATTATGAAACAGCAGGGATTGATGGAATGAGATGGTAGTGCTTAGTTTTGGGGGGGGGGGGTGAGGAGGGGAGAATTCACTGGAATTGATAACTGATGACACAGGTGGCTGGGATAAATTGGCTAATAATGTTTCTATACATTTGAGCGCGCTTCATGACTGAGGTGCTACGTAAGTGTAGTGAATTAAATGAATAGATAAAACTCCCATTTGGACATGAACGCTCACTCGGATCCTCTATTCATTTGGATCCTGTCACACTCCATGGGTTGGGTTATTCTACCCTAACCCGCCTAGTTCCCTTATTAACTTTTCTAGATAGGGTGATATATTTATAAATATTTGCTACAATTGACTTTCTAATGGCTTAGCCGATATTCGTAGAGATGGTTTGAGTGAAACGACATGAGTATGCTCTGGCTCGTTGGGGGGGGGCGCCCCCTTAACGGACTAACCCTGCTGGAGGGATATTCTCTATATGGGCCACCCTACGTCCCCTGGATGGGCAACATACAAAACCCCGGGCTACAAAAAAAATACTCGGAAAAAAGAGCCTCCAATTGGCCAACCCTCTATAAATATAATAAAGCATAGTACAAAATACAAAATATAATTCAAGATAGATTTATATCTTCTATTGTTCCTATTCTTTTGAGTATACCTGTATTAATTGAGGTATATTTTATATAATTTTTTAATTGGCTTACAGTTTTCCCGTGGGTGTCACGGCCAGAACAAGTACAAGAGTATTCTAGTAAGCAATTACCTAATTCAGTTCTAATAAACAGAGCCCCAAGTATTAAAATCCCCGCTTAATATACATGTGCCTACCCCCCGGGCCCCGCCCGTACATGAAGCAGAAGAGAAGCTTACCAGTTGAACAGGTGACGACATCCCTTGCATTCCGGTAACCGACCGCCATAGCTCATATTTTTAAGTATTGTCTAATACATATGCCGACACCCCCGGTCCAGAGACAGGCTTTATTATATTGAACGAACATCCTATCGGAAAACCCTGTTTAACAGCTCTCGATCCCAGACACTGCAGATTTCCCTTATCTCCCCCTTATCGATCATTTGCTTTTTTTTTCTTTTTTTTCTTTTTTTCTTTTTTACTTCAATGAAGCGTATTTCAAATACCAGCGGTCAGTTCTGAAATAATGCCGATCTTTTCTGGGGGACTCGGGAGGAAAAAAGCATTAAGCGAAGGTGGGGGGAACCAATAAACAAACCTTGATTCTATGCAGGTGTCGGGGGGAGTGGGGATGACCCTATTAATTGGGTAGACTCGCTTGCCAACACAAAACGTACCATGCCCAAACAAAGAGCCGAGAGGGGGGGAGGGCTACATTTCTTGGTTCTTGTTACCTACCTATGGAACTTCTATGATTAAACCCTATTCGTGGGTATGTCTCTTTTACATATCCGGTATACAGTAGATTTTTGTGTTGTAAGAGAAAAAAAAATATGCTTATGATCGAGTCGATTGCGTATTTTTTCTTTCTTTCTTTCTTTCTTATAGATCGTTTGTCGTTTGTAGCGAATGTGTATATCTGCCGTAAAGGTTTATAGAACCGATGTATCATATTCTTATAGATCGACTAGCTAGCTGCTCTTGTAATAAAGTTTACGTGATCGAAATCATATTACTCAATTCATGGTACGTCACTCGAATATGATGTACTGCTTATGTAGTACGAGCTTTTATTACCTAGTGTAGTAGTATAGTACGTGCTTGTTAGGGTTATAGCTATACTAGCACTGCTTTTATTTGTGGTTCCTGCGACTAATGGCTTATTCAACCTAGCTGGTTAATTTCCTACTTAGTGCATTAGGGGAGTAACTGTGATGGTAAATCTATTTCATCTTAGAGATAATTTACGTGGGCCTAATAAATCAATCAACTAAACAACAATAATAATAATAAATAAAACCCAAATTCAATTGCAAAAGCCAAGTGATTGTTTACGATAATTAACAGGACTAGAGGTTCCTACTACATATACAGCAGTTTAGGTTCAACCAGCTTATTACCCTATTATAATCACTTAAGCATACTTATTACCTCCTCTAGCCAGCCCACCACCTAGAGAGATAATCTGATGCGGTACCCTGTTGATCAAGAAGACACGTTAGGTCCGCGATCTGATCCTTCTATAAGCACCGGCATCTCTACCAAGGCACAAATACCCAAGGTTAATGCTATGAATTATGCAGTTGTTTCGATGACCTACGCTCTTGGTAGCAACGACATCTTCGTTTCGTAATATCCTATCTTCTCCTACGCAAGGCCTCCCCCAGGCTACACTGGCAGAAAGAAAGATTGGAATGCAGACGAATGGCTAAGGATACAGCCTGATAGGGTTCGTCTCCGCCATATACCGATCCCTGCCAAGGGGTTGAATCCGCTAGTTCCATCACTCTGGGGTTCAAAGCCGCTAGATTTCGGATCTTGGGAGAACGAGAGAGTATCGTGGCTGACCCCCCGCTTGCAGACGTTCGTGATTCCCGCTGAAGTGCCTAAGGTGAACCAGGTTTGACGCCTTCAGCCCGTTCCCGATTCATAATTTATTAATATAACCTCTTCAGTGGAAGCGGATAGACCCGCCCGTCATGCTTTCCGCTGCCGATATGATCAGTATCGACAAGTATGAAAGAAGGGTCCAAGAATACCTCCAGCAGGAATCAGTCACGGCGAACCACTCCACCCTCATTAGCTACGGTTCTATATGGTCGGATACCTTCGCTGGCCCCACCGCTCCTCTAAATTACGATTATGATGATCTATCAAGCTGTGGGTCCGTTGACCCGATTACCCAGTGGCTCTCAAAAGGAGCACACGAAGACTTTTAAGAGGTTGCTAGAGATATGGATAGGGCGAGTAGTGAAGCAAAGGTGCTACAGTGGATGTCCAGCGACGTTGGTGGGAGTGAGGAATTCTAGCACCCGGGAGAGGATGAGGCAGAAGATGAGTTAGCGGACAAAGAGGGGTTAGTATGTTTTACTACAGAATAGTAGATGATACTTCGCTTACAGCTACCACTTTTCTTTAGTATATCAGTGGAGCTGAGTTGAGTTCCTTTAATTTTCTATATTAATTGCCTTCAAAAGCTACCTAGATCCAGTAAGTAACGAGGCCTAGCTGTATGATACAAGTAGGTATCAAACCACAAATTGGTAGAGTAATAGATTCTTAGATAATATTAAGGAGTGGGGAAAGGGGAGGAGAAATAAACGGTAGTAGCTACCGATGTAGTATAACAATGAGTGGCATAAAACACTTCCCTTAGAAATATCATAATAACAAGCGAGATCCGGATCCTTTGTCGCAGTAACCAATTACTAGCGTTCACATCACACCAATAATTAATTACCTGATACCCCTAATAGAGATTACGTAATGCTCATAGGGCCGTAACTAAAAACCCAGATTAGATCGCAACCATTTACACTCTTTCCAGCTTATTGTTTTGAAAGCAATATAACCTAAACAACCCCCCACCCAAACTTTCAAAGAGGCTGAAACCCCCCTTTAATTTTCATAGGTCCACTAGAAGCTATTACCTTTAATAAAAGCCCTCCAAACAGAAAGATACCTTCAAAATCATGACTTTTGGTGGAGATTGGTGATACAACTAATTAACCTACGTAGAAACACACACCAGTCCCTAGATGCACATAATATTCACAGACTTAAAACACCCAATACGAAACTCCCCCCCAAATTCACGTGATTCAGAAACCTCAGGCGACAACGACGACGATGTACGACCCGACTCCCGAGTCATTGCATATATGTCCCCCCCCGCATGAGCCATCGTAACGTCTCAGTTCAAGTAAAACAATTAAGACATCGGCTTATCTACAAACTCCCACTTCCGGATTATCTTCGCCAATCTACACCATAATCTGGGGTAAGCTCCGATGGAGCTTAAAAAAAAAAAAAAAAGCTGTCAGTGCTAACTAGTACCGAGGGTCCGGTATCATAGGGGGGGAAGATAAGCTCTTTTTTTATCCTTTGTTTTTTTTTTTGAAAGTTGTGTCAGGTATATCTCATTTTCTAGGTATTTCCCTAATCTGTCAATGAGCCCGGGGGGGAGCCTAGGTATCTATCTCTTGTTCTAGATTTAATTGCTACTATGATTAGTAAATGAGATTATCTCACATTACGCGCGAGTCCTTCTGAGGGGAGGGGAAGGAGGGGGGGAGATGGGAGAGAGGGTATAGGAATGACGGATGCAGCGATCCTATTGATAGAGTAGGCCCGAGCACTGTCTCGGATAGTACTTTGGTTCAGGTCGGCACCTGGCATGAGCACCGTTCTCGGACTCCGGGTTTATCTGCTGTCAGTCAGCGCTAAGCCCCGAGGATTCAGATAGTAGGGCCAGTCGGTCCTCTGGTGACGCGTACTCATAGTACCGGCTGGCCCGGTAGGAGTTACCTGTGAGGGAGTTACGTTGACTCAAACAACCACGAGAATAATTCGGATACTTAGGAAGCATCTACAACAGTATGGTTTCCCTCGTATACGAGTGATTGCTTATGAGTCATGTTCGTGCGCTAGCTAGTCTATATTCCTTCCTAGTATAAGTCCATGACTGAGGACGGTTGGGAATGGTCTTGGTTGTGATAAGGCCAGAAAGTATTCATCAAAAAGAATAAGTAGAGATAGGACGTGCGTAGATACAAGACTCACCAGCCATTATTATAGCAGCTATGACTCTTCGCCGGGGGTACCTAGATAATATTCCAGCTCCGTTGTAGATAATGGGTGATACCCGTAGGGAATGAACTTGAACAATAGAAGTACCTTGACGCGAGTTACTGAAATCTCGAAAAATATGTCTCCGTAGAGGACTTTAGGGCGAGATGGAGAGATGAGGATGAGGAGGGGAAATGATACTTGTGACAGCCTTGGCGATATATGTTTCCCCTGATACCCCATCAATTGTTTATAACCAAAGAACCCCTAACCCTAGGCTAAATTCTTTTTTGAATGCCACGTCGTCGACACGCAATATGCAAGCGATGTTTAGAAATGAACGAGGGGGAATATCAACCAGGCCTGCATAAAACTATACATACTGATTAAATAAACGACACGCATCTCTGCAGCAAGCTTCTGCCAGGAACAGACGTATGAGGTTATTGCATCTTATCAGATTAGATTATTCTTTTTAGATAAGATTTCTTTTACCCCACAATGTAACCGTTCTCTCTCTTAGTGTATACGGTTCTTGACTACTTAGCTTTTTAAAACTCAGGCAATCACTATGTTGCATCAGAAATCACTGTCGTGAGAGGTTCTGATCAGCTCCAGCCAGCTGATCATCGTTCCACAGGAGCTGCAAGAGGGTATATGTCCGTTCCAGAAAAAACCAGTGCAGGACCCTGCTTTCTGTATGGAAGGGGAAAAGGAAAGAAAAAAAGTGATCGATGGTTGAGAGTTTTATACTAAGTGAATAGCTGCATTGAATTTACCTCTCATTCCGAGTGATGTTCGGTGAGCAAGTGTTGTACATTTTGTGATGCTAATATTTTGTACGTCGTTTTGAAAACAAGGTGGGGGGGAGGAGGGTAGAGAGGGTAGAGAGTAGAGAGGGCAGAAAACTGGGAGCATCTGCCGGTAGAGCGAAAACATCGTGTGCTCCACACTTATTTGTTCGGCAACGCGTGGGTAACGCGATTGATTGCTGCTGCAAGCGAAATGCATGATGACAAGGGTTTTTCTTTATTTTATTTTTCATTTGGCTTGAGTAAGCGGGGGTGTGTGAAACACGTAGTCCAGTTACAGTTGTCACTTTGGAATGGGCAAATTCGACCCAATCGAAGGCATCCGTAGCGGGCAGGTAGAGGGAAAAGAAGAAAAAGAGACCATACAACGCACAGCGATCCTGTGCACTGTGCAATCCATCACATGCGGTTGAAATTATCATCTGCGCTAGCAATCGTGCGCTGCTGCGTGCGTGTGGCGTGGGGCTGCCGATGTGATGCTTAGTCTTGTTCGCTACGATGCAGCGAGAGGGACTGTACTCGGGGGTAGAGTACCTAATGGACCCGTAGTCTGGACATCTGTCACATCCACCCATCACTGCCCACTATCCACTCATCCACTTGCATCTATTCCATCCACCACCACTATCCTCCATCCACTCACTCTCACTCTCCCATCCTCCCATCCCCCCACAGTTCGCTTCACCGTTGCATCGTTCTATGTAAGATATGTAGAGTATGCAAGTATGCAGGTATGCATCAGAAGCTCTCACTCGAGCTTACTAGCGACGTTCTAAGCAAATGATATCAATGTAGACTGGAAAACAAAACAAGACAAGACAAAACAAAACAGGCCAGAAATGATGCTATCCGCAGGCCCACTACGGCGTGACCGGAATCTCCACGCGCGCGCATCCCAATTTCACTGATACGCGGTGAGCCTAGAGATGTTTAGTGGTCTCCTGTCGTCCATCGTGGGCTCTGGCATAGCCATATCATTGGGCGTGGACCAAGGGAGTAGCAGGCTAGATGAGTTTCGATCAAGATAAAAGTGGGGTCGTATCATCATATATATACACGGACAGATCTAGTGGTTCCCAGATGCAGGGCATGGCCGACCTAGGACGGGTATATGCGGTGGGGTTTCAGAAGGGAACAGACATTCCTCTTTGTCGCCTGATTGCCTATCTTCGTCTTCGTCTTCTTCAATTAAGGGTCTTGTTCTTATCTAGGCCTGTGGCTCTCACCCTTTGGACAACTCCCGTACAAGCGTTTGCACTCCCATTCGCATTCGCACTCTGGCAGACCGAAAGGGAACAGTCGAATCACTACTTCAAGTCCATGTACAATTACGTAGAGAGGTCATTTGATGCCAACTGCCCCTCTCCAAGATTCCTCCTAGTATCGTCTTCAATTCGTTCACCACGCATTCTGAAAAGCCTCATGCAGGATCGGCGTGCAGCGGGTCTATCCCGGTTAGAGTATATATCCCTTGCTGCCTCGGGTTGATACACCTGATAGGGCCGCCTTCCCTCCGAGTCGTCCTCTGCCTCTCTGCCTCTCTGCCTCTGCCTCCCCCCCCCAACGGCCAACGCGCATAGTCGAGACACCGCACACGGTCCCCTCCACACCGCTAAACACCCAACCACCACCACAGCCAACCATGCACATACGTGTATACGCCCGCCACCATGCAGAAGACCCTCCTCCTCCTCCTTCAGGGTCCTCCTCTTCTTCTAACACGTCCTTTTCTTCTCTTCCTCTTCCCTCTCTCTACGTAACCACCTGTTTCTCTTTACTCAGACCAACCACCCGCAGAATCTGCATAGCATAGCGCAATACTCTTTCCCCTTCTTTCGCCTTCGCACAGAATCCTTCCTTCCCGTCCTCCTCCTCCTCATTCTCTTTAAGAGTACCCTCATATCCTCCACAACATGGCCGGATCAGACTCACCAAAAATCAACCTTTCCAGGCCTTCCACATCCGGTGCTGTGACTCCAAATAACGACGTGAAGTCTACTGCGACTGAACTTGTCAAGCCTTCCACATCTTGTGCTTGCACTGTACCAGGAGACGAAGACGTTCCTCCTGCCCTTATGCTTGATCCTGAATCATCTGCCAAAATCGCTGTTCCAACACCTATCCTAGCCGGTTCTTCTACCCTTGATGTATGTTTACCCTTGTTCTTATTATAATAAAGGTTTGAAACTGACCCGTTTTATTAATAGTTATTACCACGCCAACCTTCACCAATGGTCCGCGCCGAGGAACAAGAGCTCAAGGATGCATACCTTGCTGGCTGTAAGTTCATTATCTCCTTTAATATAAACAAAGAGAGTCATTACTAACTTAACTTTCCCCCCCCCAATGTAGTCAAACACGTTGAAGACTTTTTCGCGAAATTCATTGAATCTCTAAACTTCTACAAACGCAAATCCGCCGCGCTAGAGTCGGAGATTGCCGCGCTGAAGGACTCGAAAGCCGCGCTGGAAGAGCGAATAAAGGTTCTCGAGGAGGAGCGGGACGAGACTGATAAAGCGCGAGCTGAGCGCGAGAAAATAAAAGAAGGGAAAGCGATCAATAAGGTGCGCAAACTGATATGGTCCGCGTCCGTCTCACATAAACGAAAGAATGAGGGATCAACTACTCCGGTTGTTACTACTGTTGAGACCAAATAATTTTTTGGAGAGAGAGTGATGGATGTTTTTTTTTATTTGTCATGTCTTTTGTTTTTTATGATACCATGACTCTTTGCGGGTCCCTTCGTTGTTGATTTATTCTTTTCATTGACATTTCTTTGATGGACTGGGTTTTTTTGCGATTATTTCTCTCTATGAAGACCTAAGACGAGCGATGCATTACGTGTTTTTTTTATACTACGGAATTTGGGATTGGTTTTTTGGTCTGGTCTGGTCTGGTTTTTATTATACGCTCACGGTGGATGGACTATGTCATGCTTTTTTTCTCATTTTATAAATTTCACTGTTACTATTTAGCCACTCGCTTTTTTTTATATATAGTGAAACAATCTTTTTTTTTTTTCCAATCACCCGTGTTCCGCGCCTCTCCCGTGAATCAAAAGTCCACCACCCATCATATCCGAGCGTGACTTGTAGACGCGAAAGTAAGCCTGAATAAGAATAAGAGTGACAGCAGCCGGTAGGCGGTATCGCGTAAAGACACCCCTCCCCCCAATGTAGGTGATGCACATCCGGGCACGTTAAGCGTCACTCTGTATCTGGATAGTATCAAAAAAAAAACACTTTTGTGGTAGCGCCACCATAACGACTCTCCTTCTCCTCCTTCCTCTCCTAGACCTGCTTTCTCGTGTCCGGTTTCCAATCCAATCCAAACAAGAAAAGAAAAGAAAATAATAATAGTATAATTAAAATCCTCCACTAAAGTACTCATCCACTAGGAAAGAAAAAAAGAGATAGAAAGACAATAGAAAAGATGGCAACAGAGAGATTACGCCCGCCCCACGCTAACACAATCCCCACACCGAAACCTGAGTCAATCAATAAAAGAATAGAGTATAATGAACCAGACCAACGAAAAAATGCCAACGAAAGAAAAAGAAAGAAAAAAAAAAACGTGCGCAACAAACGTATCGCCACGAATCTACTCTTCTAAAAGAAAAAAGAAAAAGAAACACCCCCTCCCCCTCTTCTCTCTAGAACTTTCTTTCCCCCCCCCCTTCTCTCCTCTCGTCTAACAACACCCCCGCTTCTTCCTTCCAGGTTCTCTAAAAACGTCCCCCCACTCCCCTAACCCTGCCCTCACCCCCGCCGCCTTCCCCCGCCGCCTCCCACTCCCACTCCCACTTCCACCAGCGTCAACCCACCCACCTCCGTCACCGTACTGAATACCACTCATCGGATCGTCCGGGTCCACCTCACCCAACTCGATCCTAGTAACAATGATCCTAGCAAGTCTCGAAAACACCTCGTCCACATTCTCCCCGCTTAGGGCGCTTGTCTCCAGCGCAACCGGGATATCCTGCAGATCTGCCCATCGCGCTGCCTCGGTCGTGGACACTGCGCGCTCGGCTGGCACGGGCGGCGCGTCTTGGTCGATATCGACCAGTTGCGCCGAGTGAGAATCCGGTGGGGGCGGGGGTGCCGAGAGGTCGTTCTTGTTGCCGACTAGGAGGAGGGTAAGGTTTGGTGATGCGAGGGCTCGGGCATCGGTGAGGAAGGTGGGGAGTGAAGCGAAGGAAGGGTGTGAGGTGATGTCATAGACGAGGATTGCGCCGGCGGCACCGCGGTAGTAGGAGCGGGTTACAGAGCGGAAACGTTCTTGCCCGGCGGTGTCCCATAGCTTTTGAGGGGGGGGGGAGTTAGATGAGGAATAAAGAAAGGGGGAGAGAAAGAGTGAACTTACTTGGAGTTTGATACGTTTGCGACGGGAGCCAGTGCCCACTTTGATTATTTTTGAGGAAAACTCGACACCGATTGTTTGTGAAGATAGAACTCGCCCTATTCTGACATTAGCAAGTGTTCTCGGGCGCAACAGATGGGGCGACCGTACATTCACCTCTGACGAACCGATGCAATAGACACGACCTGGAATAACTGTCAGCTCTTTGTCTGCTTAAAAGACCCCCTTCTCTTTCTCTCTCTCTCTCTCTCTCTCCTCTTCCCCTCTCCCCTCCCCTCCCCTCCCCTCCCTCTTCTCTTCTTATTGTAATCTCACCAAAGGAATGTAATTGAATCAACCAACAAGGGACACATACTTTCCACAACCACTTGGCCCCAACAATATAATCTTCGCCAGGTAGTCATACATACTCCCAAGCTCCTGAAAGTCCACATACAACATCAGCAATCAATCTTCTCCACCCCAACTCATCATCCAGTCCTAATCTCGACTCCATTTCGAGCTCCAAAAAGGGGCAAGAATTCTCTGCTCATACCTGGTCCTCTGGCGCAGATCGAGAGGACGACGACGAGGCGCCTGACGCGGCGCGTTGTCGCGGCATCTTGTTTATTCGGATTGATTTTCTTGTTTCGTTTCGGTCGAGGTTTAACGGTGAGGGGGTTTAGGTAGTCCGTGAGGGGATGTGGTTGTACGTTGGCGGTTGTGTTTATCGCCAACGCTGGCACCTGCAGCTGCAATCTCGGCTGCCACCGTGCCGGGTCTGTGCTGTGGCTGCCGAGGTCTGTGGCTGAATGATGTCACCGGCTTTACTCATAGATTCTCACTCACGGACCAACCCTGGCCCTATCTACCGGTGATACCAATAAATGAATTGTTCATCAATATATACCGGCGATACCAGAAACATTCATGGTACAGTTAAATTCCATCAATACAGCAAAGAAAGGGTAAATAAATACAAGCAACAATACACGGCCCACAACTCCCTAGCAACTGGAAAGAAAGAGAACACGCTAGCAAAACAATATCCAATACACTCCTCCCCATGCTTCGTTTTTTAATTTAAAGTCTTGTCCACACCTAATCCAGAGGCCCATCAATCAAGATCTTGATGCCCTTACCCTTCTTCTGCTCTTCAAATGCCTTCTCAGCATCCTCGAACTTGAACCTGCTGCTAATGAGCTGCTTGGTACTGACGGCGCCAGCAGCCAACAGATCCACAGCAAGCTTATAATCTCCAGGCCCATACCTGAAGCTACCCCTCATAGTAATCTCCTTGCTACACATTGCCATAATTGGGAATGAAATCTCCTCAGCTCCCATACCAGCTTGAACGTATCTACCGCCAGTCCTAACGACATGAATTGCAGTATTGATCGATGGAGCAGCACCAGAAGCATCGATTGCAACATCGGCGCCAAAACCCAGATCAAACTGCTTAATAATCTCTGCCGCGTTTACTCTGGCATCTTTCGAGTGCAATGCGTTGAAGACGCCAGTGGCAGCGTAAGTGAGAGCGAAATCCAGGCGGAGCTGATTGATATCGACAAGGATTATCTTAACTGCACCGTGTGCCTTTGCAACAGCCGCAATAAGCAGTCCGACAGGACCCGCACCAAAAACGACAACAGTATTTCCGGGCTGGATCTCTGCTTGGCGAACAACATGAACACCAACAGCGAGCGGCTCAACAAGAGCACCCTCATCCAGCGAGACGTGTGTTGGGAGGGGGACGCAAAAGTCCTCGGGGAGAACATAGTACTTGGCAAGGGTACCATCATATGGTGGGGTGGCAGCGAAACGCATATCGGTACAAAGGTTGTATGTTCCATCTTTGCAGAAGGGGCAGAGACGGCAAGGAACTCCAGGCTCCAGGGCAACGCGGTCACCAGCCTTCAGATTCTTGCAAGCAGGTCCAACCTGGACAATGGTACCGGCTGACTCGTGGCCAAGAACCATGGGGGCAGTGAGAATAAAGTCAGCGATGCGGCCATGCTCCCAGTAGTGAACCTATTTGTTATATTTAGCATGTAGAAGCAGCAAGAACGGAGAGGAGTTTCTGGGTAGAACGCAAACCCCGAGCAAGGATGGCTTACATCAGATCCACAGATACCGGTGACATTAACGCGAATAAGTACGTCACTGGGGTTCTTGATGGTTGGGATTGGACGGTCCTCGATGGCCACGCTCTTGATGGCGTTCAGAATGAACGAGGGGTTCTTTGGTGCAGAGAAGTGTTGAGTTAGTTTGGTGAGACGACGAGAGGCAGAGCAGGGATAGCAAGAGCAAGAAGGATTTACCTCGTGCTTAGTAGCCATTGAGTATGGTTTGACTTGGGTGGTGAGATATTGGCTTTGAGATGAGGATTGGGATAGAGGTAAAGAGCTGGAAGGTGAAGGAGGATGTTGGAGATGATGATAGGGATGGGGATGTAAAGGAGGATGAAGACGGAAGCTTATATCAAGAATAGATGAGAGAGGAGGGGGGAATAGACGGTGATGAAATACCAAGAATGGAAAAGAAACCACAGTATATTTATCAACCCACCCAGAGCGGGGAGACACATTCGGAGTACTCAGCGGACATCAGCACCACGCCCGGCTAATAGCAAGGACTATCTTGCACGTCTAAACCCTAGAGGCCTATTCTACATGTACGTACGAAAAGCAATTCTTCAATTGTTCTACCGACGGGAGAAACACGCGGAGCTTTTTCGGTGTTTCTAAGACTGGCGGGGTGAAGATAGAGTTATCACTTTAGCCTAAACACCCATGCCTTGGCTCCGAGGACCAAGTTACACCTAACCCTAACTAATGAACCGTGATCCCGCTTTTCTTCTCTGCAGGGGAATGTCATTCTCAGGAAGCGGGTAGCCAGGTTTCACTCATCGCGCGGGCATTAAGGCTAAATCATGGCATTGTTGACTCTGAAAAGTCTGTAGATTCAAGTTAGTCGGCATCATATGACCCTTCGGCAGAAGCTTTCTACCTCTAGAACGAGCATCGTGAAAATTCTTCTACATATGTATGTACACACAGCAACCGTTCTCCACTCCACACCACGCTCTTTTTGAATTGGTTTCAGGATGAACTCGGGTAATAGCATTTACACTCTACTAGGTAAGCCAAGTTAGGCTCAATTCAACGAATAATAGCTCCGGGAGCAGTTATAGGATGCAAGGGTCTAGATACGAAAGCTTTAGTTTAGTATTCACCGCTGGGTCATTCTTTTAGTATCACTTATTACATAGGGGTTTAGTGTTTTCTTTTACCTGTTCCACTTATATATAATAGCCGCCCTCAAACCCTTTCTGCTTCCCAGCATCATGGGACTCCTCTCTTACCACTAGACTCGAAAATTCACCTCGACCCTCTATTGGTCTACTGGAAACTTACAAGTCTCCTATCTTACAGATGAGTGATTTATAGTGTCCTAGTCGAAAAAGTTGGGCCTCGGTCTAGGGAAATATCTTTGGTCTAATACCGAAGGACAACAAAGTATTCTTTACCTGAGCACTTATAAAACTACGGTTACTCTCACTAGCAGTGTTGGTTTTTTATAGGAAAGTATACAACTACGCATCAACACTTAAGGAAACCCAACCCGTTTACTTGCAACCTCGAGTTACGGGCACAACACTAATACCTATATTCTAAAGCATGCTACGAATTTTATAGTTACCGGTCAATCCTCTTGGGAAAAAACCACCATAATAATTCAATATAGCTCTTGCAGCTCCACCAAGCCTATTGGGGTCATTAACCTAGAACTAAGCCAATTCCTAGCGTGCTAACCAGCCCTAGCGCACAGATACCAAAATTTTCAACTAAAGTTCAAGTGGCTTGTAGGTCATGGCTATTTTAGGTTTAACTTCTGCCTTTTGTAAAATTTGGTACAATCTCTAAAAATTATTAAAAGTCGTTTTCTCGTAAGGGAGCGATCTTACTCTATGGTTATAGGTAATAGCCATGGTTATCTTGAGACTAGCTATTTGCCTTGGGTAGCCTATATCTATACTAGGGGTTTAATCTAGTATCTATGCCTAGTCCTAGAAACGCAGTTATATGCCAAAAAAACTCAGCAATTTATACCTTAAGAGGTCATATGTGTTAGGCGGCTACATTTACATATAGTATAAAGCTATATTCATATGGCCTATCAATCTTTTGATGGCAGTTTAACTGTAGTTCCCTAGACTAGTGACAAAGATTTATACATCTTCAAGCTTGAAATACGCCTGAACTAATCTCTTGCTTAAAAGTGTTGGGTTTTACTTTGTACTAACTCTATATTACAGGTACTTACATGTACTTACCTCTATCAATCCATGATTCTCATATAACAGGAATAAATTACTTATCAGTTGGACATTGTAGAGGCTGTAATACACAGTTGAACTTTCACTGCCAGAGTTACCTTGGCGCGTGTTTTTCAGCAGCGGCGATAACCGAAATTGCTCGTGTGCCTCGGCCCCCACAACAGACGTCATTTGTCCTCAATAACAATACTTCAATCACCTCCATAGCCGCTGCCATGTCTGCTCAAACCTCTCCAGCTCACTTTCCTATCTCTTTTGACATAGCATCTCTACCACTCACCCGCTGTATACGGCCATGTCGCTCTTCTCGCGCCTCAACCCCGCCAATATCGTTCCTCGATTCCCTCCTTATCCAGGACCCTATGCCGTGGGCTCATTCGAAGTTGAGATTCCCGTGGCATCTCTTGCACCACCGGAGTCTATGAACGGTGTTGCAGAGACTGTCCAGTTTCGTGTATTCTATCCAACTGAAAAGTCAGTTGAGAAGCCAACACCAGCCCAAGCAGCCGGGGGTTGGTGGGGCAGAGGTGATAAGAAGCAGGATCCAACACAGGGGGAAGAACCGTCAGAAGCTCTTAATCCGGATCCGAATTCGAAACCAGTGAGGTGGTTACCTGAGCCACATCAGAGAGAGTACCTCAGTGCTTATGCACGCTTCCTAGGTGCCAGCTCTGGGTTTGCAGAGATTGTATCGTGAGTAATTCTTACCCTTCCTAATTCCTAAACCCAATGGCTAACTTATACTTAACTAAATAGCTATGGGGGTCGACTACTACACTATATCTCCCTCCCTGTAATTGCCGATTCCCCACTCCTCCCTAAATCTCCAGACTACCGCTTCCCAACTATGATATTCTCCCACGGCCTCGGCGGCACGCGTCTAGCCTATTCCCACATCTGTTGCTCAATAGCCTCATACGGTGTTGTTGTCGTAGCCCCGGAACACCGTGATGGTAGCGCCCCCGTCAGTTTCGTCAAAACCCCTACCTCCCCCGAAACTCAACTCCCTGGCACTAAACCCTCAAGTGGTGAACCGGGAATCAGCGAGACCTCTGCCGCCCCCAAAAAGGACTCCAATGGCAGAGTTCAAGTAGATTATATAACCTACCCCCACCACGTCTCTGATGAAACTGCAGATGGTCGCAACCGACAGCTCGAGATTCGTCTCCGTGAGGTTAGCCTCATCTACACTGCAATGTCAAAGATCGACCATGGAGTCCTCCCGGATCAGACAATTATCTCCAGCGATGAAGTCCCTGGCGACACCGGGAAGAAACTCCTTGCCACGTTTAAGGATCGACTTGACATCCGTACCCCTGGCCGTGTCATTTGGGCTGGCCATTCATTTGGCGCATCCACAATGTTTCAATTCGTCAAAAGCATCTACCACACCCCACCGCCAGAATTCGCGTCCGACTCCGGATTCGCACCTCTTTTCACACCAGAATCTACATTGCCTGATTCAGCACTTTCCCTAAAGAAACAGGTTACTGTAGACTCACCGCTAATGCTGCTAGATTTATGGTGCCTCCCCTTACTTGGGAAAAGGACAAGCTACCTCTTTAAGCAACCCCTTCCACAAATAGCGGAAGGCAAAGGGCAGAATATCCTCGTTGTCATGTCGGAGGAATTCTGGAAATGGAAGGAAAATCTTATCGGGGTACGGCGTGTTCTCTCTCCTGACCCGGGGAGGAAAAGAGGTGGTACGGCACATCAGTGGTTTGAGCAGTGGGACGAGGAGCATGAGCGGATTTTATCACATTCTGCTATGCCAGAGCACCAAGAGCCTACATCACCAGCGCCTATGGCGTCATTGGAGTCACCACAGCTAGAGGTAGGTGGGCAGATAGTCCCTCCTGACGGTACCACGCCTGTACCAACCCGGCCTTCAAGCTCAGCGGGGAAGAGTGATCCGAGGTTCTTCTATGCGACCAAGAGTGCACATTTATCCCAGAGTGACTTTGGAATTTTGTTCCCGAGGGCGATAAGGAAGGCCGAGGAGCCAGAAAGGATCCTAGAACTGAATGTTAGGGCGGCTGTTCAGTGGCTACGAGAGGCTGGGTTTTCAGATGTTTTGGGACACTCTAAGAAAGTCATGGAGGGCGAAGGTTTAGAGGAAAAGATGGAGGGTTTGAGTGTGGGTGGAGATGCTAAGAGCACTGAGAAGGGGGATGAACTGATCTTTGAGGGAAAGGTGGAGGGTTGGGCAAGGATCGGGTTAGAGGAGGTGGAAGAGGTAGAGAAGAAGGTGGTGGATAAAGGGAAAGAAAAGGAGATGTTGTGAGGCTATTAGAAATTACTGTAGAGGTATGTTTATTGAGTCGCAGAAGACTCGCTACCAAGGAGTTTATGATTAGGTATCTTCAATTCTTTTTTTTTATTTATTATAAAGTTGCGTAGACTAGAAAAGATACTTCAGGTTAAAACTGTATCTATTTTGCTCTTATATATTCAAGCTAATTTACTAAACTTGAGTAATTACTTGTTGCGGTTGTGGGGATGACTGCTGCATTTTGCCAAGACATCCAATTTATCATTTCCCATATGCGTCACACACCACCGTCAGGCCTCTCCTTCACCGCATCTGACCTACAATAAACAAAAAAATTTACTCAGCCACCGAGGAGTGCACCTAGTAGCCAACTAGGCCTATATTTCTACCCTAGGCTTCTTGAGCATCGATTTCTCCATTTTTATACCTTGAGATAATTACCCTGCTCTCCTCCCCGCGGAGTATAAAGGCCTTATCTCTCCCCGGAGTATAGCCCCACCTCTGGTATTCCCTACCCCTTGCTCGTTGGCTACATATACCTTTCGTTATTCACCTCCCATTCATTTCCTTATCCACCATCTCTTCAGCCTTTCTTTTCATCCCCCTCTCCCCCATCTTCATTCTTATTTTCGATGCCTAGTTCCCACCAAACGACACAGTGTTTTATCTGATTCACACACCCTCTTCACGCCTCTTACACATGGTTCTCACTATACCATAACCCTGATCTGGTAGGGGAAGCCAACGCTAAATATACCAGGAAGAGCCATTAATCCCATCATACCTAAGCCAGTTTATTCTGCCCAAGTTTCTCATTCACCACCTGAAATTTTGGCTTATGTCATCTATATGGCGTGTTTCGCGGAACTAATCCTACCACTCTCTGAATAGTTGATTACGAAAATGGCTGATCACACTCAGGAAAACCCTAGCCCGCGCACAGTACTCTTAGACTACTGATACCCTCCTTATTTGAGACTATACCTCCTAAAGAACATAGTCTCCCTAAAGTGGTAGTTCTTCCGTTTTTAAAAGCGGACACAGGAAACTAACCAAACACAAAATACTATGACTAGAAGTTTACAGTTTTACTTACCTGAAAGACCATTAACCCAAACAAACAAGGAAATAACATAAGTAGACAACATTTATATTTGTACAAAGAACTCGTAAATGGCAGCTCTTACAATTGTACTAGGATTATCCATCTATAAAGGTCTCTGCAAATACTTGTACGGAGCCTTGAAGAGTATATCTCTCCACGAGAATCGAATTTTCTAAATATACACTGAGACGAAAATTATAGTGACCTCAGGTATGGATTATTGAGGCTCTTTATATCTAGGTTAAGCTGAAGTCAAGCACGGACGAACCATCTTTTATAAAACCTCCCCTGGGCGGGAAATCTCCTACTATCAAGCATAGTAACCCGAGTTTATCAAATATTAGAGCTATAGCATATTTCATTCTCTACTTAAAGATACACTTGGATAGAGATAAAAGCACCAGCAATGAACCACACCCAAACTCAAAAACTACACTGGCACCCCAATCCCCACCGAAGCGGGAAAAGACCATAGATACCGATAGACTATCTCCCACCAAACCTAGTCAAACACAACTTACTAATCGCCAGCTCCGCCGCCAACTAATAGACTATATTCTCCAAACACAAACACAAACAGGTTCTTGAGATTTACGACGTTGGTGTGATGAGCTATATGGAGGAACTCTTGCTTCAAGTACAGAGGTTAAATTAGGTTGCCCTGGCCCAAGAATTAGCCTAGCCCGGACCAGACCAGATCCCAAACCATTACGGTACAGGCCAGCCCGGCCCATCTAAAATAAAGCTGGGCCAGACCAAATTATTAAATGGGCTGGTCTAAGTCGACCTCTGAGAATATAAGCGCTTAAAAATCATGCTCGCTGAGCTGGTCCAAATAAACCCCCGAAAATACTTGGAAACGCTTGTGTCAGTCCCCCTCCCCTCTCTTAAAAGTGTTATCGATGTTCTCTTCTAGACTCTATCTCTTGTTTACTGGCTATGAAGGATTACAATACTATTTTATCTTAACAGCTGGCCACGTATCCAAAGATCTACCAGACAGATTTATAGTCTGACGGCTTCAGGGCCCACGGCACGGATCTGGTAGCGAAGGCAGAGGGAAAAGAGCTAGAATTGAAGCTATGCTCTATAATGATCTAGTTACCAAGGCTAAGCATATTGTTCCTGCAAATACCCTGTAAAATAAGAGCTGATCTATACCCTAATTCCATCAAGCCCACCTCGAGAAAATAAACTTGGGGTGGTCGAGTTGTGAAGGGCCCAAACCAGTTAGTTTTGGAATTCTTACGAGTGACTGTATGTACAGCAGAGCACCCCATGATTCTCACAGTTATTTCCCTAGAAGTAGCCAAATATCTACCTGGATTCTACTAGGGACTATTTGGATTATTTTGGTACTATACCAGAGTTAACGAGATTACGTTGTAATGCCATGTAAGTTGTAAACCTTTTGGCGATTACTTATTAACCCGCTACTAGGCCCTTCTCGCTTCCTGGTCAGCTACATCACTTCTATGACATTGCTCGTCACATACGTATTTAGACTATACTCGGATATTACAATGACAAGATACATCTTAGGGTCTTGAACGGTCCTAATACCTGAGAATCGGGCACACTGTGATATCTAGGGCAAGTAAATTAACCAGGTAAGTGCAGTAGAATTACTTTATCTCTAAATCTATATCAAGAAAGGCAAAATAGATATTGCTAGTAGTCGCATGGGCTGAGGGGGATTCATTCCTAGTCTTTTTGAGGAACAGTGAATCGAATCTTCCTTCTTTTCTCAATCCACTGCCCCCTAATCTCCTCCGTCCAGTCTTCTAGTCTTCCAGGAAATCCTTCCTCATCTTTCTCGTCACTCCCAAGCCATTTAGCAAAGTTCTGGTCCATGCCATGCCAAATATCCTCCAAACCACTCTCCGGATTGAGAGCACCCTTAAAGGTTACATGATGGACCAGTTGGACTTTTTCTGCACCTTCGGGAGTTGGGAAATAATACCGAAGGAGTGAAGGAAGCCATTGACAAGTCTCCTCCCACATAGTCTGGAACGGAATTGGTGGATCAGATGAGTCATGGGTACTTGAAGGTGGTGCAAACCACTCTGGACGCATTTCCTCCGTTCTGCATTGTTTTTGTCAGATATCAGATTTCTGGTTCGTGGATAGAGATGCAGGTACTTACTCTATTGGCTCGCCGGTCCAATCCGTAGCAGTAAAAACATGTATCTCCAGTATCGGAGCTGTAGGGTCTGCAGTTGTCTCCAGGAACAAAATTCCATGATAGGGCAGATTTGTGGCCTTGATACCTGCCTCTTCCTAGTTCCCAGCAATTCAGTCAAATGCACCCAATCGCCCTCAAATACATATTTCATACCTCGAGCTCACGGATTGCCCCTTCGGCGATAGTTTCACCAGGTTCTACTTTGCCGCCAAAACCATTATCTGGAGATCTTGTTAGCAGATGCAAGAGAGATAGAAACTTGTCGAATTACAATGCCACGGTTAAAAAGTAGTGTAATTGGGGACACTGATGGATCGAAAAAGGGGCTGGCATCGAAACTCACATTTCCCTTGTCCAAACCCACGCTTCTTGTATCCCAACAAGACCCTGTCACTACCCAGTGGAACAATGAGAGTGTAGAGCTTCCTGGTGCCGGGAGTGTAGGATGCCATATCACAGTTGAGCCTGAATAGTGTTACGGTGGACAGCAGGGCGTTGTTGTATACCAAAGCGGAATAAGGTTTATCCTCTTTGCCCTAACCCTCGAGAAATGCCAAAGCCACATGCCCAACTTCGCTGGCCTCAGGCACAGGGCCCTTTACTCGTACCGTATACGCGGGAACGGGAATTCTGTGGAGATACAAGATACCGGCAGCCTGCACACCCGTCACGTAGCGGACAGTTCGCAGCTTGTGCCCTCCCGCAGGAACCAGCTCTACGCGGACCGAGCACGCGGGGAATTCACGGTGACACCTGTTGTCAGGTTCATAGATCGCTCCAACGGCACGCAGCAGCATTTAGCCCTTTCCACTTCCAGGCTGGCCTCACCAGCGATTTCCCTATCTTCTTTCCCAAATAGATAAATCATGGCGGGTAGCTACTCGATGTCTTGCTGGCGGCGAGGTGAAAGGGCTATCTATGATCAGACCGCTTTTGCGGAAAGACCCCCCCAAACGCCATTAAGTTGCTTTTCTATAACCCCCTATTTGCACATCATTCCAACAAAAATTTCCCTTGGTATCTCTTTCCCTCGGCATCAGCAGATACATGTAGGCCCAGAGCTCCTAGGGATTATCCAACTCCCGCCAGTGACGGCGATGGCGGTGCGGCAGTTACAAAGCAGAAGAGGGCAAAAAAGAAAGGAAAAAGGCATATCATATCGTAATATGGAGGCTCAATTACCACAATGAGTCGGCTGCATTATTACTACATCCGTTAAAGATTGCTACTTTTCTCTTATGATCTTCCCATATAATGATTTCTGGAGCCGCTGGGGATCATGTGCCCCCCTCCGTTCCGCAACATTCTGCTAGCTGACCCTTATTTCCTATCAACCAAATCACAAGCCAACACACAATCAAAAAAGTGACCCCGAGGTGTACTCCGTACTTCTAAATTGAAGATATGAAGAAATCAAGGAATCAAGGAAATTTTCTGTTTCAGAACGTGTATAGGTGTCCATGGACCATAACCATCCATTATGCTGGGGTGGCTCAGATCATGAGGTCTGTTTCAGAAACAGATCACGATCTGACAAAAAAATGTACAACTTCTACAGAAATAAAAGTCCTCGGAGAAAAAAAAAGTACTACGACTAAAAGGAGAAGTTGGTCATAGTGATTTTGTGAGTTATTGACACGTACACGGATTGGAGGCCTACGATAGATCGACACATGGGAGATGAGAATCCTACTTCTGAGCCATTTATCAGCAAAAGGCAGGGCGAACCTTTCGTTTCCCGGGTCCAGGCCGGCCTCGTCACTACTTAGATCGCGTATATCGGTGACAAGCTAATACTCTCCTTTGAAAGGCCCTCTCCTTGATTCACAATTTTTTTCGGTTTCAAATTTAGACCCCTTCGCTGATCACTTGATATATATATGTCGCCAATCCATCTGGGAGGGTGGGATAATCCCAGGGTATAGCAAGCGGGGGAAGCTGGGGGCATCACTTTACCAGCCCTAGTCCAATCATGGGCGTTTTCCCACCGTAGATCATATAAATCGACGCTCGGTTCCAACGGACAAAGCGTCGGGCTGTGCGAGTGAAGTTGAAAAGTAGTTCTGACGGCGCGCAAATCGGTGATTGGGTGCGACTGTTTCAGCATTGCTCGAAGCAATGACCTTGAGATGATCCGTGCGCACAGGAGATTAATGGAGAGAGCGAGAGGCGACATATCGCTTGAGGATAACGTATCGATTACAGTCTGAATCGGCATCTTGGATTCACTCCCGCACGAGACCAATTTCAACCCGCGTTGAGCTCGATTCTGAAAGGGGAAGAAAAGTCGAATGCGGAAATTGCCGGTTCCCAGAGACTGGAACAGCGTATGTACCCTACCATATCAAGCGGGTAAAGATCCTACCACTTTGGCAAGCATCTCATATACCAATTCCAACCAGCTGAGAGGCTATACTTTCCATGTTCCGCCGCTCGGGATCGTGGTTTTATGAGACCGAGTTGGCAACGTAATGATAAGGTGCTCTGAAGCTTCGGCAAACTGGATAAATGAAAAAAAAAAAAACTAACAGAAGGGCAAAGTGTTGAAGGCTTCCGGAAAGGATAGCCTTGAATCCCAAAGCCCACTGTTGATCATCACCCTTTATGGGCGACAACTGTCAACAATTCGGTGTTACTGTCACGGCCTTACTCGTGTTGATACCCACAAACCCCCCCCCCCCAGAGGTGACGAAAGCAAGCGCGGGGACCTTCCGGTAAAAAAAAAAAGTTTAACTGAGCACCCAGGTTCGCGGGGACTCCGGACAAGAGGAGATATTGAGTCATGAGAAACCCCAAACTCAACTTGAAAAGAGGATTTGATCGACACGGCGGTGTCAACAGGGCTGTAAGTAAAGATACCGGGCAGAGGTAAGAGGTGAGAAAATTTTCAAGCTTGGAAAATTCCTGTTTTGGACAAGACACAAAGACGATACAACGTTTTAGAGGTTTTCACAACTCGATGAGTGAACCAGGTGGGCTGATTTTCGCGGCTCTAAAAGTATTTAATATCACTTGCTCGCGTATGCGGTGATCGACAACCGTCGGTAACAACCCCTCATCACTCATGTATCTGGCTGTGGAGAGCTGAGTTTCGAGCCACCCCCCCTCCCTCTGCATGCCCCCGAAACGAGAGCGGCACGCAGCTGAATATCCGGGGACGAGACCATCAATTGGCTGCAAGGAAGTGGGCTGAATCGCTTAAGAGGCTCAGCAAGTCGACCCCAGGGATAGATCCACCTATGCTTCATGTTTCTACCCCAACGCAAGTCACACGTCGTCATCGTAGAGACATAAAAAACGATGTTATATTCATTATTGCCGGCCGATGGACAGAAAACGTCCCGTTTCTCAGACGCCCCCACATGTACTCTAGGGGGAGGGTTATGTTCACCCGCTTTCTCCCGGGTCTGGTTTTTTGTCTTAGGAGAGACAAAAAAAAGTGTAAAAAACCCATTCTTGTCCCTTCGTTAAATTTTTTGTCTAAACCAGTCAGTGCCCCAGGCAAGCTGAAACCCGAGGTCAGGTCTACCCTGGCCGATCTGAAGATTTCACCCCCATATCTGTCCCCCCTTCTTTGTCCACTCTCCTAACAGTGACAATTGTCACTCTGACGATCGCTTCCCCTTTCAGAATCGGGGGTAAAAAAGCTATTTACAAATCAACCTTCCGACTATTTCTGAAAACGCCTACCAGAACTGGTATAAGCCTCACTTGAGCATTGCGCACAATTTCCTTGGAGTCCAAGTGATTAAACAAGCGGTTCCTCGGGGAAACCTACCCGAGCAGCCTTAAAAGTGGATCACTATCTGGGGGTAATTTAAGTGGATCACAGATATTGCATGCGCTGGTCCAAGCGTTGACTAACAGTCTACTCTCACGATATAAGACAATAATCGTTTCCTCTTGCTCTTCATTACTTACCCCCAAAAATATCAGTTCCTCGCTACTACAAAGCAACATACAGAAAGGAAGAAAATCTCATATCTTCATTCCCATACATTCAACATGGCTCCTGTAGCTTCCGGTTCACAATTACCTCGCCGTTCCTCTCGTTCCTCGTGCACTCGTCAGGCATCTGCTCGTCCTAAAGCCCGCCCAACACCATCCACAAAATCTTCTTCCTCCTCTTCAGGAGGCTCTTCATATGCTTTCGCCTCTATAACCCCATTACACATCAAAAGAACTATAAATATAACCGTTGAGATATCATCTGGCACCGCAACAGCAAGCCACATGGATGTGTCACAATACCACATGCCGGTTACTACATCCTGCTATTCACCAATATCCAGCTGTTCGTACGAATACCAGACTGCAACTTCAGAGTACGAGACTGCGACAACATACTCTTCATCAAAAGAGGCGTACCCATTTACACCTTCTTCATCGACGGCTTTATCAAGTTACTACGAGCAATCATCGGCATATTGTTCTCAGGGGAACACTAGTGAATCCGAATATATGTATGAGCCATCGGAGGATTACCCCCCGGACTCAAAATATCAACACGGTCAGTGCCAACTACATAACCCTCAACTCAAACTCCATTTACTACTTCCACCCCCTCTTGCTCTCTTGGTCAAAAAGCGCAAGCCATTTGACTCTTTTCTCACCTACAGATATGCTGATGCAAACTCCTACCCCCTTAAAAGAAAGCCAGACACCAGCTCCCCAAAAATGTTCTCAAACATTCACTCGACAAAAATAAGTATGCTTGATCGCTTTCTAGCCGTTGATTCGCGGGAAGATGCGCTGGTCGTTGAAGCAAGGGCTGCGATTGCGGAGGGAAGAGTCGATGATGAGAGTACCTCGCGGGGGCTATATGGGTGGGAGTCTATAATCGATGGTTTATTATAAATTTAGTACTAGCAGATAAACTGGCGAACGATATTTTTGTTTTGGCTCATATTTCTTTGGTTTGGGTTTTAGGGATTCGTTTAATGATGGATATCTCATTTTTCACTTTTTTGTAAATCCTAGGGCGGGACAGGCGTAGTGTTTTTCTCTTTTTTTCTAGGTAATTAATTCTTTTGGGAAATATTGTAAGGCTAAAACCTTTTTTTCTGGTGGCTTTGCTACTAATCAATCTATGACTCTTCCATTCAATAATGCTTCCTTCATCACAACTAATCACTCGGGGTATAATAGAAAACCCCTTCTATAAGCCAGGTACTTGCCGACTCGGGCGAGAAGCGACCTGTCATATGATCCCTGAATACGTAGCCCGTCGGTATTTTTGTATTAAAAAATCAACCTTGATGAAAAAATTTTCTACTCAAGCCCCAGTGTCGATCTACAAACCCCCAGGCTCCTCCTCCCGCCTCCCCCCACACAAGAATTTCAGCTTTACAAGGTTCTCATATTTTGCACAAAAAAAAGATCGTTATCCTTGGTTTTATTCGCTTTAGGGTCTTTTATAATATGTGGTTGATTAGTATTCGTTGACCGGCATATAAGCTAGGGGGGTAATTTACCGAGGTCAGAGGGGGGTAAGGCTTCTTTTGTGACTTCGGGTAAGGAAAAAAAAAAAAAAAGCCATCAGAAAGCAAACCTAATATAAGCAATATATACCACAAGCCCAATATCTACATAGCTGGTAGTGTAATAAGTTTTATTGGTCTGTATCAAGAAACACTACGGGAGCTAGCTGTGGTGGAGGGGGACGGAATTTATTTCCCCCCTGGGATGAGGTTCGCCTATTTTCAGAATACGCCTTGTGTTATATTTTTCCTATGTATATAGCTAGAGCTATGTAGTAACATTCCTCCCAGGCATTATGCTACAACGTTTTTAATTCGCTTTGTAGACTAGTTTCTAAACAAAAAAAACCTTGGATATGTTCTGTAGGGTAATAGGCTATAGCTTGGGTGCGAGATTCCTCCTTATTCTGAACTCTGTATTGAAAGGAATGTAGTCATTTGTTTCTAATGTACATCGTTTTCCTACACTTTCTACAAGAGGCCACTCAAACCATTCTTTAACCGACAGAATATGTAATTTCCAGTCGAGGGAGAGTTGGCTCTACGTGTTATGCCATTCACCAACGGTTGGCCATCATAGGGACTCAAACAATTAACTGGAATGTGGTTTGCCTCTATCGCGCCTTGTCAGAGTCACATAAGGCTGTGATTAGTAAGCAAGCTCCATATCCACACCAATGGCTTTTGTACTACCCCCGCGCAGCCACAACCACTATTGCGGGATTCATACAAGTTGCTTGTCCGCACTTTTCTTTTCTTTTTTTTTTGTTGTAAACTCTTCCACCGACCCCCCCTTTATTACTGTTCATCTCATTAACCTCCACTCATCCGTAGGACTCAAGCCTTTACTGATCCGCATGTCCACAGCCTGGAGGCAGCTGTCTCCTTTCCTTCTACGGCCAAGCCGCCGACCCTCCCTCCGATCCCTACAGCTGCAGTCGCACCTCACCATGTTGCATGCCGTACGTGATAGCAAGAGATAGCGAGAGATCCGGAACAAGTGAAGCGAGGACAACGACGACCCAATAGGGAACCCCCCGTATGAGATAGCAAGCGACCCGACATAGCGAGGTGCAACTGTATACCAGTTTGCATCGGTCCAAGAGTTTCCCGAGATATCACGGGCTATTAATCAGGGTATCACTGTTGGTCCGGAGCAGCGTGATCTACAGCAATATCTCGATCAACAATATCATGATCGCCCTCCCGCAGAGACAGACCCCCTGTGTATTTTTTTTGACCGGCATGCACCCCCTCTCCCCCCAACACCTTGAGCACGGATCTCGCAACGGGTGTGGGCAGGAACGAAGGGTTTATGCAGATATTTCCTGTCTATAGGTGAGGCGTCACGTTATGAAGAGCGTAAAGGGCTAGAGCTGTTACTACCCTTTCTATTACTTCGCCTGGCTCCCCGTACTGTTTTTTTCCCCCCTATTCCTATGACTGCGAAGAAGGGTTTGTATGAGTCAGTGATGTCTATTTGCTTGAGAAAAGAAAAAGAAATCATAGGACTTATTAAACTTTACGGAAATGTTTTCCGCTTGAAAAAACACATACCTTTAAGAAAATATTCCTGTCATTATTGTTTTTTTGTTTTTTTTTGAGGGTTGACTCCCGTTCTGGGCGCTGAAACCTATCACTCAGTTCTGGTGAACAGTGTCTAGGCCCCCGGTCTACGGCAGCCAGTTCGCACCGCATGGTGAGGTGTGCTGTTCTGTGCTGTGCGTGGAGCGCAGAGAGAAATGTGTATTGACCGGTTTCTCCATCACAAAAACTATAAAAAAACTGAAGCTTGATCTATGAGGTAAATAGAAAACGCAGGTCCTGCTTTCAACTAAAGGGGACAGAAAAAAAACAATTTCTTTTCTATTAAATATTTTTTATATCTCTAAGTTTTGTATTATCAATAGCACTTTCCGCCTCCTGAGCTAGTTCCCCAGAAAGGAGACCTACATGTAGACATGACATTTTTTATAGGTCACTGAACTAGACCTAAGTCAGGATTCTGCATTGTCTTGTGACAAGATATAGGTATTGCCACCGGAATGTGCATTGCTTTCTCGCACCCATGCATCGTAGAAAAAGAGATAAATCTCTATTTAACCAAGTACTAGTGGAATAGGCCGGCTGACGAATATACCATTTCCTGTCAGTTGGTTAGGTAGCCAGAATAGGCTATGGAACCACTATAAAGGGTTTGTAATCACAGCCATCTAATCCTCGTCAGCCCTATCTGCTGGGCCTAATACCCAGCAATTACCCTCTTTCCTAATCTTAAATTTAGCACTCCCTCCTAAGATTCAAGGAAATTTAAGCACTTTCTCGTATTTTTTTTCCCGCTGGGACATACGTGTGTAAACCTCGGTGTTACAACGTACGCTCACAGCCCCCTAATCAAACACTCAAGACCAGCAAGTCGAATAATAGACCATGCTGGAGCCTAGATGCCTTGCTTAAAGTGATGCCATCCTTTGCTTTCGGTGGCTGCCGACCGGAGAGATTATGAAGAGAGATTATGAATATACGTAGGGCCCGTGAGGGGAAAAACTTTCGTAGTTACTGGCTTTGAGGAGGCCATGCAGGTCCTCTAGAGGCCAATAAGGCGGCACCTCTGAGCCCCTGTCCTGGTACCATGGCTGGCCACTGAGTTCTCACGCAGGGTAAATCTAATAATCTCCAATATCACAACTCGTATCTCGTGGTTATGGTCTGTTGCTAGTGAGATTACGTTTTTTTTTACTTCTTCTGAGATCCCTAGATCACCCACCATAAGTGAAGATCAGACCGGCATATTGTATACACTCAAGGAAGTACGTAACCACAATATTTGAAATTCGGGTCGAAGCTTTATGATATCCGAAATCGATCTACGATCCTGGGACTCGTGCGACAATGCTATCACTTTTGCCCTTGGACCAGCTAGACCCTAAATTCCAGTTAAGAAGTAATGTGACTCTGAGTGGTGCATAATTAGTCATATGTGCTGAGGGTAGGACTTGAGTCAGGGTTTAAGCATACATGTATTTTTAGTTGGCTCGCTAGATCCCTAAACAAGTTTTTTTTTCCGTTCATGTGGGGAAGGAGGGATAGAGAGATTTCCCTGTTTATTTCGATGAGATTCGTTAACAAACGGATTGGACTTATTTTTTCAGCTCTATGTATACCTTAGCATTTGAGAATCTGACGGACCATCCCTTCATGCATTAGATAGAGTCTGGTCTTAATTAGAATAAAGCTCTCATCGAGCACCAGTCCTTCAGTGAGAGATAAACATCCCCATGGTAATCTCCCGGATAACCTGTCATGCGATGTGTGTTGGGATGGTAATGCGGGGTGCGGTTCCCCACATCTCATCAGGGCCCCACCCACCACATGCAAGTAAGCGAGTGATGTAGAGCAAGGTTGATGGCTGGGAGTTAGCGAGAGTCTGATATACACGCCAAGACCATAGCCACATCACACCATCTCAGCCACACCAAGCCAATCCTCTCTTTCTCCTCGCCCGGGGCCCACCCACCCGCTGCGCCCAGTTCCCTCTCACACTTTCCCCCACGTCTTTCCTCTGCGCACTTGGGAAGAGGCTCTGCGAAACAACAGACCGACAGACGGACGGCCAACATCTACCCGTAGCTTACCCACCTAGCTCTAACAGCCCCCGTCCATCCATCCATCCATCCATCTACCTGTTCAGCGAACGGCTCCCCGAGTAGCCTCGGCCATCCCGGTACCGTACCGGCTCCCTGGTTCTACGATCGGGTCTTGCCTTACCCTTATTAGGCTCGTCCGTAGGCACTGCAGCTTTAAGCCTCATTCGCTGCTCCTCCATTTGGCTTCACTATCTTTGCTATCACTGCTTTCAAACGCTTTACGACCTGCTCAATTCATCACTCTTAAGCATCTCCCGGGATTTGCTATTTTCTCACTCCCTTTTTTCCGTGTCGTTGGGGTTCTGCCTGCCTTCCCGTTTAGATTTTAAGCCTCATGTCTCTACAGCCACCTTCAACGCCAGGACAAAACAACCGCCAGAATCTAACCAGCATTTTTGCATCTGGAAGAAACCCATCAAACATTTCTTTCGCCGCACCAGGCTCAACAGCCCCGATGCAGATGTCACCAGAGAAAAGTAATCTCCAAGCCCGGAAACGGTTCGTTGACGGCGGAGGTGCTGAGGATGGTAACGGTGCGATCTATAGATCAGTTGCATATAGGACAGAAGGTTTGTTCAAGTTTTCGGGTGATTTTTTCTCTCCTCAAGTCTACTTTGTCAGATCCTGGTGGTCCTTGCAATTTGCAAAAAAAGAAGAGAAAAAGAGCCATTGTAGAAAAGTGGGAGTTATTAGATTTGCATAGAGTACTGACTTTGGTGAATAAAGGTGCCCGGCTTGCGTGTCTTGTCAATGCATCTGTTACTGTATGTGGTGACGATGATGCTATCTATGCATTTGGTGGGTTCGACCAATATACTGACGAAGGTATGCTCTCTCTCCGCGGGCCTGACCAATCACAAATCGACCCCGCATTCACGATAGTTATGGGTGGTTTACGAAACACTGCTTACTCTTTACTCAATAGTGTATAATCACGTGTTAAGATTGGACCTGCATACATACACGTGGACGCTGGTCGATAATTATGGCGACATCCCGAGTGTTAGGATGGGTATGTTGTGATTTCAACCTTATCTATTCTTTTTCTCGTATCAATTTCGATCTTGGCATCCCGGAATACCCAATGTGGTTTCATTATCATATGTCGTTATAAAATCTGCTGTTTGGATAAATAGCCGACATACCCGTGGGGGGCTTAATATCACATTCCTTGGGTACTTATTCTTTTCGGCTACTAACGATTTTCGTTAACTTTAGGACATACGACTACCTACTGGCGTGAAAATAAACTTGTTATTTTTGGAGGCGAGAATGAACATCGAATGTTTCTCTCGGATGTCTATATATTTGATATTTCCACAGCATCTTGGTCCCAGCCAGTTGTTGAAGGCCACCCCCCCAATGGCCGTTCCCGTCACGCTGTTGTACTCCATGAAGACAAACTCTTCATTTTGGGTGGTATCCACAATAACCCTAGCGCGACGGAAGACGATACCGAATACAACCCACAAGAAGTCCTCGACGATATCTGTTATCTCGATTTAAAAACCATGACCTGGAGCAAGAGTTGGAGATGGATTGCACGGTTTGACCATCAGGCTTGGGTCCGAGATGGAAAATTGTGGGTTTTCGGTGGAATGGGAAAGGAGATGGACCGAACAGGAGAACTGATCTCACTGGACCTTAACCATCCTGCCTTTGCTCGTACAGAGACCAAGCAAATGGGATATGTCACGAGGCAGCAAGCTGGCGCCAGCAATGAACCCACCGTGGGTCAGAGCCGCGTCCTCCGGTCGCATCGTCCATATGGTCCTAATTCCCCGCGCCCTATCAATGTCTCCCGGCGGAACACCCCTCCACCGAGAAAACAACCTGTACCTGCAGCAACTTCGTCGATCCGATTTCTGTGGGGTCGCGATATTCCCTCAGAAGCTCATGGAACACACTTCCATCATATCTGTGGGAGCACCCTCCTAGACTTTGTCACATCTGCAAACACGATTGATCCCTCGGAAACTGGTCTCTGTGCGTTAGATCTCAACGAGATGACCTGGCGTAAGATGGCTGATGGCCTAGATATCTTTGGGGGTGGGGAGTGGAGATGGCATTACCTTGCAATATCACCCAACAGTACGATGGCCTATTTGCTTGGATGCCCCACACACGAGGAGGATCTGGGCCTTGGGGAAGGCGAAGAATATCTTTCAGATGTACTTCCGATCGATCTTAGCAGAATTGGGATTGATGTCGGACAGAAACAAGGCGAAAACCCAAGAGACGGTATGCTCGGGTGCGACTTAGCAAAGGTTTTCGATAAACATGACATTGATTCTGGCGCGGATTTTGTTATTAGGGCGATGAAGGACGAAGCGGCGGAGGGAGATGAGTGGGATATGAGTGGTGTATGGGGGAGCAATATCAGTGCTAATAGCCCAATGCAGCGATCAGAGGATGATGATCTACCACCAGAGGAGGTTATGGGGCCACCAATCAAGGTGCACAAACTTATATTGCTCGCTAGGTGGCCACACTTTGGGACCATGTATAATGCACATATGCGAGAGTTCCACCGCGGCAGTCTTTACCTCCCTGAAGCCTATTCAGTCGTGAGAGCTTTCATGTACTTTTTGTACACGGATTCCATTGCAACATCAGCATACTGCCCTAATATCTCGACTGTCGCCGGTCTTCTCGTCATGGCAAATCTTTATGACATGAAACGCCTGCGAACCCTCGCCCTTAGTAGGCTATTCAACGAGCTCGACGTTGAGTCTGCTGCGGTCGTCTGGGAGCGTGCAGGCGTTGCCGGTGAAGAAGCGCTGAGAAGGAAGGCGGCCCGGTTCGCGCTCACTTTCTGGGGCCGTATCGTTCGAACAATGGGATTCAGAAGATTAAGCAGACGAAGTGTTATGGAACTTTGTGAGGAGACCGATGTGGAAGGAAGAATCCTCGGTGGAGATGAGCTCGGAGCTGTTGGTGCTATCGATGGCAATGATGTTTTCGGCCGTGGGTTCGGCGGAATAGGGTTTGGCGCACATGGAGGCCTTACGGTAAGGAGAAAAAGAGCGAGAGATATGGCAACTGATGATGACGATATTCTTGATGGTGACGGTGAAGAAGATGAAGAGATGGGGTAAATTTTTTCCTGGGGATATTATTTTGCTAGTAATAATTTGTGTAGTTACTTTTCGGTGCTCGGTGGAGTCCTGGCTTTTAGTTCCTTTTCTTTGTGATGTTTCTTTACAGAAACATGTAGAGTGGTGGCGGGTGGGGTTTTTTGCTCGTGTATGTTCTTTTCTTTGTATTTTTTTTCCTTATTAAATGCTTCTCAATGATGGCGTCTTAGTTTTATTTTTCTTCATTTCCAAAAAAAAATGGCGGGCTTAGCTGGTTTGAGATTGGTACGGGCTTGGGATAAGTATAGGAAGGGACTTTTAAGACTTTTAAAGATGGAATTTATTGCTACTACTAAAAATCTTAAGCCATATGGTCGAAATTTTACTCCGAGATTCTATAATTATTCCTAGTTCAATAAATTGCAGCTATACGGACTAGCTTTGGGGGGAGTTGGTAAAGCAAGTTAGATTATTGAGTCTTTACAACCTTGGGAATGTGATTTAGGAATATACCTTCAATACCGTAACGTAGTGTATCTTTGATGACTGGATAGACGAAAACTAAATAAAATGTTTATATCTTCACCATATATCACTCGATTCGAACCTAGACTAAATCGATAAAGAAAATACATGATATACATGCTAATTAAGCAGGCTACTAGCCACCGTGCATAAGTTTAAATACATGTCATGATAGAATGTAGTGGGTTTACTAAAACTTTATGAGCTTGAAGGGAGTGAGGGGGTTATAAGCCTAAATAATTTGACTTCTTATATCGACTGGTGAGAGTACATAGAAATACAGTCATTCAGTATATCTAAGCAATAGGGGAAACGGTAGCTGTGATGTCAATTTATTAATTGGTCATAATTTGACATTTAAGATTTCTTAACCTTTTTATTTTAGAGATATACACCCTCGATGTTAAACGATAAAGGTCGGTTGAGAATTGTACTCGTAATTAGGAGAGGGGGGTCCCTCGTGTTAATAGTGATATATGAAGGTATCAATTTTGCTAAAAGGCTAAACTTCTTAAAAGAGTGACTTTTTTTAATGGCGTTTTTATATGTGCTTAAGCTCTTGGGTTTGATTATAGGATCGTAGGTAGCCATTAAGTCTGCGGAATAGATCGAACCGGATCACCACACCTAGGAATACACCCCCCCCCCACACACGCCTTTGCAACACGCAGACCCCCCCACGGTTACTACACATTTTTATTAGGCTAGCTTAGAATAGCGGAATACTGACACAGGTTTCTTCTTGCCTTCTATGTCTATGCCCGTAACCGCCGAGATAATGACTATGTTCTTCATAGCGTACTTAGCTATGCACACAGTAACTCATGCTATATTTAGTATATATATACATATATATCTTTTTAGTTATTTGAACTGGGCTAATATACCATCCCCTCTAATTCCTCACACTACATCAAATCCGTTATAATACGTGTAGGCTTGAAAACTATGATATTGATTTCATACTTGAACTAGTATTCCAATTACGTACATTCTATAAAAGCCAAGATGCCATGGCCCTCCGTAGGAGACTTTTGTGTTTTAGGTTTTTATTTATTTTATGATTCTAATAAAATTACCTAAATGGAATCTTGTCTCGTTCTTTTTTCTCCCGGGAAACTTCATACTTTTTGGGAAGAGTTCGGGGGAGCTCGGGGAGGGGGGGGGGGGAGGGCTCGGATGGGACCAAACGCTCGTATTCCAGTTACCCAGATTACAGGACAATACGTGATCAGAAGTTTGTTGGGTCCGTACATGGGTTGGGAAGGAAAAGATAGACATTGGGTAAACCAGGTTTCTATAAAACAACAATCCATCCGGGCGGAGGGGGTGTGCGCACAAAGCATTCTTTGTTTTTGCTTTTCTTGGGTTAATGCTTATTGTATCCCGACCAGCGATTTCTTCTGGCTGGCTCGGTGAGGGGGGGGGAGGCCTCGCGGGTAAAACCCCCGACTGAGGTCACGAAACAATACTCTAAGACAGCCACAACCGGGGGACCCGAGCACTTTTGGTATCTCAGCTCCCGTAGCGATGGGTTGAGGTTGACTTCGATGAGAGATTTGTGTGTTGTAACTTATGTGGAGGAATTTATTCGTTGTTTAAGCCACGATATGGTAGTCGGGAGACGTACGTGTATTTGTAAGGAGGAATAACACCCACTCTAGACTAACAAACAGTAATAAATACATTCTTCTACAATTCAAGACTCGTGATAATCAGGAATTTCTAATATACAGTATATTCTAGTGCTTTACAGAACAATTGCAATTTCTCTAGAAACAAGCCCACAAGGTGAAAAGTGTGATTGACAAACGCAAATCACAGAGATATAGTACCCTTTTAACAACCCAAAACATATATTCTACCTGTGATCTTTGATTGGAAGCGGAATCTACGCCTGCCGCTCATATTACCAAACAGGCTTCAGCTCTGATATATTTCTTGTGGTGAAGAAATTGGTCAATGTGCATCACACTTTGGCACCCAATGCACAAGTAAGGACAGCTGAGGCTTGGCCCGAGCCCCGGGGGGCCCCACGACAGGATGAACCGCTCCGCTCCGCATTCGAAGAATTGGGGTAATGCTAAATTTTATATTCGACGGCGAGCCGCCTTTCTGGCAGCTTATGACGCAGCGCCTAGGACTTAGACATAACTAGTGCCAGCTGTCCCGCTCACAATAAATATGGGCAGATTCCCCTCCTCCCCTCTCAGGTATACCAGAGGATACCTTCCTTCCTTCTGTATGGTCGAGTACCCGAAGTTGTCCACAGATTGTCTAGACTCGACTCTGCTGAAACATGGTGTCAATCAATCAATATACAGGTCACGTGACCTGCTCAACGTCCGGTCCAGGCCCAGGTTTCCCCCTGAAAAGGGCTCGAGGACTATCCTAATTTTAATCTCCACATTGACTGCAATTCATGAAACTAACCTCGTGCGCATATCATTATACGTCAGCTATAAGACACCGCTGACGGGATGAGCCTCAGAAAGCATTATCACCTAACTAGGCACGATCCAAGCTAAAAAGAAATCGCCGTTCTTAGGCAGCGGCAAAGGGGAAAATAAAAAATGGAAATGGAAATGGAAATGGAAATGGAAAAAATAAAATAAAATAAAAATTACAATCTTCTAATCCACTTTAGCCACGTAAAACAACGGCCTGGATAACCCTCCGAACAAGGAAACGCTATATGTACAAAACTCCTCCCCCTGTTCCTATTAAATTCTTCCCAGGGAGCCGGACCTCGCCGAGTAAACTTACTTTAACCCCCCCCCTTCTCGTACGGTGACGGGTTGCGGGTTCGATGCCCATTGAGATGCGGGATGCCTACGTGTTTTTTTGTCGACCACTTAATTCCCACATGCCAGACCCATTGACATGGGTGCCGGTATTCAAGCGCAGCAACGTGGGTTTTACCCACGAGAAGACCCAGAAAGAGGATTGGTGACTGTTGGCGGTCGGTAAGAGTAGTGTATCGACTGCCTAGGATAAAAATCTTCCGATTGTCTGTTGATATTGCTGCAGAATGTTAGGGTGCATTTCGGTAGATGTCTCATTGGATACCATTGTGGGATACTCATAAGAGCGGTGGACCTGTCGGGTTCCGTCGTTAGCTGTAGCACAGCCAAGGGCCAGATCCCACGAGTTCCCCCTCTCCCAAGATAGTGGGGGATAGGTATGAAGTTTGTCGCATGTCTTGAAGTGTCGGTGAATGTTTGTACTCTCCACGAAAACATGGGATATGTAGTTGGGAATCGTGAAAAGAAAAGAAAGAACCCCCCCCCCCATAAGAAAAAAAAAAGAAGCGTGGGACCTACTAACTATAAGCAAGAAAAAAAAAAACGGCAGCCATAGGTAAACGCGCCCGGAGCTGTATCACAAATTACTCGTTATGTCCGTCTTTCCAGGGCTTCCCGCTGCACGACAGAGTCAGTCCCCCCGTCGCCTCCCCCCCCGTTTTGGGAAGCGCTGGGTACATGTAGCTGGTTATTGTAATACATTTCTGGCTGAGCTCTAGCCGAGCCGATCATCGCCCCACCAGTATTCCCTTCAAAAACCCCTCGGTCACCCTCTCCCGGAGTCTTGGGCTCGCTTACTGCACAGCTGCGCGTGTATCCAGCAATATCACTATCGCTGGTTCCCAGGCACCCGGTTCACAAAGGATAACTGCTGCCCTGTGCCCTGCATCTGGTCACTCTTCATTCTTGCATAGTATGTCAACATGGACTCTCATACTTCATCACTCTCGCCGGCCCTTCAAGAGGAGCAACTTCTGCCATCCACTGCGCCTTGTACTGCCGGTGAGGGTTGTCATGAACCCGAAAACAAAGTATCACCACATTGCTACAACAGGCCCTCATCAACATCCCCACGAGGTGCCCTCGGAAATAATACATCACTAAAGTCAGAACTCGAAAACATTCGGATTCAAGATCACTATTTGGATAGTCGAACAGACGCGGATGGTGAAATTGATATGGATAATATCAATATGGCCTCCTTGTTGTCTAGAATGCGGAAAATCCGCAGCAGCGGTCAGATTCAATACCGTATACCAAAGAAAAGGAAAAGAGAGAGCTCATCCCCATCAAGAGTTAAGGCACGAGGTGGAGACGATATGGAGGTGGATATGGAGGCAGATGTGGAGAAGGCTGAGTCGAGTGATGACCACGAGACCGTGACAATCTACCGCCAAAAACGAGTCAAAAAGAACCCGAGAGGCCCACGGGGTGTCCCTTACGACAAAGAAAAACGACATCGGAAATCACATGGCCAAAGACGGTCATCCCATTCTCAGGGAGTTCCACTACCTATTCCTACTGAAACTCCGGAGATACCTACAACAGTCTGCGAAGAACCTTCGATACCTAATAGCAGTTCTGAGCCCCACCAATAAAAAACCTAGAGTTATTCTTTGGTGTCACTTTTTTCATCAACCATCTTATCAATACTAGAAGAGGTAAAGAATCTCTATCTTTTTATGTGAATATTAGAGGAATTTTGGCCAACAAAAATAAGTGTGAAGGTTACAGATTGTCATTTTTGGGGGGTTCATTTTATTTCATTTTAAATAAGTTTTATACTAGAGGATTGAATCCATCTTAGTTTGGGATACACATGGTCATGGCACAGGCGCTATAGGAGGGAGGTCGGAGTTATTTGGGTTTTTGTTTCTTATCTTTTTTTCTGGAGTTTATGGAATGGGTAATGTAATATTTCTTTTTTTTTCTAGCTTGGTGTTTATGAGAATATCATTGGAATCCTGCTCTTGGACAGGAGGATACGGTTTCATAACTGGTTAGTGTAACTGTTGTGCTGCTACGGGCGGGATAATACCAACACCAGACTAGGACAACAGGAGTATTTAATTTATCTAAGGATCTTAAGATCCCCTGTTGCACCTGGAGTATAAAGGTCTCACAATTTATATGGCGATTACGCAGAGTGAACAATCCCCATTGTACCCCCACACACCCCCGACCCGAGTCCATCGTGATGCCGAGGCAAAGAATCCGAGATTACAATTCAAGTCATAGCAGAAACCGGCTCTTAATCCCAGTACTACGGTAAGATATCTAGAGAATGCTACAACCGGTATTACCATAGTATAAGTACCGTGTTTTAACAAACATTCCAGTAAGCGAAGGAGAAAGGGAAAAGTATTGGGTAATTTCTTAGGCCTCCTATTACCCAAGTCACGTCACTCCTATCGAGCTTGCCGGATCTCCGGATTTCGGTCTTTAGTGGCAAGGAATAGCGCCGCCGCCTGCTTTTCTCTTGGCGAACCGAATAGTAAATCCGGAAGGTCTGCATTAGAAAAAGAAAAGAAATGGGTTGGTGTTGTTACCGATGGGACGCCAACAAAGAAAGGAAAAGAAAAGAAAGAGAAAAGGACGCTCTAGAGGGTTTCAAAACGACGATGTCACTATGCAGAAGGTATCTTTTTATTGGTTAGTATTGCCGAGAGATCGGTTACTCTATCTTGCGTGCAGCGTGTCAAAAATGCGGACTGTTCAGCTTCCTTGTTGAAAATCTTTGGTTAGGTTCCAAGGTTTTGGACCTTAAGGATAAAATAAATAAAAAAAGTACCAATGACTATTTAGGTGCTTACTTCAGGCTAGACATTTATTAACTTGTTATATATCCTTTCTAGGAAAATCAAGTATTAAAAAAAAAAAAAACCTTACTGATATGATTTTGTCATCCAGGGGGATTCGCGAGCCGGGGTTTTTTGTTTACCCTAGACCTCACCTCCGAGTCCATTCCACGTAAAGCCCAGAGTACTAACAATAACAAAAGCTAGTGAGGATAAAAGTCATGCGCAAAGGGTAGTCTCCGGAAAGTCTAGAACCAATGTGAGTACTCGCTTTCATAGTTTTTTCCTTTTTCTTTCTCGAGATATCCGCTGTTGCGCTTGGTCTGTGCGAGAACAATAACATACCTCGTGGTTACAGACACCGATGGGGGCCGTGGTTAAAACGCCTCCCGGCAGCACCAAACCCAAAAAAAAAAAAGAGGTTGAATACTGCATAGCCGACTACCCCCTTCCCTTGGATGCTACTGGCCCAAATCTATAGAACGCTGTATGTAGGCGACTTGTGAGACCCTTAGCTAATACTTATATTAATACTTATAGCTGTCGCCTTTGTCTCCCACCAAATGTACATACCGTAGGTACAAGCCTTTTTTTTCACCAACAGTATCGAAAATTTATCCTACGTACTCAAAGAGATAACACCTGGGGGGAAAAGAAAAAACCTCGAGAGGCTAATGCTTTTGATAACCTCTAGATAGTACCGAGACCGAGTCTTTAGCTTTGGCAACAAATCCGAGACCGTTTCGGTATCCCACGCTTAACCTTAGTATGGAACACGTTCCCTAGGGAGGGTAGTGGGGCACTACTCCCGCCGGATCTAACCTTGGTTCACTAGAAGCAATCTTGTTCGATTTCGTACATCAAAGTCAACTCCAACCACTCGGGGGGGGGGGGGGGGTGGAGTGAGCAGAGGAACATAAATATATCTTCTTTTTTTTCCCCACCCCTTTCGCTGGGAGCGATCTTTGATTCGTCTCGACCCAGCAAATTGGCAAATTAGTTGGTCAACTTTAGACTCCCCTTGCTTTTTAGATCCTTTTATGTCTGCCCCGAGCACAGCCATTCATAGGTTACTGCCCGGAGCCCTAGCAGAATACAGCAACGATAGCATGAGTATGAAGCAAGAATTCCCTAGTTCGCCGAAGTACATGCATATCTCTAACATCTACGCTTAGGTCTGGACCGTAGTGGTGCACGCTAGATACCGTTCTTGGCTTTGTAGCAAGTAGCGCCAGATATACTGTGTTCAGTTGTTGCTCTTTCGATGGGGTACATTTATTAGTGGAGGGACTTATTTCTTATATTAGTAGGGAAAGAAAAAGAAAAAAAGAAAGAAAAAAAGAAAAAGAAACCTGACCGTTGGGCCTAGAACGAGATCTAGTGACTGATAAACGGTGAGGAGTAAGCTGAAGGAGCAATTGTGAGAGGTTGAGGTTACGTCTCGGTGAAACTAAAGTGGCGTGAGGTGCGTCGACCGATAATGTCCAGGCGTGCGATAAAAGTGATATTTAGCACCAGGTGTTTGAAAGACTCGTAAAAAAAATAAAGAAAAAAAATCTTTTAGATCCGAGCTCTTGATTGAACTAATGTTGTGCGTCAAATGATATGGGTGGCCTTTATCCTGCATCACACAGTGAAGAAAAAAACCCCGCATCAACATACATGTCCAGGTATCTTACTCCATGGGACTTGGAATTTATTTCTCTTAGCGCTACCAGATCTTCGCCTACCGTGTACTCGGTGATTTGCGAGACACCGGAATTACAGGCAAGAATAACCAAGAAAAGCGGGGAAAGAGGGTCATCAACGAATTAAGCATACTATGGGCCGAAAGATAGTCCAAATTGAAAGTACAAATACTGTGATTGTATCAATATCATGCAATCCGTTTTAGGCACTAACATGCAGCGAGTGCAGGTTTATGACTGAGTTTATGGAGAGATCAAAAAGCTGTCATCTAATCTTTTTTTTTTAAAAAAAAAAAAAAAAGATTCTTCTAGACCCTTAGAAGGCGGTGTACGATGCGGGTCTTTGGATACTGTGCATGTGAGCAAACGGCAAGAGCCTAGGCCACTACCTAGTACTCTAGGCTCAAGGGTCCGGAAATAATATCGCAAAGCTTGGCATGCGGAATAAATACCAATGAAGAATAATTCTGGGGGGGGAAAATTACCCCACAAAACTAGGTAGGATTTGCAAAGGTAAGCACTAGGTCCTGCGGTGTTAAGGGTTGAAGAGAAAAAAAAAACCCTTGGACGTTACACTGGTAAGCCCATCCTGGTTGTGCGCTCCGAGGTGCCCCGGCCTAATTCTCGCCGAGTAAACAAGCGTTCCTGCGTTGGGTATTTCTCGGGGAAATGTTTGGGAGAGTCAATGAAACCTTATTCAAATAGCCTACCGGACCGCATTCCTAATCCACTAGTGGTTCTTATATGGCGTTTAAACAGGTACCAATCAGCCAAGAAATCAAAAGATAATATCAAGGACCACATCTGTCGAGGGATCTGCAATGACTTCTTCATGCAGCCTACAGACCTCATGTTTAAAGAAATCAACATGGCCCGGAGTGCCGCCTTGGGGATCACAATGTGTGGGGTTATTTCGTGGGTTCGGCCAAACGAGTTTTTCAATTCTCGGGGAATTGTTCGATGTTGTTTCCGAGAAAGGGTTCTTGGTGTTTATCGAAAAGTAATGTAAAATAGCTATAAAACAGAGCTTTCCAATACCGTTGTCTCGATTTTTCATAGCTAAACATTTACGAGTGATAGCCTGCATTCAATCAACTAAAACATGAGGACTTCATCACTACTTTTGGGGGCGCTCGCCGCGTTCCAGTCTGTCTTTGCCGCCTCGGTCAATGACAAGTGCACAGTTGGATATTGTACCCTTGGGGAGGGGTAAGTCTCATAAGCTTCCCCTGAGGTCGTAGTAGAACGTAAGCTAATGAACTATACAGAACAAGCGGAGGAAGCGGAGCAGCTACAACAACTGTCTCCTCACTAGCTGCTCTCAAGTCCGCTGTTGCAGATGATGTCGCCCGAATTGTAGTCGTTACCGGCACTATCACTGGTAACGAAGCTGTGCTAGTTGGATCGAACAAATCGATTCTCGGAAGCGGCGGCGCGAGTAAGTGATCGAGACACCCTATATTTACTTTTACGGGGTGGTTCGCTGAGTTTAATCTCTCTCTCCGCCTTATAGCTCTTGTTGGTGTTGGCCTGAGGGTCCTGGAGAAGAAAAATGTTATCATTCGAAACCTCAAGATCCAGAAATGTTTGGCTCCTATCGATGGAATCGGTATTCAGCTTTCGACCAACGTCTGGGTTGACCATGTTGATCTCTCCGCGGATCAGGACCACAGCAAGGTACACGACTTACCCACCCCCCTCGAAAAATCCCCTCCCTTCCTATTTTTAGCCTCCATATCATTGAACAGACAAGGCTCATATTTTTCTTTCTTTATACGTGTAGGACTATTATGATGGGCTTCTTGATATCACTCATGCTGGAGACTACATCACCATCTCAAACACGTATTTCCATGACCACTGGAAAGGATCTCTGGTCGGCCATAGCGACAACAACGGCGCCGAAGATATAGGCACTCTCAGGGTGACGTACTACCAGTGCCATTTCAAGAACGTCTATTCCCGCGGACCTAGTCTACGTTTCGGAACTGGTACGCTTAGTTTAACCCCTCCAATTATCCTTTATATATATATGTATATCTACTTTGAGAAAAGCATACCACTAACGGGAACCTGTTGCGCCACTAGGACACATTATCAACGGTTGGTACGAGAACATGGAGGATGCTGTCAATACTCGTCAGGGCGCTCAGATGCTACTTGAGAACTCTGTCTGGAGCGGCATCACAAAGTGCGTGATCTCCTCGGATATGGGTTATGCCGTCTTGCGTGGATGTGACCTCGGGGGCGGTACCAATAGTGCCCCAACAGGAACCTTGACCAGTGTTCCATACTCGTATACTCTGCTGCCTGTGACAAGCGTCGCTAGTGTTGTTGGGGCCAACCAAGGGGCTATCTTGACTTGGTAGATTAACTAGTTAGGAGTTCTCGTAATTGTTCTTGAATGTAGAGGTTAGCTTGGGATGTAGTTAAAAGAGCTAGAGACAAATTTACTCTTCAAGATGCTTACTTGTTACATTAAGAGCATTAGACCCATGAACCTGGGATGACACCGACCGCGGCACCCCAAAGGGTTCTGACCTGTATCCAGTAAGAGTAGAGTGAATCACAATACCGGTTTTGAATAATAATCCTAAAGGTGAATTGTCAATTAATATTTTTAGGTGGTGTGATATGCTAGCCGAAGGCCAATGATCCATGCAGCGACAACTACTAGCCAGTCGAAATGAAATAAAAGGGATCTGGGATTGTAGGCTAGCAAATAGATGTAAGAGGTAGGTCCAGTATATGGGTTTTATACCCAGAAGTAGGTTTTTTTCCAATCTTCCAAGCAAAAGACGTGATGGGCTTGACAGCAATGCCCGAGTGATAATCAGTGATTTACCACGGTAGAGCCGGCATCCCCGATTTGGGATGGGTTAAAGTGGGTGAAGGAAAATATCAGATCTAGACGGAAGGGTACATTAAAAGCAGAGGGCTCCTTTGCTCAATATTCTCTGGTTGGCGCCGACTGGGGAAAAAGTGATACTGCAGGGGTCAGTCATATGGTGAGGTGTTCGGTTTTGTGCATCTTTTATTTTTTCTAGTTTGGCAAATCGGTTGCCTTTACCATCTGGCTTATCGTCAAACGTCTGCTCTGTGCCGGCGAAGTCCTTTTTCCTTCCTGCGTGGGGCCATATACGCTGAGGCCTGTAGGGTTAGGTTTATAATATTCGTCGGTCAGTCTACTGCTGCAGAAAGGATCCGGAATGGCGGCCCCAGCACTCATGGCTGGCTGCCCGGTAAATGACAAGCATTTTCACAGTGGGGCCACACGGTAGTTATATTCTCAAACTTTATCCCCCCTCCCTTCTCCGTGGGAGGTGTTGTCAACTGTCCTTCTTAACCCTTAGGGCTCCGGGAGCTCAGCAGCCGGTCTCGGAAATTTACCAGGTAGATAATCTTGAGAGAAAAGGAGGTGTGGGAGTAGCCCCCAGGATAAAGGCACCCCTCGATCCCTGTGAAACGTTCCTAAGCGATATATTGGGTGGGGCTCCCTAGGAACTCCTCAAGGATAATGCCGGGCCAACCGCCGGGTGAGGGAACGACTTCTCTTTGAGTAAATGCTGCGGTACCATAAATATAATACTGGAGGCCGCTCTAGCTGCCTCGGTCACCTGGAACAGAGAGACCTTGGCCCATCTGCACAGACTAAAATGATACATAGGGTAGAATCGGGGTCTTCGTTACGTATATGCTAATCTCATACTGTATAGAGTTAGTAGAAAGACGCCTCCTGTCCGTTTTGTAGAGAGTAGTTAGAGATGTTGTGGGTAAATACTTTTTTTTCTTTTCTTTTCTTTGCAGTTTATGACAATTCTCACAGAGGTGACCCCTTGCAGCCAACTAGTTGCTAATCATCTTACGTTGCTTGATGCACCCTAGACTATTATGAAAGAGGTTGCTGATCGACGGTAAACGCCATAAGCTGGGGGGGAGGGGATGGGGGAGTGGAGTGGAGTGGGGTGGAGTGGGGGAGGTTGTGGGTTGTGGGTTGTGGGTTGTGGGTTCTAGGTTGTGGGCTGGGGTTACGGGTGCGGGTGCGGGTGCGGGTGCGGATTGTGGATTGTGGATTGTGGGTTGTGGGCTGTGGGTTGTGGGTTCTGGCTTGGGGATTGTAGTTGCGGGCTGTGGATGTGGATTGCAGTTGTAGTCCAGTTGCGGTGCATCACGGTGATTCAACCTTGGCACCCCAATATCTTTGAATAGAATAATTCACTTTATAATAAAAGGATGGCAATAGGGTAAATTGAGTACATGGGTTTTTGGGCATCTTTGAAATGCTATCCCACACAACAGGACCGGTCCCTCGCACCTCGCAGGCACCCAAATGTCCGGACCGAGTCTTAATCATTCGCTTCATCACAAACCTGGATCATATGCGTTTGCAGAACAAGCAAATAAATAAAAGTCTCCCTGGGAAATTTAGTTAGGCCACAAGAGTATTGGTGTGAGGGCTTTACTCCTTCCACGTTACTCTATTCAGCACCCGGGCGGCGGGCCCCACTCACACGGATGGCCCACCCAGCCCAACAAGGGCAGCAACTTCCTGACCCAGCAACCAGTCTTATGTATACCCGACTCCCGCTCCCTTCTCCCCTTCCAACCTTAATGCCTCTCGATATGCGTTGACTGTCGATATTTTCGTGGACCCAAAGGCAAGGAAGGTCTCTGCATTCCGGCGCGCTGGGTCTGTCCTCTTTGTTTCGTCACACCGAACGGCGGTGCTGACGGAACATGTCCTTGAGCGATGCCGCTGCTTCTCAGGACTATTCCGAAGCCTCTATCTCAACTACAGCTCCAGCTACAGTTCCTATCGTTCATTTACACCCACCACTTGCTCTGACTGCCCTCGACCCAGCACTTTCTTTACACCCGAAGCAACAACATAACCCAATAGATAATACTATACCACAAACTTCCCTGGATGATCTACCAAACCAATCTTGTTCTCAACAACCTGGTGAATCGCTTCTAATTGCCGTGGGGGATGAGGCGGATGAAGAGGAGGACCCGGAAAAGACATGTGAAGAGCTGGCACTGTTATTAAAGAGCACCCGGAAACGGGGTCGGGAACCTCCTCCAGGCACAAAACGCGTAATGAAAACAGTCCGTATCCGGAAAGGCTCGTCATCATCAAAACGTCGGACAAAGAAACACACCCTCCGGGTTCACTTAAAGGAATCCGCCCGCATAGAGGAGGAGATGGCAGAGCACAGGAGGAAGGGAAAGGGAAAGGGACGGCCAGTGCCAGAAAGACGGCTACCAGTGGCTGGGCCAGGTTCAAGTTCGCAAAGGCGACCCAGTGGTCTTCGGTTTAGCGAGAGTTGCTACTCTGATAAGGAAGATGAAGTTGAGGAGGAGGGTTATCAAGAAGAGGAGGAGGAGGAGGACGAGTTTATGGATAACATTGCAAAGGACCGTGAAGTGTCCATGGAATGGCAACAAGGTCCCCATGATCAGTCTAACTCTGAAGCCCCTGTGCGTACCATGGATTGGAAAACACAAATCCCACCGCACATTATTTGAGTATGCATCTCTATCGTGCTGTGGAGAGTTTCTTTTGTAACATTACTGATATAATCTTCTACTTCTCTAGCAACTTTTTTTACATTAAATTTTTTTTCTCTTTCTTTACCTTCGGCATTCCAACTACACATACACATTTCCTTGGGGACCTTTCTGGACTGCATCGGCTACGATGGTATTCAAGTATACCTGCTTCTGGGCCGAACCGAAACCATACTGGCGCGAATATCCTTTTTATATACTATCTACATGTATCTTCTATTTCATTTTAGGAGTTTGATAAGAGCAAGCATCATAATGGTATACACAAAAAGTTTCTACACTCAGGGAAAGAGGTAGCTACTGTGTATAATCTTTTTTTTTATATCCAATTCCCCCCAATCTCCTACATCTTTCTATTTATTTCGGTTTATTTTTGCGATATTAGCATATTTTATATTTTTGGGCCGGGTGGTTTTTGATATCCCCCTTTTGCAATTTCAGAGCGTTTACATATTTTTGGGGTTCTGGCGGTTTCTACTGGGGGAGTTTTTGGTTTTTTTTTTCTTATATAAATGGGGAGTACAAGGTGCTTTTATGTTTTTTTCATTTATATATTATACATAGTTCAGCATACGGAGGAATACACATGAGCCAACATGCGAAAAAGCAAGAGAAGATATCCAGACATCATTCAGTTGCCCTCTCTTCTAGGAGGTGAGAGCTTAATTCAATATGTATAAAGTCCAAATCTAACCCATCATGTGGATCCAGCACACCGGGCTCTTCACTTTCGAACTATGCATGCTCGTGAACTACACTAGCATGCCTCTTGGATATGCAAGCCTCACGGCCACTAGCACAACATCCCAACTGTCTTTGACGTGAAGCCGAGTACTTGGCCAAAGGCCAACCAATAGAACGAAAGGGGATCTACCATCGTATGTGACGGATTCATCTGTCCTGACCGGGACACTACGGATCCGCCTCCGCATATATCGTCAAAGGACTATCCACGCCCACACACCCACACAAATTACCGGTACAATGGAGACGCAAGTTAGACAAGCCACACTCCTGCTTCGCAAGGCAATACAAAAGATCTTGGGACAACGTGCCGATTTCAACAATCAGGCCATGTCCAAATGGAGCCATCCCTGTGGTCCATTTTAGCGTCGACGTTTTTCCACCCATCCAATAGTACTCGGGATTCACCGATCGGGCCGCTTCGCGCAGCCGTCCTGGAACGATGGTGGAAAAGAGCAAAGAAGAAAAGAAAAGAAAAAAGTCTAATGTGGTAGTAGGAGTGTATTAGTACAAGGGTGGTTTTTGGAACTATTTCTGGATACAGCTGTGGAGTGATAAGAACATGAAACGCCGTAGAACTAACTGTTCTTTACGCCTATCTAGTCGAGAGAGGAGAGACCCAGGTCCCTGGTTAGCGTCTGTTACAAGAGCTGTAATGAGGGTCTATACTTAGAGCCAGCTCACGACTACTAGGGAGCGAGAGAGGGATATTTTAGAGATTTAGGTATATATACACGGAGAATGAGTACTATTTATCAATAAATCCGGAGGGAAAGAAAAGATACATGTGAAAGCATATGCAACCTTATAATCAACTGGATATGACGAGGGTTGGTTTTAGGCTCAACACTTAGCTCCCTCTACTGAAATTGAACTAGATGTCTCTAGTTTTTTCTCAGCTAAGGACCCGATCTCTCGGGGAGGCGGGAAACCACTGACTACTCTAAGACATACAGACGGTCAACAGAATGTCGGCCGTGCCCAAAGGAAATCTCTAGCAAGCTAGGCTTTTGCCGAACCTCTAATATGAAGGAGGTAAAGTGTTAATACGGAAAGGAGGTTACATACCTTAGAATACGGATGCGAAAGGGTACACAATGCTTGAGCGCTAAAAAAAAAAGGATCCTATGGTCCAATGAGAGAAGAGCTACTGAGCTAGGAGATCCCAAGAAACTACAACCTACGCAACAAACGTGTAAACAGGACTCGTTACTTAAGCATTCTATTGTCTTAGGTAAATGGGGGTTTAGTTCAGGTCAACAACATATCGCCAAGTCTCTCCAGCTCATGAGATATTTCCCCCCTAGGGACTGGATCTCCCTAACCCCTGTTTTAGTCATCTCAGATATTGTCGTACATGCTAGTTAGTTAAGAAACATACTTCGGTAAACGGCAGTTTGCAGGGGAGAAAGAAAAAATAATCAACGTTTTCCCAACGCGTCCTTCCTCTTGAAACGTTGTACCTCTGTCTAGGACATAGACTGGGGAAAATAAAGAGAAAAAATAAACAAAAAACACCTACCTTTGTTTTATATTATTTACCCGAGTCAACTGATACGTAGCAGAATTATTCAAAACAATGTCTGAAAGAGGAGGGGGAGGCAAAAAGTAAATGTCTTGAGTATCAGATGAACCAACCACTAGCGGCGGCTATGGTGATTCTAAATTCTATCTTGGCGACTTATACAGGGCGCACTGTGCGCCGGAAGGCCGCACATGTCTGGGTAGTTATAAACACGGTGTCATCATATTAATTGCAATTGGCTACTTGTGCCGAGTGATGATGGGTGATTCACACATGCAAATACATATTCTCAACCTCGCTAGAAAATGAAGGGCTGGCAGTGTAAGAAATAAACAGGGATTTCCTGTAAAACTAAGTACTGCACGCCCTAAAATATATATATATATAATGGTGACTGGAATGTCTTGCTGAGAATGGTCTGGTACTAGCGGTTTTCGCCACTCGCTATAACCACCTATGAGGAGACTTTCCTCAGTGAGGGCAGTAGCTGCCTTTACAAGTTAGACACTTCGCCACTTCTTATTTCAACCTCCTAGTGTGGTTCTGGCACTTGCAATGGATTTCTAGGTACATATCTTAGCTTCAAATACGGGTCCTGAACAAACGGCTTATTCGGTTTGAGAAATACACACATGTGCTGTGATATATCAGTACCATATCGGTATTTTGAGAGTAAAGTGCTCATAAAAAAATTTTTGAGGCCAAGATATATATTTTTATATATTTAATAGTAGTTTTGTAATTAAGTACCCATATAAGGTTTGAGTGCTTCCTTGTACTTCATCCCGGCCACCTAGGTTCATTTATAAGTGTAACAACCTCACCCCGGAAATTTACGTATTATCCAAAACTGGCAACCAGAAGCAGAGATATGCGCCCCTAAATATTCATACCAATAGTTAGGCTACCATAGCCTGCTCTTTATATTCGGGTATGTGTAGAGGTAATTTCTAAAGTGCTAAAGTAGATATTCCATCGAGGGCTTAATTAATATTATAATATATATAAAATCAATAATATCTCTCAATTCCTCAATCCTGTGAAAACAGATCAAGGGGATGTGTCTGATTTAACACTTACTCGTTATTATAATTAAACTGTGACGTAAGCAGCTGTACTCCCGTCCTATATTATGGGTACAAGCTCTGTAGAGTACGTATGTCTTTTGAGCATCAAGTAAGCCGTTTGCCGAGATAAATATGGAAGGGTAAGAACCAACCGAGAAAATGACAAACTCATGACAGCTCGTCTCTGATCAGAGCCCGCACCAACCCTCCTCCGCTCCCACCTCGGTGCGATTTAGTAAAGTTAATAGGATAGTAAGATACCCTGTTGTATTTTTACTACCAGTATGAAGTCGAGCAGGGTAGCCAGGGCGAGGCGGTTGGTTATGGCTAGGTCCTTTTTCCTGTTTCCTTAATTATTCGCGTTGAGGCCAGAAACCTCGGCACAAAAATTTGTGAGATGTAGCGGTTGGCACTAGGAATTGTTAGGAGTTGCGATTCTAAAAAGCGATATTCTCTGACAAAGATTGAACCTGAAGTTAGTGGCCTCGAGATGCTGTAAGCTGCTGTTACTAGGTTTCTTATTTTCCCCTTACAAGGAAGGGAAGAAAATCAGTTGGGAGCTCTGTCAACAAAGGCAGCCAGAAGAACGCGACCTGCGACCTATGACACAGAAGATACCAAATATCGTGTGTTAATGTATGAAAAGCCACTAAATTGCTATTCGAAATTATTGCACTGGGTTCCTCTATCTGTTTTATTCGGCGGTATAGAAAAGGGATAAGTTGAATATGTAAAATGTTGAAGTGAAGTTTAGCGGGCTAGGGATGATCCGGCCGGGGAAAAAAATAGGGTTCTGAGGAACATACTATAGTTTTGGGAGAGTAAGGGAAGAATTAAATCAGAGCTATTGGTCAGGGAACTTGTCGATATAAAATAAGAGGAGGTTTTAAAGATATATTGGGCTTTAATCCTATAATGGTAAATAACTGGAGTAAACTAGGTGTTAATATAATCAGTAGCTGTAAGAATATCAAGACGCTGATTTCAGTTGTCTTAGTTATACTTAGTTTTCCTAGTAGAAAAAGACGCAAGGAAGAACCCTCTCTATCCAGAAAATGATATCACTAATAGAACATCTCGGCCCAACTTCTCCTTTCTTTGTATACTCCAAATGATACTCATGTTAAGCACAACTCAGCAGGCCCCAACAACTGCCAACGCATCGCATTGCTATGTTACAAATATATTTCTTGGCATATGAAATAAGCTCTGTTTATTTGGGATCGTGTGCCGAACTTGCTGGGTATTTTTCCTTCTTTTCCTATGCCAGGTCAGGAGGTACATTGCGCAATCGTGAGGCAAATATCAGCACAGCAATATGGATGCAGCAGTAAGAGATAGCCGGTTGTGTAATAGAATGTAGTGGAGAAATCTACCACCACATGAAACCTCTCCGTTTTGATCAGCGTTGCGTCTCTTGGTAAGGAAATTGGATGCTATCGTCAGCTGGTCTTTTGAGTCCATGCCGGGCCCCCGAATCCCCGCATGGCTAGAATGCTCTAGAAGTGGCTATCAAGATTCAATGCCGTTCGATGAATCTGTTGTTTCAGCCTTGAACTCGCCTCAAATGGTAGCTATGTGTGGGTGCGTATAACCTTTATTGAAATGAGCTCGGCGAACTAGTTCGTCGGATGATAACATGTGAAAAGGTTTTTGTGCTTACGTTTCTTCTTTGGGTTAGGAGCAGAAAACGGTTGGGGAGCAAAAGAAAAAGTGAGTACCAGGGAAATAACATTTCGTTTTCGATCCTGGAGATTGCCGTCAGCATGTTTCTATTTGGAGATTCGCGCGCTCATACCTTTGGTAGCAGAAGATATCAACAACTTTCAATCGAGGTTTATGAGACAAGGTGACGAGACCAACAAAAAATTTCGGAGAATATATAAAAAATTACAAGGCTTAATTGTTTCCTTCAGGCTGTTTCATTTCCCCTGAATTCAGCCCCTGGGGCTCAACTAAGTCTTGCAGCCTTGTTTAAAGAGGGTGTGGTACCATAGGATCGTACCAGGCAACAGCCAGGAGGGGGTCACGGGTATCTTGTACGTAGATCAGGTACCAGGAAGGATATAATAATTCCGCGGCCGATTGTGGGCCCGAACATTTCTCAGGATTACTCTAGATATATTTCATAGTCCTGAGTTATGTTAGGCGTATTTGGCCTCCAGGCATCAGTAATCCTAGGCGAAGATGGCCTTAGTAGGTGCATAGTAGCACAATAAGGGGGTAAGGCTGTGGTTTCAGAGACTGTTACACACTACTTACCGCATGCTGTCGCATCTGGCTACAGCGAATTTTTCCCCATCTCATAATTATATTTGAAGTGGGTATGGGATGAGGGGCTGCAGACCTACGAGGGAATAGGAATGAAATAGACTATAGCTAGGGTCGTGGAAAAAAAAAAAAAAGAAAGCAAATGGGATGGGCTTTGACGCTTAGATATTTTTTTTGCGATAAGGTTAACCGTTGTGTAGAACCTTCTTTCTTTCGAGATTCAGCAAACCTCAGTTAGCACTAGAGTAAACAGCTAGGATTACAGCAGGAGGGGACACCACGGAGCATCATCAGCCTTCTTTCCCGGCCCATCATACATACCTTTTCTATTCACAAGTCTCCCCATGCAGCCATCCGGCACTCGAAACCCAAGGGTGATGTGATACTCAAAAGAATTTTTTCGACATATTTTCTTAATATACTTTCAAAATGAAAAGATCGACTAGGAGGAACATAGCAAGGACTGTTTCTCATCCATAGATTACGCGGTCTCGGTCAAAATCGACGCTAAAATCCTATAATCGGCGAGTTGACGAACGGGGCGAGCGAGCGTGACTGGTGTGCTTCCATCGTGTGTATCGCTAAACGCGTAACGCAATATGTTCCCCGACCACCAAAGATAGAGTCAATTTCATGCAGGTTGAAAAAGCCGAGAAAAACTCCTGGTTAACATGCTGGGGTCTCACTTAACTGAGTACCCCCGCAATCTCTTTCCGTTTTGTTGGCCAGGTGATCAGTTCCTGCTGCTACCTGTCATTGACCGGACGAAGTTTGATAGTCCGGGATACAGCGCACGTACCAATCAGAAAAACCAAACTGCAGCCATTTCGTCTCCCATATCTTGCTGTCTTCTTAAACCCATTATAGAAATATAAACACATCGCAAGCTTGTATTTCTTATGTCGAGGTCCTGCATATAAGCTTCATGCGAAATCCCGAAGCTCCCAGACCGTGCTCCACCGATAGAATTCGATATTCAAATAATATTTCAGTTGATTTATCAACCACTCGCCCAATTAGCCCCTCACACAATTGCCCATAATCACTCAGAGCAGCACTCAGGAAGGGCGCTCCACCGATTTACGACCAACATCCACTCATATTGTCTCCTGAATTGTCCACCGACATTGCCTTGATAGCAGGAAACTTCAAGGTCCTGATATATCCTAGAGTCTGCTCGTATCTGTGATAAACTCCAGAGTCTCCAGTCGATCTCACCTGCTCTGCCGATCTCCCTATTCCGAGGAGATACTGGTATTAAATTTATACGCCAGCTCTTGTAATAAACATCTACTTCCCACAGAAAAAAAAAACTGTACTTGAAAGTTCCTTCCCGATGTCTCGTCATCAGGATTTCGTTAGCAAAAACTCAACCCCTCCGTCTCTGCCAGCGCAAGGGTACAACCAGCAGCCAGATGATTCCTCTCATCCCGGATGTCTTCCACAGTTTCATGGCGGGCGCCACCAAGGGCAACAACCCATCACGGACCACGAGTTGAACTCCTATAATATATCCACCAGAACCAATAATCAGTCGAGCTGTCAGTCTCAGACAACTCAAGCTCCAACAACCCATACCACTCCCTATGCCCCCCAACAATATCCACAACAGACATCCCAGTATTTTTATCCCCAATCCAATTTGTCGGCTCCATGGACACCTGCGCCAACAACTTCGGACGTGCATAACCGCAAGAGTCGTTCTGGCTCGGCTTCTAGTTTTGCTTCCATCCCTTCCTCGGTGGTGTCACAGCACCAACTATCGTTTGCGTATCCCGAGATGCTCTCTCGTTATCTCACTGTCAACCCTACCGAGTCTTCGCTGGCTTTCGAAGACCGAAGAGCAATCTCAGAGGGCTTAGTCAAAGAGGGCGAGGATATGTTTGCTAGGTGGATCCAGGAGCAAGGGCGGATTGTCCAGAGTCTAAATGGAAAATCTAACTGGAAGAGTGGCCAAGGCGAAAGTGACGGCTCAAGGACTTTGGGAAGGTCGAGGGATGAAAGGGACCAATAGGGGATTGGTAACTATGGATATAAGAGGGTAAAGGTATATGAGAAGATGGGCCTTGATGAGGTTTGAAAGGAGTTAATGAGGAAGGAGTAACAAGAAATATTATTGAGGAAGTATGCGATAAACGGGGGTATAATGTGGGCTATAAGTGGAGGGATTTATATTTCTAATAGTCGATGGAGGAAGGTTACTTCTTGGGGTGTATGAATTGGTGTGGGGTTTGAACGTGGGGTTTGGGGGTTGGATTTTTATGAAACGGGCTTTGGATACCATGAAATAAGAGAATGTGTAATAATAATTCGAGGAACGGGTTTTGTCTGTTAGAACTTTGTTTCTTCTAGCCGAGGGCAAGAGTCTAAGAATTCATCATCCAGTAAGAGCAGAGACGGGACTTTGTAGTAATTCTTTTACTAAAAGAATCTTATAAGAGAATTAGCAAGTGTACTGATAATTGCAATTGTTGGTCTAGTCTTACATCTTCATCCTCTGTTCTCCTTCCTTTAAGGGCCGAGATGTCTTACTAGGTTGGAGTTCTCCTTTTGCTTATCCAACAACTTAGGACCGTGGTGCTTCGCCAGGGTATTGCGGTGGGCTAAAGGCCCTCTCGAAGCCGATTGCAGAAATAAAGATCTCGGGTTCCCACATTCGCCGCTGCGATGTAATTGCGTAATGGCCTACTGAATGAATAAAGAAGTGCGAGATGATGGGAAGATAGGGGATGATACTATACTGTAATCGTACTATAGGAGAAAAGGAATGAGCCGCGCTGAGTACAAACTAGTATAGTGGGACATAATGGACAAGAAAACTACCGAGACTAATTAATCGGGGTTCTCCGTAAAGCCCTAAGCGGCATTATCCTGAGTCACGTGATGAGGCCAAAAACTGAATTTAGATATAAGTAATAAAAGTCTCCGTAGTACTTGCCATCTAGTCCCCTATAAGCCTTATGAGAACGGAACGTCTCCGGTTGATCAGTAATTGGGTATATGATCTACTGGTAAATTCTTGTGCGCCCTTAGCCTTCAGCTCTTGTGTACCCCAAAAATCGTTCGGCCGTATTGAAATTCCGTAAGGTGTCGAGCACCTTTTTATTCTTCTGGTGAGCTCCAAGCCGTATGAGAACCAAGAGTAAGCATCTGGTTTAAATAAGAATCTTTAGAATATAGTAAATTCAAATAAAAAATTCGGGGAAAGGAAGGGTGCCAGAGTTAAGAAGAAAATAGACTCTACCCTTTATAGTATCCTCTTGGGACGTGTCTTAATATCGATGAACCGGGATTCTTCTAAGGAGGTCAACTATCCAATAATGCTGCGCATACTAGCTCTAGAAAGTTCTAGTATTTTGGAAGGAATAGAGTGTGGTTCCTTGGCGATGAGTAGGCAGGTCCCTTGGGTTTGACAGGCTAGGCAAAATCCGAATATGACGTGCATGTCTGATGGAATTGTAAACCCCAGCAAAATAAAACCGGGTCTGTCTTCCCCAGTTCCCCCTCCCTCTTATCGAACATTTAGCCAGATATCCCATCCTCCGGAAGACCAGTACTGTGAGAAGTAGACCTAAATATAAACTCATTAGCTTCACCAGTCTATCTCAGGTAGCCCCTTGGACTATATAGTATAGATAACATACCTAGAATCAACCCATAGATATAGCTTTAAAAAATAATATTGGTAACAGGGTTTTGTGCTTCATTATTCGACAAAACCTGAGGCAGGAAAGACTAGTTAGAGTCTTAGCAAAAAATACAATAGCTAGCCTAGAGGAATTCTCGAGAAGTATGTCCTTTTAATAGCTCAACTAAAGTTTTCACTTGCTATACAGCAAGTAGTATTCGCTTAAAAATCCTTGGATTATCCTAAATAATTACTCTGTACCTTGTCAGAGATATTAATCGGGGAGAAAAACACCCTAAAGGAGTTTCCAAAAGAATATTATCGATGAACTTACGGACAGAAGAGTTTATCTAGTAGCTAAAATTGTATTCTTAAATACCTATTAAAGGAGCCATGAACAAAATATCCCGATATGATCTTTGGAATCAAAAGGCCTATAAAAGGTCAAACTGGTTCTAACGGGTAGAGATATATCATCGAATAAAGGAGTAGGGCTCCTATTCGCCTTCGCTTGGTTCCCCCATGATACCTGGCTTTCATCACAGAGCTAGTGGAATACCCCCGCGATAATTTTCCAAAAACATTAAAAGAGCCTATTCACAGCCAGAAACCAGGAGGGAAAACGTAAAAGGTATGAAGAAGTTGTTTGATTCTAGTAATCCTATCGGTGGATGTTTGTCTGGCTCCTGGGATGGGGCGCTGCTGAGCTAGTAGGAATATCTTGAGGGGTTTTAACTTAGAAGGTGCAATAGATCTAAGATAGCCATGATAGCAGCAAATAGTGATAAAATATATGTGAAGACTGTTATTTGGCCTCTTTGTGTGTGATATGTGCACGGTGTGATTTGTTGTTTTGTTTGTAGGCCAGTTGTAGGCCAGTCGTCAGTTTGACTCGTCACCTTGACACGTGAAGATCAACTAGCGCCGACTAGACCTCGTACTACATGTAATTCCCGACTCGCTGATTGAACACGAGATACCCCCAAATTATCTCACGATAGATTATGAGAGAAATTTGTTGTCTCATGAAAGCTGAGAAGTTTGACGGATTGGACCAGTGTCATACATCTGACTGTGTCGGTGTTAAGTTTCACGAGATATCACTCGAGGCATACACAGCCTTCAGGCCCCCACCCCCCAAAAAAGAGAGCCGAAGCCTTAATGATAGCGAATCTTATTAAACTAATCAAACAGGTTTATATTAGATTACAAAGGCTTTCCTTCATACACACACATCAGTTATAAAAACAGGTTAACGGAGTCATTTTCATGGAAGAAACGACCCGCCCATCGATCTAGTTGATCATGAGAATGCAGCTACCCAGATAGTTGTTTATCCAAAAAACCGATGACCCGTTGATGCTGTGGCCCCGATCGCAATACAAGGACTGAAATAAGTAAAGCGCCACACAGTAAAGATATGAATTAAAAGAAATGAAGTTGTATCATTTGACACCGACTCCCCTAACGGTGCCATCTATTAATGCGTTTTAGATGTCATGTAGGTAGCCGAACCTCGATTTAGCGGATCACCGCCTGCCTAGAAATTTCAGAAGCCTTCTTGTCGCTTGGCCTAGAACCTGAATGAGAACTATTCTCGAATATCTTCCAGAACTTAAGGTTCTCATCGCTTGCACAGGCTGTAAATTGGAGGGTTAGCACGTCCTACACTTAGCTAATAAGAATGCAGAGTTAAAAAACTTACTAGCAAGAGTTTGGCCATCCGGACTTAAAGCAGAATGTAGAATTCTCGACTCGTGGGCAGGAATTTCAATTTTACGGGCGAAGGTAGGATAGCTCCATATGGTCAGCTGGTTGTCGGGGTAACCATGACAAGAGACAATCTCACGGTAACTAAAAGTACAGTTAAATCAGTGTAATCTATAAAGATCTGGAGGCCGGTGAGTGCTTACCTTGTACTCCACTTCAAGCTAGTAACCTGGCTACCGGAATCGATCGAATTCAGGCGGCTACCAGTAGTAGCATTCCAGAAGTGAATCTTCCCGTCACCTGCCCCCCCCCCAGAAGCAAGAGTATTTATCTGCCACGGGCACCAAGCGAGAGCCTTGACAGCCCCTCTATGGTTGGTTTTTGTGAATTTTGGGGCGGTTAATAGCCTTGCATCCCAGATATTAAGAAGATTGTCATTGCCACCACTAGCAAGCTGGGCGCCGTCGGAACGCCATTCAAGACCGCAAACCTCCCGAGAATGGCTATTGAACTCAGAAACCTTATGATCCCTAATGCGGACATCATGGTTAAAGATCCTTCCAGACGCGGCACCGGTAGATAGGATCCCCCTGCCACCCCAAGACATGACACCGATGTGAGATTCGTGACAGTTCATAGTACGAAGTTTCTTTTGTGCCCCGATGTCCCAGACCTGCACCTTCCCGTCGGCAGTCCCGATGGCAATAATCTCGCCATCATTTCGAGCCCATTTGACCGAGCTAACATAAGTGTTGTGGGATGTTTCCATAAGTAGTGAGGTTTTTCCTGTACCCGCATTCCAAATATAAACTTCCTGATTTAAACCAATGGCAATTTGATCCTTGGATGACCAATCAAGCAAATTAAGGTTAAAATCATCACTGATGCCTGGCGCATCAAGCACACGCTCAGGGCATAGTTGGATCCGACGTCTTTGCATCGTAGCCACATTTTTCCTTAATGGCCGATTATACTGTGCTCTAGCATCAGCCGACTTGGTCTGTGGCGGTGTCTTAGGCTTGAATGCTAAGATACGAGTGCTGAGATTTAACCCACACGCTGCCGCCACAGAAGATTGAAATGCAATCGCCTCTTCATCTGGGCGGGTATAAATGTCATCATCATCATCATCAGTTGATGGGGACTTGATAATGTTATAATCTGTTCCGAAGACACCACCCTGAAGGACCGAATTCCTGGAAGGATTGCACCTAGAAGTCTTAGCACGAGAAGTGCCGACTCTCAGAGCTTTCATTGCTGCCGTCGGGGAGGTCGCATTGCGGTTTGGAATGAAACGGTCACGACCGCCGTCGAAACGAATAATTTTCTTTCTAGCCCTGAGGTGGGCTTTGGTCTTGAAGTTCCTGGTATTTTTAGAAGGAGTGTTTACAATAATATCACTGCCTGCCAAACCCCATTGGCTTACAGCCAGCTCCAGGCGAAGCGGTGAAGCAGCAGTACCAGCAATATTTGATTTTGGTGATGCTACGAGCCTTGGGGCGCGTGCAGGAGATACTTGTGATAATGTCTTTGATGATTGGACTTCTAGAGGTCCAGAGATAGAAATCTGTGCAAATGATGCCACAAGTGACCTATCATAAATTGTATAAGATTCCGGGAACCTTAAAGGTCTCCTTTTCTCGATGTGCCACTCAGGTTCATGTTGCCGAGTGCGCGGTGGTGTGAAGGGCAAATTTGTGGGAGTAGCGCGGGGGAGGGGAGATTTAAGGAGTGGAACTCGACCACCAGCGGTACGGGTTGAGAAGACTCCAGCATAGGACCTAACTGGGGTGTGCACAGCTGCAGAGGCCATTTTTAATTTGAAAATCTGATACTGAAAAGACTCGAAGGGCGTGCAGATGTAGCCGTAAGTCCTTAAAGGATAATCAACCGAACGACTGGTGCAGAAATAATCCTGTAGGGGAAAAACGTATAAATAATGTGCAATGCCTCGTACGAATGGTTGGTAACAGATAAAAACAATGTAAAGGCAGGAGGTAAGGGAGATACAATGGGGATTGTGATGGAGAGAAGTGAGAATATGATGATGGCAGGGATTGTAGATGGGGAAGTGTGTGGGGTTTGAGAGTTTGTGGGGAATGGAGGGGTTGGTGGGGTTGGTGGGGCCAAAGGAAAAAGCCGTTAGTGATTGTCTCGGTGATGGGGTAGCTGGGTGACGCGCTGGTAACGGGAAAACACCCCTCTGTAACCATAGGCAACGCTTAGAGCTCGAAAGCAACGCCAAGACTTGGAACTCCATTATGAGTTCTGTAATATGAGGAACAGAAATACATGTACTTGTATTAATTCCTGTCTTATAAAGAGATAAAACTTGAATGGATTCAACCTTAGAGAATCTTTAATCTATACGTATTTCAAAAACCTACCTATATTCAAGTGCATATATGTAACTACATCATACCCCGAAGTTGAAAACAATAGTTCGTGATGTTCAACTACATGTAATACGCAAAACCGTGTTCCCAAACCCCACTACCAAACCAACTCCAAGGCCCCCACCCAATCACCTGACACCAACAAGATCCAAAATGATCACGAATCTCACAAGGCGGAATACCCCTGGTAGAGCAATGATACGCAAATTGCGCCAGCTAGAGTCATAAAGCCTCATGCAAATCGCAAATCTGATCAGACACTTTTTCCCTTTAAGTATCACAGCACTCCGGTAATTCCGGTGTCTAGACCGCGCCGCTCAATTAACACCCAAGACGCCCAACGTAATAAAGCTGTCCGAGCCCTCGTAGCTCATCCGTGACCCCCCGAAAGATAAAAGTTTATCCGTACACCACACAAAAACCTCTACCCCCGGTACTATGTCTCGGCTTGCGAAAGAACCTTCTGACCACCTCCCCGAGAAGAAAAAAACTACTCGATTACCGATGGCCCCTCCGGAGAATGTCTCCTCAATTGGAGGACAGCCCGGGTCCGGACCTCCCCCGCAAACCTTTCCTTCATCGAAGCAAACACCGTAATGACGTGCGAAACAACTCCGAAATAGCCCCCCCAGTAGAAATAACTACAAAGGCTGAAGCTATTTGCCAAGTCAATCTGCTCGGCTCATCACATATCCGGCAGCTGCCACCGCTATATAGCCAAGGCCGTTCTAAATGATTCCCTCCCGGGTGTTCCTAGTATTTCATATCCAGGTACCCTAAGGCCCAGGCGTGGCCCAGGCGCCCTCCAGAACCAACACCCTCAAGGAAGAAACAAAGCACCCAATAAAAATGGGAGTGAAAAAAAGTAAAGAGCGTGTTAAACAGAGTCCGTTGAAAATTATGGCCATCCGAGAGCACAAAAAACAAAACACAAAGGATGGAGAAGAAAAAAGGCACTTGCCCAAATACCGACGACTAACTAAGTATGTACACTCTAATTTCCCCTCCCACTTAAATCTCTTCACTAGGAACTCTAGTACCCTCTTGCTTACCCTGAAGTTCAAGTAATCAAATAAGCTGTAAAAACTTGTCTCATCTGGGGGAGATTTTTGATTCAAAATGTCTCGAATCGATATCACCAATTGTTAAATGGGTGGATTGTGGTTATCATATCCACATACGAACTTTCCCCACGTCCTGGGCAGGGGGAGTTGCATAACCCCACACATAATAGGTCACGGTAGGCGCGGGGAGATGATAACCCAGAGGGAAACGCGATGACAGGCTGAGACACCCCCAAAACGCGAATTCACCCGTGTTGTGTGCGGAATGATACCCCATGGCCATCTCATCTCTCGCGTGTTCCCGTCTTTTTTCTAGAGCGGTCGAGGCATTGCTAGATTTCGATGCTAGAAATAGAGTAGAAGTTATGGATGATCCTTGATTGAAGGGCCGGGGATTACAGATACTCGTGACTGCAGAACTTACAGTGCTTTACCGTCCGGATGGTTTGCCCGGCTCCGAGGCGGGGAGGTCGGTGCGTATGTATAACCCCGGGCTTCAAGGCTATATATTACGGTGACGCGAATATACCTATCTGTAGCTAGTGAGTGATGATACATGACTCTTAATCTATAGGGTGCAACGACAAATGGCGCGCGGAGGATACTTACCACACATGCATAGGAAAAACAAGCATTGCGTTCATCTCTAGAAACAAAACAACACAAAACCAGGGACAACAGACTCCCGGTTCCCGTTTCCTTTACTACATTCATACAAAGGCCTAATATGACCTACATAAATGTACTTTAAAACATAGATATCACCACCCCTAGATCTCTCCAAGGTGCCTCCCCCCCTCTCTCTCTCACGAATCCTAATTTTACAATATCCCTTATTGCCTTTCCCCCCTTCTGGCTCCGGTTTCTGGCCCCAAACAGAACACTCGCCGGTTCAAAAGCCTATGCGTGGTAGATCCTGGGCTTGACGATCAGTCCGGCGATCACTGTATGTATCACCTCAAATTTGACTGCTCCTCTCGTGCCACAAGAGTGCCACAACCGCAACTCTTGTCTGAGCTTAATTTCGGGCCCGCTGGCGACCGGCAAGCCCAGGTTCACTAGAGAGGTTAAGGGCTATGAGTACTGATTACTGCTCTTGATTCACATGTGACGCTGTATAAGGGCTATAACTCAAGAACCGGCACTGTTACTGGATTGAGAAAAGAGAGCAGAAGAGAACCGGAACTTATTCAGTTGATATCGGTACGAGCACTATATTTCCTACAAGCCTGCCCCGGCTGTAACTTAAGGGGGAGAAAAGATACAATAGACACAGTAGAAGTAGAAAAATTACTGAAAAAGAAAGAGTAAAACGCCCCGCTTTAAAAAAATTCCAGATCCAGATCCACATACATATCGAACACGCCAACAAAAGTTGAAGCTGACCAATCAAATCATGATAAAAAAGCCATGATATGATATGGGTCGTCCAAGTCAAAAGTAAAACCCCCAACCAACCACCCTTTTTCCCAATAATAAAAATTCAAACAAAAGGAATCTTTCCTGTTCCTATATTCGCTCCCTGCTTCCGCAGCTGTGCTTTTTGTTTCCTATCTTTCGGCTCCCGAAGAAGAGATAAGAAAGAAGGAAAGATAAGAAATGTGAAATGGATATCAAACAGTCAGTAAATAACAGAAACAAAATTACGCCCCCAAAACAATACCCAGATTAGAGAAGCGAAAAGTAAAAAAAAAATTGATGGCCAGTTGACAGAAAATAAAGCTGTAGGGAGTTTCTCCCTGAACTATTCTCTCTGCCAGCTCCAGTCCGGTCTGTAAAGAATAGAGTAATAGACCATCATGACCACAGCTGCCAACCGTTGCCGTTTGCTGGCCTTTCCAATGGTAGAAGTAATCAAAACTCCAGTCTAAAAAGAAAAAGAAAAAAAATAAGATCGGATATTTCGTTACTGTCTTTGGCTATTTGATTTTTTATTCATTAGTTTTGCTCGACTGTTTACGCAGGTCGTCGTGCAATCCAAATGTGCCTATAGCAGGTAGGTTAGTAAAAGTCTCAAAGTCAAGCTACCTGGATAAAACATACATATTATGATATGCGTGAATCTGCTTGCTATTGATATCTTTCTGTACTGGGCCTAATAGATTTTTTACATCCTCAGCTGACCAGCCCTGGACCCGGGTCATAGGGCCCAATGTGAAAGCTTCAAGCCCCTCTGAAAGACCAAGATTGTACCACCTTCCGCAATCCTTAAGATACGGGTCTGATGGCCAAGGGCTCAGCGGCAACTTTACGATAACCTCTTGAACATCAACGAACCCAGCTTCTTTTAGAATCATGCCTGTTCGCGAATCGTATCGTAGCGGCTTCCCGGAGCGTTCTGTCGACTCGAGAATATAATTTTGCCATTGAGTGAGTGCATGGTTCGAAGTTAATGTACCATCATCGCTACGAGCTTGTAGATCAATTTCGATGTATTCGATCCAGCCGTAACCAGGTTTGAGGTGGCTAAGGAAGAGCTCCTGTTAGTTTCAGAATAATTGCGGGAAAGTGGATGGTCGCTTACTCAAAAGCTCGCTTAAAAAGGGAGAGCCAGTTGGAAACACTTCCAGCACCCACCCGTAGATGGATCATGTCGAATGAGTCTTTACCGAGGGTCCATTCGCTCTCAAAGTCACTGATTTGAAATCGTAAATTCTTAGGAATCCTAGACATATGGATATTAGCTCTATAACCCTGCTGTTTCTGATCATACACGAGAATTGACTTACCATTTTGGTTGTATTAGGGAAAGGTCAATGCCAATAACCTAAAGATTGTTAGACCGTACCCTTGCTATGAGATCCAACATAATCGCAAGCGAGCTCCTACCTCCGCATCTGGGTATTTATCCGCCATATCAATCGCCCATATTCCAGTACCTGTCCCTAGGTCCAAAATTCTAGTTGGTAAACTGTTCCTTGTTATCGGTGCGCGGTGAAGTTCCCCACGCACAACAAGGAACATTTTGTGGTAGATATCGAGACGATCTTGCTCTTTCTATTCAAAAAGTCAGCAATTTATCCTCGTCGGAAAAGGTGATACGATGAGTTTAGAGTCTCAAACCCCAAACTCAAAACAAACGCACCTCGTCATTCGGGTACATGTATGCACCCCCGCGGTAGCCGTGGAATCTCCTTCCATTCTCAAACTGGTGGGTATTTCTGACAATTCACTATGAGCGAGGATATTCTACTGCAGCTATCAATCCCAGCAGAGGGAGGGGATATAGCTTACAAATGGGATGCCATTGTAATCGCTGGTGATACTAGCAAACCTGAAGATAAACAGCTGGTTTGTATAGTGCTAATATCACGATAGTCAAATTCGGTAAGATGGGAGAAGGTATCTTAAGGATGGGGGACGATAAGGTAGACTTGATTGGGTGATAATGGTGACAAGGAGCAAGCAGCAGAGTGAAGAGATGACGAGAGATGAGGAGAGATGAGGGGGGGATGATGAGGGATGGAAGAGTAGATGGAGAAGTAGGAAAGGGAATAGCTGAATGATTATGACTGCTGGCTGTCAAATTGGGGTGGGGGGGGGGAGGCAGAAGAAGGAGAGGAGCGAAGGGGAAGGGGAGATATGATACGTATATATTCGAACGGGAGGTGCTCTAAGTGGGTGGTGGTGATGAACCCGAACCAGACTGCTGGGATCCCCTTTCCCAGCGCTGTGTGCTAGTTACTGCCTAGCGCTGAGTGCGTGAGCGGGTGAAGGGCAAGGATTACGGGGACGCTGTGGGTGAGTGCGTGGGTGACAGCAGTGGTCAATAAATATGTGCGTGTGGGCGGCGCCGACGAAGGTGTACTGGGACCCTTTCGTATAAGCGTAGTTATGTGATTAACATTGATTATATCATGTACTGTACTATATCATCAGTCTCTCCCTAGGAAGGGTGTAGTGCGCTTTGTGGGCCAGCGCACACCGTCTGTTTGTGGGCCCTTTCCCCAAACACTCCCCCTCTCAAGAGGTGTTTGGAAACAAGACTCGATGACGATGTGGCTCACCAGTGCTCTCTTCCTTTTCCTATATGGTGATGGTCTACCGTCAAAGATACATGTATTCTCTCCCTCATCCTTCTCGAGTTGTTCCTTTTTTCTCTGTATGCAAGCCGCCTTGACGCAGTCCCCAATTCCTCGATCTTCTCAAGTGGCTTCTCCACTAGAACATTTCTTTTTTCTTCTCTTTTTTCCCTTTCTCCCTTCCAATTGAGCCGTCAAATACTGCCCTAAAGCGCGCCCTACATACATACCCGACCCGGCATGTTGATATCCACTTGGGTACGTACCTACATATTCGTGTCCCATGGATTATTGACCTTCGGAATCAGGCCGCTCCAACCTCCATATGAAATGCTGTACCAGTTATAAGCAATCTGGGCAGATCCAACCCTACTGTGGTGTGGTTCTCGGGGGAAAAGCGACGAAAGGGAAAGCGCGGATTTCTGGTTTTCTCCATTTCTTCTTTTCTTTTCCCTTTCTTGCGCAGACGCAGCAGGCCTGCAGACAGGCACTGATTCCTTGAGCTGGGGGTAGACCTGTTCGAAGGGCATGTATCGCTGTGAAAGATGTGCATCTTGTGCATGCACGTTCCAGTGGATACGCCCCGCTCCTCTGGGAACTAAATAACTTTCTTTTTTTTCCCACCCTCTTACTTTTTTTCTTTTTTTCTTTTTGACTTTCTTTGCTTTTTTCCAAATCTTTCCTGCAAACCTTCTTATTTTGCCTTACCACTGCAAGGAGGGTGAGCGGTGGAAAAGAGGCCGCAACCAGACGTGTGGGAAAGGGTGGAGGAAGCTTCATGGGTTCTGGGTCAGGCACTTGGGTGCATCGAACACTGAGGACCAACCAGACCTACAGGACATTGCTTGTTGCCTGTCCCGACACTTCACCCACCCCACCCGGCTGCGTCTCGCGGTGCCAGTCCTTCACCAACCTAGGTTACTCGCCTCCTGCTCATAGGTTACCGTGAGATGGTAGTTTGTCGAGGTTATTTAGGATCGCTTGAAACTGAACCCCACTTACCCGCCACTAACTCCTTCCCTGGCTACATTCGCCAATTCCGTTCTTACGAAGTTGGGGGCCAGCCTTGGTTTCGGTAACATAAACGCTGGTCTTCTTTGAGTTGGGTACCGCCAGGCCGGGTCGGCGGGCGATTAAAAACCAAGCCCAACGCCATGTGGCCCCTGGTTCCAAGAAGAGGGAGCCTAGGCGGGAATCATCGAAAAGTCCTGAGTGGCGGATGGTGGTGATATGTACATACTATATACGCATCCGACACAGCTGCCAGAACATGATTGGCGTTATCCCCACGACATCCCTTCGGAATCTTGTATTTGATTTTAAATTGTCCAAATCCATCTCGTACACATACATGTATGTAGGACACGTCGGCTCACGGAGTGTAGTACTACATGTAATGATCATCGCGAACTTCAACCGTATTGTAACCGTTACAGAAATGCGGTACGAACCTCAGATCAGGTATCTACGTACCCCGGAAATAAGAACTCTTCTGCCCCACACACACTCCTCGCACACTCACACTCACACAAGACATCCCAAAACTCTGTTCGCGACCGACGACAGCGAGTTTCCACTGACTGGGAGGAGCCAGTTACCTATTCTGATCACCTCATTCATCAGGGTTCATGAGTTACCGTCACCCCGCTCACTCACCGCGGTGAACACCACCATCCTGGGTCCCACCATCAAGAAGACAAAGATAAAAAAGCTTTGACCTTCTTGCTGTCAATTGAGAAATCACAAGCCCTAGACGGCCCATCGTCACCCCTGTCAAACATTAGCAATTCTCTCGCTTGCGTCTGCGATGAAACAGGGTCGATCACCTGAGCAGCTGGACGCCAAAGGCCTAAGAGTTCGATGGTGATCCTCCATCTATTTTTTTGTGGGTGTGGCTGTTGGGCTGTGCTGTGCTGTGGGCTGGATTGAACAGCTCATGTTTTCCGATCACATTTTTTTATTACTATTTCATCAGAATTACTATGACGGTCAGAACCAAAAGGCTCGAGCTCTTCGGCTCCTCCGTATTATGTTTGCTTCGATCCTCACAGACGAGAATAAATAAATAAAAAGTAACAATGACACCCTGGGCCCTACACATCTAGATCACAGCACTTTCTCCAGTCCCACCCCATGTCCAGTCTGAAACAATTCCTTGGGAATGAAGCGAGTTGGAGTTAGGGTCCTCCGGCAGCAACCTCCTCTTCCCGAAGGACTAGTCTAGCTCGCGATGGAAATTGTGGATAGATGTCGACATAAATTGTTGCGGCTTGGCTCTGTAATCGTGCCTCGGTAATCAAGTACGCGCCGCTAACTACGCAATTGCTTTATTTATTTATTTATTTACCGCGCGCAGCTCCCTTTATATTTAGGTTGATCATCTTTGACAGAAAATCTCAGTACCTAGGCTTACCTACGCTGGACTGGCATCCCATCACCCAAGTTGTTTCAGCATAACACAGTGGTGGTTCCCGGCCTCTTCTAACTATGGTCCGTGTCTTTTTGATGGCAATATTCGATTTATGTCTTCCGATCCTCTATTTCGAAATCGCGAAAGTAAATTTGAGGTTTATTCTACTTTGTTTCGAAAAGACGCTTGGTCCAAGGGAAATTCGGCTATTCGTTGTATCACAATCAGCCCACTACAGACATATATTCGATTTGATATCCCTCTATTTTCATGGCCAGGAACCAGGTACCAACGTACATCTCAATTTCGAGCCTATTCCCGAGGTACGGGGTTTACACCAATATACCTAGGAAACATATATGTGGATCCAGACGGGAGTTCGCGCTGTGGAGAATTGACATCGGATATATCCGAGCTGGTTGGCAAGGGCACTTAGTCGGAGATAATCTAACAAAGTCGGCGTTTCGCCAGGCACGAAGCGAGAAAGTAGAGCAATAAACCTAACTCATATGAGCCTCAGGCGGTCAAGAGGGGACGGAATGCATAAACAGGATCGCCGACACTCCGAAATCGCCGATTATTGCCCGAAGTCAACAAGATGATGACAGGAGGGACCAGCCCCGGCGATCGCCAAGTAGGAGGGAAAAAAATGAGGTGGGGGTAACAGAGAACGGGATACCAGGGGACGAGACGAGGGTCAGGAAAATGCTCGGTACCGGTATCTGTGGATCGTGGCCTGAACTCCACCGAGTTTGGCTAACAGATGGGGGGGGGTCAATGGCGAGAGCGAAATGTCTAGTGTGTGGCACATTATGGAGATTTGGGGATCGGTAAATTTGGACCTGTAGCTCCCGAGGCCTATCCGTCACCGTTGGACACACGGGCGCCGTTACCTATTTCCTCCGGTATATTTTATCTAGGCCTGTCCTTTTTAGAGGAATTCCCGGGTTTCATGAGGGGGGCATAACGGTAAGGTAGCTAGGATGAAGGGTACTGAAAGAGCTTCTCGCTGATGTGGCTTGTGGTCAAAGATACAAATTACGCGACCCACGTCTACTTCCTATGACGTGGTTTACTGACAGAAAATACTATATACTTTGCAAGCAATAAGGGTAAAAAGATCTGGACTCGGAAGATCCCGTAACATATGCTTGTTAGTGCCATTAAGAGAGTACAATCTCGTATATACTTTATCTATCTAGATCGTGGGGAGGGGGGGTGCGTAAAGAGCTATTCAAAACCGTGATCAGACTTGCTGTCAGGGGGAGGAGATCTCCACTAGAAGACTGTACAAAATTTTCTGGTAGGAAAGGGGCAAGCCGCTGACGGGGGGATTGGAAAGCTTAGTTGCCCCCTACATCGAGTACTAAGCACATGTGTTTATGTAGGCATGGACAAAAATATATTAGAGATTCGGCAGTTATAGTACCGGTACGCGGCTGAATTGTGCGTTTTCTTGTGCGTTTGCGGACTAAGTTTTCGTTTGCAAGCGCTTATTGAAACAAGTTCTGCTTTTATTCATTTTATTTTTCATTTTTACCATACTAACTTGCAGGCACTAGCTGTAATTCCATGACGCAGGCTCATGCAATTGAAAGGAGCAGTTAAAAAAAATGCAATAAGATAGAAAAACTACGTATGCACTTAACGCTGGAAAAACTATTTTTGTAATATTACATGTACCTACAGGACAAGTGGGCTTACCGGAGTCCCCGTATTAGGGCTTGTTGATACCCTTACTGAGAGGCGACTAGAATTGTTGAATGCCAATTTATTGTGTTCACCCGGCGGTAATTTCTAATGTATGTACGATATTATTTCAGGTCTGGCGCGGCAGATGGTATCACAGTACCCGTGGATATCTCACTATATCTAATGCATGAGAGGGCCTTTGTGGGGGTTGTAAGATCACCCTCAGTGGTCTGTAGAGTGTTGAACTAGGCCTTTCATGACTACGGGAGGTCTAGACAGTCGATTCTAGAACTACAATAGCTGATAAAGCATGTGAATAATAGGTCTAGTATCATCTACGGTACATACATGAAGGGAAAGAGGGAGGGGAGGGGGGGGAGGCTGCTAGGCGGATACACCCGCTGTGAGAGAGATGAATTACAATAGTTTTCTATGTCTCATGGACGCTCATATGTACCGAACCGAGATGAAGGGATAGCAACGTTTGAATAACGTTTGAATACGTATCTTCGGAGAGTTTCCAGGAATCGGTGGGAGACGTTTCCGTTGTACGATTATGACACGATACCGGTACCCGTTAATGTCTCACTTGAGCTTGTACTCATGGGTAGAACGTTTTTTTTTCCAGGTGATTTCCTGTTCCTCCCGGACACTATCTACCTAAACAACTTCTTTTAGGATGTGCTCCCCTTTTAGAGCCTTAGAGGGACTTTTTGGCCTTCGGGGGGACGGAATGGATATTCATGGTCTTACTTTTTTTTCAATTTTTTTTTTCAAATTAAAAAAATACTGCATGTGTGGCTTATTCGGTAGAATAGACTGTAAGGAGGGTGCATATAGACACATATCCAAGGCTTTTCCGGCTCTCCAGGAGTTTGGAAGACGGGAATTACGGGAATTACGATAGTACTCTTGCAGGCTGCGTGTTGGTCAACAGCTGTTTTGGAAAGAGGGAAGAAAAGATTGTGTGTGTGGGGTGTGTACGTAGAGGAGGTAAGAAACGGTAAGTCTGGAAGTACCTAAAGTCCGGTTTTGAAATTGTTCGGTGGTAAATTTCCTGCAGTACAACAATCACGCAGTGCCCTAGGTGGTCCACCCGGGAAGCTGAAGAAATGTGACAACCCGCCGTTTGGTTACCACATACGTACGATTTCGTGTTTATATATTAAGTTCGGGGACTCCCCGGCCTTCCTAGGTAACCTGATGACCGCGCGATCTCAAGTATGCCTAGGCCCTGGAAACACTTGTTTTAACAGGTATTATAGCCATAAAAAATGAGTTTCCTCCCCCCCCCCCACCTATGACTAGACAGGAGACTTATTAGAGGGCTTTTTTTATACCCCTGCCAGTTATTTGGGCAGGAGACCAAATAGGTAAGGGCTAGATCGAGGAAGGCAAAGGAAGATGCATTGGTAAGGCACCCGACTGGGAGAACTACAGGCTGAAGAATATACTGTAGATTTGACAGAGGATGTGGTAAATCTGGGCAGGCAAGGCTCGGTATATCCTATGCACTTTCCGTAAAAAGTGATATGTGAGATGCACTCTGCAATGCAATGCGTGGTTTAGGGTTACCTGAGGTCGAGTTCCTACTCAATTCACTGTCAAATTTACCGACAGGGATGTACTCAAACTCTTTACTGTAACGCAACATGATGCTCAGCCTCGGATGATGAAAGAGGGGGGATTTTACTGGGACCACTTTTTTCTTTCTGCCCTAACAAAAGAGACACGAGTTTCGATGACCCAGGGTATTGGAACCAGATGCATCGGAGGATTGCACGGGAACGGTGCTCAAAAAGCGTGAAAGGCGTTGATGAGAGGAGTTGGCCGGCTAAGCGACTGCCGGCCATTTGGGTCACATTTCAGTGGCTTGAGTGATACATATCATGTAACCGGCAGGTAATCGTTCCGGGTGTTTTTGATCTGGGTACTTCGTTATTCATAATATGCACGCACCAAGTATGCATTTGTAATTTTTCTGGGGACTTATCTTTATTTTCTCAAGCTTGGCGATTAAATGGCCTCCTTTTATGCTACAGGAACCATGGACTCGCAATACGGTCTTGTATCCGGGTTTGTTAGCGCCGATTCACAGATTCTCACTCGGTATAGAATGACAGCTCTTCTATTTTTCGCGGAAACTCGGCTCAGCGGCTTAAGCCCCGGGGTCTTGGAAGATAGCTACATCAGATAGGAGAATTAAACTGTTGATATTTCTCGATATGTCACGTAATAATTAGTCAGTTAACACGTAGGTAGATTTCATGGAATGTCGGTCGTCACTAAGTCACTAGTAAAACATCACGCTCCCTGTCACACATCAACCTAGGACGTTTGTCCTTGGCATAAGTTTATCCCTCCATGGGCCTACTAATCAATAGCGCCGGTCATTACACCTGGTGACTCCGACTCGGGCCTGGTAATTTTTCTGAATCCCGAACCCGTCATAGCGAAATTATTTTTACATATGTACAGTACTATCGGTTTTGTAAGGGGTAGCTGAAACACAACGCGGGCCTGTGAAGTGGTATTTCCGGAGAAATCGAACTGCCGTTCCCAGCCCTCTCGGGTCTCGGATAATCTCTAAAACAAACTCTCCGCATATATATATCGGTGATTTTTTGTGGAGAGGTTGCAATGTAGTTGCACTAATTAGCCTATGGTCAATGAAGGGACGAACTTCCATAAAAACAGGGGTACTTGAGATGGTAATATGATAGGCAGTAGCTAGTCAGCTCTCTCAAAAACTTGTGACGCACGTCAGTATTAAATCTCTTTGTTTCACACGCGGGAGAGTTTTTTCCCCAATCAGCCTGTGACGCGTTGGTGGAGACAATGATATACCTATAAGAGAGCAAATATAAGGGGGGGTACTTGTACGTAGAAACTGGAAATTTACCTCTCACGGCTTGCTTCCCTTTCTTCCTACACTTGCATTTTAACATTGATTTTTCATGCATGAAGTCCTGGCACAGCATATCAAACTGGGACACAACGCAGGGGAATGCAATGTTTGAATTTTCTTGCATCGACTGAGAGCGGCTGTAATTTACAAATACACATGCTGATATAGGGATATTAGTGGGTTTTCTAGTTATTTTATTTTCCTGCATATTTTGAGATAATGGCTCGGCTCTCACCGGTGCCCCGGAGTTACTCTAATCAAGCGGTTATTCCCGAAGATTTTTAAAAACCTTGCACTTAGGTTCCCTTCGATAACTAGAGTGGGACAAACTTGGATATTTAACATCTCATGTCTGAGAATTCGAAACCTGGCCGAAATTTCCCGAAACTTTTTTTTCTATTAAGCTATTGATATCATTAGCTAATTTCGAAAAGTCCTCGGCTGCTGTTCTTCTGTAGGCTCTTACGTGTGCTAATCAAATCAAACTAAACAAAAATAGAATACAACACTGTCCTATTTGGATCAAGGTCCGAGAAGTAAGGAGTAGACTTTTTGGGGGGTTGTTGATTACGTATCGTTCTTGGAAACTTTTGGTAGCTATATACCTCCAACAATCCTTCACTTGTAAGCGAAGGAAAAAAAAAATAGTTGCATATGAGGCCAATGTACTCACTCAAGCTTGTACGACCTTTTGAGAACGGACTGAGTATGCATACGTGCCGTACCGAGTATATGCAGCACAGACCCATTGTATCCTCGAGAAGTCGTGCAGTTACTAGTATGTGCCTCATCTTCGGACGGCCTCGGAGTGGGCTTTCCGTGGCTGGCCAGCCAGCGCCCGGTGGAGAGCGGGTACCGACAACGAATTGCTTCCGATGGACTTGTAGGAGTCGTTGGTTATAGGTTATGAGCCCACACTAGCATGGCCAGATAACAAGTAGATAGCTATCCTGCTGGTGATGTAGATCTAATAGGGGTATAAATATGAAGTGGAGTGTCTTTAGTTGGAGGAGAGTAAATCTATCTATCGGCATGTAGGCCGGGTTTGTGGCAAATTACGTAGGCATAGTTCTACCTTTCTAGCATTACCATCAATATAGTTAACGGGTGAACTGTTCACTTGAAGCGATTTGAAATTACTTAAGCTAAGTGTATATATGTATTCAGGCTTTCTCATACCTATATTTACTTTCTTTAGTTATGGTTGTGGCTATAGGTTAACTGGCTAGATAATCATTTCCTTAAAAAATTCTGCCCATTTCTCACGTACCCGATCTATTTCTGCCCTTACTATAAATTTCCCAAAGCCTTTGGGTAGTAATTATCAAAGGGGTAAAATCGAGAAGATTGCAAGTGTTCACATGGGTCGAATGTAGCAGAATCACTTGCCACGATACCGTCTTTAAGATTTCGAAACTATCTAGACTCACGTCACTGAGGGGGGCTAGATGAAGCTGAATGTGCCGAGCGGTGTTAGGGCCCGATAAGATCCTACAGCCCAAGCGAGCCAACACTACCAACGAACATTCTGGGATGTTTACAGCCTAACTGGGGGGGTTTGCAGTAAGCCTCATACTGTAGATTAAAGTAACTGATCTAGACTGACTTGTCTAGACCAAAAACTCTAAAATTACTCTTGAGTAGTGCTCTTTAATGTGTCTAACCATTTCTCTCTGAGCCCTGGGTCGTTTCATGTTGCATCCTGTGTGGAAGTTATAGTATGGGGTTATGGCGGGTTCACGGCCCTCCTGTAGCCACCAAATCAAGCGATTAAAACTCGCGGCTCTGTGATACTTAAATGTTACCCCCCTGTCACCCGTTACTTGCTCTTTGTTTCATGATTGCATGGTTCGCATTATCGAGTGATACTATATGACAGGAAAGGGGCTGAGCAGCAAGTACATATATGTATTGTGTAGGCATTTATTCCGTTTAGAAGTTATTCTATAATAGAAAGCCATGTATTATTGTCTAAATACTAGTTTAATAATGCTCCGCCATCTAAACTGATTAGAAACACCCGTAGTAAAATATTGGGAAAGGAAGTGTAACTATACCTATACGTAGACGTCTGCCCCATAAACATAACGATGCGAAAATGACATAAAAGAAGAAAAATCAATTGGAACACACCGTACAATGGAAGAACATAGATTCGATCAACTTGTTATTGATTAAACCCTCATAGCTCAATTTGGTGATGTGGCAACACTACCGCTCGAAATCACACCACTATCACGCCATCAAATATCCTGTTTTCTGTTCTTCATCAATTCTGTCATCTCCATCAAGTGCCTCCTTGTCTCCAAAAATGCCACCTCTGCCCTTCTTGCTGCCATTTTTGCCTCTTCGGCAGCACACTCGGCATCACGACTTTTGCTCACAGCATCCACCATAACCCTGCTCATCTGTAGGAGCCTCTCACGTCTGGGGCTCTGCGGCTCATTGCTGGCAGCATTGATAAGGTCCATACAAACTGCAATTGGGTTCCGGTCCTTCTCATCCTTAGAAGGGCTCTTGTCGAGACTCGGGATACTGAGTGTGTAGTATCTCCCACCAAGTGCGTTGAAACCATTCTTTTCGTCGGGAGTTTGAGGAAGCTGGGCTGAAAGTCGCTTAATAAGATTTTCAACTTCATCTTGGGAGAACTGGCCGTTAGGTTGTACGGGTGAATATCTTGCTTTAGTCTTATTAGTGGCACTCCTGTGGAAGCTTCCGCTTTGTATAACTGAAGGTGACCCTCTACTGAGCCAGCTTGTAAGATTTCCAAGCGGCTTTTGCTTAGGCTTCGGTGTTTCAATAGTAGTGGAATGAGGGTACTGTTGATCGCTGTTTTTATAGGGGCGGGTATTTTCTTTCTGAAAATCAGGGTGGATAAATGAACTACCAGTACTGCGTCGACCGAACCAACTGCGGCCACCAATGGGTGTAGTCCGAGGATTGCTACCACACCCAATTCCAGTAATATCCACCAATATACTTCCTTTGATTGATTTCTTGGATTTGGTAGGAGGGTCATGTCGCTCAACCACAGTCGGGGGTATGTTTGTGGCTAGTTTGCTTATTCTATGGGAAAATTTGCTGGTATTCTTAGATGCAACAGTCGTCAATAATATGTCCTTGTTTGTGGTATCTTGAGGAGTTCTCTGCATTCTTAAAGAATCAAGACTCTTGCTGTTCTCTCGGTCTATAAAGGTAGTCTGCTCCAGTCTCCTGTTTCTAGGAAGTTGCCCTCCAGAACGAGAAGATGGTTTAGAGAGAGCTGTTAAATTACCGGAAGATTGAGTTCTAGGTGGAGAGCAGTATGTGTATTGACGGAATTTTTCCTTGGAGAGTGGACGCATATAATTCTTCTCAGTACCTAAAACACTAGTATTTCTCTGACTAGTCTCGTTTCCAGCACTAGAGGCTCTCTGGTTGCTCTTCCCGGGATTTTCCATGCCACCAGTGCTGCTAGAGTTCCTCTGATGTACATCATTAGATCTACCAATGGCTAATTTCTGGTGACTAGCGCTATAAATCGTTCGCTTTGGGGAAAGCATTGGAGTTAAGGCTTTAGGAACCTCTTTAGTATTGATTTTCTGGCCCAAAGACTTCCCCAACTCTGGCTCCTTTTTCGCTCCATCTAGGCCTCTATGGGTGGTTTCAAGGTTCTTTTTGGGTGATTTTATGGTTGAATGTTTGACTTTAGGGGTATTCTCATAAATCGAGACTCTTCGACTAGAATTCTTTGGATTTGGTATCTTTGGAGTACTGTCATGCGGATTGGGCTTTTTTATAGTGGGGTCAGACTTCTCAAGATTACCGGTAACGGGTGGACGTACTTCTAGGGTCTTTTCGTCTATCATATCAATCGACTTCATGGAGTGCATGAAACTTTTAGTACTAGAATCACTAACGGTTCTGGGTTGCTTCATACTAACCCACTCTAAAGAAACGGGAGATTTTCCCCCATAAGTATTTTTTGTAACTTCTATAAGCCTTGGTGCTCCCGGAACACATCTTACAGATGAATCTGAAAAGATACCAAGAACAAAGTTTGGAATATCTCCAGTACTATTAGTAGCTGTACTGAGGATTGTAGATGCCGCTGAATTCTCACGACGAAGGTTTTTGTCTTCGTAGATGTCTCCACCAGATCTAAAGCTGTCTCCTCTACTTGTAGAAGAGGATAGTAGGCTGGGAGTAATGCTAACTCGGTTATTGTGTCTCCCGGAATACTTAGGGCTAGAGTTCAAACTATTGTTTAGGGCAGATGGTTTAGGCCTCTTAGGAATGGTCCTCTTAGGAAATATAGGAGCTGCCGACTGTGAATATGGCGTAACGGTCTTAGAAGATGATTCGGAAGTGGTGGTTATTGCACTTTTTGTTGAAATATAACTGGATCTTGCCCCCCTTTCCATGCTCCGATGCTTATTCCGGACGGTTTTTTCACCAGCGACCCTGATATTTGGAGTTGTGTTTCTGCTTTGAAAAATCTCAAAGCTTCGACATTCTGGCTTATCAATTTTTTCGATAGTGATTTTCGATCTTGGATAATTTTTCCTTATAGTCACTGTTGGTGACAGCGGTAAGGTTCCCGTAAAGGAAGTATTTGGGGATGATCTCAATCGGGTTATCCTCAATCGCTTAGGGTCATCTAGTAAAGAGGTTGGTTCACTAGAGCACCTGCTCTTGAGAGTTCCTAACGAACCTCTTTCCTGCTCTGGGGAAGAGTGAACCTGAGGTATTTGTAGGAGAGCCTTATCCTGCCTAATATCACTACGGGGTCTTAGAATAGTACTCAGGTTGGAGTTCGATAACATAGCGTATCTCCTCTGTCTAATCACTCTAGGACTTTCGGGCTGGGAAGTTACTCCAGGGCTTCCCGGGGGGCAGGTCCCAGGTTTTCTCTGGTATAGGGACGGAAGCCGTGATATAGGCTCCTTAGTAGGAGTGTTTACAGAAGGTGACGGAATCTGTAGTCCTAATTTATTCGGGATAGGTGTAAGATAAAGACTATCATCACGCCAAATTCCTTCAACAGCCTTGTTTTCCCTCACAGGGCTTAACATTGGTGAGAATGCCTCTAGTCGGAGAGTGGCGGGTGAACCCAGTGCCGAAGGTGAAAGATAGTGGGTGGAACCGGAATTAGGAAGAGCTAAGCGAGAATATAGCCGACCATGCCCATGTCCAAGTACCGTAGAGTCAGAGTAAGGAGAACTAGAGCTATCACCATCTAAATAGTCTACACCGTTACTAGGCTCACGATCCTCATAAGTCATCTGCCACCGAGTTTGTTAGGAAGTTTATTTAGGAATTGATATGAGAGGGTGACAAATACTTGGTGACTGCGTAGTGTATTATGAGCTATGTCATTAAATCCTTTGTGATTCTCGGGGTCCTTTGGGCCAAATATGTGATCTAGGTCGACGATATCAGATAGTTCAATAGATGATTTCTCATCGAGAATACGTTTGATAGTCAAATCAGCCGTGCTTTCGGATGAGGTTGAGCGTCTATGGCTATTATTCTGAATTTTAATGCGGTATTCCATATCATAATATTTCTGCTCAAACCCCTGCAAAGTCCTCAGTGAATTTTCTCGTTTAAGACATAAAGCAATCAACGGGGAAAAACAAACATTTAAACTCATTACTACCTCAGGATCCAAGCACAATCCTCTCAGTGTTGCAAACACCTTACTAATTCTGGTATCCCTCGGCATCTCAGTGAATTCAATCTCTAGTTTGTTTTTTAGGTCTGTGAAAAGACTACCCCATTTCTTGTCACTAAGAGCCCGTGGGATCTACCTCAGTCCGACATCAGATTACCATAAGATAGTGATATAAAGAGGCTGTAGTATGGGGCTAACCAAGAGGATTGTTTTACTATCTCCGATGAAGCCATTTCTCTTGTGTTTACTGTGGCTATTGGAAGATGGACTAGTTCGGGGGTTATTCAACATTGTGATACTCTGTTATTATCTGTATTGTTCTTTTGATATCAATAGAGAGACTAGGATATCTAGTATTGCTGTCTTATAAGGGTACGATGGCGTATGTAGAACAAGCGGGTGAGAGATAAGGAAAGGATAGTCTGGTTTTATTCGTACCTATTCCCCTATACTAGCGGTCCTGACTGAACGAGTAATAAACCCTGATACAATGATTACACTCAGGCAAAAACTAAACGTAGGGTAGTGGGTGAAGAAGGGGGTAAGGGAAAAAAAAGGCTAAGCTGGAGCAAATATATCAACGGGGTAACTTGTGTATGATAAGAGAGAAAGTAAGGGTGATAGGTGGCTACACCGTGGGACTGGATAGGGAATGAGGGGGACGGAGATGGAGGGGTAGAGGAAAGGAGATAGGAGGAAGAGGAATAAGGAGGAGGTTGGACTAGATATCAAATAGGCACACTATATGAAGTCACTAGTACAGCATGCTGAGCTAACGGGACACTAGGTGGGTTGCCAACGAACCATCATTGGAAATTACATGTACATGTAGGATAGCATAGCATATGGGTATATGTATTACCGATAGGCGCAAACTTAATGATTCTGTTTCTAGGCTTGAGAAGGGCAATATATAGCTCTTTCTCACTTCCTCCCTTCTAGAACTGAATGATAAAATAACTGGGAGAGTAAACTAAATTATATAATATCACTCGAATTGGAAATAAGTAGTCTAGAGTGAGTGTAACAAGCACCAATAAAAATTACCGAAATTTTTGTATAAAGATCCTCGTTAACCTCGTGTCTAAGAATTCTCAAAGGCCCCAAGATTCAAGAAACTGTAAACCCACTTGCATTTAGAACATCTCAGGTACCTCTATTTCCTATGAACCCCGGTCTCAAAAAGCCAACCCAGACCCCAACCCTCCTAGATCTTTATTTCTAATCGCTAAAGGTTTATTCTCCTCTGTCGCAATAACTCTTACTACATCCGGTACCGCATCTGCCTGCCTCATTTTCCAGGCTTCTTTCCTCTCAATACTCCCATCTGGGCCAGGATCTTCTCCATAGCTTGGAACATCACTCGAGATCTTCTCAACAACGATAGTGGGAGCTCTGCTTCTCATTTTACGCGCTGGCTCATCTCCACCTTCTATGGAGGTAGTGGTTGTGTTAGCGGGGCCAGGGACAACTAGAAGTGACTCGGCATATTTAGTAGTGGCCTTTTCGGAGGGTGGGGCTTCATCAATGGCGGTTGCGGCTTCTTGTGAACGGATTTTGGCGAGGATTTCGGGGTAGTGTTTGGCGCCGACATCAGGGTGAGACTAGAACCAACGGAATTAGTACTTATGCATTCGAGGGCATATATGAGATAGGGTAGGTGATCGAATAGTAAGAAAGTCCCATGCTAAAATCTTGTTTTGTAGATATTTCTTTGTGTCGGTTCATGTAAAAGAAAGGATCATATACCCTAACACGATTCACAAGTATTGAATCCCCTAGTAAACCAAAGGTGCCGATACTAGGGCTCATCTCTGCATCCCCATTCACGATCTCTCTCTTCAACTTCTTTACTTCATCTGGAATATCCATACTCTCATACCTCTGATCATAGCTCACGCCTTGAAAAAAGGGAATCGAGAACCTTGAACCCTCTCCTGCTTTTGGAGAAATCACACGGTGGGTCGTGGCGACACATACACCCCCTGTAATTGCCTCGAGTCCTTTCCCCATTGCCACTACGAATGTGCCTGCAATGGGGGGACAATCAATCCATGTTCCCGAAGAGTTCTGAACCTGTAACCCACTGTGGGGGGGTACTTGGAGGAGATATGAGGAGAGATCTGAGTCTGTGTATTGGTTAGTAGAGTATTTTTAGGGGGTGAGAATCCGTGAAAGCAAACCTTTATGTGGTCCAACTATATCGGACGTAAATCGTCAGTACTATAGAATATCACCGTACTAGTAAACCCTCTCTAGAATAAAAAAAGAAAACTAGGGTAATCACACAAACCTCCAAACCCTCCCTCGCTCTCCCTATCTATCTTGTCTTTTAGCTCCTCAGCATCCGGATACCTAACTACCTTCAAACGGTCCTGTCTTCTCGTCCCACTAGCACTCTCACTGCCCTCATAATACTTTACAAACGCGTCTTTTTCTAGTCCGATTGCTTCGGCAACCAAACTCAAATACCCCTCTGAGAGGTCTCCCATCGCGTCCATAAATTTCGTGTACGTCTCTTTAAACTTAGGAAGAAGAGACTCAGAAGGCCATTGGTTGGGGCCTCTGAGCCAGCGGTAGCGAGGCTCATCATTACCGGGGACGGAAAGTTCGGTGCTGATGTCTATCTGTTCACGCCAGTCGGTCGCTTTTTTTGTTCTAGATTTTACCTTAGATCAGTGATTGTAGGGGTTTAACAACGGAGTGATAATGTGTGAGGAAGGGGATCAATGATGTGGGCGAACTGAGCAGGGATGATGATGCCGTACATTTCGTTTCCCAAGCGACTGTATCCAACAAAGTGTGGAGCTACAACACCGGGCCTCGGGGGTCAGCAACAGCATCGATTTCTAAAACACCCCGGCGCAGGTGAAGGGGTTTCATCATATTCTGGAACTTGGAGTCTAAAGCTTGATAGTTTGACAACACCACAATTGATTGCAACATTATTTATTTCATAGGGCAGGGGGTAAAAAAGAGGAAGAGCCCATCCAGGACAAAACACAAACTCACAGTTCTTCATCTCCAGCCGTAATTTCTCATCCTCTGGCAAATCGAAGAAAGCCTTCCCGAGCCTTATAACCTCCTCCACGAGTTCTTCATCAATCCCCGTGTTCTTGATGTAGAGAAAACCCACTTCAAGGAGTGCATGCTTCAATTCGTCTAGAAAGGCTGGTTTGGTTTCTTCGGATTTGGAGAGGGAGTAGTCTAATACTGGGACCGCTGTGAAAGCAGACATGATTGCTCGTTTGGATCGCTTGTCAAAATAAAATTGTTTGTATTCGGTTTTCTTGTCCGGTATTTTCACCAACGAGGATTGCGGAGGGTGTCCCGATAGATGGGGAGTGGGGAGTTTATACTTGATATAGATTGATTGTTACTAGTTATAGAATCCTGTAGTTCTTACTAGTAAGTCCTTCCTCTTCCCCTCACTTGTCCAAAAAGAAAGGATAGCATAGCCCGCTGTTGCTGACTTGTCACTGGTGGGCAGCTCCGCCGCCTCTGTGAGGGGTCTCGATCTTAGTGTTCCTTGATCTCTGTGTGCCCACCTCCGGGTACCGAGCCCTAACCCTGAGCCGATGCTTATCAGCCACAAGAATCAGCCACACTCAAGGTTCTATCAATGATCAAACCAGGGGAAGCTGTTTCAAAGTTTGAATCTCCGGTGATCTCTGCTGCTGCGAATATTTCTGTATCGTACTTTTCATCGGAGACTCTAACTAATAATGTTAAATATATATATAAACTGCTGGTCTAGAATTTCTATGGACCTTTTATATGTTGTCCAATTGCTAAGTTTCTGGTTTTGTTTAGAGCTCGTGGGAGCGGTATATCCTTGCCCCCCAAACTCGTCAAGTTCGACCCGTCAAGATATTCTACACCGAAGGCACTATTGATACTTCCTATAAGCCGGGCAGCACTATTCTTCGAGGGCAAGGTGTACTCGTAGCTTTTGGGTTTGCCCAGAAGACTGCTGGCAGGTATGTCCCCAAGTGTCAATGATCACCCAACTAGCACTAGCTAATATTTGGACCCTAAAATAAACCTTACAACAGATTCCTCTCTCACTTATTTGAACTAATCTATTGGCATCGCATTTTCCGAATCTCCCCTTCATATTGAACTTTACTGACGGCACTGGCGACCGCATCGGGCGCGACCTCTCCTATTTTCTCCCGTTATTCAACGCCACTACTAGTGTCTCGCCCGACCATATACGTGGTGCTTTTAAATATTTCACTTATTCATCCATTCCCCATTGAACCCCAAATCTAGCAAAGTTGCCCTAGCCTTTCGTACAACGACCAAACAGAACGCAGTCATAGCTGCAATACTCGGGGGTCGAGCAGATACAGTCCAGAATGATACAGTAGCATTGAGTAATTTCTGAATTGATTATACAGTGTTTCCGTCACATGAAGCCAAAAGCGATATGCAGGATACTTCTACTCCTCTGATAACCTCTTAAACAGGGTTAGAATGGTCTATGCAAGTGATATGACGATCGTAGTCCCAGGTATCGCAGTACATACGATTTAGTGACTGTAAATAACGCATTGGATACATTGTTTGAGCACTACTATCATCTGCTAATGAGGGTGGATTGGGGAGTCGAAGGGTGAGCTTGCCATATGCAGGGCCACCGATGGGAGGGATAAGGGGGTTCTCGGATATATATCATCTACATAAACTTCTAGGAGTGTATTATTATGTACTGTTTTGGGGGATGTGGATTATTTGAAGCATATCTGGGGGAAATATGTTTATTCGCTGCAGTATTCGTTGGATAATGTTGATAATAGCACAGGTTGACCTAACCCTAACCTCAATTCAATTTTTAACTGACGATTTGGGGGGTATGCGGCCTCTGGTAGCGACTGGCTGGCGCCTAGAATAGGGAAGGAGAATATCGGACCGTAGAGTATCTTTTCAAGATGCTGTTTGGAAGTGTGAAGCTCGCGGAATAGCCCTCTAAAATATTTCCTTTAGAATTTGTGACTCTTTAAAAAATCGCTGGGGTAAATACGGAGCGCCGGCTGTTGGGGTCACAAATACAATATCCCCCCTTCGTGTCCTCCTTCGAACTTTAGGCTCACGCGCTCATAAATATAACAAATGTTCTCGTTTATCCTCGGAATTAGTGGGGGTATATTCTCGGTGTGTTTGGCTTCACAAGTAGTACCTTTATTGAAGACTTTAGTATAGACGAGTCAATAGAGTACCCTGCATACACCTTCACAACAAGTAACAGCCATGCATATGGGTGATCTGCTGGCCCTGCTTCGGTCCTCACAGAGTTCGTGCTAGGTATAAAGCTGTTGTCACCAGTGGGCAAACATGACGTATTAATCTGTAGCCAGGGGATTTGGAGACTGTCGTGGGTGAGCTAGAGACGGGGTTAGAGAAGCTCGTGGTGAAGTATAGTCGGGATGATGAGGCGGAGACATAATTAGAGATTGAGACACAAATGTAACGAGAGAAATAGTAGGGTTGTTGGATGGGAAAGTTATTGTTGAAGACGGGACAGGGGTAAATGGAGGAAGGTTGGGGGTAGTGACAAGGGAGTGTGGGGGCGGAAGAAGCAGTGAAGGGTGCGAGGACTACATGTAAGCTTCTGGGCTGGATGGCAAGCGCACTGGGGATGCTTGGAGTGATTAGAGAATGATTTGGACTGTGTGATTATAGCTCTAGAGTTCTACTATTCGTGGGTGTAAAACAGGTTTTACATTTATATACTCATATTATCACTCGGTGTTGGTACATGTAGTTCTTGACGAGACAAAAAAGCCGAACCTACATATTATAGTACATTTGAGTATCTCTGGTAACACCCACAAAGAACAAAACGTGACTACTGTACTCGTTGTCTTAACTGGCAATACCTACCTCCATTTTACCTACCCAAATATCCCAGCAATATCTGAAATATCTAGTAACCCTGTCAGCTTTTCATGTCAATCACCCAACATAATCATCTCTTTGGTATAGGCTCATGCTACCGAGGATATCCTGCAAGCTTGGAGTATCTTACTATTATATCGGCCATAAAAAGCTTTAATTTCTTTTTTCCAAGACTTGAAATACCTAGCGGGTTCGTTGATGACGACATCTGAGAAGTCTTATAGTCATCAAGTAAGAAGTTTCAAATGAAACGGAAGCAATAGGTGGAGCCTTATTTGTTTTAGATACAGACCTTACAAAACTGACACATGTCGACCAGAGACGGTAACACGGACCGGCAGGCTGCACATAGGTTTCACATCGAAACACCAGACAAGGCTTGCGGGTAGGCACCAATCAAACTATAGCTAATTCCGGTGCTTAAAGGGCAATGGCTAGTTTACTTTGTCTAAAAAATGCACAAAATCAACTATTCCTAATTTTGGGACCTTATCCTGTAATATCTTAAAGGACAGGCCCAATTAATTCCTGTCTTGCAAGTCGATCAAAGAGGTAACCTCCACATAAGGTCACACAACAGATACATAACTCAATCCCGGTATCCTTTTTGGCACCACGCAAAGCCAGTGTCTCTTGACCCCACCTAGTAACTATAAGTAACGGCTAACTAAAAGTGTATGTGGGGAGCCAGGACATACTTCAGATACGTAAACCGCAACCCTCTAAACTCTCTCGAAAGTGAGAATATGAGTATAAGAATTGGGATAGTAAGTCCAGCAAAGATCCAGTACTTTATCCATGGCTTACTATCCTGAATGCTTAGCATTGTTGCAATCGAGCTAATCGGTACAAAGACAAACGCAAGCATCGTCAGCCGCTTCATCGCCTCCGTCTGTACAAACGTCTTCTGGGCCTCCTCGACCGAGTTCTTCGCTAAGAACGTAGGTATGTTGCTATCAGCCCTCGAAACTATTTTTCCAAAGGAGGAAATGAGGTTCAGTGCATCTTTAAGGCGATTTTCTAGAACAAATATTGTGTGCTCTAGCTTTCCTTCAAAACGGATAGCATGCTTTCGTAGCTTAAGGGATTGAATCAAGAGATCTGACTCAGTGGTAGTGCTGCTCCAGGCACCACGAGCTACTTGGTCTTCGAGATGGTACATCCCCCGGTCCAAGATATCGGCCACGAGAGCCCAATTTGACATGATAGCACGGAGAGGTAGCTCTAATGGTGTGTTGTTGGGGAGAGACCATGTACAAATGGGATAATATTGAAGGTATACAGATGGTACCTAACCTTCTTTTGAACTATTCATTTTCCTGACCAACTACCACCCGTGATCTTCTTTCTTGGTGACAATGACGACCTCACCTTTAGTAAGAGATATGTTATTTGAATCCTGACTTTGAACTTCAGTATTGCTGCTGGAATAGGGGGAGGAACTGTTGGTGGATGGTATGGGATTTGGGAAGAATTAGTCAATGGAGCTTCGGTGTGGTTATTTTTACTGATTACGGGAGATATAGGTCGATTTTTGACGTTGGCTCTTGTTTTCTGTAGCTGATTTGATAAAAGTTCAAGTATATGACTTGCTGTTTCACCCCTCAGCGAGGTCTAAAATTGCGGGTGTTCTTGGGATTTTTCCTTTGCTATTTCCTTAGGTATAGGCATTCTTAGCTCTTCTGAGATATCCGGCTTCTCCGACTTGCCTATGTATGCTGGCCGCTGACGGAAGTTACGAATGCCACGATATAATGAAGGAGGCCGAATAGGAAGTACAGGATCAAACAGATAAATCCTAGGACTTTGTATAAGCCTAAAACAAATAAGTTGGCTTTCAAGGGGTCCTGCACTCACCCGTCCAAAGATCTTCAGCGCCAAAAGAAGTTTTAGTCACCACTTCCTCTAAAAATACCTCTGTTGCATAAATCCCTCGGGGAATATAAGGCCTCCAAAGGTTGGAATAATGTCACCGCATCGCCTCCATCTCTGGATTCCCTGGCCAGTGATACGCGCGCCTGAATCGAAATTGGTGGAAATCCTGCCTCAAAGTACTGGATGACAAAGGATGTGGAACATAGCCTGCTTTTGAAGAATATGGTGTAGAATAGCCCTGGTAATACCTCCACCAGCTATTCGGATGCTGTGCAAAAAACTCTGGATCCAGCATAAATACACCCCCTAGTGTTTCGATCATCTTTGCCAAAAGATCTTTAATAAGGAAAAGCCTTGCTATTACACTATCTGGTCGAGGCTCGTTTAAAAATTGCTCGAACCCATCAATATCTTTGAATTTGTACTCTACTGTGCTTGTGGGGGTCGAGTTTGTCAAAGGAAGTGTCTCAGTAGCGACATCGATGACTCTCACATTGGTTTTGAATATCCTAGACTGGAGTGGTGTGGGTGTGTGCTTGAGATTCATGGACATGAAGTCTTCGACAATTCGAAGGTGTGGCCACTGAGAAACAAGACTGTTGATATACTTCTCGTATGGTCCTGGGATCGCCTCCGGGGTTTGTGAAAACTTCATGGTATCTTTTTTTTGGTCCACTTATTGGTCTTTTTTTCTGTGCATGAGTGAGGGTTTTCTGGTGCGGTGAGTTTGTAGTCTGTATAAAATTGTTTGTAAACTAGGCAGGCAGCTGCGCTAGTTAAATAAACATCCGGCTGCTTTCCGGTGGGTTCACAGGTAAGGATAAATACAAAGGCCCTGTTGTGTTACTGACTCATCAAAATATGCTATTGTTACACTGACAAGCACCTTCGAGAGCTAATGCAGTTACCTAATATCGACTCAATTGTGCTTAACTCTTGGGAATTGAATTTATAGTCGTAAATCTTTGGGGAATGGAGTACGGGGGCAATAAAAGTGACCGTATAGGTGGACCAAGGTGGACCAAGGTGGGATATCTTCCGTTTCATTCAACTATCCCCATTAAGGATAATCAGTAAGCGTGGTGGTATTTTTTTTACGAGGGAAATGAACATTTAATCCGGACAGTGTTTGACAAATAGAATTGTTATTTCGATGGTATCGATACAAGTGTGCGGTAAACCGGAAATAATAAGAAAAAAGAAGGAAATAATTAAAGAAGGGCGGGATAAAGTATTCTAAGAGATAAAGAAGCAGTCAAGTTTGTTTTAAAGAGCTAAGCCGAACAATCATTCTATTAAGGCGCTAGAACGGGTAAACTGCTTACATTAGCGATTTGAAGGTTGAGTCAGGACTGAAAGCGACTGGGGAACTTACAAACCTGGATATGTTCGAGTAAGGCTAGTAATATTTCCGAAGCGCTGGTAGGTAGATTATCATAGACGGGTGTGTTTCTATGTTTTCCTTATGTGAGTGCAAGAACCAAAAGCCTATCCGCAAATAATAAGGGACTTACAAGTATACACCCCAGTTGAGACAAGTATAGCCTCGGCTCGGTACTTTCTTTACCGTGGGAATCCTATTGATAGTAGGCAATTCGTCAGAACCACAAAACAAGCGAGAGGAAACATTATAGCCCGAATAAAAAAGACAAGCACTCACCCACGGAGCCCTCGCTCGCCTAGCATCCCCCAAGCATCTCTTCGTCGTCGTCTCCTACCGCACCACTGCTGTCCGTTTTCTCCAGGTCGCTCCTTCCCTCAAGCATCTCTTCGTCGTCTCCTACCACACCACTACTGTCCGTTTTTTCCAGGTCGCTCCTTCCCCCAGGCCCTAACTGGACTGTGGGAGCATAGCCAGTAACGCTACACCCCTCGTGAGCTGCAAGTGCTACTACATTCGGGTCCTGGGCCCGACCTCCGCGCATAAATGTTTCCATCCCGTTGTTGCGGTTCTCTGGTACGGAGTTTATCTGGGAGAGAGATAATTTTTCGCTAGAGTGGTCCCCAATGGAGATGCCTATCTCTGCTATAGGTATAGCATTGAGTCCCCGATCGATATTTTCGAGTAGTTTCTTAAGGAACTCATGGTGGTGTAAAATGTTATTGGCTGGGGCAGGGGTTGAACGGGCGCATTGGACTCCAGCGCTCAAGGGTTTAAGATTATGAAGGTTTTGAGATTTTGAGGTTCTTTTTTGTGGAGACATTTCGTTTAGGTTGGGGGGAATTGGACAAGATAAAGATGGGTTCTGGTGTATGAAGGACTAGTAGGTTGTGGAATTGGGTTGATTTAGCAGGTCTCTTGGGGAGGTCGAGGTGAATCTTATATATGTAAATACAGGAGACTATCCTAACGGGCTGATACACTGGCCACTGCATGGTAGGGAGTGTTGGCTACATGCAGAAGAATGGTTGTGCCTTAATCCCGAGGGCAGTCGCAGCCTCGCTCACAACCCTTAGAATTAGAACTGAACCTCTCGACCCATTTCGGTTTAGAAGAGGACCATTCGGTTATCGAGCAACAGAAGGAGATTGATTTCTCGCAACGATACCTAAGTCGTTGATGTACTTGTATCACTACAGAGGACTATGTCTTTATCTATAGGTTAATACCCACATTCAATTCTAGCATTCTTTAACTTTGATAGTAATACGAAAAAAGTTGGATTGCGATAGATTTTTCTATAGAAAATTAAAGTCCTAGGGTGCTTATCAGGCGCCAAGAAACCCATGCAAGCTATAATATCTGGAAGCTAGTCGCTAGAAAATCGATGTAGGGGAAGTTCTACTAATTGGGTACTAAAAAGAGAGAGAAAAAAGAAAGAAAGAAAGAAAGAAAGAAAAATTGTTCCCATAACCTTCTGGACCAGTGTTACACTGAACGACACCACACTCTGGAGCTTGGCAGACCTCATGACCCGCATATACAAAAAAAAACCATACCTACATGTAATCTACAGTCTATACGGTACGCAGGCCCAGCTCATGAGTTCACAAGTATCAGCCATTTAGGTATCAGATCAACCTCCAGAGCTCACAAAACTATAGCTCAGGTAGTCTTTAGGTAAGCATCTAGTACCATAAAAAAGTACTAGTAGACTGCCTGAGAGCACTGGAACTTGGTTTCTGGGCCCCTTCTTTTCTTTTCTTTCGGGGGGAGTGACTGCGCCTGTTTCAAGTGCAGGTTAACCTTGCGTTTTCACACACACAAATCATTCGGGTGGACTCTCAAAGGAGTCTCCCAGAGGCTCTATTTCCCTACTTTATGCAACAAAGGACTAGAAGCGTGGCTGTCGTAGGTGTAGTCATCGTGATATGTGGCCCTGTAGGAGTATGATATGTTTTGCTTGCATTTCTAAAGCAGTAGCAAAAACTATACTCATCATCTACGAATGAGTGGGTAGCATGCTGGGTAGCGGCATTGAGCGTATGAGCACATGATCACATCTAATAGAATAAAGCTACTCAGCTATGGCATAGACCGCCTTAGAAATGATTGTGCTGATTGTTTCCTGCGCGGCAGCGTCCAACATGCAGCACCTACATTCACATGCACAATACTTTTCTTGTGGAACTACATATATACACAAGGCGTTCCAGAAGGCGTTCAGACGTAGTGTATATGCATCATAGTACGTGGAAAAAATGACAGAATGACATTATCAGATCGCCTTAATCGCTCTCTCCAGTACTACTCCGTATGAGTATACCTTTTGTTAGTTTCTCCTTTTCGTCCGCCTTGCACTAGAACTGAATTAGACTAGTCGGTCAATCCAGCTCCATATCCATAGCAGGTATAACTGGCCTAGGGTCGGAATACCTCAAATGATGCAATCCCAATTCAACCTCAGTAAAGCCTCCATAAATAATGCTCAAGGTATCAATTTGACTCAATTCCTAAAATGGGAAGTACAGCCCATCATTTTTGTCTAAATAGCCTCTATAATACTTTCGCCGAGAGAAAAATAACGATTATACTGTAGCGGATGTTGGGAAATAGTGGAGTGTGACTGATTACTGGGTAGACCTATCTATAGAGACATGCTTAATTCAAGACATAGTGCTTCTATATACTACTGAAAGGCTTAAAAGTACCATATAAACACGTAAATTATATTTATCAGATTTATGTATTGGTTCTAGAGAAAGTTAGTCAAGCTACTGGAAAACGTGAATAACGTTTTGCGGGGAAAAATGTTGCGTTCCAGACCATGTACCAAATAAGCACTTAATATTATACTATACTCACTATTCGTCTATTCATCTACTCGTACCAATGCTATCAAGATCCAGTCTCGCCTAATACATTTCTAGGAAATCTTTAATTCTAAACCCGGGATCATATAGCATGCATGGGGAGTAATGGTGCCTCTAAATTCACGTTTATCCTATATAACCTGCTAAACGATATTTGAAAGTATACTTTCTGGGAATTGGTAGACGGGTTTTAGAGAAGTTAACTTCTCTTCCGTGCGTGGAAGAAAATTATGTCTAATAATAAGTATGAGTACATCTAACTAGTATAAATTATAACGCTAGGGTTATGTATGATGGAAGTGCTAGTTTTTGTTATCCATCGCACTATAACTTTTATCACTACATGTATCCATCGCCTATCCACAGTAATTTTGTGACCCCATCTCAAAGGTCTTTGGTAAATTCCTTGGGCAGAGGAGATCTGGTTTAGAGCTGTCTGGGGTAACTGTTAGTGTAGCAGATGCAAGGGTTTAGAGGCTCTTGAAACAGGTTTTGGAGCCGATGGGGGGTTCTGGGACTACTTTCCATTACCGAAAGTAGGTATATGTGTGGCTCACTAAACAGGCCCCTCAATACTACAAGATGCGACCCTTGGAAAAATCACCTAGAGCTACCCTTGTGAGTTTCATCTATCTACTATGGTATCGTGAGGCTATGTTTATTTTGATCAGGACTAGCCGTTATTATCATGCTACAAAACTCAGTCAGGCTATATGACTTTTTGAGGGGAGCTTGGTGGGGGGGGGGGTGAGTAGTGTACGGTAATTTTGGAAGAGGGGAATGTATGTGAACGCTGTCTGTTAGAGCCGCAGCGCAAGCGGAGATGCAGGCTGACATACGTAACATGTCATGAATTCCGCTCCAGATTCCCGGTCCGCCGGTTCGCCTGATCCCCAGGTAGTTAAGGTTCCCAAACACATAATTGGGCAATTGGGGAGCAGATGTGTCGGAATCTTATTTACCATTGAAGTTCAGTGAGTGACCCAGCATAAGCATAGGAATCCAGTGCTAAATTGCACGATCCAAAAATTCAAAATTACTGGCCATAGACTTTACTGCGCGCACCATTAAGTGGAAGTATCAATGTACTGGACGTACGTGGGCATACACTTGTGGCACATATACTAACCGAGCCATTAGATAGACCTACGACAGTGCTCTATAATACTACGATAATAATTCAACCTTCCATGCAAGAAAGGTGTACCCGGTAAGCCTTGCATTAGCGCATACCTGGTCTGTGCATTATTTCTTCTAGAACTTTACTAAGAAAGGCATTGAGAATCAACAGTGGTATTGTGCGCAGCTCAGAAAATTTTTACACCTAGCCGAAACTAGAATTATGATTGTAAAACAATGAGTTGTCCAGGTAGGTACTGCTGTTTTTTTAGTCTAGCTGGCTGGCAGTCCATTCTTCCCTCCTACTCCGAGAATTCACGGCAGTAAAAAAGATGACATCAGAGCCCTCAACTATAGCATTGTGAATCGAACACCTTTGATTGCGTGTAGTTGCTATGGCTTCTAATTGATGTATGCAGTCTCCACAATGCAGGAACGATTTCTTCTCGGCCCTCTCTCCGAAGAATGAAGATGGGGGGCCCGATGTAATGGGGAGTATTGTCTGCAGGAACGTCTCTGAACTCGTTGGCACAATATTCATACCTATTACACAAATTTTAGTGCGTATGCATGTAAGGTTTTCAATCGGGCCACTCGTAGCATTCAAACCAGGAGAGGACTTGTATATTATGCAGCCGCATGCATATACGGGCATTATATATATCAACAAGTTGAAAAATTTCCCGCCCATACCAAGTGGCAATTGGTTGGGAACGGCCCAGCAAACGCATAGCGCAGGAGCCATAGCTAGGCCCCTTCACAAAAAATTACCACCGGAATTGGAGTACCGTATTATTTAAGAAAATTCGTTCCGCTGCGCCGGCAGGGATTAAATTAGTCCTAACCAAAGAAAAGCTGCCTTTTTGGTATCCTAGATGTCAAATCTGCAGGTTTTGGTGCAAAGAACCGGCCCCTGCTGTAGCGGGGCGGGCCCTCAAATGATACGGTATTGGGGCATTGGACTAAAAGATAACCGACAAAAAAAAAAACTTTAAATATGCCTAATGTCAAATAAGGCTCATTGACAGTATTTATGGAAATAGAAATTTAAAAGCGCCTAGCTACGTACGTCGTGATAGTAAAATCAAGCCCTTTGATAATCAGACAGCGAAGTCAACATTATAGAAATCCACAGCTGAGATTTCAACATGCAGCAGAAGTAGTGAGTTGTTCTGTTGGATTCTTGACTTGATCTCTATAATTATCTAAACGCATCGACTGTGCCGCTCACCACATCCTTCCTACCTACCACCAAATACTATACCAAACCCCCAATAAAGGTTCGTGTGCTTGACAACACATACTGAAACGCATAGTTTGAATGTCAAGAATTGAAAAACATTTATATGTGCTATTCATTGGTGCTTGTGATATCAGGCCTTCTTTCAAAAATCGTGACATTACACTTAGGCTATTGCGTTTGTTTATGAGTTGGCCCCCTTAGAACTGAAATTAACTGTTTGATATCAACCCCGATATGTTTGAGAGTTGATAGCAGGTCAATCAACTATCTACGCGTATGTCCGGGCTGTGCAGCTTAGTACGTGTCTATGCAAGACCACCCTCATGCCGTGATAGTCGACACTATTTATCATTTACTTGTCTCTGCTTATTATGCTTATTAGCATATGGGGTAAGGTTTTCAAGACGTCCAGACACAGCAGCAAAGCTCCGAAACACCTTTTGGCGGTACTCTTACTGTTCCAACGTCACCTCCCCCTCCTCCATGCTAGTACTCCCGCAAACACCACACCTCCCACCGTTTGTTCATTAGTCTGATATACATCTCCTCCTGATTACTGATCGTGTACTAGATCAGTGACCCTCGTAAGCTGTAGTTTTGACCCCATTACGGGAGCTTGCGCGAAAGAGTGGTTAAGGCCCACTAGTATGGCGTGGGCTACGCTGGACGTCGTATTCAGATGTTCATCCCTACAGCGGTGGAAAATCCTTGCCCTGCATGTTGGTTGAGGCTCTTCTAGGTCACATGACCTGCAACTAATTGTGTGTGCCGTCTAATTTAGAGATAAATAAAACCTCATCGGTAAGAGCTTACTGTTTCAAGTCTTAACCCGGTGCGGACTGTATGTTTCAAAACTCAGTCGTCGAGTCGGGTGAAGTCTGCCTGTATGACGACTTCGATCGCGATCGGATACCGAGGGTCCGGGAAATAAGAATCCGGAAATAAGAATCCGAAACACTCCCAAGCAAAAGATGAGCCGTTACCAGCAAAAAAAAATTCTTTGCTTTACTCCAACTATTGCCAGCAAGACCAGCACAACCAGGTCGTTCAGTGAACAGGGCTGCCCCCCCGGAGCACCACAGAAGTCCCTGTTGCGCCAACCTATTCAGATGCTAATCGGTCATTGCTTTCAAGGCCGACAACGGCCCTGTATCGTGCCTTATGCCATGCAGACAATGCCCCTCCTTGAATCTGTAGAAATTATTCTAGGAGTACACGACTACAAGCGACTGAAAACCAATTCACTGTGCGTACATGTATGTTGTCGTAGCAATGGAGTGCTTACCGCATGGTGCTAAATGTTTCGGGTGAAACTTTTCGGATATCTTCAAGAGAAATGCGCAGGAGTGCAAGATGACGCAGTGGCTTGAGAGTTGGTGGCCCATATGAGACATACATGCGAAGTGCTTTTACGACCTTCTGAATAGCGTTATACGCTGCTTGAATAACTTCGATCGATCTTCCAAGTGATGACCTGCACTGAAACTACATGTAATTTGCCGGGCGTAAAATTTTTGGCTCGGGTAATAGCGAAATAAAAAGCAATTCTAGATACAATAGCAAAATTCCTTCTAGCGACGTAGAAATTTTATTTTTTTACTTGGGCTACTCAAAAAGTCAGTCTCAAGCTGTCAACTTTCTGTGTGCGCAGTTCTAAGCTGGCGGGGCTGCCCGAGTCAAGCTTTTCTATGGATAGGTATAATCATGAAGAGATGAACTGGAATGGCCAGAGCACCTGCAAAGTCACATTGTTAAAGCTTTGCGTAAAGTAAGTCACAATAAGTACCGTAGCCTAACTGTTCACCCCGCAACAACGTGCGTTTGTGCACCGTGCCACATATCTGCCGCTCATGTGGCCTGTTACACAAGACCTTGTGCCTAGCCCAACGGCTGCTTTGCTGCGCATCATCGTAGCATAAGCCCTTACCAAAATACATGTATCCCTACAATGTTGTCGTCATTAGTCATTTTCACTCCCACAGTGCTAGAAATGAGTTTCCTTCTACATACAACTCCCCGAATCATCGAAAGAACGCCCTAGAGCTAGTTGATTAATACATATACCCTCCACAGGAGAAATTCTGATAGGGTTTCCACGGAGATGGGTGACCTGGTAGCGGTAAGTGCTCTCAAAGGCACTATGGTTCACAGGAAGGAATTTAATGGAACCACCACCAGGGAATACAAGGCGGATTGTAGGAACTTCCGTTAGGACTAAGTTTCAAATGGAAACATGCATACTCTACCCGTAATGTTGCCTTGTCCAGCACCGTGTACGACCAAGGCTGAGAAAGTAGAGTCCTCTCAAAATCGCCCGTACATAGACGGAGGAGGAGGCTCCGTAAAGAAAGCAAAGATGAAGTGGCGAGGGAAAAAAACACCTACCTAGCCGGTATTCTCCGTATATTCTCAGTAATCTCCACAGCACGGCGATTCCGTACGCTCACAGAGCTAAAGGCGATGGAAAAACAAAACTCGCCGAATATTTAGGTCAAATTAGCACCTCTACAGTAATTCGGTGATCAGAAAGACTGAGAGACGCTATGAACTCATGCTTGTCGAAAATTGTCATCTATTTGCACACAAATCACAATTTCTCAGTCCTTGCCAGCAGGTTGGGAGGGTACACAGTTCCATCTATGGCTTTTCCTAAGCCCATTCTGCAGCATCAAAGGCTTCTGTATAAGAAATCAGTCAATTAATAGATCGGTTCAGTATCTACAGCAGCTCGATATCCTGTTACAGAAACGAGGGATTTGAAATTGAAGGGTTTGTTGGTCTTTCAAGTTCCCAGCGAACATCCTAGTCGTAAGCACTAGTCACTAAACATACGATAATCTTATCGCTCGGCTCAAAATCCTCGTGGCGTACTGCGAGAGGAAAACCCAAGAATTGCTTTTCTAAAGTAGACCGATGATCACCAAGAATAGCAGCAATATCGAAAGGACATGCATTTTCTATGAGAAGAGGCTGTTAACGGTATTGTGTAAAATTATTTTATATCATCTATGACTAAACATCAATCATGCGCACAGTACAGCAATAGGGAACTTGAGTTTACAAAAGCAAATAGCTCTACCAATTATAACTCCTAAATCAATAAAGCTATAGGTGCTAAATGGCACGAATGATGATATGATGCAACGGTCCCTAGAGGCATGTGGTTTTATTATGAATGGAATCAAAATCTCCTGTTAGTGCAATCATTGTACTACAATTAATGACTTTGGCTTAGGACCACTGAGCACTGAGAGTGTAAGAGCAGCTAATGCTACGGTCCGATCTTTCAATAGACTTAAGCTAGGTACCAAAAATTACTTCTATATCTTAGGTACTCGCATCTATAGCAGTAGTACTAACTACCAAGGTAAGTTAGTAGTAAGTTCGGACATAGATATCGCCCTTAAACTTCGACCAATATGTTGTGGATTCCTCAGATATAGTCTAGCCTCAGAAGTAGTGCCTTAGAAGTCTCCTTGGATATCTCTTATATATGAGAATATTCATAAGAATAAAGCTACTAGAATATTACACCCTAGATTTATGCTTTTTTTTGTACGTAGTAATATACTACATATATCACCATAGGGAAATCGAGATATTCTTGGAATAATTTATATCGCCGAGAGTGTCGGAGTAATCTAGTGATAAAGTCTCTATTAGAGACAGTTTAATTGGGCACAAAACTTGTAATATGCGAGTTTTAACTATAGTTCAATGTGTTGAGTCAGTTTTTTAGATAAATTAGATAGACCATAATATATGGTTGAATCATGAGACCAGCTTAGCTAGTAATTTTAAAAAAAACGAGAAAAAATATCTCCATATAAGAACCCCTTAGAAAAGGGACTTGAGGCTGACGGGCCATGTTGGATAGCATTATATATCCAAGATTTTTTTTATCATATTCTGGCCGGATTTCCCATTTAGAGTCGCCTCGCACCTGTAGTAGTGATATTTACCTTGTATTAGTAGTATATAACAGTGATGTGCTATGTATGCTAACTCTCTCATAAGCGTGTCTCACGCGCTATAGATGGAGAAACTAGATAGTAAGAACCCTGGTTAATTTATGTAAGAAAGCTAAGAAATTTATATGATTATTTAGCGTGGTGCGTGTGCGATGTGCATGGGGTATATCGTAGTTCCAGCTTGTTGCGCTTAGAAGCGACTGGGGTGTAATAGAGATAGAAGTTTTACACGAATACCGGCTCCGGTTCACAGACCGTTAGAGTTACAATAGGGATAGATTTTGGTAAGGTGGAATTATGGTAGATTTCGCTACACTGTGGCACCTTATAGTCAAAAGCTAGCCACTGGGAAAGGCACCTAGAATCTTCCACTGGCCAGAGTTTGTATGGCTAAAGGGAAGATCAATGGAGGGAAAGCCATTGTTTTTCCCTAAAATACATTACAGATGCCTTAAAATACATCCCTACTCCCTATATTCTCCCCTTCTGCCTTCTAAAATCCGAAAAATGACACCCTAAAAACTGCGATTTTATCTACATTATCAGATTTGAACTCTCCAGGAGTTGAACCTAAAGCACCCACCATATTTAACCCATCTACCAACTAGACCACTAGTTGTTGTACTTTTCTTCACTTCATGCCACATATGAACTACTATTTTAGTGGTTATAGGGATGGTAAAAGAAGAGATAAAGGATGATAATTGTATCTAAATGAGATGGAAATAGGATGGAAACTAGATAGATGGCAACTATAGCCAAATTTTATGAAAAAGGGATGATAAAAGCACATAGAAGGGGAAAGGTGGGTAAAATAGAGGGTAATATATATGTTCTGGCCCGTTGGGGGGACGTGCCTGTTGGGGGGACGTCCTCTATATGGGCCAGCCTACGTCCCCTGTATGGGTAACAATATAAAAAAACCCCTGGCTACAAAAAAACACTCAGAACAAAGCTTCCAGCCTCCTACAAGTTTAATAAAGCATAGTATAAAATCCAAAAAAATCACAAATATAGTTCAAGATAGTTTTATATTTTCTAGCTATTATTCTTATTTTTTTGGGTGTCCCTGTATTAATTAGGCTATACTTTGTTGGCCTGCCCATGGGTGTCCCTCCAACGGGTAGGGCACCTAACAGATTGCCCGTTGAGGGGACGTCCCCCCAACGGGCACGTCCCCCCAACGGGCCAGAACATATATATGGCAGTACTGATGTTTTTGCACCAACCATCCCCAAAGAAAATTCTTTTTCCCATTTCCCACCCCTGTCTATATAGGGAATTCAGATATTAATTCATTAACCACGGTTGTAGAGCTAGTGACTAGCTGGTGTAGAGTTGAAATTCATGTTCGTTTTAGTGTTCTATAAAATACATCACTCAAAAAAACTCTGTAATTTAACTTAAAGATTAATTTACTGAATATCAAAGTGATACGGTAAACACTATCTTATTCCCGGGGCCTAGAGGGCCACAGAGTATAAAAGCCAGGATTAACATACAAAGGTGTCTAAATTTTGTTGTTTTTGTCCATTTTTAGGGAATACGGAACCTTTCGACTCGTTCCTGATTACACTAGCTATCTATGTAGAATTACGCACATCACCACTCGAGAACGTATATACCACGTATCCCCTTTCTTCCCTACAAAACAACTCACTCTCGCTCTCTCAGGATATTGCCCCAGGTTGCTTCAACCCATCCGCGCACTAGTTATGGAAGTACGAGATTGCATACACCCGCCCTCACTAATAACTACAAGATGCTATGTAGCTCATACGAAAGGCCACTAACACAGTGCGCGCAGGGAGTACTTTTAATTCATCTATTATTGCAAGTAAGGAGACTTCCGCTTGGATATATCCGAGGAAAGTATCTACTGTATAATCAAATTCGACCGAGTCACCTCCGTCATTGATACTTACCATAGCCCAGGGGCTCATGTAATTAATGAGGGGGAGAGGGAAATATAATCCATCACAGATACTACGGCCCTGGCTCATAGGAAGCTAGTGAACCATACAAGTACGTACGCTATCGATTATATGACCCTCCATTCTCTCTTTTTCATATATAGCATATGCATAGCCCCTGTAAAATTTTGAATTTTTTTTAAATAGAACAAAGACTTTACTCGAATACTAATACATTGCGCGAATTAAAAGAGATCCACAACCACATGCCCCCGCAGAAAATGAAAATCCTTTGCTCATACTTTGACACACAAATAAACTACTTCCAATCCTTAAGTCAGCTTCAATATCAGTAGAGGTGTGTGGAAGGTTTACTTACGATCGGGCGCATATTAGTGTTATAGCCTTAATTTATACGTGTGTGTGCTTGTGTATGCAAGCTACATAGGCATCCCCGCCACTCATGTTAGAACCAAAACTTATCAGTATTTTTCCTTACAAGGAAGCAGCTTACTAGTTTATTTATACAGAAAGCTGAAGCGAATGGTAACTATGAAGAGTACTCGTAAACAGCTGAAGTATTTGGAACGGGCTGCTATTGCATACTATACAAAACTATGCCAAGTCTAGGACGGTATAAGGTATGCAATAGCGGTCTGTCATGGGATTACGAATAATATAGAGACAAATTGGTCTCGGCGCGGGGCTGATTAACGTGGGATGCCTGTTCGTTTCGTCAGGATCACAGCATAAGCGAAAGCAGAGAAAGATATAAACCTTACCCACGAAGTCTCCTCATCCCCCCTTACTGCCTCCCCAACCCCGGACCTACCACCGCCTCACCCGCCCCTTCACCCCCTATAACACGCCTCGGCTCCGGTAGAGCTGCAACGTAGCCCGCCATAGTGCATCCTTCCCTAACCGCAACTCTCGCGTAAACTACATTCGGGTCTTGTACTGGATCTACAGTAATAAAACTCCGTAGGCTATAGCTGAGATCGTCAGGCGGAGAGCCTTCTTGAAAGAGGAATTGGCGCCCGCTAGCGTGGTCATGATCCCCGGCGGGGATTGAGCTAGACGTCGTGGTGGGTCGCACAAACCAGGAAAGCTCCATCTCCGCAACCACCTGTAGGGCAACGGAATCAGTGCCCCTTACGCACAGTCGCTTATGCGCTTCATAATGGCTGCAGAGACCCTCACGTTGGGCCCATTCATCCGCACGTGCCTGAACCCACTGAGGTTTTGTGTAACTTGTGTGTGGGGAAACGTGGGCAATCCCAAGCTGGGGAACTTCAATCTCTGTATGAGAGATCTCGAATTCAGATGCAGCATAAAGTGCAGTGGGTGTTTGTAACAAAACAGCACCGCTTGCTTGGGGAGAATTAATGGTAACATGGTAAGCCACTTGGCGAAGGCTTTGAGGATCTGTAGAGAAGGTCTCGGATTGGTCACAGAGTGTGTTTAGGGAACGGATGTTGTGAGGGTTACTGGAGGTATCTAAACCGGACTGGCCTCGAGTAGAGAGGACTCTTGATAACTTGTCTTGTGCAACACTGTGTAACGGGGTCATTTTGGAGGATAAATTTGCGAGGTATTTCAAAAGAGTAGAATAGGTACAGCTGTCGTGCTATTGAAAGTTTTTGAGAAATAGAACCCCTTTCAGAGTGCTGTGGGAGGTAAGGGTTTATGTAGCCGGCTAGCTTGACGCGAGGGGGGGTTCCCACTCAGTAGAGGCTCGGGACATTATTAGATCAAGACTTCTCTCTACAACATCCAGATACAGAAGCGTGACTAAGGGTTGAGGTTCTTTGGAGCGGGTATGTGCATAGTACACATTTTATGCATAGTACACATTATATACATTTTGTGTCAGCTGCAGGTTTGTTAGGGGACCATCTCGGCAGAATACGGGGTCGTCGATATATCAACAGTCCATCTGAAGTCAGCCTTCCTCAGGAATTTATTGCTTGCCTTAACAAGTTTAAATTAAGGCAATTGGAGACCTTGAGGTTTAGAATAACCTTCCTTTTAACACCTAGCACTATAGTTCCAGAGCCGTAATATGAAATTTATAGCTGGGGATTGTAATTAGTGCTTAGAAGAGAATCCACTAAGATGATGCGGGGACAGGCTAGCAAGGTTATAAATGAGCAGGGGTCCTATGGCTATAGAGTTTCCAAAGGCCAATTAAAGCATCGAACCCTAAATCTCTCATTTTTGGGCGTATTTTTGTTTTTTTATCAAGAGTTGCAGAAATCGAACCACTTGAATTATTTATCATCAAAAGCGTGGATTGGTGTTAAATAGATTATGACCGTGAGCACTATACTGCCCTTGTTTCATAATCAGGGTGGTATATGATCTGCAGAATTTAGTTTCTCCTAATATGCATCATCAGTGAGTTCATCCGCTTTTCGTGCGGGGTGGGGGGGGGGGGTTCCATAAGGATCCATTTAGGGAAACGGAGATGCCCCGATCATGGCCGCTTTTGACTCTTTAGTCTCAAACCTTTCCTACGAGCTCCCTGGTAATACAATGTTTTAGTTTTTGGTCTTACCCTACGCACTGAGGGGTATAGTCTAACTACGGTGTTCGCTGCGAGACAATGGGACCAAGCTTTGGGAGCTGTCGGGGAATAAGCTTGCATTGGGATCTACACTAGGTTTCTCGAACTCTGGTCTCGGGGTTAGGAGATTTTGTTCTTTTCCGGATAGTGGCCGTGTGCTCTAAGATGTCAGCCACACTGGCACTGCAAGTCAGCATCCTGCAGCTCAGTCCTGAACCTCCACCTCGCGAGAGAAGTGGATATTCTCTTGATTACAAGTAGCTATTTCGCCCCTACCTGGAGAAACCCACTCAATAAGAAAATCTAATATATCTACTACTTCATATGATGGTCCGCAGCTGTTATCGCCTTAATATCACATGACTTATAGATCAAGTTTCAAAAACTCTTTACACTTATGATCTAGATGCACTAATACCTTCTATGAAGATACCACAAAATAGGAACTAGGAATTAGGTGGCAAATAATTTTAGTTATATATCTCATCTACATAGCTACATGTAATAGATATCTGTCAATTACTCAGAGTATTTAGGTAATACTAATATTTGTGCCTATCTCATATGTAGGGGTGTGGTACAAAAAAAGGAGATAGCACCAGCAAGGGTGCCCCAGCTGCTGCTCACTTTACTGGCCACCATGCGGTGACTGAGAAGGCAGAAGACCAGTTTCGAACCTGAGGACGGGAGGGAGTGGGGTGATAAATGTAGCAAGGATCCAGAACTTTGGTCGGTAAGAAATCGAGATTAAATTATTTTTTCGAGTCTACCCCAATAAACAAGCACTTCCTAAGACTCTCGATACCAGGGCAATCATGCATATCGAGGCCAGGCTGCCAGCTTTTGACTCCCTAAAACTCTGGGGTGTAGCTTCTCTAGACAACGACTTCAAAGAAAGAGTACACTAACGTTGATTTCTCCTCCTTTTATCATTATTCAGTGGACTAGGCATGGGAAGGCTGATGGCATTGTCGGTACCAGGTATACTGAGACTGGGCCTTCTTTCCCGGAATAGAACGCCTAGCGCAAAGATCTTCATACTACATGTACATGTAGTGAGACTACTTTGTAAATCTGTGCATACATGTATGCTTAGGACAGACAACACCCACATATATCACTGTCCGAAGAAATGACACCAACACCAGCTCTATCAGCCCTTACAGTACCAAAGCTAAAGGTATTTTCTGAGTACTTCTATATCCTCAAATAGGCAATTGCCCTCAACTAATCCATCTTTTTCCCCCATAGGAAAGATGTCGTGAGTTGGGTATTTCTGTAGGGGGTAAGAAAGCCGACTTAATAGCAGTGAGTACCCTGACAAGGCGTCAAATTCTACATGATGCAGTTGAGGTAAACAGGAATTTTTCTTTCAACAGCGAATAGAAGCTAGATTATCGGCCGCCGATAAAGTCACTCTAGCCACATCGTCAGCACAAATTTCCCAAAGTAGTGGTGCGCATGTCTTGATTATACCTGGTACAACAATACGCACCAGCAAGGCTACAACAAAAAGAAAAACCATTGCTGAAAATGCCTCATACCTACCAAATGAAGCTCCCATGGTCAGGAGAAAGAAAAGGCCCAAGAGTACTGAGGTGCCGGTAATTATCTCAGGCTCTGCTCAACAGTTTCCGCCAGAAGCAGAAGTGTGCAGTCTCTCGAGTGACCTTCATAGCTCAACAACCCCTCAAAGCTGGAAGGCCACAACTGGTGAAGAGTCAACATTTACTAGAGTTCGGAGTCCAGTGAGAATATTCCCAGAGACGGGATAATCAGGAGGTACTGAAAACTGACGTTGATCAGGCATCGCGGCCCGTCTCCACAGTCATTACAACGACACTACACCCCCACATACGAGCCGTCCAACGGTTGAATCTCATCACTGGCTCCTCCATACGCTCCAGTATTATTTCACCACAGAGTTCAGTACCTCCACAGATACCAGGCCGGGCGGTTGTACCTACTCAATCCACAACTCTTCAAATCGGACAAGAACCAGCAACTTTAAATGTTACTTCCCAAGGAAACTTGGCGGCTGTCATCAAGAGTAGCAGCAAATCTTTAAAAACTCGCCCTACGAAGAACGACCTATTATCAGCCAACCAACAGAAAAGGGAGATCACATTCACACCTAGTATAGTCGATGAACGCAGAGAATCAGCCAAAATTCCCGAGCTATTCACGGAAGATAGGCCTAGTTTAGGTGGATTGACTGTGTCCCCCCCACTATTACAGGCTAGAAATCCCGGCACGAAAAACGATGATACGGGGATAGTGACCCCTAGGGTGATGGAAACGTTTCGTGGAGAAGTAGGAGAGTACGCTTTTTGGAGAATTACCGAGTCCATGGTTAAGGTAGACCCGAGTCCAAGTCTAAGGTTATTTACAGAAACACTACCCAGAGTTATCAACACAGCCAAGACTAGAGTTCGGTCGTTTAAACGACTCGAGCCGAATATCAAAGGTAAGCCATACCCAAAATAACCGAGCCTATAGGTAATACTAATCTCCAAGGTAACAAAGCAGTAAGCCCAGGCACAGAGAGTAGTATTCTCAACTACCCTAGTACAATTACCATGGCGTTACCACACAAACAAGACTCCGAAGTATCACCATCAATAATCCGTAACCCCCCCAAATACTCTCTTCGGCGGCAGGTTGAGAATATTGCACGGATCCTGGCACTCGTCGCCTTCCATAGTTTCTATTCACACAGCAGAACTTCTGCACCAGGCGATTTTCTAAGACGCTTTGCTGGATTATCCCGTAACTATCGCTACGCCTCTACTCTTGCATTTACGCACCTAGTAAAACTCGAATTTCCTGGGAAGAGGACACAGCAATGGTTTGAGAACAAGAGGATAGATGAAATGGTGACTGATGTGAGATTGTGGTACTGGCACCGTGTTTCTGAAAGGGCAAAGGTTATAGAACGGGTTCGGACATCATGGATGGAAAGAGTTTGGAGATTCCTCGTTTGGGCATCAATACCAGCAATACCAACCCCAGATGTGGATAAGAGCCTTGGAAGGTTCGGATTATGGTTTAACGGGATCGATCAGCACCTATTAGCAGAACCTGATCTCGATGGGCAGTTTGAGACCGCAGTTAGATTCTGGATACGTCGATTTTATGTGTGGGTAACTAAGAATGGTGGTGGATATCCGTTATTATTACAGGACTTACAGGACGAAATGGTACTGAAAATTCAGCCCCTTAACGAAATAGAGAATGGAGACTTGTGGAGAGTGGAGACGAAATGTGGGAGTGTACATTTTATTGTGGGACTGACCGGGGAGGTCGTAGGATGGGTTGGAGTTGATGGGAAAGTAGGAGAAGGACTAGATCCGGTACGGCAGAGAATGCTTAAGACCAGGATTGGCACAATAATCCGTCAAAGTACTGAAGTGAGGACACATAATCGTGCTTTTACTGTAATATCCCCGGGGAACTACAGAAACCAGATCAATACGGAGGATATAACCTGGCAGGATCTTAGAGAGGACTGGAGGGAGCATGCTTCAAATCTTGTATCCTCTTCACTACCCCTAGACAAGGCTATTTCACCGCAAAGCCTCATCAAATTAGTCTACCGCCCTAATTCAAAGTCGTTTTCCAACGGAATACATGAGTCTGTAAAACTCCCACATCATCGCGCTTTGGCTGAAAGATGGATCCTTGCACAGGTTGAGGCCGGCGGTATTTCAGGGAGACCTGTTCTCGAGGCTACCCATGGCCAGGCGCGTAGCAGGGGACGGTTGGCTCTAGATCTGCAAGCTAAGTTTACGGTTGAAAGCGTCAGATGCGCTGGGGAGAGATGGGTTTCTAGCATGAAGGGTGTTTTAGCGCAAGGTTTAGGCTTTGTGCAAACACCAGGCATGGGATGGTTTGTCTTAGAAGAGACTGGACAGGTATTTAAGCCGAGTGATACCATGTGATTAAGGAAGGATATACTTACGTGACTTTTACATAGAATATTGCACAAGAGGAGTACGGTATACAAGGCCTTTGGGCTACAGTTCTCGGGGTTAGTGAGAATGGAGTTTTATTGGACGTGGGTGATCTTGAGGGGTTGGCAGACATGTTCGTCTGGGAGAAATAGCTGTTCGAGAAAATTCCGGCCCCAAATCTGACACCGACGGTTATTCCTCTAGGATTTAATACTTAGCTCTTGAATTAAGGGATATAAGATTATCTATTAAAATAATTGCTATTATTTATGCTTTCATGTGCATAGCTATTGCAGTTATATTTATTGATAATTAGCCCCTAATTTAATAAACCAGGGCACCCAGAAAAATATAACACTTGAATTTATGGATTTTATAAGCTTGCTTTACTATTAATAGTACTAGTATACTGAAATCGCACTATAGCCAAGATTAATGAGGGGAAAAAAATTACTATCGCCAAGGATTCATGTGATATCACTGATAATCCCAATCTACTATGGAAGGGATATATCCCAAACCACGGAACCTCCCGAACTCTAGTATTACTCATAATAGAGGCACTATGAAGGGTTTTAACGCACCAGAGGTGCTTTTCTGCCATACCATATTTCCCAAGGCGCTCAGTCACAGAAGTTAACCTTGCCAGCACCTAATTAAGCCATTCCAACCCCCCGAATAAGCAACAATTACATATCCCGGAATGTGTATAAGAAGAAAGCAGCATCTACATAGTCCCTTATCAGGGTATGGACCTTATATATATATAGGTACAATATACCGCAATTTATTCTCCAAGATATCAGCCGGCGCCCAGTAAGATCAATGTGTCAAAATTTTCTACTAGAATATACTTTGCTTATAGATAAATTTGATTGTTGAACAGATGATATAGCCAAAAATACATATCATTCATACACCGTTATGAATCTATATTACAACCCATATATTATTATATAAATACTTCTATAAATAGTGACTATAAAGTAATTTCTATGACTATGATTTATTAAACGCATAGTATAACCAGCAGACGTCAAATCATACGTAATTCTTCAAAAAACTTTGTAGTAGCTCGATCTACCATTCATGTAATTAATGAGAAAAAAAAAAAAAAAAAAAAGCTCGATCTATCACCCTCTCCTGAGATCGTACCCGTACCAGCACATCCCCGAATTTCAGAACACGATACGGTAAAGTTTCAAAAGAAAAATATAAAATTAAGTCTAGAAATCCCTATACTAACCTACTATACTAGTGATGCCGAGATGTTTATTGGTCACGTGGCTTATCTTTGGTGGGTAGGAATAGAATCGCCACCAAAATTATACCACGTGACCAATAAACATCTCGGCATCACTAGTAGCCGGAAGGCTGTATATAGATACTAATATAGGACCTATGCCAAGCCCTCCATGATTTATCACTCGCAGTGGGGTGTTGATCCAGGGACTTTTATTCGGTTATAGGTATATACTAATATACTAAGTATTGAACTAAAATACACTCATCTACGCATGGGAAACCTCCAAAGCATGAGTAGCTTTGAAGCCTAACTACGCCACTACAGCTTCATCAGCCATCTAACTAATACCTAAATAGTTCTCATACTATATAGTATGGGTCCTGCACGAACTACTTTGCGTTCAGGAAGGTTATTTTGACTATTTTAGCTAACTCTAGCTTCTCAACCTATGCGTCTTTCTGAAATCTAGAGTAATCAACGAGTTGATGTGGCGTGATAGTAAGCGAAATTAGGGACTCGCCAATCCTTGACTGATCTTTCCAGCTGCCTCGGGTAAAGCAATTTTCTCTTAGGACAGCCACCTATTAGTAAATTTCATAAACCAACAGCATCTCCTAAGTAATATTCCTCTGACCTCGTTACACAGTATTTCGAGTGAGAACTTATGGGTTGGGTGGCTTGCAATACGGCCAATAGCGGGTATGGCTGATGCCCGGTAGGATGCCCCACAAATAACCCGCACCGGCCGACAAAATCCCTTTTGATATCCGGCGTGGGGATTTCAGAGACTAGCACAGTCTCTAGCAGCTGAAAATCTATTCGATACATGGTTGTTCTGCTACTCCTGTTTCTCTGATACATGCCCGCTTGGAGAACATCTTACTACACATCGAGCTAGGGCTTTCTATTTAAATACAACGCATGTTCAGCCGCAGCGAGGACAAGTGGATAATTCACGTCGTAATTTATAAAAGGCCCGGCCATCTTCATAGGTGAGCAGGAACGCTTCTAACACAGTTATCATTTCAAGATTTGCTAACCCAACCAAGTGTTACTATTTATAACAAAGTCCTGAGCTAAATCGTGGCTCTGTGTGGCACGGGGAATGACCCGCATATGCGCTTTATACCGATAAATTCCAATCGGGTTATAAACAATTACTCCAACAAGCTTTGTTGCAAGACAGCTCTTTCCTTTTTAAAAAAAACTCTGGACGACGTTTTCGGGGAGTTCTTGCGTTGTATTGCAGTAAATCTCACCCTGGACCAGAAGCTGCATGAGCTTTGTGGGTGACAACAGAACAAAGGCTTACCTCTTGACCAATAAACTACTGTATATATACTTTCTTTTCTTTTTCAGACTTCTGTGCATACCCCCCCCCCACATCAACCGGTACACTCCCGCGATTGCTGTGCCTTTGGTGGGGGGGAGGAGGGGGAATGTTCAGGATTAGGTTACATTAGGGCTGCGCAGCATCGCCGCTTCGATTCCATACGTGCAATGGATTAAATCTCGGCACTGATTCCAATGGCAGCAAATCCATAATAACTACGTGTTCTCCTTGCATTCTCTCTCCCCCTCTCCGCACATGCAACAACGAAAGAAAAAAACAAAGCAATGTACGGGATTCAAAAACTATCTTTACTCGGACTTGTCCTCTTGGGACTCCTGGTAATAGATACCTACGCAGCTTACGATGATAAAGACCTCACATATCCATTAAAGAACCTATGCAGACGATGGGATCATCAGAGTAAGGCCCTAATTCCGCATTTCATCATAGCAGGAACTGACGGTGCTCTAAAAACAGGTGCTGTGGTAAATAATAAACTGTACCTCCTCGGCGGTCGTGTATTGGTTAAAGAAACCCTACAAAAGGGTCTTGGAAATTTATCCTCAACGTGGGAAGGCGAACCAAGTAAGCTACCATCAGCGTGCGCGCAAGAGCTACCGTCGCTAATAGTGGTGCAGGTAGTGAATTTATAGTTTTGGATCTTTCGAAACCTTTCAGCCTAGAAAAAGTGGATGATAACGGCAATAGCCTACCTAAATGGAACCCGATAGAATACAGCATAGGTCGTACTATTGCCGATCCGTTAGCTGTCGCTAGCGGTGGAATGTGGTCGGGGGATAATAGATTATATATTTATGATGGCCAGCACACAAAAAATATGACAGCGAAAGATGAGTCGACAATCTGGAGCTATGATATCTCGAGGTCGAGCTGGACTTTAGAGAAGCATTGGAAAAATGAAGACAATGCTTTGCCAAATCGGTTTGCGAGAGGGACTAGTGTGAATGTTCCGCAGATTGGGATGGGGTTTTATGTTGGAGGGGCCAGACTTTATTCGGGAAAGAATACTACACAGCAATGGAAATATCCACTCGAGCAGCAGTTTGTTGAAGTAGATGTTGGGAATGGAAATTACGAGGTAAAGGTAAGCAAGCTATTCCACCCACCCCCCATTTCACGCGTTTACACTATTAAACTTTAAAATAGTATAATACAATAAATAAAGGGTCTAGAAAAACTACTGGAGCTGCGGTTACATGGATCCCAGTAGGCGAGAAGGGCAGCTTAATTATGATAGGGGGAACTGATGAGACGGATGAGAGAGTATAATTCCAATATATTCCCAAAATAGGGGGAAAGATCCTAATACCTGTTACAGACAATAAGTCCATCCAAAGGGGTGTCGATAGCTGACGTAAGACCTACATCTACAGCAATGGTAAGTACCCCACCGTCCCCTATAAGGCAACCCTTAGGCTAACCGCTACTGAAAACTATAGGCAAAGAAAGAGGAAGTTTGGATCTACGATATTGCCGGTGACAAATGGCACGTTCAAATCTCCTCTGGAAAATGGCCAGCAGCGCGAATGGACGCCTGCGCCGTGGCAGTATCTGCACCAGACAATAGTTCTCACCAAATATTTTATTACGGAGGTGGTACAGGGACAAGGTTTTTCGGTATGGACGACATTAACCCTATGGGGGATTTGTATGTTCTGAACATTCCATCGTTCCAATGGATACAGTTTGTCGACTTGCCGAATCCACCTGCAGCCAGGACACGACACACCTGCCATCTTATCAATAATAGACAAATGATGATTGTTGGTGGAAGCCGGAACGACTCGTTGACAGAGCAGCGTCAATGGTGTAGATGGGATGAGATTTCGGTGCTGGATATGGCAAATATTGAGTGGCAGCACACATACAAGCCTGCTACTGAACCTTACACTGTTAACCAGAATATTCTTACAAATAACCAATATAACGGACAACCAATGACCGTACCTACGAATGGGTGGGCAAATGCTGAGGTAGAAGCACTTTTCACAGCAGGGAAAAAGAAGAAAATAGCCGGTCTTGAGTCGGGGGTCTTCATCGGTATAGTTGTTGGAATTTTTATTATCATTGTCTTTGCAATCGTAGGCTTTCTACTCTGGAGACGGAAAAGGAATCAAAAGATCAAGAAAGAACGACTCGAGAAATCCCACGAACCATACAGAAATTCGTTCTTACAAAGCAACGCCCCAGCAATGCCCCAGCACCAGCAGTTTCACCAATATGGCCAGGACACCCCCTTCCTACCAATAGATGGCACATATGTACATAAATCACCAGAGGAAACCACTGCTCATCCACCATCTGAAATGTCGGCAGAACCCGTTATAGCTGAAATGCCGGCAGAACCTGTAATATATGAGTTACCGACTATTAACGAGTCTCCTACACGTAAGTCTATTCCTTTTTTTTTTTCATGACTTTGGTGGTGCTGACAGCAAAGAAGAGGACACAGCAAGTTTTCGTAGTCGTTTTGTTGAGGATATCGATTCGCCTGGACGCCAGTCAAGGCCTACGAGTTGGACTCATAGCTCGCGGGAGGTGCTACAGTTATCGCCAAGAGCTGTCCCACAACGCTCGCAGGATGGGGACTTGATAACAATGGCGTTGTAGTCCCCATTTCGTTTGTTCTTCTCCTTTGTTGTTTAAATATTTTGCATTTGGGTATCGGAGTTTGGTTAGGGGTGCATATACATGGGTTGGGGTTCTGTTTTCGTCCCTTTGTGTTATTATAAAGTTAGTCTAGCTAAGCTAATGAGCACGTCTGTTACATATGTATATCTAAATAACTCTTTTGGGGGGATATAACAGTCTACTTAGGGAGTAGCTCCCAGCCGGCGCGCGGGCGGCGGCGAGCTTCGGTTGCAAAGGGTCGTTGGAATGGCCCCATGACCAAGACGAGACCGCCGGAGTTCGTTCCACCCTAGACTAGACTTTCTTTAGTAGGCGAAGATGGCCGGATACATATTCGTATCCATCTGCGCACAGAGTCTTGGGCCCCAATGCCGCCTCGGTGGTACTCGGGGCAGCCTTTTGTCGGTAACGGCTTCTGATTTGCCCTTAGCCAGCATGCTTCTGAGACTTGCATTTTCATGCTCTTTTTGCCTGCCCTATGTAGGATTTGATCGAAGCAAGGCTTTGACGGGGGGGGAGGGCTCGGGGACTTGGGGTATGTAATATTCTAGTCGGATCTTACTGCTTCCATGACACTACCCTTTTGTATCAATGTTTCAAACAATTGACTTCCCGACCGGAAGCCCCGTCAGAGCACAGCTCATGTATAAGTTAGTCAACAATATATTACTATGCCTACTTGGCTATGTACTTTTAAATTAAACGTAGGTGGTAGACCAAAGCGTTATCTTCATATCTGTCTCAAGTCCAACGAACAGACCTCGTAAGCTTAGAACAGACTCCTTTGGGAGCACTGATTCTTTCTTTTTGTTCCCAACAGACAATACAATGCGCAAGGCAAGTGCATACCGACAGCCAAACCTTCCCCCCCTCCCACTCTCCCAACGCATATTCTGCATGTTATGTATATTGTGTAGACTTTCTGTTCGAGGAACCTCTTCCCTCCTTCTCTCCCCCCCTTGAAAAAAAACTCACGCGCCCGTGGGATGTTGTAAATGGGCAACACCAGTTTTTTTTTTTTCTTTCCTTCTTTGCTTTTGCTACGTCATTGAACGCTCTTAATCGAAAACACTTGCGTAGGCCAGGACTTTGTACTAGAATCAGGATATTTAAGCTTTTTGGGAAACTGTAAGCGTATGCGGGGGGGAGGATGGATGGGTTGCTGGCGGAAGGTTTTATCTCGCACGTGGTTGGGGGGGAGGGGGGGGTGCGCGTCTTGGACATTCCCTGTTACGCTTATGCATGCCTGTTTAACGCCTCCGGCACCGTCACGGGCTGTCACTCGGGGTACATCTGTACCTTGAAAATATTCCCCGTTGGGTGGAAAGTAGCAATCTCAGCATTTCATTGCACTGCGAGGCTTGGGATAAGAAGGTACATCACGTTGCGATACTTCTATCAGCCAAACGGTACATTCCGGGGCCTCCCCTGGCTGGTGCGCACGGGCCAGGTCAGACCCCCCCGGAAGAACACTAATCCGTTCCGGGTTGTGGTCCCCTGTTCGGGTTATGGCCCCCTGTTCTGGTCTGATGGGCGCTTTTTTTCTTCCACGCTGGCGGTTTGTTAACTTTGTCAAAAGCAAGCTCTTTCTCGAAGAAGCTCTCTCTCTCTCTCTTTCCTCCTCTTCATCTCGGTGTCATCCAACCACTGCAAATAGCCTCTCTCTATCTTCACTCGAGAAAAATGGCTCCTGCTCGAACTCTATTACCTTCTTCACCTGAATTTGAACATTTCCCTACAGAGGCCAAGCTGCTTCATGGTAACCAACCCCACCTTTTCTTGCCCTGCAGAGTTTGTGTTCAAGCTAATCAGTAAAAATAGTCTTTGAACTACCACCACTATACACAAAACCGTCAGAAACAACACTCCTAAGAACCCTCGTCCATTTCACTTTATCACCACCTTCATGGGACCATCCTCCAACAGCCTCATCATCCGACCCTCCAGGGCTCACAAAATGGCTTACTGGGATCGTTGCTTCACCGCTGCACTGGATTGCAGATGAAGTAAAGAAGGAGCAGATCTGGGTATCTGCTAGTGCCAGACTGGCTGAAAGATGTGGTCGTACCGGTATGTCATCATTTTTAGTCCAAAAAAAATAGTAGGAGCTAACATGATAAATAGCTATGCCGTCCACCGACCGAATCTTCCGTATCCCACTCTCATCATCAGAAACCTTGGACCTCAAAATCCACGAGCCAACATTAACAGCCGACAACTTGGGGTTGAAGACATGGGCTAGTTCCTACCTTCTCTCAAAACGGCTTTCACAGTTGCCCTTGCCAGAATTTTCGTCTGATGCCAGAGCGCTGGAGCTCGGGTCCGGAACTGGTCTTGTTGGGATGGCTGCAGCAGGGGCGTTAGGCATTTCGGTCTTTTTGACAGATCTACCAGAAATTCTACCAAACCTCAAGCGGAACGTCGATGCGAATAGAGCTGCTATAAAAAGCGAGGTTAATGTCGCAGTTTTGGATTGGAGGGATAGAGAAGGGGAGAATTCGGAAGATGGAAAATTCGATTTAATTCTGGCCGCTGATCCGATCTACTCTCCGGAGCACCCATCACTGGTTGCAGGTATGGTGGGCGTGTGGATGAAGAGGGGAAATCAAGCGCGCGCAATTGTAGAGCTTCCTCTGAGGGAAGGGTTTGAACAGGAGAGAGAAGATTTTAAGATGAAGATGAGAGCGGAGGGATTGACTGTGATTGATCAGGGGGTAGAGACAGGCTGGGATGATTGGGGCGATGGTGAGGTGAGCTGCTGGTGGTCGATATGGGGTTGGGGGAATTGATGTTGGTGTTGATATCGGGTTGGGAGGTTGGGAGGGTTGATGTTGGTGCCAATCTGGCGGGTCCGGGTGATCCCGAGCCATTCTCCCGGTTATCGAAATTTAGCTGGCGTTTCTTTTTATTTGTTTTATTTTTTATTTTTTATTATTTTCTATTCTTGTTGCATTAAACACATGTACCCTAGCATTTCTTAGAGTAAATTACATAGAGTGGAGACAAATATGTCTAAATCAAACGAAGTTATGATATTCACAACAGAGAACAGTACTCCACAACGTCTCGGGTGTTTGCTAACCGCCCCGGGCTCTTGACGTCCATCCACCCAACCAGCAGCTCCTGTGCGCCAAGGTATTGCACGGCTGCGGGGGACCCACCCCTGTGCAAATCTGTCTCGCCTCGTTTCTTCGAGGCTCTCGAAGGGCGCACCACGTGAGAGTGATGGGAATGTCATATGTCGGTAAATAAAGAAAGCCATGGCGGCCATGCAGACCCGGGATATGATTATGCTACCGATATCATGAACCAACCATCTTCCACCGAGGAGATCGATGGCTTCGTTGGCCAAGCGGGGTTCTGCGAACAACGCACTGTGACGACTACACTTTTTTGCAAGTGAGCCTTGATATTACGCGTTGCACGCCCTGGGAAACAGCAGGGACAGCAATGTACTTTTTGAGTGCGGGGTACCTGGAGCGCGACAACAACACCTTATCTCTTTCAGATAGCTAGTAAACTTGTCCCATATAATGGTGAAACCCCCCCTTTGAACTTTAGAGTAACTCCTTCTCTCTATATATATATCCCACGGCAGCTAAAGGCCGTGATCAAGAAGAACTCATCTCTATACCCAGGAAGTTTAACCGGCAAATTCACAATGTGTTCTGCCCTCCAGAATTTCCTCCGGAAGCACGCTTCTAATAAGACACTCGTCGGCCTAACAGCGTGGGACTACCCATCAGGTCTCCTTGCAGAGCGCTCGGGAGGTATAGATCTAGTCTTAGTAGGAGACTCCCTGGGGAAGGTGATACTAGGACTTCAAGGATCAATATCTCTGACCCTGGATGTAAGCACTCTCACGTACATATAACTAAGGAGGGCACCCCCGGGAGATTTTAACCACAATTGTAGGAAATGATACACCATACGAAAGCAGTTGCGAGAGCGGTCAAGACTCCGTTACTTATTGCAGACCTACCTATGGGGTGTTATGAGGTTTCGCCAGAACAAGGCACGGTGTTCCCATCTTACTCCACGTCCAGCAAGTTTTCCGAAAAGAGAAGGAGAGGGTGTGGGTGTGTGGGTGTTGGGGAGAGGGAGGAAGAGAGAAGGGGAGACGAGAAGCGAGGCGAGAGTCGAGCTCACGCGGTAGAAGGCAGGGGCTGACAAAAAGAAAACCGGATAAACAGCTCTACAATCTGCGATTCGGATGATTAAAGAATGCCCGGGTGTGACGGGAGTAAAGATTGAAGGGACGCAAGACCTTTGTCCGGCTGTTAGGAAGATAACGTCAGCTGGGATACCTGTGTTTGTTCAGGTGGGGCTGACGCCGCAGAGGAGTATACAGGCTGAGAGTGATCAGGAAGGGGTAGGGAGGACGGACGCAAGCGTTAGTTGCACTTTCTCAGTCTTTTGAGTTTCGAATTGGATGAGAAGATTGGTATTGGATGGGATAATAGAGGATTGAGAAGGAGATAGAATTGTAGAAGGACTGAGAAGAGGACGATGATGAGAGTGGTGGTTAAGGAATCAGGCAAACTGATATAGTCTAGGCGCAAGAAATAATAGATGCAGCAGTCGCGCTAGAAAAGGCCGGTGCCGTCGGTCTATTCCTCACAGCCCTATCAGAGCAAGCAGCCAGATACGTCTCGGAGCAAGTCAGAATACCCACCATTGGTATTGGGTGCGTTCCCCCCGCAATCCACCCCCCCCCCCCCCATCAGAATTGCTGATCACAAATGAGGGGAGGGGGAAAACAGCTCAGGAAGTGCATGCAGCGGCCAAATAGTATTCCAGTCCGAGATGCTAGGCTACCAAGACCCCTGGGTACCCCAATGGCATAGCCAGTACGAATCCATCGGTGCGAAATCCCTCACCGCGATCCGGAACTACGTCAAGGAAGTCGGGGATGGTATATTCCCCGGGGAAGAATTGGTACAGCTTTCGTTTCTGCCTCCATCTCGCTAGTGATGAATCAACCTGTAGTAACGATTCTTCCGTTTCTCGTGTCTTCCGAAAAGTAGTGGATGTGAAAGCTGACTAGTGTATAAAATGTGGTTTTTTATAAAAAAAAATAGACCTATCGAATGTTGCCAGGGCATTACCTGAGGAACTATTAGTAGAATGGGGGGGATATATACTTGGTTATTCTCAGAGCAATATTTTTTTGAGGGAAGTCTTGTCATGCGTTATCACTCGACACGGATAGAATTTGGGGGGGGTTTTGCATCGGAGGGTTTTTGATTGTCTTTACTTATTGTTGAAATCTATCAAGATTTATTTTATGGTTAGAAATTTTCAAAATGGAGAATCAAAGTGATAGTGACATGACATGAAATAGAGCATAAGAGAAATAACCCACAAACAAGAATAGGGGGGTAAATTAACCCTGCATGAGAATCTCCGTATTAGGTACAAGTGGATGCTCGAGACCCTCTGTTATTGAATGAATGAATGAATTTATCATTAGTACACCCTCTGTTATTAAATAGGATTCATATCTATATATTCTAGTATGGAGTAAACCCTGCCCCCCTCCTCCTCTCTCTGCTCTCGCTCCCTCTCCTCTTTCACTCCCCCTCTATCCCCCCCTCTCTATTTCTCTCCCACTCTCTAGCGCTTAGTAACCCCCACTTCACTAGTATCCTCCTGCCCCCCTTCTGTATATAATTAGTATAATTAGTATCTACCTGTAAAAGTGTTTAGGTTAGCCTTCACTGGAGTTAGAGCCTGATGCTAGGTAGAGGTAGAGGTAGAGATTGAGAGTTTCCTAGTGGGTTGTGGGCCTATATACTGCTTGCTTAAGGCCTAGAGATAATACATCATTGGAGGCCTGGGAATGAAGTCAGAGGATCCAGAACAAAACATGTTTCCATGATGAAACAGAACATACAAATGAAACAAAAACACCGAAAATAACCAATCAAATCACTTTAAGTGCACAGTGCATATGCAGGTTATCTGTATATACTTATTAGATAGATTTTAGACTTATCTAGTCAGTATTGGATACTATTGAAAGCTTTGATACCACTCAAGACTACAAGCTTTAGTGAATGAGCAAAGACCATAATTTGTAGCTGAGGTAGCTTTAGAAGACCGCGAACACAAGGTACCTCGAGAAAGGGTATACTTCTAAACTATTATACCTAAGGACATCCCTTTACCTCACTATCTACGCCGAGTTCTACACACATTACTGCCCACCTATCCTACCGAGTGATACACTATGCCATGAATATAGTAAACTATTCACCAGTGTCTGAGGAGCAAGAAAACAGAGTATGAATTTATCTTTCCTCTTCTATAACCCCGACCCAATTATTATCAAATTCTATACAACCACCACCCAAAATTATTTAATAGAGAAGCACACACCGACCGCGAGGCCTGAAACACAGGAATACAAAACCCCAAAGGCGCCATTGACCAAAAACAAGACAGCTAAAACAAAGGGAAAATACAGACCCAAAGAATCCTAAAACAGAAGCAAAGATGTCGGAAACACAAAGGGAAATACAAATCTGGGCAAACAAAACTCAATCATCCATCTCATCCCCCGGCCCATCCCTCGCCCCAGGACTCCATCCGAATGCTATCCCTAATCCCCACTCCACCCACCCTACCTTCCTCTTCTCCCTTCCCTCCATCATGTTCACCCTCGCTTCTACCTCTTCAACACTCCTCTCGAACCCCCTAACTGCATCTTCGACATCTGTCATTTTCCCTCTAACATTCCCAAGCTCATATTGCATTCTCGCTCCCATAGCTTCAACCTCTCTAACCGCTTCTTTCAATCCCTCTCTCTGTCGTTCTAAAACATCGCGTTTAGCATCTTGCATATCTACCACAATCCCGTGCTGTGTATTGCGAATTTGGGTTAGGTCGTTGAGAGACGTAGCAAGAAATTGGTGGAGGTTTTCGACGGTTGTGATTTTACGCTCGATCCATTCTGTAAGAGTAGGGGTGTCTTCGGCAAGATGCCTGATAACTTTGAGTGATGGGAGTTGTATGTCTTCGGGGTATATTATATCCGAGGAATCCCCCCAATCAAAGATAGCTTCTTCCGCAAGGCTAAAGGAGAGTCGGCGAGGCCAGTACTCCTCATGTCGCGAGGTTTCCCAGGATGCTTCGATTACCTTTGAAAAGCTCTTACTACGCTGGAGGCCAACTGCGGTTTTGCGGCAGGTAGGCTCTGGTAGGTATTCATGGACATATGCCTCATCCGATCCTGGACGGGCATCAACGTATTCCTGTTCGTCCTCCTCGTGCCCTTCTGTTGCGTAGGGGTCTTTCTCTTGGATACTTCCGGTAGCACTGTTGTATCCAGTCATGGTACCTTCAATAGGACTCTCAGTCTGGAATGATATCTTAAGAATAGGAGTAGTTGGGCTCTCGGTGGCTCGCCCTTCCCTTTCAAGCCTATCCATCTGCGGCCCAGTTACAAGTCTCAAACCTCCACCGTTAAGACCTACTGGCGTGGCCGTTCCACTCTGCTCCACCGAGTCTTGAAATTCAGTACCTTCTCCTGAATTGTATTCCTTTGTCAATGCAGATCGTTGATGGTGATGGCCACGGCCTCTGACATAATCTGCGCCTGCGGATATGCCTGAAGCCACGTCTTTCATCCGTCCTGTCATAGTCTTAAACACAGCCTTCCTGAGATCCGATACCCCTGTAGCATCCTTTATATCGCCCGAACCTCCAGAGACACCTGTTGCACCGCTTCCAAGTGATACGTTTGAAGAATGTTGGTTCGTGACTGGAGAAACTGGACTTTCAGTCATATCTCTGTCAATTTGCTCCTCTTCACTTATACTTCCACCGCCTATGCTATTTCGTCTGCTCCTACTGACCGCTGGTGGGGACTGGATGCTTCCAGCATTAGGTGTGCTTTTTCTCGGCTTTCCTTGCCAAAGAAATTTACAGGTCTCACCTGTTAGGTGTAGCACAAATTTCTCGATATCTATTGTTTCCACTGCACTTCCTTCCACCTTGTTTGATGTACTCCCTACAGCTCTACCGCCAAGATCAACGACTGTACTTTTAATAGCTCTCGGGACTGCAAAAATGTCTCCTGGGGCCCCAGCTCCATTCTTCATCGTAAACTTCTGAAGGCGATCCATAGTTAGTCTGTCAAGCCTCCTAGTCTTTGGTATACGCTGTTGTCTTTGAAAATGGTATATCGCTTTCTTGAATTGTGGAATATCGAATGCATCCTTTGGCACGGGCGCACCACATGACGATAACCTGTTCCTAGCACCCAAGACCATCCCTAGCAACGCAGAAACTGTTGTTGGCCCCATTATCCCATCGTTAGGCTCAACATTGTAAAACTCGGTTCCAAACTGTGTCCACCAATCGTAGATGCCCCTTTCGGTAATGTCACAAAGAAGCCCATCCGCGTACTCAGGCTTCAGCTGCTCGAAAAGCGTCAACGCGATTTGACATAGCCTCACAAGTTCAATAACAGCAGTGTAGAACGGAATCCTATCACTTGTGCGGAACAATTGGTGGAACTTTGTCTGACTAGCATCAGCAGGCCTAGTTAAGCTCATTGCTGACCTCCCGGAACACCCCATCCGCTTTAGGTCCTCGTTTACAATAAAATCCTGACGGTGTTTCCGCACGTTTCCATCGGGCACAGGGACGACTGTCAACGCGCTCGGAAAGGAAGACAGATTCGTCACCATGACCGTCCCGAAAGGCGTTTGCTTACGTCGTGCATGAAACTTTTCAACGGCTTTGAAGTAGACTCGGAGCCGAGGCGACCAATGGGATTCATCAAGGGGGATATCGAGAACACCGACGGAGACGACGTGTGAGGGATCACCGGTATAGGTAGTGATAACAAATGTAGGATGGATTCGAGAGCAGGCCCATTGCTCAACAAGGTAGAGTGCATAACCAGGAAGCGTTCTTTGTCGATACACAACCACGGTACAAGAATCATCTTCGAGGTAACGGAAGGCTACCTGTATTGCAGGCGAGAATCGTAAGTACGGGTCAGTCAAAAGCTAGGAGGTTTCCATAGTTACCGGATCACAGAAAACGAACAGCTGTCTATCCGCGGCCACTGTAATCTCTATCGAGGCTCTTTCTTCCCCCGTACTTCCACTTCCGCTCCCCTCTCCCTCCTTCGGGGGACCAACCAAACCTCTCGAGAAGGCATTTTGAGGCGATTGTGTAGCACTAGTAGGCTGCTTGTAGGTGTTTCGCTGGAGAGTCTGGGCAGCTATGTTTGAGGCGGACACAGGGGCTGTAGGCATCGTCCGCAGCAGCCTCCAGCATTTCGGGGAAACAAGTGAAGGTGAACGGTGAAGATGCCTCGAGGAATGACGAGAGAGAGAGGTGGCCAAGAGGGAGGGGGGCGTTGGACGTTGGACTGTCACTGCTACAGTTGCTTCTTCTTATGCACGTGAGGCAGGGGGGAAACACAAGGGGACTGCACGTGGCGATCCCCCGTGTAACAGTGCCCCAGCCATTCCCATTCCACCACCATCCATCCCATATATCTTCCCCTCATGATCGCTGTTATCCTTGTTTTGCAGGCCTTTGCATTGCGTGTGCTTCGTTATTCGCTATAGAGAAGAGGCCTCCATCCCTTTGTACGACTGTAGATCCCTAGGCTTTCATCTGTTTTCTCCTTTCTCTCTTCACATGTCTAGAATCCCTCAAATTTCGGAGGCGGTGTGGATAGGTGTCCTGAAATACTCTTCACCCGTCATGACAGAAAAGCAGCCCCTTCCAGTTAGAATAGCTCACTAATATTTCCGTACATCTTATATAGGAAATGAGTTTATATAGCTGAGTCGCGTTTATAGGTTGGTACGGGGGAGGTACATCTATTGCTCGGCAGCCTAGCAGTTTTATTATAGTCCAAGTAGCTCTCGAAAACGTTGAGGAATATAATTAAAATACAGTTACGTTTATTGAAGTAGGTGCCATTTAAGACGTCTCCGCGATTTATTTATCATTTAGAGCTTAGCTATCAAGTATGAATAGGCCCAATTATCCTAGCTTGAGGTATTGAGAATTCTGTAATTAAACTATGAAATTTTATAAAAAGATGAAAGAATTGTTTGCGTTATACATCGTTTAAATATATATCCTTGTGCTATCTATACAACCCCTTTAACCCTATAGTAGAAAGGCTATATATATCTAATGAATTTGCTGGTCGATACCACCAAGACTACAACACCAATACTACTTTAGGCCATAGTTTATAGCTGGATGCTAGATTTTGTGCCCAGAAAATAAAATTACATGAATTTTTTTAGAAAAAAGAAAACATTAATACTACTACTATGAAATCCCCCTAGAGTCGCCCTATCTGTCTATATTAGTCCGGTGCTTCAGCCGTAATCCGTGTCTTTTGCGGATAGATAATGCATTCCAACCTAAGGACCTTTGGCAATCCTTGGCCTTCAAATAGTACCCGTTCGATTGACTGAATCTGCTGCTGCTCGACACTGAAATATCTAGATAGTGCCTTTTGTAGCTGCTGCTGTGCTAGCTCTTGGCTATTTTGCTGTACTATTTTCTTCAACCTAATCTACACCTCAAGTTAGTGAATGAGGATGACTGGTGAAATGTGGAGGAACGTACCATGGTCTCCTGTACTATTCTACTTGTCACTAGGCTTTTTGGTATCTCAAAGTACACGAACTCGTTTAGATAGTGAATTCTCCGAAATAAACTTTCTTCCATTTGAGAGGACTTGGATCGCTCCACTTCTAATACCAAACGAGCAGGTTCTTGTTCCACTTCTTCCTGTGGGTCTACTATCTTAATTACCCTTTCTTGACTGGTCACCCAAAAAACAAGCTGACAGTTCAGACTTTTTACATCATGTCAGTAGAGACACCGGCCTACAGCAACAGAAGGGCTACCTACCAATGTAAAAATCCCCGGACCGGCTTGATCTGACAATTCGACGTTTTACATTTAGGACATGTATAGTTTTCTTCGGTAGTCGAACCCAAAGAAGCACCATGCAGGCGTAATAAAATGTTCATCGTGATATACCCTCCCGGAAGGACTTTCCGTTGCCAGTCTGCCTCTTGAATGATTGAAGAATTGGCCACAATCTCATATTCCCTTCGCACAACTTTTTCCTTGCCTGGTGAGTTCTGGAATAAGATTTTAAGTGCATCATGGAAGGTCTATTCAGTCAGAAACCATCGCTAATAGTAGTTTTAGAAAAAGGTATGACCTACATTTATCGTATGACAGAACTCAAGTGGTATATAGAAGGTTCGGCCTAGTGCGTCATCAAAACGAACTGGCGCCTGGTTTGGAGCCATATCCCCTTCCCAGGTATATCCAAGTTCTCTCGGAGGTTGTCTCATCATTACCATGGACATCAATGACGTAAGAGTTTCTGTCTGCTGCTGTTCGATCCGCGCTATTGCGCGGTTACTCCTAAGGGAGAGCTGTTTTATCTGGGATAGATATACTCTACGGCGAAAAGCGAATTAGCAAAGTGGAATAATTATAGGGAGCAAGATGGCCTACCCAGAAATAGCATCTGTAAACATTATAAATGCCTGTATATGACCTCGCAGTGTCAAATGCAACTTGTGTACATCCTTCTCTCTAAAAGTCCATGTCCATTTGCGCCACTCATCCCGGAAACGCTTCTTAAGATGATCCGGCAATAAGCTCTCAGTGTATCCCCTGCTTGAGGCCAGGAAGTCCTCTATGGCTTTTATGCACAAGCCGAGCTGATGTTTTAATCCATTCTTAATAGCGGCGTCAACCTCCCCGGCCCTTGCAAGTTGGTCAAACTGGTCCCCCAAGATATCAAGAGCGTTTTTCAAAGAACTAAGAAGAGAAATTAATTCCCTGTAATCGGCTTTAGAGCCTCGGCTGTCGCTCAACGCTGTAATAGCCTGATGGATCAGGCCCCCAACGGCTACGAAATCACCGACGGAAATGCCAAAAGGAACCGCCATGGAATAAAGAGTTAACTAGTGATGAATGTCTGCGGGTTGCTATGACTATTTAATCCCCTACCGTGGGGCTGTGTTGAATCCTTGACCACGTCGATCATGTTGCTACGTAATCAGCCAACGACTAATAGGTGCGGGCTCTGATTCAAGCGATAGCGTAGCCTTGCGCTATCCAAGTAATATGTCAAATCCCATACTTTTCATAATATTAGGCGAAGTGATATCCATAACTCTATCTGGTGCTATACTATTGTCGGGGGACAGGAATAACTGACATCCATAACCTATGAGTACAAGTAACATTTATACAATTTTGCTACAGCGCCACTCTAGCTTTTAGTAGAACCACAATCCTAGAGACTTTTTTCTGAGTCCTAGAGTGCTCACAGAGTACTCTAGCTGGTACTTGAGTCTATTCACTACATGCGCTGCCTACTCAAGAGTCTTTGTTCTAACGACCATTATACTCATCAGTCTAGCTAGGGCGTCGGTTGTTTTTTTTTTCCTTGACAATATATATGATCGATCTTTTCTACATAATTAAAACCAAATCTATTATAGTATATTATATGTACTCGGTGTTTTGCTCTGGCACTGCTCAAGGTAGTATACATCTCAAATAGAAACACATGTATTCTTCATTGTCTTATAACTACATGTAACTATATTTTAGCAGCATTTATATTTATTGAAATAGTAGGTCTATAAATAAATCACACAGCTCTAGTTTCATCGCGTATATAAGTTATCTATAGACTTGGTTCTTTTTCCTTTTGCGAGCAGTAGGTCGATCCGAACACGTGTATAAATTTTATGAATAAAAAATGCCTCTATTCCCATATGACTCCACTATGTCCTCGAAGACACAAACATGACGTAGGTCGATCCGAACACGTGTATAAATTTTATGAATAAAAAATGCCTCTATTCCCATATGACTCCACTATGTCCTCGAAGACACAAACATGACGTGCGAAATAGCAAGTACTTACTGTAAGACAACACTGCTACTCGGGAACTGTTTACTAGTAGAGTTTCTTACTATAGTCACCCTTATATTCGTTGGTTCTACTTTATTCTACTTTAATATTATAAGGGGACAAAAAAACACGGTCATCCGCATGGCAACCAACCTGTTGGTATCCCACAAAACACAACCATGAACTTAGGATTTGTTTTCTCCTACAATAGAAAAGTCATAGGTATATTCCAATGGTATATAAGTATCTTGCAATAATAGTTTTATGTTTTGGTGTTCCTATCAATAGAAATGGTCCCTAAAAACTATTTCATAATCCCTCAAATCCCAAGCTTATTTAATATGTTTAGGTTACAAGGTATATAATCCCTATATGAGAACAGTCCCTACTTTAATAATTCATACCCTAAAGAGTCTAATCTGAGCTATGTAACTGCAGAGATAGTAATTTATTATTGGCCCATAAAGCCTATTTTGCCTTTTTAGTATTTATGATAGGAATAATCAAGGTAATTTTAGATTTATACTGATAATAATGAAAATACTAAGGCTTTTTTGCCCTAATTAAATTTTCATATTTGCTTTTAATGTGGTTATGGATTAATGGTTACTTGGGGTTGGCCTTTCTGGTTGCTATCCCAATGACCGGGTATTTTTGTCCCCTACAATACTATATACATTACTGATCTTCCTGAAAAACCCTTGACTCCCGGGACCCAGGTCAAGTATATCAGCACCATTTTCTAAGGGAATTTTAATAACCTTAGTAAGTGACCTCCACTTAATCACAGTGGGTCTAGGAATTCCCACAAAGCTTACACCCATCTCTTCCGTGCTCAGTAGAGACTTCATCGTATCCTCCTCACAATAGTATCTCCATTTATAAAAATCCGCATCACTTAATACCAGCATTACCGCCGTCGCCCCATTACTATCCCGGATACCCAGATTAGCCCCACCCCCCAAGAGCACCCTCACAACCCCAAAATACCCACACCCAGAAGCAAATTGCAGAGCAGCCTCCCCAACCCTATTCCCGATATTCACATCAGCCCCCTTATCAAGCAAGAACCTAACCATCGGTAAATTATTATTCAGCGCCGCACTAGAAAGGACTGTATTCCCCTTAAGGTCTGTAGTATTCACCTTGATCCCCCGCTCTACTAATATCTTAGCTAGCGGGTTGAAGAAGTTGATTTACGGCCTACAAGAGCCCCAGCATTCCATCTTTGTCCTGTGCAGCGATGGTGTGAAGAAGAGCTACCAGGCGATTTGCAAGACAGTGGTTCGTTTGATGAATGAGTTGAGGTCTTTTGTGATGAGGCATTCCGCAATGATAAGGGGTAGCTCACTCGAGAGTCTGAGCAGCGGGGGCGGACCAGTAAACTCGGGTGGTGGCATGCCGTTTTCGGGGCCAGTGTTAAACTCTAGTGTTCATGTAGAATTTATGAACGTGCTGGTTTCGGGGAAATACAGTGTTTTGTGAGAGTCGCTGTGAGGCCAAGCATTGATTTTACCAACGTATCTAAATAGGGTTAGGGTTTATATATCCAATCAAATGGGCGCTTTACTGGTGTTAGTGATTCACTTTGTTAGTGCGAGACACTAAATACTAACGTCAAAAGTAGATAAAGCTGAGACAACCTATCGACGAAGCTAGCCAAACAATGACTATAAGTAAGAAAATACCGATCTCTACTATAGAATAGACACAGAGAAAAGGAACAAGGGCGCAAATTCATCCTACCGCCTCCACAATATATACATGCGCTAAAAGAAGTAAGACCATAAAATAACTACATGTAATCAACTAAACCTACTCATAAAACCAGAAACACTATTGGCCTACATAGAGTGGAGATCTTTTACAAAACGGATGAAAATGACTAATTAGTGGTTGTATAACAATTTGTACCTGCAGTTGAGGCGCGTGTAACAATCACTAATCTAAGCCTCCCATACTCCACCCCCCCCACATAGTCTCTCCGATATATCTAAACGTAGTTACACCTTTGTAGCTAGAAGCTTCTAGCCTGTTCATCGCTGACTAAGCAACTCCTACTAGTACCACCCAACCCCCCAAGTCGATATTACCCATAAGGCGGGTAATCGTTCTCCCGCACTAATATTACCGTAAAGTAAAGAAGCAATCTTATATGTACGAAGCGGGAGGTAGAGAGGCTATATACAAAATATACAGGGGTAACCGGAGATTCAGCTACTTTTGGACATTCCAATTTCGCCTCTTCATTATCACCTTGGCAAGTAACCCCTACCTTCGCCCGAAACTCCCCGTAGAGCTAGGTCATTCCTAGTATCAACTCTCTAAATATCTACCGGTAGGTAGGCAGGTGGTGTCGGCCGAGTGTAAGTAGATTTCATGAACTGGATAAGGTAGGTTTCAACTAAATTTTATGAAGGGCTAGAGTAATTAGGGATATTTAGTGGTGGGAGTGACCCTGATTTTGAATACGCGTAGGTCAAGAGTAGGAAGAGTGGGATAGTGAGATTTTTCGGGGCACGAAATAGATGCTAGAGGTAAATCTTTGCTTCATATCTTCTTTTATTGCCACGCGGCTTTAGAGAGGGCAGGTGGGACGGGCGAGTGATTACTTATGATTATACTACTCTCATGTCAGGTAGTTGGAAAGCCTTCTCCAACTAGGACCCTCAGTCCCAGTGTTAGAAATCTCATAGAAGCGCCCTAACAATATACAACGTAGCTTACAAAAGCAATAAAGAAACTTTTGGGTTATCTACACTATAAGCGTGATAATCTTGGACAGAGGGAGCTACAGCCTAGAGAGGGTAGCACTACTACAAGCAAACCTATGCGGAGGTGCAATCTAGAACTTGAGACATTGGTGGTTGGAAGCGAGTGATTTTTCCTGACTCTACCCTAGCTGAATACATAGTAGTCCAAAACACTCTAGCTCAGGTTGATACTCCTACACAGCCCCTTCGCTATTCCTGATAGACTTCGAAGCTACATCCCCACCTTAGGAGTTACACTCACTTCTCCTCATGAAATATCACTCGATATCCACGCTCTATAAAAACATATTTGAACTTTTCTTTGCTTAAAAATTACAATTATCCCACCGGACTTTTCCACCCTACAACTTACAAACACCATAAAACTCCTTACAGGAAGCTCACAAGCGTACTCAGCATATCCTTCGTCAACTTCTGTTCCTCATCCGCTTCATCCTTCATCCCATCGATTTGTTCTACACCCCATTAGCACCACTCATATCCTTCACAAGAAGCAGAAAGACATACCTTGTAAAGTCTTCCTAACCTCCCCCAGACCTTGTGCACCCCCCATCAATTCCCTAACCTTCCTTCTTGCGCCATCATCCTCCGCACACAACCACGCGAGCACTAGATCTACCATCTGGAGGCAAAACAGTCCTGCGTCTAGCCTCCTCGAGAACCATTCTTCGCTCATATCGTCTAGATCCTCCACCTTCAGCCTCGCCCTCTGCTCCGCAATCTCCTTCTCAACGCCCAACATCCTTGCCGCATACCCTGCGCGCAACTTCAGTAGCTTCGTAATCTTCTCATAATCCTTCTCTACAAACTTCGCTAGCGTTCTGATCCTCGCCGCAGAGTCAGCGGGCAGTAGCATTAGTAGCGCGGCAAAGATACCGAGAAGGTGCTCCGTTGTCTGTCCGTCACATTTCTTCATAAACATTCCGAAAACCGTCTTTAGTCCTGCAGCGTCGACGAGTCGTGCAGCGACAGAAGCACCTTGTTGCCCGCCTACTGCATGGTCGAGGAGTCGTAGTGCTCGGGGTTTGCTCATTTTCCCCTCCCGTAGCATGATGAGTGCTAGTTCAACTCCTTCTGCTTCAACGAATTTTTCTTTTCCTTCGATTTCATCAACGACGCAGGTGATGCAGTCAAAGACATTTTCGACGAATTCCTCTTCGTCGCCGCCTTTAACGGGGTCGCGTTTTCGGTATGGGGAGAGGAGCTGGAGGAGGATGTCGACACCATTGAGGGAGGTTAGTTTCTGTCGGTTTGTTTTAGAGGATTGGAGTAGGACCGCGAGGAGCTCGGCGGAGTATTGTTTGTTTTGACTGATTGGGGATTCGCGAGCCTGAATACGGGTTAGGAGCCATGGGAGGACGGAGGTAGAGGAGACGATGAGATCTGCGAGCGATTGTTGGGATGCGAGGTTCTCAAAGACACCTGTAGGTTCAGATCAGTGAAAAATCCATAGTTAGAAGGGGAGGAGGGATATACTTAGAGTGTGGTAGACACCATGCCGATCAGTCTCGATACTCTCGTTCAATCGCGATAAATTCTGCGTAAGCATTTCGAGGAGCTGCGCTTCCACCATACCATCGACGAGGGCATTCCATTGCTCTGGCTCCGCCTCGACCTCGTCGTCCGTAAGCTCACTGATCACCTCTACGACATCAATCGCGATATCTGTATTCTCATGTGCCAACAAGCTAACCAAACTCCCCAAGCACCCCAGTCTCCGAAACTCCTCAAATAGCTCTGGATGCTCTGATAGTACACTCAGGGCTTTAATATCAGCATCCAGATCCGCCTCCGAAGCCATGAACCTACAACTCCAAATCAGCATCCTCCCTAGAAATATAGAGGAAGAGGAAGAGGGGGACGAACTTATGTGGATCGTCTTCAAACTTCCCCCTCATTTCAGCATTCTTACTGATCTTCCTCTCAAACGCCAATGCCGTCTTCCTCAGCCACCCCGCATCAAGCTTCTCCGCCCCTACCGCGCCCGCTTCCCGCTCCCGCTCGTCAACATAGTCGAGGATCTCAGCCTGCTTACTATCCACGCCGCCGCCAAAGAAGCGTCCACCCTCTTCATCCTCCTCCTCCGGTGTATTATCAAAGAAGTCTGGTGGGAGACCGTTATCGTTCCCCTCTCCCCCTTCTTCTTCTCCCGACACGGATGATGCGGCTCTGCTGATTGTGTCTAGTTTTGCAGACTTGTATGCGGCGACTAAAGAGGACGGTGAGTTAAACATTGTGAGGAGAGGGGGGGAGGTAGGCGTGAGGGAGGAGGGAGGGAGGGAGGGGCGTACTTGGGTCTACGGATGGTTCGGCTTTGCGTTTTTTCGAGTTGGGGTTGGAGGAAGGCTTCCCGGGCAGCGCTGGTTTCTGTTAATGGCCGTCAGCACGATCGAGCGATCGGGCAACAACCGAGATCGGAAGCCGCAGCATGAAGAGGGAGTGTGGATAGACGAACCTTGAAGAGACTGTCTATGTCTGCCATGTTTTGAACTGTAGAGTGAGAATTGTGTAGGTTACGAGAGGAAGAGGGGGAGAGGAATAGAAGTAATGACTTTGAAGGGAGTCGGAGGCTCTTTTGATCACTTGTTGTTCTGGGGAACGCGACGGGGGGTGGGGAGGTGGACTGGGGACGGGGACGGGGACGGGGACGGGGACTGGGACTGGGCTGGACCGGGCTGGACTGTGCAGAAAGAGACAAGACAAGACAGACAGGCGGATAGTAGCGAATAGGACAGGTAAACCCAGTATTTCCTCAAGCGGTGTTGGGCCAGCCAAGCAGTGGGAGAAAGAAGGTAAACCTGGTGTGGTATATAGAATTCCTTCAATTGCGCTGTAGATAAGGGTATGGCAGAGTCCTCCGTGAATATTCCCCAACCCCCGTGAGACTTTTTAATTCAACCCCTCGATGATCACGCGCGGCTTCAGGTACTCGTGCAGGATAAATCTTAAAATCTTGCTGCAGAGTAATTTGCAAAAAAAAAACAACGGTTTTTAAGGAAAGAGGATTGTCGGCCCGACCTTGCTTGGTCAAGTCAGGAACAAACACCGATATATATTCATATAGATCTTCTCTCATAATTTCATAACTACATAACATAAATACTATCGTTATTCTCATGGACAGAATAAAAGGGCCCTCACTCCCCTCCCCTCCCCTCCCCTTCCTTTTGGTGACGTGGTTTTATTCCCTCCCCCTACCTATATCAAATTGTGATATTCCTTATTCTCGTCCTTGCGCCCGGAGTTGAATCTTCCAATCCCCTTCCCCTTCCCCTAACCCTCAACGCCCGGCCCGCATATACCTTGTTATTTATCCGAAACCTGTTGAAACCAAACCCAAAGGAAGAAAAGAAATAAATAGAGAAAAAATAATGACAGACTCCGTATCCATAATCTATCTCGAAAAGACGAAGGTATTGTATAAAGACACCTTCAACCCTTCCAATATGTACTAATGCCTCACAACCATCAAATACCCGCTATTACTCCGTTATAAAACCCATGCCCATACTTTTCACCTGATATTCTTACAGTCCAAACCGATACCCCTTATGCCTAAATGACAAACACAAGGGCGTAGCATACTGTAATCGTCAAAGTTATCAACACTGTCACAGATCACGTAGTCAGTTTCAATACACCTCTCACAGAATGGCAGTCAAAAAACTCCCCCCACCCTCAGGTAAACTCACTCAATGCATACTGTGCCAGCAATATCCTGCAAGCACACCCCCAATCAGTAACGTTCCAGGAAATTCTCACATATAGGAAGGAGGTGAGAGTCCTCGTGTCTCGATTCCCTTTTCATTTTTTACTCACGCTGACAGCGCCGACATCTCCACGCACCCCTCCGGTCCCAATGGGGCGAATATGTTCGTTATATATACCTGTGCTGTTGCTGTCGGGACTTCACATCAAGTCAGTAACCTCAAAACACCAACACGAGACCCCTCGTAAGTTACTAAAGATGCACATACCCGCACTACCGATGATCAGAACCAATGGGAGCATCTTATCCTCTGATGAGATCCAGGGTGTTTGCTTTTTTAGACCTATTGTCCACGATATGCCAATGATTGGACCTATGAAGGATCAGTATGGTACGGTTTCCGCATAGAGATAGGGAGTGGCGAGTCCACGGAGTAATGTGGGGGGAAGTGGTATTAGTGATATGCTATGAACCGGAAGTTCATCCCATTCCGACCACTCCTCGTTCCTCCCAGACTCGGACATAGACTCCAAGACCAGCCCAGCTGATCCTTGAACCTCTCACTCGCCCCCCACATACCACACACGAAAGAAAAAAATCAAAAACAAAAATAAAAGTAAAAGAATCTCACCAACAACAAGCTTCAACATAGCCATTAGAACAGCCGATTTCCAAAACCCCTTTGGAAGCCCCGCCATACTCAGTCTACTCAGTGCTGCCCCTAGCAGCAGGAGTCCAAGAACTGGTACTGAGGGCTCCGCAAAGCTCGCAACATCCATTAGAAATTCCAATGGTGGTTGGTTGTCTGGCGCAGTTGGCATATTGATTCCTTTGGTCTTTACGAACAGTGCTTTCAGCACTGGTACATTTGCCACTACTAGCGAAACCACAAGTGCGAGAGAGGGTGGAGTGATGAAGGGCTGGACAGCTGTCCAGAGGCGACGGACTAGTGACTTGGCTGGGGGGAGTGTAGGCGATATGGAAGCCTTTTCATCAAGCTCTAAGGGGATATCTGATGTCCTCTCTATTGTGGAGAGATGGGTTATGGATTGTAGGGGTTCAGGTGAATTATGTGGTGCTGGCTTTTCTTCAGGGTGTGGGAGAGAAGTGTGGAGATCGATACCCTCAGTGTGTGGCACCGGTTTTCGAGTCACTGTTCGGGCTATCACCTTAATGCTTTCGATTATTGAGAATGGGGCCCCTGGCACAAGGGGTTTTGTGGGTATAGGGGACTTCTCGACATCTGTGAGGGATTCACGAGAGACATTAAAATCGCCCTTTATTAACTGGAGGCCACCAAGATTGAATCTAGAGTAGGTTAGTGGAGTGTTAATCAAGGGCGTATAAAGGGGGCGGAGGGGAATGAAGGGAAAACGAGTGCGAGCTTGTGAAGATGTGGGTGTAGGGAATACATACATTGCAATCATCTGGACTACCATAAAAATGGAAGAATATGCTATTCCTTTCGCAACCTGTTTTTTTTCGCAAAGCTATAAGCTACATGCGCCGCTGCAAGATTACTCCCAAAGTTAAATCTCGGTAGGGAATATTACATCTGCGTCTCCATTGAAGGGCTCCGATTTTCCAAGTGTAGAAATATACGCAATCACCTAAGAGATCTTGTTAGCACCCGATGAGTGTAACACTATACTCGTGGCAGGACGATGTTCTGAGAACCAGCTGGTCCACATATAAATGCATGCTACCTGCATTCACAGTAGATGCCCCTAAACCCGAGTGGTTTAGTAATATAGAATGAATATCCTTGGCCTTTAGGCCATAAGTCTATAATCCAAAACATGTTTTTGTACTACCCGAGCAGTATCTACTGGATAGTCATTCATGTGCACTTATATGCGGACCCAGTACTCGTAAACCGCTGACGTTTGTAGAATCGTCTGCTCTTGCATGCCATAAAAAACCATAAACTTGGCGTAGTTTGTATAGCATGCGATAGCGATCCGTTCTACAAACGTCAGCGGTTTATGAGTATGTTCTCAAAACGTCATCCTGTTATGAGTACAATCTTTCTGACACCGCACATGTGCTGACACCAATGACAACGGTATTCTCGCGATGAGTTGCGTGACCGTGACCGTGACCGTGACTACTACCGGGCTGAACCGGCCGTTGGCCGGATATAAAGCATTTCCCCATTTGGTAGACAAACCCGCACCAAATGTGATACAGTGCCAAACTTAAAATAAAAAAGCACCACTTACAAGATCACCCAGGTTGCTGAAAATACCTATACGATCGCCACAACCTGTAAGCCTTGAAAAGAGGTGTGTGTGATTCCTAATGAGGGGGTCACAAACCAGCAGCCAGGACACCACCTTTCCAGGACGCTGGGACTGGTGTAAGCCACCTGACGATAAAGCCAAAAGTGAGGCCCATAGCTAACAACGCCCAAGCTTAGCATTAGGAACCCGGCCCCGAGGCCCGAGTGGCCCCGGAAAAACAATAGTGCGTTAAGATAAAGTACTAAGCACACCTTGATAAAGGAAACCCGTGACAACGATTGATAAGACTGAGGTCATATTATCACGGTCAAATGCGGGTAGGACAGTTGCAAATATAAGCAATGGAAGTAGTAGGTTCATTATCATCGATGCGTTCGCTTTACAGGCTTCAGGTGTGAGGAGTCCTGATACGAACAATTAACTAACGTTCTTAAGGGCCTGTATCTCGTAATCATGGTTGACTCGAGAGAACTTGATCTATCCTGCAAGGCAGAATCCTGTCAACACAAAAAACTGCACCTTTTTTTGCAAAGAAAACGCCGCCGCCAGCAATGACAGCCATCTTTATCATGGGTTTCATCGCGATGAAGATGACTACAGATTGAGAGTTGGCAGGCAGATGTCATGAGTTTAACCCACGACATCCATTGGGCCCTCAAAGAGTCAGCCAAGCACATTCCGAGTACACTATTAGCATTGGGAGAAACAAGACAACTCCTCACCTTCACCGATTCCAATAGTATTTCCGGTCATAGCTTCGAAGAATTCCTAGCGGGCTTTCAATTTGTGAATGGGAGAAGAATGGGTAGAGAAAGTTGCTGGATTGAGAAGAAAGTCCGTCCTGAGTCCTCACACTATTTCCAACCGAAGAGCTTTCCCCTTTACTCACTCGGTCGGAGGGGGGGATGAGGGATTGTTCTTTCCTTTTTCCCTTGCCCTCGGCCCCGGGTGGCCCATGAGCTGGCCGGCTGCGATGCCGCATTAGAGAAGGTCTTCTGCTCTCGCTTGGTTAGCGTGATGCGGGAGGACTGTTGGGGTCTCCCGTGGGCCTCCCGTGGGCCTTTGCTTTTATCTCCTAGCAGTTAAGTGATATGCACTCTCAACGGCCCTCTTATGTCTGCGGAGCCTCCCAGCTATCTATCCTCGTGTGAGTGGCTAGGCCACGGTAAACCGGTAAGCCTAGCAATTGCACTCTACATAATAGGCATCGCGTTTGCCTGCCAACCCGAGGGGGTTTCGCGTGCTTGATCTATTTGGGACGAAACAAAATCATAAGTACATATATTTCGAATTTCTCCCCTCGAGGACCCTCCGTGCTCATCTCGTGGGCCATTGTGGGACCTTGTGACGTATGCCCGTTTCGATCTCTATCGCTGGTTCTGTAGATTTGTTAACCGTTAATCTCATATGTCCATAGTAGGAAAGGACTGGTCACTATCACAAATAAGTCCCGATCGGGCATCCGCACTGGAATGGGACATTGAACTATCTGAACAAGAGGAATCCATTAGTTACGCCCCTAGTACACCTCCTTCCATTAATTGGTACACTTGCGCGAGATCTCTTAATTCTTCGCGTCGTTTCCCAGTCGCGTCGCGTTTCTGTGGATTCTTGGGAAACCCCTTGCTGCAAATATGTTTCTACCACGGATCGTTTCTATTATTCAACTACACCACCTTGTCCAGAAACAGCCTTATTACACGGTCGAGTGCCGTAATATTGCGACCATATTGGGCCTATCTTGGATAGAATCAAATCTGGTTATTTCGACTAATTGGGAAAGCCCCCTTCATTCCCTCTTCTATTTCTCTCACGAGTTTCCTTCCAATATCTCGACCTTTTCAACTCAAGCTCACTCTGGTATGCTGGAAGTACTCTCCTTCGTTCTTTGAGTATTTTCCTGCATCTCTAAGGAATCTGATTGGTACCCGGGGATACTGTAACCGGCGTTCCTTTTGGGAGTCTCTCTCGCCGTCTTTATATCTACTTAAGGGAAATCGAAAACCAACTTCATTCCCTTCTTTTTTTTTTTTACTCTTCCAAGTCCACAGTCATTCATTTCAGAATAACCACCTATCCGGTTTTCCTTTTTTTTCACTTTTTTCTTATCTTGCCAAATTCAGCAGGACAACGGTGTCACTCTTTTTCACCGCCACTGCCAACGGTCATTTCGAGCCTGTGCATCATACGGTCTAGCTATACAGCCCACCTTTACTCATCTAGTGAGAACCACTACACTCATTCGTAGATTTTCTATTTATTACCCAGTCAATAATATTCTACATAAATTACCCTACCGGTACTGCATCCTACTGTCTGCCTCGTCACTATCACACAGCGCAGTACCTTTATTTCCCCAGCCCACACCCCCCCGTCTCTGCATCCCTGTCATACCCAGCTGCAAGAGAGTCGGCAGGTCTTAGCCTAGCTTTCATTCATTTATTAAATGGAGTCCTCTTCATCTATTCATCAGTATGGTTCTTGTGTTCCTACGACTATATACCACAACCTTCTAGAAAGCAGCACCAATCTCCCCCACCACAACCACAACCCTTCGTTGTTCATCCCTTCAGTAGTGCCTTCACACCCAGTGCACCCGACAACGTCTGCGACTACCCGTGCCACAAACAACTTTAATACTTGCACACGGAGGGCACTTGAGGAGACCTCGCACAATACTCAACTGTCTCCCTCGCCGGTAGCCAATATTTCGCCTGTCCCAAGCAACAGCAACATTCAGCCTTCTAAGCGTAACTCAGCAAAGCTGGATCAAAAAAGACGCACCAGAGCAAGAGTGCAGGGCGCTCTAGCTCCTTCAGCTTCTCATAGAGCGCTGGCGGCCGCCGTGCAGCAGCAGGATCTGGTGCCTTATCACCAATATAGGGCACGCCAGAGGAGAGATGCCTCTATGGAAGGCGAGTCAGTATGGGATGAGGAGCTAGAGGATGCCTTTATGGAAGGTAAATCGACACATAAAAGATCCTATGGTTTTGTGGGGGATCTTTGCTAAATACTTTGATTATTTAGCTATCCAAAAGATCCCAAAAATAGGGCGCCGGAAGCTCTCAATGGAGGGGAAACCTTGTGGGAGGAATGAGTTGATTGCAGATTACATCTTCAAAGTTACTGGAAAGCGCCGGACACGGAAACAGGTTTCTAGTCATATTCAGGTTCTGAAAAATCTATTGCGCAATAACCCAGACTGTAAGTTTTTGTCCCCCCGCGAGAGGGGGGAAGTTTGTCTTTAGGAATGATTTCTCTAATACCCCAATAGTCATGAAACATGTAACAACGGACAAACCCGTCTCAAATTGGGATGCCGACCCAAATAGTTGGAATGAAGGTACCACTGGCATGGTACCAAGTCCTGCTCATTCAACTGGCTCACTTCCCATCAACTCAAATTGTCACGATGATTTCGAAGAATCAACATACTGCAATGGCTCGCCGGGCTATTACCCGCAATCAAGCTACATACCCGATGCCCCTACGGTAAGGCCTTCGAATTTTTCCATGTGGGTCGGTTCTCCAAGCCATGGAGGTGGTGTGGAAGGCTGCTTTCACACTTACACACGTCTTTCACACGCAGACAGTGTTCGACCTGCACCTGCAGCACCGTTATCGTCAATCCCACAATGGAAAACCCGCTTCCCACACGTCGCAGAAATCTTTGAACACCCCAGCACTGCGACCGATTGTCCGATCATCCACTTTCAATCGAGCATTTCCGTCATGTCCTCGATGCCCTCACAATCGTCAGTGCTGTGCACTGAATTCGAGGTTACGTCATCCAGCGTGGCATACGATAACTATGATTGGGAGTGCGTTACACGTATCTACGCGCCAGGCAAGAAAGTATGGGAGTTATCCCATACCGTCGCTGTAACTGATGAGCTCGACGGCAGCAGGAAACTCACGCTTCCGTTTGCATCAGATTTCTGGGCTGCGTTCTACACCGGGCTATCTTCAGCCCAACAAACTGATCAAACCGCTACATTGGACAGGGAGCGTATGCGCCGCAGACGGGGAAAGGAAGCCCGAGCAGCAATCAAGGGTATCACCGTCGTACAAGAACTCTTTTCGACAGCCCTATCGAGTGCAAGGATTAGGCAGAGGTCAGCGATATTCATCTGGGAGTTCACTAAAGCCGACCCTAGCAGTCTTATTGGAAAGACTACATGGCGCCAAATAATCCCTCCATCATCGCCTATGAGCAACCCCACATCTACGACATCCTGCTCGCCAAGTCTCGGGGCTGTAGGGGACCTGAAGGATGATAACTCTTGGGTACAACTTCCACTATCCCCTTTCGATCCGCTCTCGCCGATGTCCCTGTCTTCATATTATACCATGGGATCCCATGCGACCAACCTCTTTCCTACACAGGAGGATCAACAGGCCTCTTCGCTGGAGGATGTCAACTTCTCCTTCCTCCAGTCGTCGCAGGTAACACTGCCACCTTTTGCTGCAGGACTACTGTCGTCAACTGGGACCGTCATGCCAGACCCGTCGGAATACTTTACGCAGTGGCCGCAGGGATTCTCTCCTGTTTCTGCAGTGGGTCATGGAGATTCATAGTGCGATCGTATGATCCGGAGTTTCTTCCGATAGTTGCTTTGTAATTAGAATATGGGGGAGTCTAGTGTTTAGGTTTCGTCTGGTGTTACGGCTTTCCGTTATTGGTGTATTTGTATTTTTGGAGTGCTTTTTTCTTTCTTTTTTCCTTTTTCACTCTATTGGACTACTTTATGGCTAAATGTTTTTTTATTTTATCTTATTTTATAGGGTGTTATGTCTTCACGGTTTGCAGCTATTGGTACTAGAGATTCGGCTATCTCATGTCTTTTGTCTTTTGTGTGTAGAGTGTTAGATTTAATGGAAAAACTGGTGTCCTCCCAAAAAAGAGCTCATTTGCGCCGCAACAATATGCATGCACTTCATTCAGCCTTGTCCGTCTCAGTCCACTCGCAGCTTCCCACCCAACCAACCGGCAAGTCTTTTTTTATTTAATTGTGCAACAAATAACTTACCGATTTCCGGAGGTGAGGGGAAAGCGATGGACAAAACTAACCTATCTCAGAATAGCCGCAACGGTTGAACCTTGAGCCCTATAAGGCAAGCAAAGGCAAGCCATCGACGTACCCTGGTTGCACTGTTTCTTTTCTATGAATTGTGATGATGAAGGGCTGGTGTGGTGGGTACGTGGATAAGCCTTTCTGGCACCTCTTCAGGGTCTTCTGATGTAATTCAAGCCTTGTGATTCAACAGCATTGAGGGGGAAGGTTTATCTGCATCATTGATTTCGACACTCTCTCTCTGGTCTCTCCCTCTCCACCGCCTTGCATCTGACAGACATATAATCACGCTCGGGTAGCTGGTAATTATGGTAATTATACACTCGTAGGGCAGTTATAACCTAGGGCTTTTGGGGTTTTTCCTCTCAGGAAACGATCGTTGGAGGATTAAGAATATTACGTCAGACGCCGAGTACACGATGTGTTGCGCACCTTGTTCGGAAATGGAAGGCCGGATCTCAGCCCTACGGGAGGTTCTCGATCGTGGCTTTCCTCCCTTAAGGCTGAGAGGGAGAGAGGGAGGGGGAGGGGGCCAGACCAGGGTAGGTATAACTCGGTAATAATAAGACCCCACGTTTCGATATGTGGGCATCCGGACGAGAGCGTACCGCGGCTGGACGCGAGTGCCAATAACTCCATTGAGGCTTAGCACACACACACACACACACACACACACACACACACGCACACGCATAACCCCCCTCTCCCTCTCACGTCACATCACTCGGCAAGCAGAAGCAAGCCACATACCTTATTTCTCACTTGACGCCAATTCAACCGCGCTGCGGCGATTACAGGCGTCAACATGTGTTCCCCCCCCCCTCCCTTTCTCTTCCAACCTCGGCGTATACTTGCAAAGATGGGGAGGGACGGGTGATTTCTTAGAAATCAAAGACGGACCCATGTAAACGTTGCATCTGCGCCCCCCACCCCCTTCATATCGCGTAGGTAAGCAGCCGACTCCCTCACCGGGTCTGCTAGGTCTCTTTCCCAAAAAAAGAAGTACACACTATAGCCGTCCATGAACACTATCTTTGACGAATAAGGTGAGATGAGCTAACAGAAACTGGGTCTAGTCGGGCTGGCAGCTTACAGCGAACAGTAAAAAAAGATTGAGAGACGTGAGGCTTGAGATTGGGGCTGTTATTTGTCTCTTAGATCCTCTGCGGGGATTCTAAAGTATTGTTCACGCGGGTCTAGAACTACATGACCCTAGCTGGATATGGATGGAATACAAAGATTCTGCCAAGACCTAAGCAATTGGAGCCTCTAGGGGGAGAAAACATAGAGTAGTATGCTAAATCTATCATTGAAATTTACGATTGTGTAAAACATGTATTTCTTTCTCCTACCCTTATATCTCAAAGGGTATAATTCAAAGGCCCACGGCCTATGAGGGAGCCACCAGCTTCAGCTAAGGCTAAGAAGGGTTTATGAACTTAATGTTATCAATCTAATCCCTCGTAATAAGGGGTCTATTTTAGGGAATGATCTCCTTCTCCACATATTGCTAAAAGAAAGGTGTTTACAACCTCCCATCTCTAATGGATAGTCCCAGATTCTTGACTGGTACTTCAAACTCGCCTAGTATCCAAAAGAAACTTTTGATGCAATAGGCAGGGGCGATAGTAAGACTATTATACTAACCAGCGGTAATTGTACGGAGCGAAAGTGCTCTTGCTCGGCTGGATTCTGAGGTCCCCCTCTATGCCAATCCAGGACTCATTGGTAAGCTACTATGAATCCCCGATGGAGACGATGGAGGGTGTGAATACAAGCTATATGACTATAGGTCCACCACATCTCCAAAAGGAAAGGCTGATAATCGTATAGAACTCTCTTTCTTTGTCTAGTTAGGACTTGTCTTATCTCGCCACTAAATTATATAGATTATAGTAGCGAGCCATGATTACTTAAATGCACAGACCATCGGACACAGTATCTAAACTGTAGGACCTTATCTAAGACACCTGCGTCGTACACTACTGAGATACTCCTACTGGTGGAAAGACTATATTGGCTCCCTATTCTAAATTTATATTATTCAGCTAGTCTAGTAATACGACAAACTTCTTGCACGAAAGCTATGATACCCTACTCCAGAGATTCACTTGGATTTAGTGGGAAGATGAACTCCTCGATCAGTCAGGACTACTTATAATCTGTGATGAGGACAAAGCAGTTATGGCTTTACCTCTTTTTAGAATGATTTTATCAAGACACGGTCGCAAGGGACCCTTTCTGGTCCACCTTTTGTATTTTTCTCATAGATTTGTTATTCTTATAATAGAAGTGTACTGTATAGTGGTTTCTCTCAATTCTCTCAATTCTATGGTGAATTAACGTTATGCAGATCACCCGACCCCTTCGTAAGGCAGGCTAGGTTATAAACCTCCCTATTCTAAGAAAATTTCTCTTAAAGGATCATTTTTTTGAAAAGGTCCCCTATCAAAATGGAGGTTTAAGTAGTTCGTGATTATTGATTTTAGAACTACCACCCCTTCATCACATTCATTGAAGAGTAGATTTTCATATTAACTTACTCCTACATACTGCCTTTATTAATGAACCTACAGAAGCCAAAATCTCTATCATGCAATACTTTCCAACGAATTTACTGAATGTAAATTCATCGACAGTTATGGCAGGAGCTTGATTGTTTTAGGGTCTTGGAATAGGAAGTGGCGGGGTACTGCAGAATAAATTCTTGGCTGGGTTTAGGGTTTCGTAGCGAGATTGTAAGGCTGCGAGCTGTAACCAACTCAAACGCGCTACGGCGATTACAAGCGTCAACATGTGTCCCCCACCTTCACTTCTCCAAAAAATTGCCCTTTTCGGCGTGTACTTACAAGATAGGTAGCTAGAGGGAAGAGAGCGAAAGATCAAAGAAAGATCCATGTAAACATTGCATCTGCATCTCTCCCTTTTTCATATCGCGCAAGCAAGAAAGAAAGCAGCCGATTTCACAGCTCACCGGATCTACTAGGTATTCTTCCCCAAAAAGAAGTACAATGCGAGTATTTGGGACAGTTCTTACAACATTAGATTTAGTCCCTACTCGCGAATCGTCATGAGAAGATTGGATTATTCCCGAGCCTAGTCCCAATTGGCCGGTTCGACCGATAGCGAATGTTGTTTGGTAGACTCAGGTATTACCTATGTATTTGTAACTATCGGGGGGAGTTTTATTATTAGGGGATCTTTTTTTTTATTGTGAATACTAGACTGCGGGTCTCTCTCAATGGAGCCAGTATGCCATAGCTATTGTTTCAAGGCATTTTTCGAGGCTCTCCGAAAGCTTATCTCGGACTTACCGTATGCGGCGCCCCTTATTCATATCTGAATATTAGAGAACATGCCACAACGGTGACAAGTCCTTGGTTGATAGTTCCCCTGCGTGACACATGTAATTATCTCCCTAGATAACTCTTGAAATTTGTCGTGGGACCATTGCCGTGTGCCACATCAAGGTTGTATAATTCACCGGGGCCTATATCAACGACCATTAAATAGCCAGGTTATACCAGACTTGTGGGTAAATATCACTAATCCATGAGGGATGGTACTGTATACCCGTTTCGGTTAGGCCTGTTTGAGAAGCGCGGATAGCGACGAGATTCAATTTACCTTGATAGCCGTGTTGAAAGTGACTGACTACCGCTACCAATACTCCCTTTGAGAGCCCGGTGTGATAACTGCCCTGTTCAAGGAGATATCGGTCAAGTCGGGGTTAATTGTGCTGTATAAGCTAAACGATTAACCCTGTATCAATCTTAACAACGCAGATCCTACGAGTGAAACTTCACTATTAGTTCCTTGAATGGCCTGCAGAAGATATTGCTTTGCCGAGTGATAAGGCGTGAATTGACTCGCCGCACGTGGCAGCAGAAATATGCATTTCCATACTTCTATTTTTGAGTTGTCTTGTCTAGATGCACCGGTAGGTTCCTTTATCTATTGGTAAATTTAATTAGCACTCAGTGTTCGAGCTCTTGTCTGCCTGAGTGCCATAACCACTGTTCCGCCTGTTCGATGCGCCCCCCCCAATCTTCCTGCTTCTCCACCCAATAATATCTCGTCTCCGCATTTCACAACGTACCCAGAAAGCCTTCAAGATCCCCGGTACGGACCAGATGTACATTTAAAAATCTTATTCAAAAAAGCCACGGTTCTCACTCCCACAAGCCACTCTCAAGAGTTTGGCTAATAGCATAGCCCTGGGCCATGCGAGTGATACGTTATGACCTATAGCTGCAGCTAAATGGAGACTTTTCTCCCATAGCTCCAAATCAACTTTGCGTAAGCTTAATGCTATAGGTGATGTTCTAAGCCGAATATAGCGCGTAGCCCGAGTATTCCAGCGTCTGGGCGTCGAGCGCGTATGTGTCACACGAGAGAGACGTGGTTAAACTTGCTATTCGTACATATGATACACGTATACAGGCTTTTTCTTTTCTTCCTCCAATTAGTTAGTCCCAGGCGGTTTGTAGATCAGAAGATCAGACCACGCAAAATTTTTTTTAACCCCTCCGCGCGGAGTAGAGGGGGGGGGAATAAAAAATCAAAGTCTCGCATGAGTTACCACGTTTTAGGTCTCTGAGAAGGAGATACCTTGTAAATCATAATAAATCACTCGATGCCAACGATGATCATTCCGCCTAAACGGAAAAAGCCGATATTCCCCAGAACACCTCGACCAGAACTTAATTTCAGCCCCATTTTTATTAACTCGGTCAAGATTCAATTGGGAAATTATAGTGATAAGCCTGGTTTACGTCTTCTCTCCCCTCCTCTTTCACTGGCATATCCTACAGTATCACCTTCCGTATTTAGGATATTTATAACCAGCTTATACGTTCTGTGCAGCAAAGGGATCGGAAATATATCTGGAACTAGAAGATTACAATTAGTTATTGAGATCTAGAGGCACAATCGCCGTAAATCAATCTATCTCTCCGCATGAAGGGGGGGGGAGCACCCTGGCCGCATATGACCTACTGAATCATTGTTAACCCAGAGATCCAACGTATAACCCCATCTTGGCAAGACATGATCTCATAACTGCTAGGGTCCCCTTGAACGGGCTTTCCTCCACATCGCTAGGATTACTTAAACCTTCCGAAGAGCACCCGAAAAGCCTCCGAAAAGTCACTGAAATGAACGGCACAGCATAATGATCACCAGTACAGCTAGGAGCAGCTGCATACTATATTTGATAATAATCAAAAAAGATTCTGCAGTCCTAACTAGCTATTTGACCTTTTTCCTTTTATCTTAAATGTTCATGTCTTACCGCTCGGTAGTGTTTTATTGTATGCGGGTAAGAATTTATGCAGACTTTTTGGACCGTAACGTATTTTGTGGAGCCTCTCGTTTGTTAGGGTATCCTGGTTCGCTAAGTAGTGATTAGTATACTCTGGACTGCAGATAATATTATATCCAGTACTATTCTATGACACTTTATTATGAGCTCTCTAATCTCCTAGTTTCAAGGCGGCATTGATAAACCCTATCGGAATAACTCATTTCCTAGTTTATTATAGCTAAGAAACATACATGCATTGGCTTTCCTTTTTAAAAAGAAAACACCTTGATGGCATCGGCGCCTATCTATGTAGCATACACACGAAATACAAGCCTTAGTCCACTACTCACCGTAGCTCCAAAAAGTTGCTTATTTACAACCCTTGCAGTGCTAGACACTTCATCACTATTTGGAGAGTATCCTCAAAGGCGCCACCTACGGTGTAATATAGTATTCTCAGCTGACATACATCAATTATTGAATGCAATAAAAGTCTAATCTTTCCATTCCTACACAATTAGAGTTCTTAGGTTGTGGTAAACTCAAGCCAGTAGTAAACGTGAGAGAAGTGAATCACGGCAATTATATATGTATGTGGTTCCAGGGTTGTGGAAGGTAAGGACTAAATGGAGAATCATGTGGAATTCTAAAGGTGGGTTTTTACAGCCCTATCGTAAGGCGTGGCTATAGGTACATCTTTGTTAGAGAAGAAAAATTTCTTGGCTTTAAACTAGCCATCAAAAAACTACTGGAGGAAAATTATTTTCCTTAGAGCTGGTTATGAACTAGTACAGAAGAAAGAGGAGGGGGCAGTACGGCTCTAACCTTTTTTTTTTGAACCTATAGGCAATCTCTTATCTATAGCTCTAAAATTCTCTCCTCTCAGTGACTGGCAAAAGCGATGGGATCTTTGTTGATTTCATATATTGGCGTTTTGCTGCCATCGCCCCCCTGAAGCACGAGCAGAGGTTCGAACGGGCAACCATCCTCCTAAGATCAGGTCCGCCGCCGAAAGATAGCCGGCACCCAGACCATTGAGCTATGGGCGCAAGCTATGACCTTAGGTATAAACGAGCATCTATGAAGAGCCGACACATTATCAGCCCCCTACGTTTCCTACCTCGAAACACCTGTAGATGCTCGTCTCAAGAAATAAGTGCTCTAAGTGCATATTTTATGACCGCAAATAACTAAAATAGCCACTCTTAAACCTCTATATTCTATTATATTCTTAAAATGTTTACCTTTAATGAACTTGCTATTATTATCTGCATGCACAAAATCCAAGTGACAGCTCTCATGCTCCACTCGAGATATTTACTAGAAAACTGGCTCTATTAAGAATTATTTCTACAGAACTCGCCTAATAAATAGACAATTTCTACAAAATGACTACCTTTCTCACACCTACATTACACCCAATTAATACATTTTTCTTATTTTGAAAAGACTTATACCAATATACCATATTGACTCGAAAAATCAGTTCCTGAGTCAGATATGATAACCCATTACTAAACCACCTGAAACGGTTTTAAGACCTAGGCACTGTTAAACTTTCTTTTGCTACTCTCTTGGGTTGAGAACTGTCCTGAGAGTGCCACTTCACCTGGTACGAAAATAACAACCCCCGAAGACTTACACCTACCATCACTTCCTTTGTTATTGGGGAATCAGAAACATCCAATCAATCAAACCAGTACGGTACTTTAACTCTCCACACCCCTTAAAAAAGATATCACAGCCACAAAAAGCGCCTAGGAACAGCATATCTACAACACCCTCTTCCAGAACTGATGCCACTCAACATGCGACACACATTCCAACCAGTCCCGCTCCTACCACCACCTGCCCAATCGACTAACCCGAAACAACCCCGCATAATATACCATCTATAGAAGCAGTGAGCACGGTAGAACTATGGATGAGTGAGACATTCTGGCGTTAAATACTATGCATTAAAAAAAGGCAAATAACATACAAGAAAGCTTATTACTAGCATGCATTGGTTCATGCACTGCTTTTATGAAACAGTCCCCCCGCCCTCTTTTCTGCAAAGACAATATCGGTCCCACTAAGCCCTTTTTAATTTAGATCTACTCCACAAGCTCACCGAATTCCTCAATCTTTATACGTGTGGGGTGTACTTAAAATATAAATAAAAAGCTTGCTCGTAGCTTCACTTTTATTGGCAAAAAGTCAAAATTTGTGACCGAATAGCCGGTAAGGTAGGTATCCTGATATGGTAAAAAGCCTTCCCAAGCTCAATTGCATATGCAGCTTCAGCCTTACAAACTATGCGCTGCATACTACATGTAGTTGGCCCTACTTGGTGGCTCTTGTAACCCAAAGTCGCAATTACTACATCCAGAATTCAACTGCCGCCAGATTAGTATTCAAATAATTTGTCTAAGCCCCCAAATAGTAGTTATAACAAGAGAAGAAAATAATTATTGTCACGCCATGTCACGCAAGAAATAGGCATCGTCACGGGTCATTTATTCGTTACAACCCAATAAAGCATAACAAAAATCAGGTAGTACAAGATAAAGAAAGCTACGCCCCGCTCTCATAAACCCGCACCTACATAGCAGTACCAGTGAAGATACACTACTTTAAACCCTCATTGAAAAGTTCTTCAATCTTTTCCCCAATCCACTTGATATCCTCAGCGCTTCCTCCCGGCCCACCAGCCCAATGCCCATATACACCCGGAATAGGGATGCTTTTACCCTTTGGCATAAAGTTTGCCTCCACATCGGCATCCCAGGGGTGGAAGTAGAGATCCATTTCCCCAGGGAGATATAAAGTTTGAATCTTGTAGCCTTTGAGGACATCAAGAAGATTAAGTTGATGGCAAGAAGCAATGTTTCCAGTCTGCCATGTTTGCACCATGCCTTTTTAACACCTCTATTAGTAATAGAAAAATAATAGAGAGGAGAGGTAATACAAAGTAAATCCTCCACATTTTTACTCAATGCCCACTTCTCCCAAAACCTGACGAACCAATCCTCCAGATCCTCGTAGCCAAGATCTTTAAATCGTTCTTCGCGATAAAATGCCTGACTGAATCCCCATCCTGCATAGACTCTCCCCATAGCCCCCAGGGTTGCCCTACTCCTTTGGCCGTCTACAGCTATCTCCTCTCTCGTGCCTACACCTTTACTCATGGCCCCTGCAGCACCGGCCAACAGAGTCGATTTCACACCTTCAAGAAACACTGCGTTATGGACTGAGCACCTAGCGGTTGCACAGATAGCCACTATGCCCGGAGAGTCCTGGCTGAAGGATTCTGGATATTGAGAGCCCCATTGTAGGGCTGTCATACCACCCATAGACCATCCAACGGCCGCATAAATTTTTTTAATTCCAAGATAATCAAGGAGCATCTTCTGGGCAGCCACATTATCGGTTACAGTGACTGCAGGAAAAGGACGCTGGGATGAATTGGATGGAGATGTGGATTGACCATTTCCGAAGAGGGCAGGGATGAGGATACGATAGTTCTCAATTGAGAGAGCTGGTCCAGCAACTTCTGAGGACTCGAGAAGGTAGAAGTTATGGGAGATTAGTCCTGAGAACCAAGTTGGGTAGAGGATGACTGGGGCCGAAGGAGGACCGAGGAGCTTATAAGCTATCGTAGCAGAGATAAGAGTACCCCCAGACAAAAGGGGGAGGTCTCCGAGAAAGAGAGTAGAAAATGTCGAGTCGAGCTCGCCGGAGTCAGTCATGGTGATGTTGATGAGGAGTCGTGGACAAAGGTTAGCGATGTGGGGCAGAGCTCTAGATATAGGTAATAGTGAGCTAAGCTCTGAGACATACAGCACAGAGCTGCCAAGACTCGCCTATCGTACCATCTTAAAGTCTCAATTATCAATCATCAAGTCTCAATTCTCAATTCTAAATTCAATGCAGCTATGGGTCATGCATGTAGCTACATTTACTGCTCTTCTTGCCGTCAAACCAATCAATTGGCCGCCACCCCACTTCAATAATCCTAGCTATACCTCGGTAATCAACCCTTCTCTCTTATCTACTGTAGTTGGAACAGACCCAGGGACTGGCTCCAGTCAACTCGAAGCACGTATCTCTTCACGATAGTCTTCTCCCCAATTGCCAGAATTACTGTTATCGAGATATCCATACAGACCACATTCACATGGCTCTGCTTCGTCGGCGGTACTACAATCCGGGTAGTATACTTTCGGCAATGGTCTAAGAAGTAATACCATTCGAAAACACGAGTTACCATCAGAGAACTTATTATGCAAGTGCTTAGTACGTATGAAGCCGAGACGTTCATAGAGCTTAATCGCGGTGGTATTTTTTGACTCTGTCTCTATGGCTATCTGCACGGTTATCAGCCAGGTAAGCTCTATAACTAGGAAATATGTACTTGCCTCGTCAGCCCCAGAAGAAATCATAGCATCAATGCCCATTTCTGCAATCTTGGCTCCTAAGTGGTATATCAGACTCGGCTCGGGAAAGTATGACATTCTAAATAGATACCTATCCCAAGCCCTCGATAGCCTTCTTTAACCGCTAGTAGCTCTAGCCCACCCCGCATCAAACCGTTATGATGCTTCATGAGGCACGAGAGTGCAACACCAACAATTTCCTCTCCATCCATAGCCTAAGAACCCATGAGCAAGTGCAGCACACCATATGCAGGATAGGGACTTGTTACCATATAACATAGATCTCCCCAAGTGTATAGGAGATAGCGGTATAAACATAAGCCATAAGGAACAACAGGTAAAACACTTGAGACTAGCACGCGGATTGCATTCAGATGAATCAGCTCTGGGGAGGGACCATAGCAGATGTATTTTATTCCAGTATTACTTTCCATTTTAGGGAAATTTCTGTGTGAGTGATAACAGAACTTAGGGTGTCTCTAAGGGACTTGGTCTTTTTTAGTTGTAGGTATACTAATCACGGTATGTCACTCGGTCTGATGCTACTGTGGCCAGTTTTATACACGCAACCCCTTGGAAATAGCACTACCGTATTAAAACACACTGAATCCAGCGCTTTTACCCTCAAGCCTATTCTATCTATTTCCTCAAGAGCAGAGTTATTGGGTAAAGAAATTGATACCCCTTTTTCTGAATGCGATGCGTGATATTTGGTGATTTTAATCACAAAGTGAATTATTTTACAAGTATAGATACATAAAATTAATTTCGCTTCAATTCGCATTCAGCCCAGCAAACCACTAGCAAGCATCTCCAAATCCTCTAGAGTCTCCGGTTCATCCACAGCCTCGATGACTCTACCTCTCGTCTTTTTGCTCTTCCTCTCCTTCCTCTCCTCCTCCGAATCATCCTCGAACCACTTCCTTTGTCTTTTTGCCTCCCTCTCATCTTCCTCCTCTTCCTCCTCTTCCTCACTATCTTCCAATGGCGGCGGTGCCTCATATGGCAAAAGCCTTGGTCCATCGCCATTTTCCTCATCTCCACTCTCCTCCATCATTGCGGCTGCTTCCGCTTCCTCCCTCCTCTTCCTCTTTTCTTTCTTCTCCCTCCTCTTCTCCTTCGCAAGTCTCCGGTCTTCAACATCAGCCTCCTTAACACGTTTCCCTTCCTCTGCAACAAACTTGGCGCGCTGGTCCTCCGCGGTCCCGCCAGCGTGGAAGCTATCGAGATCCTGTAGCTCGTAGACAGCATGTGCGTTTCCAGAGTCATCGAAAACAAGTTTTGTCCCCTTTGGCTTCAGCTTCGCAATTTCCTTCTTTGAGGTCATCATTTTCTCGCGACGTTTCGATCCGAGGATTATTTCCTTCCCACCGAGTGTAATCTTTTTCAAGTGAGTGGCTTCATCACCCGATGATAGATCTGAGTCATAGCCGGTTCGCTTAATGGTGAGAAAATCACCTTCATCTGAGGAGGCATCGGCCGTAGGGTCGTCGACAATGAGGTTTTTGTAGTGGTCTGCGAGAACGTTTTGGTTTTCTAGAGAAGGTAAGCCTGGTACTGGGTGTGAATAAGGGGGGGGCTTACGTCGCTCGACCATACGATCGTATTTAGTTCTGACATCCTTCTTTGCTTTCGGTTTCTTCTCCCCATCTTCCTCGTCTTCACTCTCGCCTTCCAATGCCTTTAGTCCACGAGGAGCATTTTTAAGCTCTTTGATCTTCGCAGCGTCTATATTCTTTAGCCCTCTAATTCTTGGCGCTCCAGGGAGCCCCAGTGACGCTGCATATTCTTCCAATGGGAGTTCTTCAAGCTTGAAGACCTCTCTATCTTTCTGAACAGATACGCTGCGGCAGTAGCTCACAAATGCTTTTTGGCCCAGGTATTTTAGTTCTGGGTCTTTGAAGCAGAGACCTTGTAGTTGGTTTTGGATACTCTGCTTTTTTGATGCTTTGGGGTTGACTCTTGTGATTGGAACTTTCTTGGCTTCGAGCCGTGATACAGCTCCTTTTTCTTCGCTCGGGCAAAGGAATAGAACCGCCCGTCCGGTTTTTTCGAAGCGTGCTGTACGTCCGACACGGTGAATATAGGTCTCTGCATCCTCTGGGGCATCGATCTGTAGAACCCAATCCACAGCCGGAAAGTCTAACCCCCTCGCAACGACATCCGTAGAGAAAAGGCAGCTGTTTTTGGAGGCTGAAAACTTGGCTGTGACTTCTGCCCGGGCTGTTTGCTTCTGTTTCCCGTGGAGATGCAGTAGTGGGATACCAATATGTAGTTGTCGGAAAGTCTCATATACAAACCGAACCTGCTTACATGAGGTCATGAAGACGATGATCTTGGCTTGTAGATGGTTCCTCAGGAATGAAAAGAGGGTATCGAGTTTTTCCTGAAGTGGAACAACCATGTAGAACTGCTCCAACGTCACTGGTGTCGCTGCCGCTGCCGCTTCATGGACGGCAACATATTCTGCATCCTTTAAGCTCAGTCGTGCAAGATCCTTCACATTTTTTGTCTGCGTCGCAGAAAAAAGTAACGTCTGCCGACTCTTTGGTAGGTTCTCAATAATTGCATCAACCGCAGCACGGAACCCCATATCAAGGATTCTATCAGCCTCGTCGAGAACAAGAAGCTGAATATTATCGACATTGAGCCCGACAGTCTGGTCCATATGTTGAAGCATTCGTCCCGGTGTACACACAAGAATATTCATCCTATGGAGCGCCTCGCGCTCCTGCTTAAGCTTCTTACCACCAATTACCAGTCCAGCGGAGAACGAGTGTTCACCACCAATCTTACGGAGGACTTCGAATATCTGGATCGCAAGTTCGCGGGTGGGCGAGATGATGAGTGCGCCGAGGCCATCGAGGGGTGTCCACTTTTTACGGTAGAGAATTTCGAGGACCTAGGGTATCCATAAGCATTGAGGGGGCCATAATGAGGGGAGAAGGGAGATAATGAGACGAACAGGAATTAAAAATGCCAAAGTTTTTCCACTACCAGTCTTTGCAGCACCGAGGACATCCTTACCCTTAAGTGCAAGTGGGATCGCCTTACGCTGGATATCTGTCAACGTCTTGAAATGCGCTTTATGTAACCCGCTCGCAGTCTGCTTCGTCAATGGGAGCTCTGTGAATTCTGTAGCTTGCAAATCCTATCCTCATTCATTCCATCAAAATTTAGCTTTCCCCTCCCTCCCCCGGATAAGATAATAAATTAAAGTAGAACATACGAATTCCGAAACTTTTTTCTCGAGAGCTAGTAGCTCTTCATCGTCGCGCTTGCGCTTCAGGCCTTTTATAGGCTTCTTAAATGGGCGGGTACCCTTTGAGGGGACTCGGACTGATGGCATTTTTTACTCTGGTGTTTTTTTCTCTGGTAGCTGCTGGGGTAGAAAAATTTAGAGGTAGACTAGCGTGATCTGTGCTTCGGATGTTGCCGGAGGTTTGTTACCCGGCTTTGTGGTGTCGGCTTACCGCGTTTAATATTTTCGGGTTTGGTGCTCTGGGTATCGGGTCGGTGGGATCTAGCCGGGCATCACCTAGGCACATGTATATACTTATGTTTAGAAGGGATATACGTATTATAAAGGTATATTGCAACATCTCCCGTCAGATTCGGGGCGATAAACCTCCCCTAAATACATCTTACGTCTTTCAAAGCTTAAGCCAATAAATACAGCCGAGGCGAACCTAGCTATAGGGGAAGAAAGGTCTCGAAACCTGCAATTCTACGTTTATAATATACCAACGTAATAAGATTTCCCATTCATAACAACAAGAGTACATACTACAACACCGAACCACTCAATACTATAAAGACTATAGGGCAGTACTACCGCCCGCGCATTGACGGTAGGGACGGATGGTGGCGAGTGTGTTGACTACTTATGGACGTAACCGGTGATAACTTGAATTGTGTGGGATAGGTTGGTTGGCTGTGTTAATGTCACGGGAGTGATAATCAACCCTATCTAGGTAGTTTCTTAAGAGGTTGTTATGGATGATCATGATGTGAAATAGTAAATTTATTGACAGTCCCATGAGGCGCACTGCTTACAACACTAAATATAACATAACCGTAGCGTTTTTATCGACTAGGAATTTCTTTTGGTCCCTTGGGTTAAACTAAATATTGTAACCATATATATCCACGAAACTAAATTTTCTCGAGTATGTCAGTTCCAACTACTAGCTAGATATCCAATTTTCCTAGAACTTCCCACTAGTACTTGCTTGATTTCACCTATGCAGAAAAACAGTTCTCAGAAATTCGTTCTTAAGATTCTTGTGACTAACGCAGCTGGCATAGTCGAAGTAATAAACTTGGGGGCCCTGAGATTGCTAGTTCCAAACGCCGTAGATCTCCCTTATCTTTCTTATCTGATCAATATCCTAATTGAGTCACTCGCCCACAGCCGTACAAAGTCATCAGTAAGAGCTATGCATGCTAGGAATATCAGATAATACCAAGAAAGAGAGGATTGGAGGATTTCATTAGTTCTTTGGGGACTGGAGTCGGGCGAGATGTCCTCAGAGGGGAAGATGGGGAGGGGAAAGAGGGGCATAATCATATTATACTATTCCACTTGATTCCTAGAAACCGCCCCTAGAGTAACGAATTCCGCGACACCACTTCAAAGAAATATTCCTCGTCTCCCTCCCCAGTGTTAGAAAACACCCTGCGTGTTGATGTATTTTAGTCCACCTAGAAACCCCACAAGAGTTAAAACCAGCGCTAAAGACCTCAATATCCACCCTAGATCCAAAGTGAGTAAAACCAGGCCTCTCCCTATACCCTTAGACCTCATGAGTAAGTTAGACCCATAGGTGAAAACTTCCCCCCCTATATTGGCCCATTAATGAAATCCATAGAGGTGGGAAGCTCCACCGCCACCGCCTCTTGATGAATAAATCTCCGCAAAATATCCCCCTCGATGATAGTTTGATATCAGTCCTCTTTCTTGTAAAAAAAAACTCTAGTTATGATAAACGTTAATCCATCAAAACCAAGTCCCTCCTCTGTTCCTAAAATCAACGAAAACTATCACAAAACATTAAGAATAATAGTGCTAGTTCGTAGCTCTTGTCACAGCCATTCAGGTCACTCAGATATAGATAATAACCACAAACGGCAAACAAAGACACCGGATAGCAGAAGGCCTTACACAAGGCGAGAAAAAGGCGAGAGAGTCCACGAATCAGGGGAAACAAACCCCGTCCTTCCGAATCCCCCGGACAAGGAGGGGTAGAGAGAGAGAGAGAGAGAGAGAGAGGAGAGAGAGGTTGCATATGTTGTTCCTCAGGCAAGGTAGAGTAAGTGAGGATGATGAGAGGAGAAACACACAAGATCATATGTAACCCTAGATCGCCCCCGATCGGAGTACAAGAAGCCGAAAGTTAGCATCTCTAAAATCCGTAGACCAATCATATTCCCCACGTGGGAGGGGAGCCGTCATGATCCCTCGAGTGATGATCCGTGACCATCCTCCGCTGCACAAGCTAGGGGGGTAGCTGCATAATCGAGTGCGCCCGACGATAACATGCAGGCCCTTCTTGGCCAGGAAACCAGGTTCTTGGCAATGTGTAGCTGTCCATCGACATCGACGATTCACTCGGTGATCGCCTTCCAACGACATTAGGAACGCAAGGCCTGACCATTCAATAGATAAGAAAATGGCGGTTAAATTGTACAGGTAGCCAAGAACACAAGATGTTTTTTTATCTCATAAATTTACTGAACCGATGATGGATTATTGTAGGTCGCGATCGGGAGAGGTAAGGCTTTGGGTAGAAATAGAAGAAGACGTCGGTCGATCGATTTTGTACGTTATCTTAGGTCCTGGGCTTTGGGAGGGGCCTTCCCCAGTTCTTCCAGATTACTCTGCAGGAACAGTTAGATACATAGAAAAACGGCCAGATAGAGAGTACATACCTCATTGTACCCCTTAATCAACAACGTATAATCTCATCAACCTTATTCTCCCCACATGACTTGCCTCGGGCAAATACGAGGGTAGTTGATATTTACTCAGGACACAAGAGGAGCCTAAAAATGCAAGTTATATTTTCACCAATTGGTAAACATAGGCACTCCGCACTAAAGGCATCCCCTCGAATAATAACTCTTTCTTGCATATTCAGCTGCCCTTGCCTGCCCCCGAGTAACAACTTTGCTACAGTTGTCTCAGTTGGAATCTCGAGCCTTAGCAAACCGCCGGCGATAACACTGATAGGTAAAGTGGCTTGTAAGCACAGGGACCCCCTAAGTACATGTTGTCCGGAAATGTAAGTGCCGTGGTGACTGCCGGTGCTCATGGTCCCTTTGGGATCCTATACTCTGGTTATTCTTCTGGAAATATATCCCGATAAATGTATGTGACTGCAGTTTTGCAAAATGGGTGATATTGATAGGGAAAGGAGGGGTAAAATGCGGGGCAAATTCTAATAATAAAAGGGTTACCTGTATATTTGCCGTTCATATAGTTCTAAGCAGCATGTTAAACTTCACTATTAAATTCAAATGAACACCAGAATAAAAAAAATCCGTGGGCGGCTCGTGTGATAGGCCGGGAACGGTAACCGTAGTAGTGTCGAGAACACAACTGTCAATATCAATTACGCACTACTAATTGAGAATCAATAAAGTAAAGGGGAAAAGCTGAATGACTCGTTTATCTGAGTTTTTTTTCTTCTTCCCTAGTGCCCCTAACTATTATCGCTGTAAGCCTCCTTCTCGCAGCGTTTATAGCTAGTTGTAATTGATTCGGGATTAATGACCACGAGATCATGCTGGTGGCCGAGCAACCTGCGAACCAGATTCGCCGAACCCTGCGCCAGGCGGTATCTCGTTGTTTTGACCCCTAGAATGATGAGATATGACCGGGAACGGTACCCAGGTTCTCACCACCATTATTAGCAGGGCGAGCAGACAATTACCAATTGCAAGTTGCTTCTCTTGATGAGTAGTACCGCGCATTGTGTAATTCTCGGTTCCCCACATCTTATTTTATTTTATCTTCGAACCCCAAATTCCTAAACACTCGCCAGGTACGCACCGCGCACCCAGGAGCTAAAAAGTTTCTTTTTTGTCTCGAATTCACCCGCCTGATAGATCAATGTGCTGTTCCACTAGCTTTTAACGACGACGTTAGTGACTATGTCTCGGGCCCCGCGGTGCGCGGAGATCAGTACAAGGGAAAGACTCTCAGATTCTACTCACATGATCATGTAAAGCACCGGAAAACAACATCAAACGAGACAGTGCTAAGTGACTCCTCTATCTGCTTGTGGGAAATGATGCTCAGGTACCCGCCGGTGTCCGCGTCCCAAGAGATTATCCCGTCTGGAAAAAAAAAACCCCCCGGATCAAGAAAATTCCGGTGAGGGAAGAGAAAAAAATTTGTTTTCAGATATTTTTTTTTCTCCACCCACATAATCAAAAATGAAAGAGAAATTTCTGTTTGTATGAGGCCTGAGCAGATTTTTGTTTACACTGCCATACATGTATGTATTGGCACCCCACACTAGAGTGAGTACGTGTATGTACCGTACGCAGCCGCAACCGCAGCCGCGGCTCATGAAATCTCTTACCTTTTCTTCTTTTTCTTTTTCTTTTTGCTTCTTTACGCGTTCTATGAAGTTGCATGCACGTACCGTTAATAGCCTCAATTACTATTCTTCGTACTCCGCTTACGACTTCCTACCGCTGTCTCGGCCGTTTCGGTAGTCGGTTAGTTCGAGCACAAGCTTTAATCTCACAAACCACCCATGCACATATCGTGAGATCTCTCCACAGCTGAACCCCTTCCAGTATAACCGTCTCATAACCATAGAAAGTGGCATGTCAAAATACAAATAGGCCAAAGGTCTCGTGTTAGATGCATTCCCGTCCGGCTTCGGGTATAGAAATTTTCATGAACCCCCCCCCCCTCATCCTCCTACCTCGGCGGCCTCTCGGTCGGTCCAGCGGGAGGGGAGAAAAACACACCATCGGGTATCAGAAATAGTAATGGTCAATGATCTGTGATCAAATAAATCTGTTAACGGTATAGAAAGGATGTGACGTCACCGCGGGGGTGATCAAGCAATGTGGACACCGAATAAAAACACAAAACTATGCGCCCAGATCACCAATCCTCACCCACTGCGTAACTACTACACGTCCTTAGTAGAAGCTAAGGCAAATCATTTCCTTTATCAAATACTTCTGAATCGGCCTCGTCAGTCCGGTCTTAATTCTGACGCAGGGCGTATAACTAAGGGCTTTTTTACATCAAAGAGGCGACCGAACTAAACTCGGACTTTGCTTTTTCTATATTTCCAAATGTGCCCTTTAGGAGATGGAAATAGTAAACGAAGCAGGCTCCCCGCCCCCCCCCCGCCTCGCACCCTGGCCATCACTCACACCAGGTCAATAAAGAACAAGGTGTCCGCCATGGTGGTAACTTTTAGTGTGGATCAAACTAGGGTACTGCACCAGTTTAACCGGTAGATAATGCGAGGTAACTCACAACACCAAGCTTTTTTTGAGGGGAGGGGGCTGTTGGTTGGTGGGTTACATCATTATCCGACGCAAAGGGTGGAAGAAGCATCTTGGGTAAAGATACAGATTGGTACGCTCGCTACACACCCTCAACTACCGCCGCAAGAAGACTCTCCATGTAGGTTTATTCTAAACAAAGCTAACCCTCCCGTCAATGGGTGAGCAGAAGTGCACGGGGAAGTGGAACAGGAAATTATCCGTCAGTGGCAACCATGATGGCGGAGCAAACCGTCGATTCCAACACTAAAGCTAGATAGAGTGTGTCTGTACGCAAGATGTCGTGCCCACCGCAGAAGATAGACATATTATGTCGTTCATCACAAAGGTTACAAGAGGTCCGAAACCATTCGGCGGGCAAAACAGTGCAATGGCTAACACCGGCCCCGGTTTGCAGTTGTACCGAGCAACTGGCCAGCAGTCTGAGTGGGCCTCGTGAACGTTTTGGGGGCCGATTCCCTGCATTATACGCCGTATTGATAATCCTCAGTACGTAGCATATACGCAGTGATCACCTCCCTCTGGTGTTGTCAATGGCAAAGCAGGGTCCATTTCACATGATGATGATGTCGCACCTGGGCGCTCGGTAGATTTAATTAGGTATGTCTATTATCTAGCAGGGGATGGTAGATCCAGCAAAGTACCTAGATACCGGGTTTAAAGCTGGGACAACTCCGTGTCCAGTGGGATAAGGGAAAAGCCTCCCACGGGTCCCCCGCTACTGTAGTTTGATCTCAGTGCACCGTTTTAGTTTCCTTGGCTTCGGATCTATCAAGATCTAAGTCCGGAGAAAGAAGTAGCTGAGGTGTCCACAGCGGTACCTACGGGCTATGCTCACGACCCTCACCTCTTGAAAGGGTGTGGGATTTGTTTTTTGTACCTGCTCCACGTGCTCTTCGGCTAGCAAAGTAATTTTCCGCTGAACTGGAACAGGAAGCAAAAGAATCGTAACCCATGCCAATCCTGGCGTCATCCCTAACGTCCTCTTTCCCCCCACTCGCTTTCAAATCCAGAGAGGTAAGAGACCCAAGGCTTTGCAAACAAAAACAAAAAAACCAATGCAGTGCGGAGAATCCCAAAGAACCCTTCCTTGCCAATTCTGCAGCTTCGTGGGCAAGTGGTGCTCGCGGATTCGTCGAACCTACAGCCTCTGAGGAATGTTACCCAATTAGTTTCAAGTTTGCCCCTCCATCGTCGTCTGAACTCCGCTTTCCTTGGTGCTGGAGTATTTTGCCTGGCCAGGACTGTGGTGCGTCTGCATTGCATTGCATTTGCATTGCAGGAAACAGGGTTTAGAGTAAGATATTAGAAGAAATAATAACATCTGAGATCTAGGGCGCAGAGCCATCTGCAATGAACGGACTTGTTTCGTAAAAGTTTAGACTTTTGGCCAAACGAACGTCTTAGGCCCTTATCGCCGCGCTAGTAACCCATACGCACTCGCTTTACGTCTGATCTGGCCGCACTGCCCCTACCTCTCCCCCACAATCGTCATCCCTCTTGTCCATCGTGGCCCGGGCTTGGTGTCTTGGGCAGTATGAAGGAAGAATATATAAGGACTGCCTTCTACCCCCCTCAGCAGTCCTCCTCAACACAGCCATCAAACCAGACGAACAAGCCAAAGCATCTACCTTGAACACTAGATCCTATCCTTTACGCTAGCCATCTCACTACAAAAAGCTTCTCACTCCCACCGTTCTCCACCTCAAACTACCATTGAAATGTCTGCTCCCACCCAGAACACACCTGCTCGCGCTACCCCAGCTATCCGCAAGCCCGCTACCTTCTTGTGCCTTGCACCTGTTCACTCTGCTAGCTTCCCCAAGCAGCCCCAGTCCCCCAAAATGTCTCCTGTTACCACTGCTAGCATGGAATCCGCGGTCGAGTCTCCCATGAGCTCTCCTCTCATGCTTCCCCAGACCTCTTCTCACCGCAGAAGCTCCACCTCATCTATCGGCAGTGCTACTGATAAGCGACGATTCCTCAAGTTGGGACCCGTTTTCTGGGGAGGTGCCATCGGCGAGAACGACTATGCCATCGAGGACTAAGCGACTCTCATTGAGATTTGTTTCTGGCTGATGCGGCTTCAATAACTGTTCTGGCGTTTTTTATTATTATAAATACTCTTATGCAGCAATCTTTTCTTTTGTATTGAAGGAGTCTCTGATGTAGGTGCTATTTGCGGCGGGATAAAGGAGTTTAGCTTTTTTTTTTTTTTGTTACCTTCGGGTAATGCTTTTTTCCTTCTGTTTATTTCATCTATATTTTTTTTTTATACCTATTATCGGGTTAACTTTCAAAATCTATGCATGCGGATGATGGATTTTCTTACTTTGGAGGTCGTACGTTGTCGGGTGTAGAAGCCTCGGCTTGTGGGTCTTCGGGAAGGATCACTGTTAGGTTGTTGGACTTGAGGCTCTGTTTTCTAGGACAAGAAATTTAACTTCAAATTCTTCCATATGCTGTCTCGCAACTACACTCCTGATTGGGGGTTTCGTGTTACTTTTGAACGGTGGGCAACCGCCCAGTGAGAGGGCGCTTGGCGGCCCTCGTTTGGCTGCTCGAAAAGGGGCGCACCGTGCCGCCAGTGGAGGTTGGGTGTTTCATTTACTAGAAAAGGGAAGGTGACCCGTAATGGGCGAGCCAATATAGGGCCAAATACGACCAGTTGGACAAGGCTCCGAGAAGAAAATGAGAGAGAGAGAGAGAGCCTCTGTCTGTTTACGCCAGAGGATGACGAGCACAAGGTGTAGAGGGATTGGTAAAGAATTGAGTAATTGGGGCGTTTGAATCGCTGTTCCACGTTCATCTGTGCCAATGTCCTATCGCTTTACTCTTGACAGTCCGTAAAGAGTAAAATGGGGGGGGGGGTGCCAGGGAGAGACCAGTAACGAGGGTCTGTTGCCGCCGGGGAAAGCTCGCCAGTGAAATGGCTGGCCGGGAGCGGGATCATGGCGCTCGAGTTCATTTCCCACATCCCCAGAGGGAGGCTCCGGCCAAGGTTTCTTGCGAGAGCGCCAGTACCAACAGAGGAAGACTCGTACGCTTTCTGCTTAGCTCCCTTTCGCTTCTGGGGTGCAACTTGAGCTTGTAGTTCTGAGGATTTCTGTGTTGTATATTTTTTATTACCTTCTCCCAGGGACCCCCCCTTCGTACTCTTTCCTTATTCATCTATCTGCCCAAGACCGTTTTTTCTTATTTCTTTTTGCAGTTGTTGGGCTCAAAGTCAAAGTCAAAGTCAGCCGCTTCTGCTTCTGTTCGTAGCAGCGCTACAGCGAGTTGTGGGTTGTGCTGTATGTACCCAGAAGCCAGCATCCGCCGCCACAGCAACCAGAGTTATCCATACATAGTCCGTACTCACAAAAGAAGCAGCGATACATACATGTACCTCTACCACAACCACTATCCTTACCTATCTCACACTCTTTTAGCGGTTGTCAGTCCCCTCCCCCAGAGCGCTTCCCGGTTGTGAAATAATCGGTTGTCGCGGGTTCTTCTTTCTGTTTCTTGTTCTCTTTTCTTTCTGCCTACAATTGAAATCTTCACCAGCTCTCCCCCCCCCCCCATCGCAAACTACAGGGCGACAGACCTTCCACTGTAGGTTGTAGCTATTTCTGCCCTCTATAATCTCACTTCTCTTACTCTTCCCTCGTTCGCTTCGCTTCAGTGATTTTCCCTTTTCATCCATTTTATTTTTTTAAATTGAATCCCGGCCTGGAACCTTTCTCTTGCCCTTTGGCCCCCCAGCCCTGCTGTTTTAGCCGTGCCCCATTCGTTGGCGCTGTCACCTAATCAGAAAACACGTCCAATACCCATCGACGCTCATTAAACTTCTCTCACTCTCTAATTCATCGTCAGGTTGTTCCCTTTCCCGACCATCAACCTCGACCACCACAACGCATCCATCACCACCGTGTGCCATCAACAACACCTTCTCACCTCCTCCCCCCCCTTCCTTTCTCTTCTGTTCCCATTCCCCCTCCAGAGCCGACCGTCGACCGTCTCCCTTTCTTCAACAATCCAGACGTGGTTGTTCTAGCCGGGTCGCTCTCTCCCTCTCTCTTTTCCCCTGTTTTCCCTTCTCTGGGGCTGAACCAAAGGATCTTGTTTCAAGTATCCTCTTAGTTTCTAGGAGAAAGAACGCAAAGGAAAGGTCCATCTGGGTTATTACTGTTTATTTATTTTTATTTCTTCTACTGTCCTTCGCGTGGGGAGGAGGTCGAGAGATCCGTCTCAGCAAGGATAAGCGAGAAGAGAAAGGGAAAGGAAAAAAAAAAAAAGGACAAGACGGGAAAGACGTGATATATCTTTTTGTTTTATTTCGCGAGTCAGAAGCTGCTTTTTTTTTCTTCTTCCCTTTTCTCTCTCTTTCGTTTCACCCTCTATTCTTCTAGACGAAGTGTTGTGGTAGACTTTTCCAGACAGACAAGATGGACCCCGAGAAAAGAGCACCTGTGAACGGGAATGGGGACGTAACAATCGCGCATGAGTCTAAAGCTCATGAAAATGTAACGGGTGCGTCGTTTTTATCATTCCTTTCCCTCCCCCCCCCCCATTTCCCCCACTCAATCACATTACATTACATCGCAGCTTTATCTTGTCTCTCATACATCCCCCCCCCAACTCTCCATCATTCTTGGCTTCGCGTATGATGCAATAGCTTACTGATATTGTCATCTATAGGCTCAGGTCTTAACCCCTCCGTGCAGACTTCATCAATTCAATCAGCCCCTGTTGCATCTCAAGATGATACCTCATCGTTGACTGTTACATCGAAGCCGCCGCCGTCGGCTTCAACTGTTGGCACTGAAGTACCACCTTCAGCTCTTAATAACAACGCTTCCGCGTCGCAGAAGCGAAACTCTCTGTTGGCAGTCCCTACCCGGACATCGTCTACCAAGAATACTGCTGAACAGTCACCCACGTCAACTAGTAGCACCGCTGTCACAGCAACCGGCGACGCAGACGCAGCGTCCAACAGCAGCCGAAAAAGACGGAGGAGACGCGAAGCAGGAAGCGGTGCGAGTAGTGTAACAGGGGAAGAAGGCAAAAAGCATAAACAGGGGGGAATAGGGAGGTTCTTTGGGTTCCTATGCTGTCGTACTGGTCGTCCATCACTGGAAGATGATTTGAATCAGGGCTCACGTGAGGCCACTAAAAGGCCCAGTTCAGTACCCTCTCGAAAAGCAACACCAATCGGCGGAAAAGACCCCAGAACCCCGCAAAAAGACCCCAGTACCGCCGAACCGAAAGATACCGTAGACAACGAGAAAATCGGAGAGGATTCTGGGGATAGTAAGGTCAAATCGGAGGGCCCTTCAGTACCTGTCATACTAAATGCGCCAGATGGAGAGAAGGGTCAAGAAAAGGATCAAGAAAAGGATCAAGAAAAGGTCAAGACAACGGGTGGTGATGTGCTTGTTGTTGGGGAGAAGATTGTCGTGAAGGATGACTCTACGGCTGAACCGACCGGCGGGCAAAGCGATGAAAGGAGAGTACCGCTGTTGGACACACCTATCGTCACCCTACAGGCCCCCACCCCAACAGCGCCTACTAGTGAAGGAGATGATACTCCTAGATTAGGACACAGCTCTACTCCATCCCCTGAAATAGTGACAGAGACGCTTACCAAAAAGGACAACGACGTTGAGATGCCAGATGTACAAGCAGATATTGCCCAGGGTGATGAACCCCGGAAAAATACCCCGCTTACTATTGAGTTACCGCCCCCACGTGCAGATGAGACGCAGCGGAGTGAGAGTAACGATGAAGCGGACGACGATTCGGATGATGGTAGTGGAGGCCAGATGGTGCATACACCACCTGTAGATGATAGACAGCAATGGTTATTACCTCCTATTCAACCTAGGTTCGAGGGAAAGAAATGCTTGGTTTTGGATTTGGATGAGACCCTAGTTCATAGTAGTTTTAAGGTATAAATCTTGGTCGATACAATGGGACTTTTATTCGGTCATGATTTTAGATGCTAACTCTCAAAATAGGTACTAAACCAGGCTGATTTTACCATCCCGGTGGAGATTGAAGGAAACTATCACAACGTCTATGTTATTAAGAGGCCTGGTGTGGACCAATTTATGAAGAGGGTTGGAGAATTGTACGAAGTTGTTGTATTCACAGCTTCAGTTTCAAAGGTATCTTTTTTCTCTTTCTCTTTGTCCCGAGGTATATCTGACATGTATTTGTAGTACGGTGACCCCTTACTCGATCAGCTTGATATCCACCATGTTGTCCACCACAGGCTTTTTAGAGAGAGTTGTTTCAACCACCAAGGCAACTATGTTAAGGTAAAATTTTGCCACCTCCATTCACCCTATTTACGCATGTTATTAATTCGACTGCGTTTCTAGGACCTCTCCCAGTTGGGTCGTGATCTTAAAGATACAATAATTATTGATAACTCGCCTACGAGCTACATCTTCCACCCTCAACACGCAGTCCCGATCAGTAGTTGGTTTTCGGATGCACATGATAATGAACTTCTAGACCTGATCCCAGTTCTCGAAGACCTATCTACAAAGGATGTGCAAGATGTCACCTTGGTTTTGGATGTTTCGCTTTAAACAAGGGGATATTTAGAGAAATGGTTAGCTCATACTTCTTTTTGTGTGTATTTGTGTTGAGGTGATTGAGGCGTTTCTTCTACTGTCTGTACACTGCATTGTTCCGGGCAAAATCAACAGCAAAAGTGGGATTGTTTGAGGGACGGAATTCTAATAAAAAAAAGGGCAACGAGAGGAGGATTGGTAAATACAAAAATACCATGGATACGCGGACGAATAGTTGGCCTGAAGTTTGTGGGGGGGGGATCTTCATCATACGCTTGTTATAATTGCCAGGAGCACGGGTCTTTGTTTTTGTGATTTTTTTCCTTCGAGGTTATTTCAGCCGTGTTTCCTTTTGTCGATCTGATTCCCTTTTCTATTCTATTTCTTTTCCTTTCTTTGTGTTTGTTACCCATTTGTCATTGTGTTTTTAAATGTTATTTTGCACATGGTGAGTAGAGTCGAATCTCTGCCATCAGCTAGCTGGCCACTGCCATATTTCTTTTCTTGGTCTTCTTTCTTTTGTAATGTTTTGATTTTAGTATCTAACCACTTCACCCTTTCCTACTGTGTTTCTTTCATTATACCTCTCGAACTCTCCTTTTTCCCTGTTATTAGGATGCATACTTATTAACCCCTTTTTTAACTCTACCTTAACTCTACCTATTGTGTGTAGTATCTATTCAAAACACCTTACTGCAACAACTACTGCTGTAGTCTAGGCTTCTTCTCATTGCAGGATCATTATTTCTTTGACTTTATGAGACTATGGGTTAGCGATTTTGGATGGGTTGATTTTAACACATCTTTAGCCGATTTCGCGGTTCTTTTTTTTCTTTCTACTCTAGGACCATCACTTTTTGCTTGGTTTGTGGGGCTCGGTGCCTTTTTTTTATTATATATATCTTATTTCCTTGCACATTCTCTACATACTGTGATATCATTGCTAGCTAACATTCTCCATTGTCATTTCTTTGCGTTGCTTTTTTCTTTCTTTCCTTTTTTGCACACCGCCCGCCTCGTTTTCTGCCCCTCGGCCGCTTGTGATGTGCCGCTGGTGTAAAGAGAGAAGGGTGGACAGGGAGAGGGGGGAGAGGGGGGATTCGAATTGAGACTGTTACTTTTTTGGTGATTTGTAATGAGTGATGGCAGGGAATCTGGGGGAGGGGGAGGGGAGAAGGGCGAAGAGCTATTATTCCCCTCCCTTCAAGGGTCGTGTTATACATATATACATAAATCATCATATATAAATCTTTAAAAAAAAAAAGAGAGAGAAACTGATTCTTGTGATAAATTCTACCCGGTTGGGCTGTTTAGAATTGGTCGAAGAATCTACTCTATGTAAGGCATGAGAGTTGTGATGGATGTGGTTCATCTCTCTTTCTCGCTAGTTGGTTATATTAACAGCTTTGTTGGGTAAGATCCAGGTTTTGCGGGGAAATGTAGCGAGTGGGTGGGGAAGAGGGGGGAAGAGGTGGAAAAAGAAAAGAAAAGAAAAGAAAAGAAAAGAAAAGAAAAGAGTCAAAACGGGTGGTGGCTAGGGTCGCATGATGGAGGATTTTATTTATCTTTTAATATTTTTTTTTTCCTTCTGTTTCTGCCCGATACTTTCTTTTTGTGTCCTTATGGAAGATGACAGCATAAATCTCTACTGCGGGAGCTTTGATTCTGTACGTTAAGATATAATTAACTCTCGGGGTAGCTGAGGAGCACTAAGTTAGGTAATGGAGGGTATTAGGCCGGGTAACCCTTTATAAACCCGTCGGATTTCCTTAGTGGGGAGAGCCGGAGATGCTCCCTGCAGCTTGGGGTATTCAGGGTCAGGTTGAATATGTATCCATCACAATGCAGTTAGAGTTTGGGCTGGTCACGCGACTAGTCTAGATGCATCACATGACGGTTCTGGGAACACAACCGTAGATAGTCCGGGATCTAAGAATTTTATATAACCAACTGCTGATGGAGATGATATGTAGTTGTACCTTAAAAGTACATCATGTATTCACGGCGCTACAAGACCTATTCAATCCATTCGGGATCAGGAAGGGTCTAGTTATCAATCCCAAGCCCTGGACCAGTATAATAAATCAAGCTCCTGGCCACCTTTTTGGGTGTTCTCTAGAGCACTTGATAAAGATTACCCTCCATTAGAAAAGACGCGTTACATGATAGCTCACTGGATATTACTTACTATCTTACACTATTTGAGTTATTTCATCCCCATAGTGTAACTGGGGCAATATTCTTCGCGTACACAATATTTCCCATATACCGGTTTGCGTAAGGGACTATTTGTACCTGGACGGGGTTGGCAAACTACCCTCATATCTGGTGTCACTGAAATATCTCTTGGAGTTTGAGGCTACTTGTAGGCCTTGTTTGACATCGTTGGGACCCCCCTAACCATTTCTATGGGGGCAATTGGTTCCTTGAGAAAGTGAGCTGGTAAAAGAGCACATGGTACAAGCCTTTGTTATTAACACACCTGAAAATTAACGATGGCACCACTGGTGCTATTGAGGAATGTTACCCTGCCGTTCTGCCATAAGCATTGTCTTCTCACTCTCTTAGCCCCACAAATCCCACCCTTAAAACCTTTCTTTGTGATACATTCCCTCAATTAACCCTATCCACCCACATCGATACCGATAGGCTATCATAACTAGCTATGTTTAGAGTCATAGGGAAAGCGTTGGTAGGAGGAGCTGTAGGAGGAGCGAGGAGACTCCGTAATAAGCATGTCCATCGGCTCACTAAGGCAAAGCATATGGGCGATGCGGCGGCGGCGGCAAAAAAAAAAAAACGAAGCAACTCTTGTTACATGAAGCACAGTCTTGTCAGAACCACGCTCATTTTTTGCATCACACAGGATAATTCCGAAACACTCGTCTGATTGGGCGTTAGTAAAGCTAAACTCTCGTAGAGTCGGGAATAATAAAATTGATGGAAACGAAAGGGTTGGGGGGGTACTTCTTTATTATAGAGAAGCGATCAATGAAGGAGTTACTCAGCCTCGGGAGCACAGCCGATAAAATCTCACTCACAATTGTCGGAAAATGTTCAGATATCTCAACTGGATACTACAATAGGGTAAAAGTCCATGTTAATTTACCGGGAAACATTGTGGGTAGACCTGGTAAGGTCTTCCCCGAGCCTGGAGATTCCGGTGCATGGGTTCTTGATAAATTTGGCTATGTTGCAGGATTACTAATTGGTGGGTCGCGAGCAAGTAATTGTTTATATTTCACTCCTATCGAGCTGGTTCTCGGGTTTTGTTGGGCGTGATGTGCATATATTATATGAGTGGGTAAGTCTTTTCTATTTGATTACCTCCACGGATTGTCTACTACATAGCAGTGCCGAGAAGTATATTGGTCATGTGCCCCAACTCCACGGTTGAAAGAAGACAAAATCAATTATGTGGCTAATAAACCTTTCAGCATCGCTAGTAGAGCCTTACAGTATACACTAGGTGCAAGCGAAACTATGTGAGTAGCATAATATAAGTTTTTAAGTGGAGAACACGTAGATAACACAGCTACTAGCACAATTTAATAGTGAAAGAGCCACAATATAACTGCGTTGGTAACCGCAATAGGTGTGCACTACTGTATGCCCAAGTATGACCAATCATGAATCTTGGTATACGTATTCAACTCCCAGTGTGAACCCCCAGCATTCATCCATAAAAGAACCCTCATCCAAAATGACTATCTCCTCCAACTCCAACTCCAACTCCAACTCCATTTCAGCAGGTCTAGATGCCTTTGCCCTACAGAATGATCACGATAATTTGCAGAATCGTGTTAATAATTTGGGCCGGGACGTAGGTATTAAGAAGAAGTTACTGCTACAGAGGTTGCTTGACGAATCTACGAAGTATGAAGGGAAAGATATGGATAAAACAAAACTTCTCATGGACCTCGTCACTGAATTCGTCTTGGATGTGCCAAAAGTTGAATCTGTACGTCCCCCTTCCCATGCTCTATTTACCTAGAACAAAGTGGTACTAAGGCGTCCTTTAGATCGCCGCTGGGTGTATGGATGACAAGCATCTCATCCAGCTTTTCAACCTTCGTATGAGTCATACCCAGAGCCCTTTCCCTTGGAGCCTCAACCGGCCGGTAGAGAAGCTCTTGAATGTTCCCATTCTATTAGGTAAGTTAATTCAATCTACACCCTGTGCTTCTCACATTTAGCTCTAATTTAACCTTTACAGAAAACAACATGGAAGCTTTCTACAAAGCAGGCTATGACCGAGAGTCAGAAGTATCGTGCCGGATCCAGATCGATTACATGATAACCGCTTGCAAAGTAGTGTATCTCAAAAGTTGTGCAGCCTCCGGCACTGACAAAGCTCTCAAAGTGTCTAGCGCTAGCTCGAATCGCCACTCCCTCTAATTATCTATCCTGAAATGGATCTGTCTGTTGAAGTTTAGGACTGAAGGGCGGTTGATATCAGGGGTGGTGGCTTCCGCTGCCTCCGGATAACTGGAAAGGCTGATTGGGCACTTAGCTATGGCGATAGGAAAGAATCAGGCATTGGAGCAGCGCTTATTGCAATTGAAGCCAAGAAACCGTCTACGTTCAGTCAAGGGCGTAATCAACTCTTAACATACTTGGCAATAATAAAAAACCTCCGCCAACAAGAGAGTAAAATCAATGAACACGTACAAGGATTTTATTCTGACGGTTGCAGGTATGCCTCATCATCATTGGTCACGGTAAATAGTTACTTCTTCAGAGATTTTATTCTAACGGACATAGATATTCCTTTATCTCTATCAGCCACGATAACACTGTGTATGAGTCAAAGACATACGACTATAGGTTCCAGGAGGAGAGGAAGGCCATTTTTAACTGGGTGGTTGACTTGTTTGAAAGCGCAGCAAAATCAAGCCCTCATACCACTCCAACCAAGCCAGGGAAAAAGCAATATACCGAACTACTCGATTTTCAAAAAAAAGTCTTTTTGCGACTTTTATAGACTTGATCCTGGCCCAGAATATCTTAACGTAGATCTAACTCACCCTGATATAGAGCTTGATACGTTCTACTAGATGGTTTTTACGGTATGACCTTTACTTTCCCAGGGGTACTTGATGTAGAACTGCGATTTTCTTTTTTTCTTTTTCATTCCTGGTTGTAATAAGGAGTGTTTAGCATCAATAAATTCGGGAATTTATTGATAAAGATGATTTCTCATACCTACGCCGTTATTCAATTCTTGGGAGTTCTGAGGCAGGTAAACTGTTAAGGGGATGATTGTATTTATATGCGTCAACTAAAACGTATCAAAGTTGATAATTATGGTGAGATTTACATGTAGTATGCTTACAGCTAGCTGAGTAAAGTCATGAAAGATTTTCTTTTGGTTGTCTTTGTAGCTGTGACACATGCTTGGCTGCGTTGGTTTAGTGACAACTATTTCGCTATTTTAAAATACTTTGACAATTATTTGAGTATGGTTAGGGGTTTTGTTTTTGTTTTAAGACGAATATTATTCCCGATACATGATTGGGGATGAAAGTTACCTGTTTTTGTTTTGGAAAATGTAATAAAAATGATTTGGTAATTATTTTTAGGGCCCTATGGTTACTGTGAACCTCGCCCCGGGAGGACTATGACCCACAGTCCGTCCCGTCATGAGGTCACTACAGGACCCCTACAGGGCACCGAACAGTTGCAAACGCTACTCTCGCCATATGCATGGGGAGTATGTGGCTTAGGAAAAGCAATCTAGTCAGCTTATACGACATGTCTAGAAAATATCCAACTTTGTTGGGTATTGCATTAGTATCATGTAAGCGCGATTCATAAGCCGAACATCCCCGAGTGTTTGCCTAAGAAACCTTTCTCCAGAGTAAGGTCTGGGATATTACGGGTAGAGCATATATACTTGGGATTAGAGATATACTATTCCGTATTAATCAGAACGATCATCACTGGAAAGGTGTTATAACAAACTCTAGATCGGTAATGGCCACATACTATATAGAAAAACTCCCGAGTAGCTCTAGGATGCACTCTAAGGTATAAAGAGTATGTCATCTAAATAAAACTGTCATAGAAGTGTCTTGTATTTTATATAGTGATCATCCATAGCACAGATAGCAGCTTAAAGAATACCAATTATTTAGTCTTCAGCAACTACGGGGATGTCTATAGACAAGTTATATGGTTTCGGTAATACCGAGACTAGGAATAACCTATGAAAGCTATAGAAATTTATTCTAGTATGCTAGAAGCCTTGAATTCCCTACCTGTTCAAGCGCTATATTATCCTATATTAGATCCTATCACAGGCCTCATGTATTTATGATTAATTCATTCCCATCACAGGCCTAGGTTAGCACTCGTTACCTGGTAAAACTATGCATCTCTAATATGGGGCTTCGATGAATGAATCATAAGTACATGGAGCATACCCGGCTAAGGTATTCGTTTAAAATCACAATTAGGGTAAAATAGCACAGAATTAATATAAAGTAGATTGAAAGGTAAAATATAAAGCGACGTGTAAAAAAGTAGAACAACAGGCAGAATAATACGGAACTCTAGTCTTAATGAATTAATATCTCTTATTAGAATCAATATAGATGGCTATTTGTGGGCTAAACGTATCCCAATATCCAAACGACTGGGTGTGTCTGGACGTATAATCTGTTATAAAGGGCCACAGAGATGTTTTTTACATGAAGGGTGACGCGTAACCATTAATCAACCGTATATCTGGCTTCAAGGAATATCGTATACCCCAAGGTAATATGATTAGCCCCGTTCTAGGATTCTTCATCAATCATTGATTCCTTGTCCATAAATCCCGTACGAGATACTGAGTATCTTTTCTACCCTCATCCCCAACAATCACAGGTATATTTTGCTTCAACAATTCTAATGGAGAGCTGTAATCGTGAATGGCTTGTTACCGAGCTCAGGGTCATCAATGCAAAAGGTATTCAATGATGAGTTGCTGTTTGATTTAACCCGCAGTGCCTTTGGTGATTGCTCAGACTCTCAGCAGAACAAACAAATGTATGCTTATTACTACAATTTGACTAGAACATATAATAATATTTCAATAGCTAAATTTTGGTTGATCGAGCGAGGAACTATCTAACTCAAACACATGCGTTGAAGCCGATTACAGAGAATGTGATACCTGTAAAATCGTCTCTGCCCATCACAAACCCAATGTCAAAACCCGCACGCTAGTGGATGCGTCCCAGCATGTTTCCTATTTTAGCTGCCACTTCATCAGATGTTGGTAGATCTATATTTCTAGGGCACCACGTAGGTAGTTTTATCGACTGATATAGTACAATCACCTTATAAGAATATTCACCTATAACAATATGATATCGTATAGAAGGTTCTACAGGGTACTCTAGTCGAGATGTTGCTACAAAAATCGCCTGGAGAGTGGGCATCTGTCATCAAAGCCCTGTACCACGAGGGAAGTTATCCATCCAGCTCCTGGCTTCATAGCGATACAAAAGGCTCACAGAAATATATTCATGGCAGCGAGGTTCGCTATAACAAATTTAATTATGAATTTGTATAGATAGGATATCTAGAGGAGTACTTATGCAAAGTTTCGTTTAGTGAAGCTCTAGAGCTGGAGAGAGAAGAGAGGGTGGCGGGGATATTTGCCGAACTAGCGGTAGGAGATCTGGTGAAAAGTTAGAGCTGTGGATATGCGTATTATGGGATGGAAGGGGTTAGGGATGAAAGTGCTGCTAGTTAGTATTAGGAAAGCTTTTATCTTATTTCGCTCAAATTCATCATTTAGGTTTTTCTATGTCTGACCTTATTGCACCATACCTAAACAGATTCCCGTTAGTCATGCTTCTTAGTATATGAACCTTCCTGTAGATTTAGTACCGGGTAGTATTCATTCATCAGCTCTAGAGTCCAAGACTTCCCACCTTTAAATATTCTCTATTATTTTACTCGTTTAGTCACTGCTGGTAGTAGGCCCATGCGTCGGGCTTCCTAGTCCTTGAAGCAAAAAGCTTCCATTCTCTCTCTTGAAAGGTATGACCTGATTCAAGGATCTCTAGAAATGACACATGCATAGTATTATTAGTCATTGGTATAGGGGCGTGGTAATTAATTACTGGGCCTGGTTGTAGGCTTGGTATTAGGGCATGAGATCGATGGTAGGTCCGCTTAAGCCCTCATACGGTGCTTTGCTACGCTCTGGGTGGTGTTAGAATCCCTGTGCTTGAGCTTAATATATTGGGCGAGGAACCGCCGTAATGTTGAAATTGGGGTCCGTATGGTTTGAAGATACATATTTACCTAATAGTGGGAATTACCCATTAGATTATGCAGAGGTTGGTGCATCCTGGTGTGTCATCCAGTACAGAGTTCTCTAGGCGATCACTGGGAGGGCCTATCTGCTCTGCAGATGTTCCGTGCAAGGAACAGTACAATATAATATGCAAAGACTTACCGTGATAACGCATTTATTAGACCAGAGCAAAAGTCTCGCACTCAGTGCATAGTTATGAATAATCCTGGCTAATTAGCTGGCTGCTAAAAGCGGCGGTAGAAAGCGCAGGAAACAGCCTCGATGCAAACAAAAACGTCTTTTTCACTGACCCTTGCAGCCAGCAGCAAGGGGGGGCGTTGGTCACGTTATTTATGCTAGATTTCTGTGGAATATCACTAAACACCCCTCCCCACCACACACAGCAGGAAAAGAAAGGAAGAGAAGAAAAAGAAAGACACCCGTCCCCCAACCCTAAGCCCAACGCAACGTAAACTGCAACGTCTTCAATTATCCGCTGCTCCGTGACGACGACTACAACAAGTCGTGAATATCACTCTTCACCATAAAGCCGATTGGTCCAGCGATCTAACTGAGTGAGGGGCCACGGAAGAAATAAACCATAGATACCCCGCTCCATAAAGCTCGAGGTAGCTAGGCAGGCATAGACAGCAAGCTATTCTAGAACATACAAACGAACGACAAGCAACCATGGCTGAAGAAGACGATAAAGTGTTGGTGAATGGTAATAGTAAGGAAGGGAATAGAGCAATTATTGCAAGTGAAGCGGAGGAGACAGAGGAGGAAGAACTTCCCGTCGATGTCATTGAGGATGATGAAGGTTGGTCATCTTTTGTACTGCTATCTTGGAGTGGTGGGTGCTCACATCGCTTAGATCTGCTGGACGACTATCCGCCTGATGTTGAGGTATACAGCCTTTGGAGAAGGAGGGAGAGAGCTGAGGACTGACTTCTGTTTAGGAAATCGAGCTCGTTCACCTTCGAATCTCATCCATCACTGCGCTGAAGCTCGAGCGGTTTAAGGAAGTTCAGGTTTCTACCCCCCCCACTCGTTCACTTCTCCTCCTTTGCGCTACTCCTAACAATACTGCTAGAAACTATGCCTCCGCCAAAATCACATCCTAGACATAGAAGCGCTCGAACCTCTAGCGGCGACACTAGTAGATCTGGACCTCTACGACAACAAGATTGCGCATATTCACGGCCTCGAGGAGCTCACAAAGTTGGAGAATCTGGATTTGTCATTCAACAAAATAAAACACATCAAGCGCATAAATCACCTCACAGGCCTCAAGAATCTATATTTCGTACAAAACCGGATTGCGCGGATCGAGGGGCTGGAGGGGATGACAGTGTTGAGGAATTTGGAGTTGGGGGCGAATAGGGTTAGAGTATGTGGGACAGGCTGGCTGGGGTGTCGGTGAAGTGGGAGATGCTGATTTTGTCTCTGTAGGAAATCGAGAATATCGACCATTTGACAGCGCTAGAGGAGTTATGGCTGGGAAAGAATAAGATTACGGAGTTGAAGGTAAAAATTTACTCCACCGTTACTTTTCGGGAGTGCGACTGCTAAATATACGGCGAACAGGGTTTGTCAACTTTAACTAACCTACGAATCCTTTCTATCCAATCCAACCGACTCACCAAAATCCAAGGCCTCGAGAACCTTTCCTCCCTCGAAGAATTCTACATCTCTCACAATGCTCTCACTGAGATCTCTGGTCTTGAACACAACGTCTGTCCTCCCTTCCCCATGCCTTCCTCTCAGCTAATAGAACTAGAAAAACCTCCGCGTTCTCGATATCTCCAACAACCAAATCACTAAGATTGAAAACCTCTCGCACCTAGCCCATATTGAGGAGCTCTGGGCAAGCAACAACAAGCTCGCCTCATTTGAAGAAGTCGAGAAAGAACTTGCTGGGATGGAGGAGCTAGTCACTGTTTATTTCGAGGGGAACCCACTGCAGAGAGAAGCGGCAAGTACATATAGAAATAAGGTTAAGTTGGCACTACCAAGGGTCAAACAGATTGATGCTAGTAAGTTCTACTATCCAACTCTATCTCGAATTACCAGGCGCTAACACCACTTGCAGCGTACGTGAGGATGTAGATTTCTTCGCTTGGTTTGTGGTTTCTATTTGGTACTATTGGTATTCCCAGTTCATCTCAAGTTGGGTGTTAGGTATTAGGAACGGGTCTGGTTAGACTTGGGAGGCATTTGTCGATTTATTATCCTTGTCTTTTTTTCCTAGAGAGAATATTCTTCTTTCCACTTCCCCTTTGACTTGCTTGCGCCCCCCCCCCTTTTTCACTCAAATAAACAAAATATTATCCCTCTCTCTTGTATGTAGTTAATGTGTAGTAAGCTCTGTACGTGAAAAGAAGACTATCTCGCTTCTGACTCTTCAGCTCTGGTGGAAAGTAACACTATGATAGAGCTTTGTAAAAAAATTATGAGCAGCCTTATGTTCCTCTCCGCTTCTGACCCACCAGTTATACATTCCCCACACATGACTAGTCGCAAGGAAGTCTCAAGGAAGTCTCAAGAGCGGTACAATAGACAAAAAAAAACTCTTCCACGTATGAAGCACTAGGTGTAGATCCCATACCCACCACCAACAAACAGTGCACAAGATATCACTCGGACAGCCTTCACCGGCAAATACTGGTTATTCAAAAAGAAAAGATAAGCGAGTGGCCCGGACCACTCAGGGGTATTGGTTGATCATCCCCACCTCTCGATAAGCGACCAATTATTTTTTCCGAGTGGCTTGAGGTAAAAAAAAAAGCACCTGTCCCTATTAGTCGTTAGAAATTACCGGTCTCTACTAGATGCGATCGATCAACAGAGTAGCTATGAATAACATTCGGTGGTCTAAGTGCTCTATATTGGTAATGCAGTGTGATTAGATCTGGGTATTCCTCATATATCCTTTGGCGGTTAGAAGGAAGTGCCGGATCCCTGGTATTTGGTGGGTATGTACATAGGTGATATTTGAGGTATTATCTTGCCACCTAGAAACTGCCTAACAGGCTCTCTTACCCCCCTGGATATTCCATACCACTCAGCTTTTTTAATTTATCAGATTAAGACAACTGAAATTCATCTACTGTCTAAAAGTATCCTGATAGTAATAAAAGTGGCCAGTCCACGTAATTATAACGGAACATAAACAGCACTCATCTATGATACACAGCTATCTTTGATCAAAAAGCCTAAGTTACCTACGCCTCAACCTAACGTAATATAAACCCACCACCCACGAAATACAACAAATAAAACAAGAAAAGACTATGAATATACCGACTAAACACCTAATGCGGAATTCCCCATGCACCAAATCCGGGTGCTCCTGGTGGTTGCGGGAACCCCGCTCCTTGCACACCACCCGGTACAGCACCTCCCTGTTCTTGCTGTTGCTGCTGTTGCTGCCGTCTTGCTATATTCTGTTGTCGCTGCTGCCTATAATAAACTAGTATTGCTACTGCGGCAGCAAGTGTAAGGATGATGACGCTCTCAACAAGATCATCGTCAAATTCTGGGGGGTAGTATTCATCGCCAGGCACGTGTGTATCAAGGTTTTCATCACCAGCGGAAGCGGTAGTACCGTAGATGTCGTCTGGATCACCGTAATCGTCGGGAGTGGCCTCATACCATTTCTTGAGAAATTCGCGGAGAGTAGGACGTTGCTTTGGTTTTGGGTCTACATGGATTGATCAGCCAGAGAACCTTTAAGTAAAACCAACATAGAGTTATGGGAGTTAATTACCAGGGTCTGCACCAATGGCATTGATATTACCCCCTGTAACTGTATTCCAAAAGCTCCTGATTCTCAATTTTAGCAGACTCAGCGTTACAGGTAGGTACGCCTCCTGGTTAGTTTCCAGCGCATGGTCATAGTATCTCTTAGCCAGGTGAAAGTCCTGCTCGACACCAATTCCATTCTCATGCATCCACCCTAAATTCCACAAGGCCTGTGCGGAGGCCTGCAATTCACTGGCAGCCTGGTAACACTGTGCGGCCTTCTCGAAGTCTATTTCCGTGCCGATGCCAGCTAAATAGTAATCCCCCATCTTCACTAGTGAGTCTGTGTTTTGCTGCTTTGCAGATCTGGTCCAATATATTAACGCTAGTTCCTGGTTTCTTTCACTCTTCGGCACTTCGGGGCCCAGAAGCTGCTTTAATGGCAGTCTCGACTTTTCCTCATCAAGAAGGAATGCCACATTAGCTTGTCCAGCTTCGTAGCCCTGTTCGGCTGCCATCATATAACCGATCAGTGCGCTTTCTTTGTCACCATCCTGGTATGCTTTATTTGCCCATGCTAGGGGACTTTGCAAAGGCTCGACTCTCTCTGCAACCACTTTGTAGTAAGCAGTCGCCATTATGCAAGAACGCTCTACTCCGAGTCCTGCATTGTAAATCTCGGCGAGATAGTAAAAGGATTCCAACGTTCCGTGGCGTGCTGCGAGTTCGAAATAGCGCTTCGCAACATCCAACTCATTCTGTTCAAGGAAAAGTTTGCCAAGATTAATTTGCGCTTGGGGGAAATCCTGCTCGACAGCTTCCTGGAAAAGATCAGCTGCTCTTTGGCGGTTAATTTTGAAGCCATAGCCATGGAGGAACATGTATCCTAGGCCATTTTGTGAGCTTGCGTCCCCCTATAACCCACTGTTAGCCAAGGAATTTCAGCGCACACAGATATTGAGGTCATACAGTCTCAATCCCTTTTTCGAACCATTCTCCTGCCTGTGCAAAGTCCTGTGTAACCCCTTCACCTCTCAGGTACATCTTGCCGATATATCCTGCTGCTCTCCCAGCAAGTCTCTCCAATCCTGGTGGCCCTCCAGATATCATCTTCCCGCTACGGGTCCAGTACTGCTTCGCCACGTTTGTGAAGTACATTTTCGCCTTCCTCACATCTCTCTGGAGACCTCTTGACCCATCGTAATATAATTTTGCTAAAGTAAATGTGGCAGACAACTCCCCCTTTCGTGCCATGAGGTCTAAATATTCGATGATGTCATCCAAATCTTTCCCTGAGTCTGTAGTAGCTCCACGACGTTGTGCATTCATGCCGGACGAGATCACTGAAGCCCCTTCGCCATAAACACCGCCCTCGTCGTCTGCAAGCCTGTAGCTATTCTTGATCAATGCATGACCCCCAGGTGGACCAGACCTCCAGTAATCTATTGCTTTATCGGCAACTCGTTTGTAGTAGTAGGAAGCATCGTCGCAGTTACGTGGGGTACCTATGCCCATATGGTGACGGAAAGCTGTTGTCATTTCCGAGCGACTGTCACCATTTAGGGCAGCGAAGGTATGATATAGTAGAGCCTGCATTCTCGTTAATACTAGATCCTGATAAAATAGGCTATATGTATAGACTCGAGCTCATTGATGGTACCTTTGCCTGGTCCCTCTGGACAGCTCCCCCGATGCCGGTGGCATACATAAATCCAATCACACTTTGGGCCGTAGAATTCCCAGAAAGATCTGCTAGTTCCTTATACCTCTCAAACGCAACGGGGTAGTTCCTAGGATGAGACCAATTTCCGTACTATTACACTAATCAGTAAAGTCGCCAGTCTGATGGTACCGAGCTAACATACGAAGTTCATTTGCGCCAACAAATACATCGCATCCTGATTCTTCGCAATCCCTCTTGCAGTCTCCAATTTCTCGACTGCCGACCTCAGCTTCTTCCCGAATAACCCTGTCCCACCCACTGGTGCCGCTTTCTTTGGTGGCGCATCCACGGGTTCTTCCAGAGACGCAGGGCTATGTACTAAGATTGCTGTCGCTACTTGCCTCGCATAGTATAACACCTTCCCGTAGAGGTTCAATCGTGAAGCTTCTGACCTTCCTGTTTGTGATCGTACTGGAGTCGGATCGAGGGTTCGGAGAATAGATAGAGCTTCAGAAACGAGGGCTTCCGCCTGTACTTCTAAGAACACAAGTCGGTTAATTACTGCCTAAGTTTCCCGGGTGGATAAGTGGGAACTACTTTGAGAATTAGGGTCATTGTCATCGGGTGGTTTTGTAGAAAGTTGATCTGCTTGTAATGGCTCCTGATCGTGATGCCCCTGGACGGCAACTAGTGATTCTTCCCGGGCTACTACAGACACAGCAAACAGAAACAACACGCCTATGTAGCTCAGTGGGGTTCATCAGTACGAGGCGTTGGTGGGGCCGGAGGTGTGCAAGAGAAGCCACCGTACATACCAAGAAACACCCATATTCGCGATCTACACTTCCGCTGCATGGCTGGCTACTTTCAGCACCCAAGAACGGGGACGAAAAGGAAAAAAGAAGATATGAGGAGAGTTAATCTCTCTCTGTGTGTCAGACTATCGCTCGAGAAGAAGCGAAGCGTAGCAGGTCATCAACGTTGAACAGATGAGGCGAATTGTGAAGGAGAAGAGGTCTACGTGGAGAGTGGCCCCAGTGGTTGTTGCATCACGCAAATCCGAAAACCTTGAGATGCTACCACAACAGGCAACCGCCGCCCAAAACGTGGCCACTTCGCCGTAAGCATTCCCTGCAATTATTAATTCTCCACCAGAGATTCTAGTCTACGGCAGAGTTGTTTCTTTCTTACTTTCTTTAATATTTAAACCGATAGCTAATATGGCTTATATCGTGATTTGGCTTCTTTCCTTTCCTTCCGTTCCTCTTTTAACCTTTTCTTCTCGGCTTTCTCTATCTTGGCCGAGGTATCTTCCGAGTCTCCTCCACTTGGTTCCCGCCAAACTTTTACAAGACCATCTTCGCCCCCGGTATATATTGTCCCCGACTTTACGGGTATTCTCGTTAGTAATGGAAGTTCAAAAAATGAGATAATAAAATATATAAAAATTAGCAAGCGGTGGGAAATAGAACAAACCCTGTCATCTAACCATATGCCTCTCACAACCTCTTCCCCATGTCCCCCAGTAAGCCTTACTCCATCTTCTCCAATCATATTCCATCCACCAATGCATTCTCCTGCCTTTCTCAGCGGTATTAGGTCCAGCCACTGGTTACTATTGCTCCCAGCAACTACCAATCCACCACCAGCTTTATGTTGCACAACATCCACGATATAGTCGCATCCCAGTCCTGGTCTTAAATCACCAAAAATCATTTTCTCTTCTTCTTCCAACACCTTCTCCTCATCATCTGGAATCTCTCTGACAAATTTGTACATCCCCAAGTTTTGATCATCTGACAATGCATAAATGTCATTTGATGGAGTTAGGAACCCAGTGTGGTGAATGGGGTAGCCATGATTAATGACTTGGTACAGTGCCTCGTCCACATCATCGTCAGGTGTTGATTTTGTCGCCGATGGTGGTGTCAGCAAATTATACATATTTACCAGTGCATCTGTCGACCCACTCAAAAGTATATGCGACATTGTAGGGTGAAATTGCAACTCTGTTACGTCGTCGTTATGGGATTCTGTATACTGAACTTTGATATCCGTAGTTCGAAGATCCCTTTGATCTCTAGATCTTTAGTACATTCCTTGAACCCGGGTGATAAGAGGAGGGGGGAGGACCATATAATAACCCTCGCAATACGACTCCCTTCTACTAATTCTGTCCCTCCAGCCAAAACATTCGCCCTCGCATTAATTGCCAAACTCAGCACTGAAGCGTTTGAGACTATATTAGTAGTTAGCCTTGATCGCTGTGGTCCTAATTTCCCAAGGGTGCCCCACCATTCTTATAAACCATTCCTGGCTTATCCCCTCCAGTTCTCACATCCCACACTCTCACAGCTCCATCTAGCCCTGCGGTCGCAAGAACATTTGTATCCACAGACTTTAAGCACTTCAAGCCATCATGCACCTTGCTAAGGGTCCTTTGGAGCGCTAGCGTTGAGGGTGAAAATAGTCGTAGCGAATCATCGGAACATATTGCACCAAGGGAATCGGGGGTTGCCGGTGCAAAATTATATATGTAAGAATCTGTGGGACAGGAGAGACCGGAGCTGAGGACAGAATTAAATATTTGAGGCATTTTTTAAAAGATTTTGTTGGGGATAAGTACACAGTAGTGGGACTGGAGAGCATGGTACTAGAAGCTCTAGGTTTTTTTCAGGGAGGTTACCGGTAGCCCTAACCCTATATATATATAGTACTTTAATTTTTAATACTACTATCAAGGAAAAATCAATCAATCACTTCTAGTTGTTTTTATTACATATTTATATACCAGTACATACTAAGCACTACTAAATGACAATTCAAAGACTACTTAGTAGTGGTAACGAGTGATACCTTATGAATAAGCGGTAATATCATTCCTATAGTGTAAATTAATTACTAAACCACACACCCCCACACTTAATACAATTTTACTTCCCATGATAGTGAATAAAATAGCGCACTATTTAAAGAGGGATAAGAAATTTCCCCTATAATATTAACAAAACACAACCAGGGGTGGTTTGCCACTGGTATTTAACCTCGAGACTCCGCTAGTCCTGTACTAAAGCTCTCTACATAACTTGGGGTCAATTCAACTGTGCCTCTAAATTCATTTCTCGGGGGTGGGTCTTTTTATTCCTCAATTAATTTAATAAAAAGACCTGACAACTGCTTGGAACTTGGCATGTACCCCTGGTATGACTTATTACTAGCCGATCGATCTACATTCGGTAACTCCAATACTTACAAGAGACCGCCTTAACATCTAATAAACTAGAGAAGCCTATATATTAGTACCGTAATATTAAATTTTCCCCATTAGCACAAGTTTGGAGCCTTTAGACGAGTGTCATTACAAGCTTTAGGTCCACAGAGCTTGACCCCACCTAGACACTATTTACATGATTCTAGGTCGATATTACAGTGAATCATGGGAGCGCCGCCCTAAGTGCAATATACCACTATACATAAATTCAAAAACAGCTAAGCTATCCCACTAGTACATCCTAACATCATCAACTCTAGAAATACTTCACTAATAAAGACTTTAGGAGGTCTGGTGCTGGACCTCTTACTTTGGCTGAAATGGGTCTTGTAGGATTTCCTTAGTCAATTCTGAGAATGTGGATTTTGAAATCGCGAGCTCTATCATTGAGGATTTGGGCAATAAAGGGAAGTGGGAAAGTTTGTAGCGCACATAAATGTTTCGTTAAATTTAGAGATGACTGAAGTTTCTCAAGCAGAAACTTGGCTTGATATGTGAGAGGCACCAATATAGTTTAGGAAATATTAGGAACTTATGAAATTTTCTTCGTATACCCGCCCTACCTTATTTCCCGTTATCTATAGTTTGTTTCACGCATTCTGTGAAACGACTAAGAAGTTTTGGTGCACTCAGCACGAAACTACAAGGTCTTGAACTACATAAAATTCAGGTTAGCATTATCGAGTAAGATATTTGGGTAGCTAGAAATATTGTAAGTCGTGTGAAATAGAACATCCTCTCATTTAGCACGTGTAGACACACCATACCAAAAAGAGAGATGCTCTATTATCTTCTAAATAGCTTCTAGTCACCATAATATGAGAGTATTAGATGATTTCAGGACGCAAAAGTTTCAGTCCTGTACTACTTCAGTCAGGTAACATATAAGGGAGGTTGGCGATGATAATGTACAATATACAAATTCTCTTTCCACACTCACTATAATGGCAAGTGGGATATTCGTCTTCTCACCAGAAACTTTCCCCCGCAAAGTTCACAGCGTCAAATTCCCATGGAGAATACAAGCCAAATAGATATTAATCAGAATTCACATTTCTAACCTCCAAAGCCACCAGCGCGCCCGCCCATGGCTTGACCCTGTAGGCTTTGCATCTTCTCGGTAACCTTTTCACAACTAGTTAGGTATTTTTCGAAAATACAATATATACGGGCAGGAGTACTTTATTGTTTACATCGAAAAATTTCGACACACACCGATCCAAACAGACAGATTCACCCTTGTTCAATTCGGACTCCTGATAACTAGGCGGAATGCATTTCTTGTAGCAAGATTGTGTTAGGCTAGTTTTTTATGTTAATTTTGTCAGTACTTGGTTATCGTGCCCTATCTTGAGGGTACTTGGTTATTGGGTTTAGTGGGGGGGATACCGGTTGAACATGTCCGTAACCATCTCTAATTCCTGCTTGGCGGCGGCAATCTTTTGCGCACTCGTTGGTTGAGATTGACCAAACCCAAGAAAAGACATTATTGATTCCGTTTAGTATTCTTCCTGGTGTGTAGGGATGAAGTTGAGGTTGTTGGTGATGGTTTTTTTAGGCTTGATTTGTTTGAAGTTGAAGGTTGACGTTGACGCCAAGAAGAGTGGCTTATTAGCCCCACATATCAGCCACTGGCATTTCACTAGTTTAAAATCTTCAACTTCACCTCCTCTTTCCCTCCTACTTGTTCTTTGTGTGCGATCACAACCTATCTCTCACTTCAAAGTATCACCATCGGCCCAATTAAACCAATAAACAGGTACTTTTCTCCTTCCAATGCATTATTGATTAGTTTGATTAAGTTTCCGCCCCTGAATGCGTGATGAGCACAATTATAAGAACCGTTGCGAATGATGCTGGTTTGGAATTCGTTCCAAGGCTGGCATGTGACTTCACTAAGCTATAATCTTCTCTCTGACTTTCATCTTAACTTACATACTTAATAATTCTTTTTTTGTTCTTGTCTTATATGGTGGCCCGTTTCTAACATAGACGCACTTATCCATAGACGAGGAATAAATACAATGTCTTCACTAAACCTGCGAGTTGCCCAGCTATTCCTACACAAAGCACCCCGACCTGAAATTGCGTTAAAATTGCCACAACTTTTAAGACGCTACTCACCGAAGACGATCGGTAATTCCCTTGCTCCATCAAGACCAGATATGCTACCACATGCTAGACGAAAGCAACTACAGGATAGCAATATCGATATGTATCCCCGGATTAGGAACATTGGTGCTATAAAAACCGTTGATGAATTCATAAAGAATTTCTACGCAATAGATGTAGGGGTAATAGATGATACACAGCCGGTCACGATTAGAGGTGTGTACCATACCCATCCTTTTTTTATCTATAATCTCTACTAGACTGGTTACCAAACGCGATATTATTTCCTATCGTCGTATATCCACAAGAAGAATTTGTGGAAAAATTTGTAAATGAGAATCCAAGTTATCTTCGCAATTAAATTTCACTTTTGGTCACGTTTTCTTATGCGTCAAAGGCAGAATAAGGAACTACAGAGACGTATCATCAAAATTGATATTCTACGACCTCATCCAGGATGGTGCCAAGTTACAGGCCGTCTTTAATTATAGTCGAATTGGCGGAGATCCCCAGGATTTTCACAATACTATAGTCTTAACTAGGGTCGGAGATATTGTTAGTCAGTATTCACCTCATTTTGAAGGGGCTGTTCCAAATGTGCAATGTCTAACACTTAATTCTTACGGGAAGGCGTTACCGGATATCCCGGCCGGACGCCGGCCGGAGAGTTATCACTATTTGCGAAAACGCACATGGAGGTCCTGTCACCTTGTCTTCACACCCCACCCACAAGGATCCTAAGTTCCGAAAAACGCCACCAGAATCGCCACATTGACCTCATGGTCAGTCCTACAGCTACGCAAATCTTACGGCTGAGGTCTCACATCATTCAACACCTCCGTGAGCAGTTTCTCCAGCGCGATTTTGTCGAAGTACAGACACCAATCATGTCTGAGGAGACCGGTGGCGCAATCGCTAGACCTTTCTTAACTGAAGCGACGGCCTATCGCGGTAAAAAACTCGCGTTGAGGATTGCGCCGGAGCTGTGGCTGAAAAGGTTGGTTATCGGGGGTATGGACAAGGTCTTTGAGATTGGTGCCCAGTTTAGGAATGAGGGCATTGATGCTACACATAACCCCGAGTTTACTACTTGTGAGTTTTATCAGGCATATGCGGGGCTGGGAGACTTGATTGAGTTCACCGAGACGCTGTTTTCAACCCTTGCACGAAAGGTGCGAGTGTTGAAGGAGGAAAAGTTCAAGAACCTAGACCAGCTCGAGATCAGCTTTGACTCACCGTTCAAAAGGCTAGAATTTATTCCTGCGCTTGAACAGGCTATGGGAAAGACACTCCCAGATCTTGATACGCAACCAGTGGAAGACGTCACGCGGCAGCTTCAAGATCTGATGAAAGAACTAGGTATCGCTGAACCAGCCTCTCCAACTGTGCCGAGAATCTTAGATAAGCTCTCAGGATCTTATCTAGAGCCGCTTTGCCAAGAACCAACCTTCATCACACATCATCCCGAAGCCCTATCACCACTCGCAAAAACTTCTATCCATAACGGCCGTAGAGTAACTGAGAGATTTGAACTCATAATCAACGGCAAGGAACTTGTCAATGCCTATGAAGAAGAGAACTCGCCGATCGAGCAGAGGAGGAAGTTCCTGATGCAGTTACAGTGGAGGGACGAGGACAATTCCGTTCCTGATGTGGAGAAAGTTGTCGACGAGGTCTACTGCGCGGCGTTAGAGTGGGGCCTTCCGCCGACGGGTGGATGGGGGCTAGGAGTCGACAGGCTGTGCATGCTCTTTGGGGGCGTCGACAGGATTGGGGAGGTATTGGCCTTCGGTGGGTTGCGCGGGACTGTGAATCAGGGGGGCGTGCAGCATCAACACAAGGAGACGAAGGAAGAATAGAGCCTTGAAACTTGAAAAGTCCCTGCAGCTGAAGCAGGTGGTAGTGGCTATTGACCGCACTCTTAGTATACGGGTTCTGCAGAGCATGTACGCAAGTTACTGGTCCCTTCTTTTCTCCGGTTGGTCCGGGTAAAGTGAAGCAATACTATCCACGATTAAATGGTATCTGAATTATCGGATAATACCAGTATCAATTGATCCGGGATATTACGTGTCTATTGACTAAAAAGTAAAAGAGATCTAGGCCATTGTGTGCCGGGCTTTCTGAGCTCAAGTTGTATTCTGTGAGAAATCCAACCCTAGAACTGTTTCGATAAATAGTTATTTAGGTTTGGGACGTATTGGGTGATTAAGGCACAAATTTCTCGTTAGTATTTAATCAGGCGTCTCCAATAATCGAACTCACTTTTGACCCTCACACAGTAGGTGATGCTTTCAGCTCACCGTATACACCCTTTCTCAGTATCGATTCTTTATGCCGGAAAATAAGAATTGTCTTACAAAGCTCTAGGATCCTATGAAAGGCCCAAGCGCCCTCGGAGTTGCCGATATACCCCCATAATGCCCTGTGCCATCAGATCCAAGAATACGACTAGCTATGAGAATAAAACAATTTATCCTAGTAACTTCACCCGGTTCAAATTATCTAGCTTAGAAGAAATATCTACATATAACATAGTTTTTTCTTGGCCATCGTCAATCCATAATGAAATCCATATACTGGAAGTTATCAAGATCAATTATTGCTCATGCTAGTCCCACATACTTGCTAGCTAACTGGCTTTCGTATAACACACGACCCGTGTCAGACAAAGTCAAGGATGCGCTCATTCACTACAAACAAGCTTTATCAATAATATTAACTAGGTTTCTAGTTTTCTATAACCAGGAGTTTTCTACTGCTAAGTCAAAAACGGAAGTACAACACGCATAAACTATTGAGAATAGCGGCACGGGCCGGATCAACACAAGGATTTTATTATGAGACGTCATTGATTAACCCATTATGTATGGTATTATGGTATGCTTTAGTATAACCAGGGGGTTATATCAAACCGGACGGGAGCGTACTGGGTTACCTTTACAAAAACTCGTTTCATCGAGGATGAAATCCGCTAGTATACCACTTCTACTATATATATATATATACCCAAGAGGTAATAAGAAGATACTTGCACCATGACGTCTCAAATACTGTAGATCAGCTCCTTTGTGTGGCTAGTACATATGTGTAGTTATAAATCCCGCAAATTCTAGTTTAGATACCCAGGCCTACGGGTTTGGCCACTTCTCAGCTTGAATTGTCGGTGGCTTTGGCTTTGAGCGGATAAGATACACATCCGATTGATTCTCGGAAAAATTGACACGCCCCGGCTCAATAAAAATGTTTCACCATGAACTTTAGCTGTGGACAGCACTTATGCATATGCTTACTTTACGTCAACTGCCGTACGCCCGTCGCCTATGATGCCTACCTAGGCGTATCACAATACACACCCCGAACTGCACGTAAGCTGAAGGACAGGCCCATCTCCGCATATTTTATTTACCGGTAAGGCTGAGGTTTGACAAACAAGATATGTAGGTACCCTCCTTTTGCCGACCTGCAACATCACGGCAAGCAAAAGATCTGCTTTCGCTGAAATCGAAGCTATAGAAATGACGCGTATAGGTTCATCCTCCGTGTTTTGAGTTAGTACGACAAACTTTGCTTATCCCCTTACTCTAGTTTCATGGTTTATAGACTTATATTATGTGATGCAAAGATGAAATAAACATGTTACATGTATGCCTCAGATGCCCTTAGATCTCGCTAATCGACCAGCAATAGCGAAAGTTCCAGAAGGAATGTTGATTTTAAATTCTACAGCATGTAGAAATGCAGGGGGACTTTCTTTATTCTTGTACATATCATGTAAGGCAACGGTTTTCTATCAAGAACTGTGGCTAGGTATCCAGTAAACGTCGGACTTAATGCACGGCCACGACATTAACAGGGGGACGAGGCCTCACCGACGCTGCAGGAGGAAACAAGGTAAATTAGTGTGTGTAGAATGTAAGGCCTCGATTTCTTGCGATAATTAACGCGTCTCCTCTCGAACTCTAGTCCAGCGACAGGATTGGTTTCCGCCCTGTCGGGATCAGGGAAGAAATGGAAATTACCGTCTGCCCAGCATGTTGCCAATGGTTCAATTGATGGAGTTCTCTCCTTTCCGCTCACAAGACCACTTTTTATACGAGCAGGTGATAACGAATGGCCCCAGGCCTTGAAAGAGATAGAAAGAAAAAAGAACCTCTTCGACCATGAGCCAATACTCAAGTGATGCGTGAAGAGTAAGCATCGAGCGGTACCTGCCTAGAATCTACTCTTTTCAGGATGTTGCAGTGACAAGAATGGACGTATGTATACGTGACGGGTGCCACCTCATCACATGCTGTGGGGGGATAGTAGGTCTCGATGATCTGCATCTCAATGAGCCTCTTCGCTTATCCTCTGCAACCTCCAACGGAAGTTCTTCAATGTTACTGTTTTCGGCCCGGCTCCGCTAACCCCATTATCCCAAATCTCCGATCACGGCGATACTACTGATACTTAATAACATTCGTACTGGATGCTTGTCAGCATTGTACTTGCCTTCTCGAAATTTTCTGTCCGAAAAGCTTCCGTACATATTATGAGAGCTTACTTCGATAAATAGCTGTACCTAAATTGCCTCATACTTGGCCAAGCAGATCTGAGATGAATCCCCCGGGAGTTCTGACCGGATCTTGATTGCGGCTCCGTTTACCCCGCTCTTCCCTGGTCGTTTATCGACCCTCTTGCGCGACCCCATCGGCACATACCAAAGGCTCAGCATTACAACGGTCTAGAACACCAATTTATAGTTGCAGTACTCGCCCGCAGCCCATACGAAATCGGGGGGGGGGGTCATACAAACGGCGTGTGTTCTCTAACGGCGAGTTGATCGTTTGGCCCACGGGCTCCCTGGATGAGGAAGTCCAAGGAAGTAATTATCCCATGGCACACTATGGCCTTTATTCAAAGCTTAGCAGGGGAGACAATTGAGGGACCCTTTGACCGGCTGCAATTGAGTCACACGGAGCTTTGAAATTTGTATTGTAAATCAATATCCCGCGGGAGGGCGCTTTAGGGGAGCGGGTGAAGTGACAGTTGGCAGAGTACGCGTGTATATGTTGGCGAATGTCCCCCCACTCACTGTATCAGTGTCATCCCATATCTGCAGAGCTGTGCCGCATCTACAGACGCCCCAAACGCTGCCGCCAGCTGTAATAGCCGCGTTTTAACCGTGGACGGGCTTTTTTCCGCAGAGTTCAGGGATCTGTACTTGGGAGACGCCAGCAGTTGAACGAATGCCGTTTCTAGCATCGATTTACCGTCCAAACTACTGCTGCCGTGAAACGTACTCTATGTACACCCTACACCGCATGTGCCCCCATACGCATGCAGATTGTGTACGAGTACTCTGCTCAAGAAAATCGACCTCAGGATCAAAACGGGTTGGGCGGGGTGGTCGGAAGCAAAGCACCGCTTATTTGCTATCGTTATCATCAGCTGATTTCAAGTCATGCATGCAGCTCGGCTTTCTTTCGAACGACAGCAGCCTCGCGTCGGGGGAGGTTGGTCATCCGGTTTCTTAGGATTTGATTCGTATGAGAGAAATTTTCGTTTGTGCATTCGAATGTGGTCGACTTGCGAACACAAACAAAAAAAACAGACCTAGTGAGCCAGCAGCAGCAATGTGTCCTACAGCGAGTAAATTTTTTATTCGTGATCTTCAAAGGCCCTTGACCTAGACCCATGGAAAGAGAAACACTGGCGTTGCATCCAGGTTGGCAGGTCTGTTTCAGAGCAGAAACAGTGGCTTCCGGTGTGTATTGACCTTAAATCGTCAGCCTTTCGCTCGTACATAGGCGAGATATCAAAATTTCGAGGTTGTCGTTAGTTAATTGTCTAAGATTTTCCACAATGATCTCCATGTTTTAGTTTCAGCCCACCGAGACGAGATTGGGGTAATCCCCCAGCTTTACTGCCACGTCGACCTCCGTTTGTCTCCCCTCCCTCCTCCATCCAGAATTAGACCGTTGAGATCTGCCACTGAATCTGTGCGCACGTGGAGGGAGCATGGATTCTTGTTTTTTGCTGATTCTCAAGAGTCAAATTTGGAGACATCGCAGATTCATTGTTTTTTCTTTTCCTTTGGTCGCCTTTCCGCAACGAGTTAGGGACCCTTGCCACTCGCGGTGGAATGAGAAAAAGCACTTTGTGGTAATTTTCGATAATAAAGATGATGAGATTGCCTTCCCTCTTCTCCGCGATCCGGCTCAGAAAAAGAAAGAAAGAAAAAGATTTCCCCTTGCGAGCAACGACCCCCCCGCCATCCTAGCTCATGATTTATAAATTCAACACATATGAAATGTTGCAACGCTTAAATGGAAATAAAGATAAAAAAGAAAACCCCCGAAATGCAGAGACCGATTTCCCGTTGCCCATCCCTAGATCAATAATCACAAGAAACAAGGTAGACGCTTGACAATAACCAACAGAAACACCGGTATAGACAACAGAATTATAAAAAAAAAAAGAACAGGAAAACAAAATAATAACGGCTCCGAATAGGGAGGGAAAAAGTGATATCGTATTAGAGGATTCCCCGTGGTCGTGATGGAAAAAAGTGCTGCCGATGAACCAACGGCAAGACCCAGAGAGATTTGGATCCCATAGAAAACGCCCGCAGATACAAAAGTTCGTTTCTAAAATAAGATTCGTTAATTTCTTTTCTTACTTTCACTCCCATCCAATGAATTCTTTCTTTTTACATACCAAAACACCTAGACGCCGTTACACACATCACATCTAACCTCCCATCTATGACGCTTTCGCAGCCACTTCTTCGCAATCGTCGCACTCGTATTCGTGGTCAAGCTCTTTCTCCTTATACACTGCGCATTTCCCATTCGCGGTTCTTGAGTTTGCGCACGTGACTGTTGATGTTGTGTAGTGGCCGCATGTATAGATATGTGTAAATCGAGTGCACATTGTGGACTTTTGGAGGGGGGTTGTTGTGGGGAGGAATGAGGGGTTCGTAGGGACTTGGGGTAGTGGGTACTAGGTGGTGGTGGTGGTGATAGTGGTAGTGAGTGGTATGTAGTAATAGTAGTAGCAGTAGTAGTAGTAGTAGTAGTAGTGATAGTAGTTACAGTAACAGCAGCAAGTCGGTATCGAGATGTCTGCGTGACGTAATCCAGAAAAGCAATAACCGGTACCGAGTCTTGACTGAGTAGTTGTGTATTGTTTGTTCGAGAGCTGAGACGGTAATTGAAGACTCCCACTTGGAGGTGCAAGAGCGACTTTATAGATCAAGGGCTGGTCAGGGGAAGCACCGCAGGAGCAAGGATGGTGGCAGATCGTCCGGGAGCACAGATGCTTGGTGCTAGCAGGCTAGTGTGTATGTGTAGCCAAAAGTGGAGCTCAGAGTGGGTGAGGGATATGCGTCTATGATAGGTCGAGGCTCACCGACTAGCAAAGGGAGGCGGAATCTTGCTTATGGGTGGGGAGGAGAAGGAGAAGGAGGAGGGAAAAAAAGGTCTCGATCTCGGGGGCTCTATCAGCGAGAACAGGAAATATCGAATTCTGACAATTGCTCTACAGAGAGGAGGGATCCCGCTCAACTTTTTATACTGTGAGAACAGTTCCCGAGTTCGCGGAACCGGCCCGCCAATAGTAATAATTCTTCACTTGTTCCTTTTTTTTTTTGTTTCAAGAAAAAGTCGACGTAGTTTTCCATGGAACTGCGTATGGTAAATGCGAGTGACCGGCCTATCCGTGCTTATGGACAGTGAGTTTGGATGGGTAGTCAAGCGATTACAGGTCCACAGCACATATAGGTATGTACGTACATACGGGCAGCCCTCAACCCCATTTACGCATAAACTTCGACCACACCATTAATCGATAGACTTCCTGTGTGTAGTCAGGATGGACATCTCTTGGTGCTGCTAGGACATGCGTTCGCCTACCAAAAGAGATCAGTCAGGTCGCCTGGCTGCCTTACATGGAGCACTACTACATACCTACTTAGACGAAAAAAACTTTATGTGGGGGCTGGAGGTCTGGATCTCTAATGCCCAGCTAACCAACGATCAAGCCATAACTACAGCTTTCCCTAGAAGCGCCAGCCAACAAGAGTGCGGATTCGGCTATTCCAGCAAAGTAGGGATAGCATACGCGCATGGCAGCAACGAAAGAAGAAAAAAAGCAGAGTTTTTTCTTCGACACATAGGTTCTGGTAGGCATGTATGGTAAACACGTCGAGCCAACTAAGAGACGTGGTTGGGGGGAGAATATGCACATAGAGCTGTATCACCCGAATCAAGACCCTCCCACATAGAGAGTATAGAAATAGTGGTCGTCCTCTTTCTATTACGGGGTCGATCTTAGCCGTTTTACTTTTACTTTTTTGTACTTGCAAAGTTCTTGCGGTTATCTCTCGAGCAATCAACAAGGCAAGGCGTGAAATTAGACGCCGCAGGGTCGTATGTATGGTAGGTTCTTCCAAAGGAGGTAATTTTCACCGCAAATCAACGGCGGGACTAGAGTAGAGTTCCCCCTCGGCGCACGGGAGAGGAGCAAAGTGGCTTGAAAGCACCACGCATCGATCGCCGCCGAGGGCCGGAGTCGAACGCGATCTCAATGAGACCCCTAAAGGAAATCTAAACACCAATTCAGGCTCGGAGAAATACGGACTCACAGGGGGGAGGGGGGGTGGTGGAGTTTAGCGGGGAGCGGGGGAGGAAAAGTCTAAGAAATGCGGCCACCTTCGTCCCACGGCCTTGCACAAGCTTGATCATGGTTACTCATACATGCGTAAGTGAAGGGCGTAAAGTCTACCCACTTCCTTTTTTTCTATTGCTCGAACCAAAAGCTGGGCCTTCCCGGTAGAATTGGGAGTCTTTTGAAGAAACAACACATAGGAAGTCCTTGCGGCATACTTGGGGAATCAAGTGGTCAGAAATACATCATGACAACCCACCTGAGATCAGCCAAAATATCTATAACACAGCTCAATGGATACCTAGACTTAGTATTGCAATACACTTGCAGGTCATGGGCTTCATAATAATTACTTTGGGTGTGTCGCGCGGTTACATCCTCTTATTTCTAACCCATTTAATTGAACCCCCCAAAAATACGTATGCTGAAAACAAATCACCACTTCTTGCGTTGGCGAACGAACCTGGAAGAATCATTCCCGCCGTCACAACCTTCAGAACGAACCATGGCCAATGATCCCCCGATGCTACTGCAGCACATTCTGGCTTGCGTACATAACTGGTAAATTTGTACCTTGAATACGTATGTAGGTGTACATAAACAATATTTCCTTGTAAACGCCGGTCATCGGCATCCTAACTATCGTGCAGAGAAGACCATAAAGAGCGCCATTCGGTTACCATGTACTCACTTGGTGCAGCCCTGCAGTGCAGTTTCTTGCATTTGCAGCGCCGCAAGAGCCTAGGGAGTATGCAAGTCATTAAATTCGGCTGATAGTTGCAGATCTTGTAAGAAACGAATCACCAGGGATATATCTGGACAGTCAACTTGAAGGTATCCAACTACTTTCACCTGATGACAGGAAGAAAATAGATTCTAACTATAGAGGTCTAACTATAGAGGTGGTTTAGACGTAAAAGAGGTCGCTATCACGGGGCATAGCATGATGTTAAGCCTCCAGCTGACTACTAAATTAGGATTGTGGTACAAAGTGAGTAGGTACCCTCAGGTTTGTAAAGCACATACACACCATTACCGGGCTTCTCCAGCATACACGTGCTTCGGAACGTTAGAGAACTCCTCAGGGAACACGGCATAACAAGTATTACGTGACTATTATACTTTTCTTAATTTATACGATTTCTTAAGTATATGTCCAGAACAATTCGGCAATGGAAGGTTTGCCGAGAGAAATTAACAGGCAATTGGGGACGCTGCCACAGCCGGGAGTTGATGCTGCATCGTGTCCTGATTTCCTTCCTGGTCACTTAATGGTATATGTATGTCAGATAATTGACAAAAAAAGAAACTCCAGAAAAACTCCCAGGAGTTGGCTAGCAAGTAGAATAATTTACGATGCAGTTATTGTTCGGTATTCACCCCTTTCTTCGAAATGCAGACGGCAAAAAAAGCTCGCCGCCTAGAATCCTCTGATGAGGGGGGTAAGTAGTCACCTTTTTTTGTGTGACGCGTCTCTTAGGACTAGTAACCTATCATTTACGCTGGGTTCCTGCCGTTGTCTGGAGATCTTCTCTTGTGCTATTGGGTTCCTTAAGATCCGCAATCGTTAGCCAATTAGTAGTGGTGATCTCGGCGGGCCTTTTACTGCGTATTCAAGGTAGGTAAAATGAACCTAAATGTGCCTTACAATTTTTTGATTCGCCTCACATAGCCACACCAGCAGCAAGTCAACGCCCCTGCTTTTTGTCTGCCTCGAGTATACTTTCCCCTGTCAACAACGTGGTCTGTACCCTGCCAACAGGGTGATTTAGCTGACTGTAACCTACTTAGAATATCTAACCGAGCGGTCATGAGCAGTCCGTGGCACGAGCTTAAGCCAAACTCATTAATGGATTGTACAGTAGTTTTGTGTAGCGGGACATCCAGTTAGAAGATAGAGTATCGTATTATGATCCACGCCATGGCGCGGAAGATGTGCTAGTCCTGTGCTACTCGACTATCTAAATTTCCCCGGATAGAGCTATGCAGTGTAAAAAGGAATGTTGCCTCGGCACTGAACTGAGATAACAGATCTGCATCCACGTTATTCAAAACGAGAACACAACGCGGAAGCGAGAAAGCTCCCGTGACTCTGTCAAGTGTCCGTTGATTTTATTTTATTATTTCAGTGGGGTCTGTGTCACTGCTTTACCTACTGAGACATGACGTGATGTTGTTATTGTTGACGCGCTTTCATTTGATATATCCAAGCACCGTTAACATTTAGCTACCCAATCATTTCTAGAGTGGATATGTATATCCGGTATGTTGCGATAGGACAGCAAACGTCACACTTGAGCATCATGGATAGTCGAGTGATATACGATGACTGGAATCTGCTGTTTAATCGCGGTAGATTAATTAATACTAGCCCATAAAGTACATGAATGTTCATCCTACCAAGATTCTTTTTTAGGCTCTTTTTTTTTCCTTTTTTTCCTTTTTTTTGTTGGCTCTTTATATAAAATCTTGAGGCGTTTCCAGGATTGGCACTTGTACCCGCAATCCTGCTATATCAAACTACATACAAACAGGATTGCCTTGTGAGTTGGGGGGAAGCCATCTCAACAGGTCTCAGATTACGGGGGGGGACCGCTGGCCGTATTTGACAGTAATAATTTGATTTATATATTAGTATGTCTGGGTCCTTTGCTTTGAGCTTTAAGAGAGTTTAATCTAGACTGTTGATGCAGGTCGAGATTCTTGTCGAATTAAGTAAAGGAGGGGTACAGCATGCATTTACATACAGCTGTCTTAGTCCTTTAAAGTTTAGGGTTTAAGAAACAGGAACGGGAACTAGTTTGTTGCTTTTTCGTACCTGCTTTATACCAGCATCTTGATTAACGCCCACACATAGTTGCTGAGCCTAGAACACATTATTTAACGCGCGCTTGGCCAAAAGTAGCGAAAGTTTGCTTGAATCAACTGCTAAAGGCGTCTTTTACTTCTATGGTGATCAAAACTAACACTTTTTTAGTGAAAAATTGCCGGAACTATGGTGCGCATGGGCTTAAAGGTGGACCGAGCGGACCGGGCGGTGGAACGCCAAGACTATGCCAAGACCTGAACGGTCAATCATTATCATGACCTCTACCTCAGCGCTGAGGAACAAAAAAATTAATAACTCCACCACCAAAGCTCCTAAATTAATGGGATTCAAACGGCACACTCCTAAGTACTGTATATATCACTAAAGCACCTCGTTAGCAAAATCCCATAGCAAAATCAAAACCCGATTCTGTCACTATAACAAATAATTCATACCTGTTCCTACCAAAACCTATTCTCTAATACTAAGTACTGCTAGTATTATTATACATAATAGAGCGAGTAGCTACCCGTCTGTGGCTCTTATAAGCTTTAACTTTAAAGTCTTCACTTCCATATAGAATACCCTCTCTATAAGTATCCATAATTCTTAGAGACTTTCCCCACCATTTAGGAATTAAATCAGCAGCCCAGTCTAAAGCTTTAGGTACATTCTCTCTCAAGGATTTTATATCATACCCACAGTGGCTGCGAGTATAAAGCTTTACTCTACCCCAATAGTATTCGATCCAATTCAGTTCACAGTGGAACCTTGGATAGAATAATATCATATGTCTCTCCTTCTACTATTTCCTGTATCCTATTCTTTTGAGCCAAAAAATCAGGCTGCTGTGACATAAGCTGACGGGCACAGCAGCTATTACTTGAATGCTTTCTCTCCTCTTTAGGAACCTGGTGCCGTATGGTACAGTCTAGATATAAGCCATTTTGTGGCCATAATCCTCTTTCTTCTAAAACTGCTTGGAGTCCTTTAGGCTGTCCCCACATAGCTTTAGGTAACTTATGCTCTCGTTTGTAAGACATGCTTTGCTCGATTTTATTCCCACTCTTGTCATAAAAGTACCCATTTCTCATATGAGGCTGTGAACCACCCCATCCTTTATTCATTCTGCTAGCTTTTAATGCATCCTCTGCAAATGCACTATGACTAGTAGCATTATCGAAAAGAAATAAAGCTTGACAGCCAGGATAAGCAGCTTCAAAAACATTGATAGCTATTAAAGACTGTTGCACAATATGGTCTTGATCCCACCAAATATCTCCACCACATTGTAAGATCTCTGTAGCTTCACGCTTAAAAAACCCTTTATGGAGAAGCTCACTATCTGAAAGCTCCTCCTCTCCAATTCTCAATCGCCCCCAAGGAGTAATAAATTCGGAAATATGAAGTCCTTGGCCTTTAGACTTTTTTCGAAGGGGATTTTCATTATTGGTAATCCATTGATGAGTTGGTCCATCATTAGCGTTATACGTACACTCATCATGTAAGAATGGTATGCAAAGCTGACTACCAGGAGAAAGAGTTGGCAATTCTATACCAATAACCTCACCAGTATCACTTAATACCTGGGTATGGCATACATGGTTTTAAGTCCTCCATGTGTTTTAAAAAAACCTCTTGTCTATACTTGAACGACATCGGGCCTTTCGTATCCATCCTTATAAACACCTTTTTTTATCTCTTGCCATTTGTACCCTAATTTTCGAAGCCAGCTAGCAGCAGTACATGCTGAAAGAGTAAGCTTTTTTCGAAAAAGTGGAGGTGTGTTTTCATGAAACTCTATTTCATGTAGGGAGGTATTAAAAAGCTGTAGCTCTTGATCTCGATTCACTTGTGGCTGTGTGGACTGCCAGTAGGAAGTAACTGCTGCAGCTAGAGTATGGGCTCGAAAATCTATACTAATATATTAGCCATATATATAAAAAATATAAATTATATTAGAACATACTTTGTCCAGCAGAAGCAATACATTCTTGTATAGCTATTTTTGTCCCCTCATCTTCCAACATGCATATCATTTTTGTATTCTTCCCCTGTCTACTTAATGGTATTTTTCTCTCCTGTATCCATTTTTTTTCATGCTTCAAAATCCTTTCTTGTACTTTCTTTCCCATCCGGTAGCCAATCGCCACATTCATAGCACAGTCCTTTCTCGATAGAGTATATCTCCATTTATCTCTATCTATAGTAGAACCACTGGGCTGTATAGGTTTAATCTTATGTTTTAAAATTGTGACTTGCCAATTCATAAAACTTAAAACCTGCTGATGCCAGAGATAGTCCTGCTTTATTGGGCGGCGCTTCGAAAGTAAGAGCTTCTCAATATCCTCTATACCTATAAACAATCAGAATTCATTGACACTCAAGCTTCAATATAAAAAATTTTACCTTTCTCTAAAATGTATTTTTTAAGCGGTAATGAATTAACTCGAGGCCATTGCTTTATAGATTTCGAGCTCTCCATATCTCTATTACTTCCATCTAAATCCAACTCTTCAATATCTTCAAAATCACTATCTTCTTCTCCTTCTATACTCTTCTCTTCTTCTATTAAACTGATTTGGGAAATCGCCAACTCTTCAAGCTCCACATTCCTTATAGCAGTATTGTCAACTGGTTTATCTATGCTAGCCACGCTTCCTGCAACTGCTCGAGTACTCCTGTATCCAGTAGATGGCCTGGTTAAGTAATCTGCTGTAGAAGGTCTACTGGTAAAGGTACTGCAAAAGTCTATAGGTAATTTATTGCTAATAGGCACGCTGATAATAGGGTTTGAAGGCAGCTTTATAAAGAGCTTGCTCTGCAGCTGCTGCTTTTCGTCTTATGCGCCATATTGTGGTTCTAGGTCTCCATGGAGTCTTCATATATATTTCCTCTATAGGGAGTGGTTGTGGTTGTAACGGGGGCACTCCCAGGGGAGTACTGCCGTACCAAAAAAAACCAACAACCTTCCTTTCTGACGAGAAGCTTCAGCAGCGAGGCTTAGAACCGCTCGTCAACACGGAAGGTCGACAGTCCCTAGGCAAACAGGAATAAGGATTTAATGGATAGATAACTAAAGACTTTAAAAGGCTCTGCTTCCCAGGGGAAGACAAACGTCTTTAGCAAAGAGTATGAGGTCTACGAACAACGGTTGTTCGTTGACTAGCAATAATGATTGTCCGGGGGGAAGGACGGGTTTAAGCTATGATTTTGAAGGCGAGCAGGCTGCCAAGGAGCGGGGGAACAATTCCTCCGCGCTTGGAAATCAACTGAGTCTAGAGCGCCCCTAAGAACTAGCGGGGTCGATAGACTAGCGACTAAAAAGCGTTGGTTACTAAAAACTCTGTAACTATTGCTAAAATGGTCCGATTTCAAATCCGATTGCACCTATGGATTCGCAGCACTGTCCCCCATATACCCTCCGAGTTTGGTTCGGTTGGACGAATTTTCCTGACGGTTTTGGGGTTATTTTTGGGGTCCAAAACTTGTCTTTGTTAGGGAATCAGCAACTCAGGGGGGCCCCCTCTGCAAACGGCGGGTGGCACAGTGGGGCGCCTCGGGGGTGTTAGAAAACACAGAGTCCCCTAGGTAGGGTAACCCACTGGTGATTCCTGCCGTTGCTTAGATTCCTTTCCCACGTTCCTAGTCCAACCCTGGGAGCGTGGCGGAGTAATCTTGATCCATAGCGACCTTAGGCGACGCACAAGGCATAGCCCCGTATGGTTCGATTCGACGCCGCCAGGTTAATTATTATTTTTGCTGGCGGCCCTAACTACTAAGCATAGCTTTGCTCTCGTTTCATGGCTCTCGGCCTCCCATAAGATTGGCCATCAGAAGTTCGTTATTATTCCTCCTAGAAGAACAGGAGCTTAACTCTGTTCATGGAGGTAACTGCTTCAGTCTCATTGCGCTAGTATCTCCCGTAGCTATAAGCTACAGACGCATTACTCTGGTCTCTGTCGCATACCGACGACGGTGAGCTTCGCTCCGTCTGAGGCTCGCCAGCTCGACAGGGATCGGGCTATCATAGTAATGACTTTCCTTAGTATCTATTGACCGGAATAGGATAGCTAGTCCTATGCCTCAAGGGAGATCCTTAGGTGTCTCTATATGGAGAGGTACTTGAGACTAGTCATGACGATGGTAAAGTCGTCACAGTGGTGGTGCTTTTCTTCTTCCTCTTCCTCCTTGTTTTCCTTTAGCATGATGGCTTTGCTGAGCTTTTGAACGGCGGCCCATTGAAAAGCTTTCTATATATATGTATATAGAATATAGTAGATGTTTTTAAAGGCAAATATAAAGTAGTAGATTTAATAGAGTATAGGGTAATGATTGATGGCAGGATCAAGTTATCGGGTTTTGATACAGCAAGCAGAGGGCAAAGCGGAGCAGTCAGAAATACTTGGGGCACCTACTAGAAGCTTCTATATCCTCCTCATATACATACATAAGCGGGGTAGTTGGTGGTACACAAAGTGGGGTTCAACGTATTTTGGTACTTCTGAGCATGCACTGTGTACTTCTGAGAACGTTCCAAATCACGATTTTTACACACAAAATTCAGTGTTTATTCTACCACCACCATTTATTATGAAGCCTTATAAAAAGTTGAGGACTTTTAATATCATTGAAATAAACTTCTCAACTTTTTCCAGCTAATTCTGTTGCCTGTAGAACCCGGAATATCGGCCGAAAAATGGTGGTCCACCTTTAAGCCCATGCGCACCATACCCCCGACCAAAGGTTATAGCATTGCCCCTCGGAAGAAGCTTTGGGACCGCCGAGGGTCCGATGTCTTAGGTATAAAACAGCGTATGAGTGGGAGCTTTTTGTCTTAACTGGCCGATTTTCCCGAGCTCATTGGCTATTTTACTGCCTAAGACATCGGGACTTCGGTGATCAGAAAACTCCTTTTCACGGAAAGCTCAATACGAGATCCGGTCATCCCTCCGGGTCCACTACTAATGCCTCAAAAAAAAAAAACGCGTATCTATGTGCGATATTTTGATCGACCTCAAGGAACTATACCGGCCGATGGTTATAGGTACCGTATGTTCCTGTTATTGGCTCTGGTAGTTGGATTTAATTTCAACAAAAGCGTTTTTGCCAGGTCCAGACTTCATAGACCAAGGATCTAGGTATCTCCTCATCCCAAGCCCCAAAATCCTGATTGTTACTACCCTGCATACTCACGCGATTAGTTATCAGAGAAATTTTTTCTTACTGTCGTTGACAAGCCGTAAAAGCCGCATTAACACCCAATGTGTTCCTAGAGGTGTCTGACAGAAATTTTTGCTGTACTTCAGATTCAAATGTACTTTATGTATCCCACTTCTCGGTAGAGTATGATCGACGATTGTCACGGCGGTGTCACGCATGATGACTGGATATTTTGTCAATCAGCCTGCAAGGTCCCGGGAAAGAAAGAAAAAACTGTGTATGCGCGGAACTTGCCTAATAAAAACCCCCCACATTGTAACTTCCCATGTCATCCTGCACTGGGCAGGGGAGGAGGATGTCCAAGTGCGGGTACATATACATAAACCTAGGTATATAAAAATGGGGCTGTCTAAGCCACCCCGATGACCGTTTGTAACCGGGTATGCCATGACCCCGCATATATAGCCGCATTTCTGCTATACCTAGTCGAAGCAGTAAACGATACTATCGTGTTTATCGCATCATCCTAGGCTTAATTGGCACTCGGAGGAGTCCGTTGGCCCCGCACCGGATTATACCGTTGTAAACCCAGGCTGTATCTTCGTCGCATAAGTGTTGTCACGACAGGACTTGCTCCCCATTCTAAGTCTGTTGATCTTTCCTTTCTCCAATATCTTATCGTAAGTACGGTACGAGCCATGTATATTTAGCTGATGGCTCATAAAGAGGTGCAGAAGCCTCCTTTCCGACTATTTTTGCTAGTCTGTATTCCTTATTAGGTATAGTAAGTTCCTCCCCGGCTGCGCGTGCCAAGTACTATTCTACTATTGGTAGCAAACCTGTCTATTATAGTGCTGATTTATGCACATAAGCATTAGAATGCGGTATCTTATATGCATTAGACTGCACCGGACTCAATAGCTTCGGCCGTTTAGACTGAAACGTCAATATTTCAACTTGTATACACTATCTTTAGCAGAAACATGCATTTAATCTTTATATTGTATAAAGAATGCCGGGATTATGGAGGCGAGCTTAGTATTGGGCGTTTACGGCGTCAACATGTTGAGTTTATAATATTTCCGTCACGTGACCAGAACAAAACCTGAGCTGTGCCGCGCATGAGCGTTAAAATTTTAGATCATCCTCGGTAATGTAATAAATTTTGGAACATGTGAAACTCGTAGCCCTGGATTGTAAGGGTACGTGTATGTCTTGGGGTTTTAGGGCCCTTGGTATTGTGGATACCTCTAGGTGGTAGAAAAGCCTACACGGATATAGTAAAAGTTTTTGTAAAAGTATAAGATAGATAGTTCCTATCTTAATTTAGTAGCTATTACCAGATCTTTTTTAAAACGTATATCTATTTTCAAGTTCCAGAGCAAACAAGGCTCCATGTCCCTCTATGTTAGTATAGAGTTAATCCTAGGACCATCTAAATTCAAGAAAGGCTCATAAGCTCCTGGCAGTATGAATCTATAGATATATACGCAAGAAAAATACCTTGTAAAATATAAGCACCCTTTAACGCCTGTCTTAAATCTGTGCTTTATGATATCCATGAGAAAATATAAACCTTAACTCCAACATTCTCTTTCGCGATCATACCCAATCAATTTCAAGTCAATATGAAGTGTCTTCAACATAATCTCCATCGTAAACTATCAAAAAACCTGTCAGCGTAAGTACTCCACACAACAGAGTTCTAAAAGTAGATATAGCACGAGAGAAGGGACGTACCTCATCATCCTCCTCATCTCCCGTCCTTTGTTCAACCTGCGGCTTCTCGTCATCACCCCAAGGATTTTTCGGCCTGATCATTTCCTTCCATCCTCCAGAACTACCCATATTATTAACCCTCTCGCTCGCAAACTCAAATAGTACATCAGCAGCACCTCTCGCCGCCCCCCTCCACTTCTCAATCAGTTCCTCCAGCTTCTCGTCCGAGTCTTCAGGAACAGCAGATTCAATTTTTAAAGCTTGGAGAACTGTTTCCAGCGACGCCTTTTTGGCACGGAGGGTAGATTCCAGTGCTGACTGCTGTTTATAGAGGGCCATCAGCTCAGGATCAGTAGGTCTTTTAGTAGATGCTACTGGCCTGCTTCGAGCAGCAGGGGAAGAAAGTTTACGAGGTTTGCATGGGGTTTCTGGTAGCGATGAAGGAGGTGTTTCTGATGGTATTGGTATTGGAGTGCTATTTGTTGGTTTCCGGCCAGATAATAGGGGTGAGCGAAAGGGTTTGGTAAGAGTATTTGTGGCTACATTGAGGCGACGACGCTTTGCTTCTCGTGCGATGGATTGAGGATCAGACTGACGCTTAGCAGATGGTGTTCTTATGGTAGCAGCGGAGGTTACCACATCTTCTGGGGCCGTTTTTGCCATTAGAATGTTGGAGATGTGATGATGCTTGTTCGGTCATGAGGGTTTCATGCGATGTGACGAAATGTTGTGCCAAGGTATCTTATCGATAAGAACATCACGCCGCGCTTTTACGCGTCCTTGTCTTTGCGAGACTAGATCTGGATACATGTAGTTCGAGTCTCACAGTTATGTTTGGATAGGCTTTATTTTATTTACCAGATTCTAGAACAGATATTGTGATTCTGATCCACTTATAAAGGCCAAATTTCAGTTCTTCGCACTGGCTTCACAAGCGGTCACTCGCAGATACAACACACCAGGGAGACTAAGGGACCTCTAGGGCAAAGTGGCCACAAAGCCACTTTCTGCCACAACTGCCAGAACGCTATTTATACCCACCAGCCCACATTGTCTCGGCTCCACATCCATCCATCCCTTGGTGGGGAGGGGGAGATGTGGGCATACAGCTGAGACACAATGCCATCTCCCTAGAGTTCATTGGTAGTCTTATCTTCATCTTGTGGACCATTTATGTCCACTCTTATCGTTATCATACATAAAACGCAACGTAATGGTAATGTACTGCTCTGCCTATAGTTTTAAAAGCTAGTCCAATAAACTTCTCTGATTACTGATTGCGGTTCGCGCGCGATGTGCTGAAGTAAGTCTCATTAAGGCCTCCTCGGAGCACCCCTTCGCGGTATCCCTGTGCTCAGCTCACCCTAAATCCTGCATACGTTGATATGCTCGGTAGATCGTAGGCCACCAGACTCAAGATCGACGACCGCCATAATCTAACTGTATCCTTGGTTGGGCCTAACGAGGATCTTGTTCCGATCCCTTATTACCGATTGACTGCATTCTGGCTCTGTGAGCCACCAATAAAACTATTATTTCGATCCTGTCTGATGGCGGCTTCAGTAATACATGGCTACCAATGGGAACTGGGACTGTACCGCTTTGCTTGTGGAGCATTGAGTTGGTAAGTGGTGTGATTTCTCTTTGTCAGTATGCTGTTTTGTGAGCTCTCAATACTCTGATGAGTCATATTTTGAATATTCTCTATTGCATTTATCCTTCTCACCTGACTATGGACGAAAGGTCTTTTATAGGTCAATAAAATCATGAAGATGAGGTATCATGACTATTATGGGTATCATATATGCTAGGTAAGACGGTGTTTCTTCCGGGAATCCCGAGAGTGACCTTACGGCTTCAGTATTAGGGGGGGCAAACTGTGTATTATCGGTTTTTTAAAGGGAAATGATCTGCTGAGGATGATCTGTGTTTGGTTGAGGTCGCACTGCCTTAAAGTGGGGAAGTTCTGATTACTGGGGAACAGTAGGACTCCTAAAACTACCTTGGTTAGTAGCCTCAGTTTGGGTTATGCAGGAGCTACCATGTAATTATTATTATATAGCCTAGGCAAAATCCTCCGCTGCTGATATCTCCTATGTCTCAATGACTAGTCGTCTCTCTTTCCGGGAGATTAAGTGTTCTAGGTAGAGGAGGACGAAACTGAGAAAAGTCTATTCATATCTCTTTTTCAACTCAAAAGACTATAAAGATGGGTATCGCAGATAGATTTAGCTGAAGTCATCGTAGCCTTGAAAATTAATAATCTTAATAGCAAGCTCGTTATTAGTAACTAGATCCAAAGATTCATCTGTGTGACCGTTTTTTTTCTTTTCCCCCTCATTAATTACACGAACCCTTGTCTATGTGACCATAACTACCCCTGAAACCGTCAACAGTGTCCAATTGAAACTACCGAGTACTGTAACCGTTCCAGCATAGATATATAATATTCTGTAAGAGAGAACAAGGGTGTAATTTATTGAGCGCCTCATAAATTTTTAGGTATCATCTGGACCATAAAGCCGAGGAGAGAACTGCAATCTGACTGTGAGCGGAGATTAGCTCAACGATATTATCTCTGGAGACCCTGGGACCCTCAGTGACTTATTTCTACCCACTGGTCACCTCTGCGAGTCATGAACACTGGGTTTGAATTTTTCAACGCGACGAGATCTAAGCTGTATCGGACCTCGTGGGCTTCTATCTTCCTTTTGTTTGGATATATGTAGAATAAGTTACAACGGTTAAGCTGCATGCTGCATGAACAAAAACTAACCCCTTCAAATCCCTAGAAAGCGAGGGCGCTAAGAAAAGTTCATACAGCGTCTCTGAAACTGTAGTCCCTCTATTTCTCAAAGCAAATCAGAATAGTTTCTACAGGGTCTAAAGTGAAACGTACTTCATGCGTGGTAAACTATTGCCAAAAGCCACGCCAAGATGCAACTCACGTGTATATACGCCTATGTTCTTGGATCTCAGCGATTAATATCAAGACCCAGGACTAATCACAAGATCTAGGGCCTTGGTACTATAGTAATCCCTGGAATAATAGCGAATACAGTTGATCTAGTTAAGGCCAATACGTATTTGGTAGTTTGGCAGCTCTATGATGAAGTATATATTCCAACCTGTCCTGTCCTGTATGACTGTACTCATGTACTAATCGCATGAACTATTATACTATGTCATTTTTTTCAACAAAAGCATCCTATGGATACCCGAAGGCTCTTTTATCACCGCCATAGTTTGTAAATTTCTTCAGCCGCATATGTAGTGGTCACACTGTACTAATAATAATCTTACGTACTCCTATAACGATCTGTACTGTTAGGTTCCTCTTTCGGGAGCGGGGGCTCTGGGGGTAGACTAGGTCTTAAAAATATAGTCCTCTTAAAAGTGGGCTATTAATGGAGATTCCCTCCTGCTTTTGTGGTATTCTGAATAAAGTTCGCTTCTCTTCCAGAATAAAACTGTAGGCAATGCCTTTGGCCTAGCTTTATGGAGAAGTACTGCTGGTCTATCAGGGTATGGACTGCAGTGTTGTTGTATACACTAATATGGGCTGAATTTTTTGTTGATTCTTTCTATAGCTGGATTAAGACTTCAGATTGGCTCTGATGTGACCTGAATAGCAGGTCCTGTTTTCTATGATGAATGTCATAGCGGTGAAGAAAGTCTGGAATAGTAATAATGGAGGGATTATGGAAGTCAAGGGAATGAAGATGTGATGTGCTTGATTGAGTTATGAAATAGTGGGTGGCTTAAAGGAATGCCATCATGATCTGTCACTCGAGCAACCTCCACAAAAAAAGAGAAGGCGTAGCTTTTTTATTTCAGGATCTTGCCCACAATATATCAATCGTCAATTCATCTTTAAATTGAGAGGTATTTTGAAGTAAAAGAGACAAAAAAACAGAAAGAAACAAGCAAAAAATAAAAAAAGGTCAACAATATATTTCACACAAAGCACATACAAATCCTCCCAATTTCCACTCTTTCCGCCTCGTAACTAAACCCCAGTCCCTGGAAACGCCGAGCTCCCACTCAATACCACCATCTGTTTCTCTCTACTAATATATCCCTTTACCAGCCCTTTATAAACCAGTCCGGCGAGCAAACATTCAACCTCCTCACCCTCCACTTCTACACGCCCTCCTTTATCCCCATCTACCGCTGCACATCCCATCGCAACCTGAAACGTGCGTACCGGTATCCGCGTGTTCTTATCGCAAAACAAATACACTTTCCTAAATAGATTTCGCATTGCGATCTCACGCCCTCGCTCGAGTGTGAGGAAGATACGACGCTTCACAAATTCAGACTCCCCGTGTGCCATGGCCGCGTCGAAGGCAAGGAGATTGCCGGATTTGATTGTTGTACAGAGAGGAGAGAATAGTGTGTGAAGGCGGGGGTAGCGGGAGAGGAGGGCGGCCGTGGGAAGGATGTGAGTTGTGCAGAGTTTTGTGGGGATTAGATAGGTTAAAATTAGCCTGACGTTTATGTTAGCTACTGTACTGAGATATGGGGTGAAGGGAATAGTACTCTTGGTTTCGCGTAGCATCGCTCTTACATAGCTCCCAAGCGGCAGCAAGGTTTTCTTCGGCTAATGGATAGTTCTCCTCGAGGAAATAGATGACCCCGACATAGTACTTGAACGTGACTATGTGTGCTTTCGGGAATGCTTTTAGTGGTGGCATATCACCAGTTGTTGCAGCAAGTGCACGGAGGATGTTTTTAGAGAGTGTAATTGCGTTGAGTTTGAAGTAGGTTTTAAAGAGGAGGTTAACAATATAATAAGTCCCCCATTTCCGAGATTCCTCTAATGGAGCCCTATCCGTGAACATAGTTAGTAAAGCACTCCCGGGAAGGAGGTGAACGGGTGGTTACCGGTCGCTGATACAAAGTGTAAACGCGCGATTGATATGACGAGCCGCATCCTCAAGATGCTCAGGTTTACGACCCTTCCTCTTCGCCTCCTCATCCGACTTTATAGCGATTGTACGAAGGTATTTGCACGCCGTGTACATCACCGGCAGCGTCCAATGCGGCCACTGACCATTCTGGTACCCCCTCACAATAGCCCTACGCCATCATCAGCCTCAAAGAATCCCCCTCATAAAGGATCAAACGCACAGCATAGTCTCCTTTTGCCCCTCGTAAGCCCTTGCCCAAGCTCCCTCATCCTCGTCCCTCTCAAGCGTATACGCGACCTTCCATAACCCAATAAAGGCCTCAATCCACGCCGCACGGCTCTTGTCGTTTCTGATTACGGCAACACTACCGAGTTCGTACTCAACATCGCGCCGGATGTTGGCGTGATTTGTAGAGAATGCAAAGGAGGAGATGTCGGGGTTGCGAGGGGAGAAGACTTGACCGAGTTGCTCGCCGTTTTGGGTTTTGAGAGCGATGCGGAACTGTTTACTGTGAGGGAGTTAGTTCGAGGTAAGTATGAGGAGAGGGGTAGTAGTAGGAAGATACTCACTATAGGGCTGACATGGTGGAGGTATAGAAGGGAGTGAGTGTGAGGTCACTCGGAGGTGCTCAGGAAACGCGACGGAGAAGTTGAGCTTTCCTTAGTGGGGTTGCGGCTTTACGTAAGGAAGTCTATGGGAATGAGGCTGCTCTCAACTATATGTTAGCAGTAAAGAAAGAAGTTAGAAAAAGATAATAATTGACTCGATAACTCTACAAGGTCGTCGCTTCGACATATGCGCGCTATATACTCCTGTTAATAAGAAGATACCACTGTTCATTGCTATAAAGACACACCGTTATTATAAACCACCCTCGCACAATAGCCATCCTCATATAATAACCGTCTTCGCTCAATAAACAATAATCACACTAAACAACAATACTCCCCACACAATGGGCTAACACAAAGTACTATTACTCAGAATTCCGGCTCCTTTTAACAATACCAAGTCCCCCTCGATATTAAAGTACTCCCCCATTAACTATGACTGATTTCAGAATTTTTTTATTTTTCTCTCTTCCCCCTTTCTTTTTTGAATCCACTCCAACTCTCTGGATAGGTTTATACACAAGTCAAGGTGTTAATAGTCCTTCTTGCACATGAATTCTTTATAGATGGTCTAGGAAAATTAGAAGCTGTTAGCTAGCATAAATAATAGGCGAGGAGTAACTTCTCCCATTCCCCGGAATTCACTAATTCATGGCGCCATCTACCGACTGAAATTGTTAAATCACTGGATCATGACTGTTAGTAGTTATTTTCAAGTAGCAAAAGATTCTACAAGGGGGTGGCTGTATCAAGGCCAGAGACAGATAAAGCTTTTGTGGGGGGATGTGCATGTGTGAGGGAAGGGAGGGGCTGGTGACTGGGTAGTATGTAGTATACTGACTACTCTAAATTCTTATTCATCAAGGCTATCAGAGTATAACTACATATCTCAGTATAGTATACACCATAGATTTTGTTATTCACAGTACTGTTAAATTACCCTCTATATACACATTTCAAACGCCCTGTTTATGACTTCTAGGAATATCACAAAAACTAGCCGGATTAAAGACCTTCCAGAATTTCTATATAGATGCTGCACTATTGTCGAGGGATTATAGAATTGAACCACCCCTGCATAATCCTCTGTGTATGAAATAGCATAAGATAGCAAATGTTATTAAATATACTAAATCAAAGGTTTCTTGTCCGGGGGCGGACAACACTGCTTAGTCAGAATAAAAACAGGTATATCACGTGATATTCTCAATAGTTCTTGGCACTCGACAGACCAAGTTCTAGTCTTCTACATTCACCTTAGCTCTAGATTATTGTCTGTTAAACACACTAATATTAATCTTGGTGATACTATATGCTACTATTGACCTAAATTGCATTATATACCATCCTAAAAAGAGAAAAAGAAAGAAAACTCCGGCATCAAAAGGTCCTTCAATAAAGAACATACTACTCTATCTTATCCAAATATTTTTTCTCTCTTATAGTTTGTATGCTCGAATGTGCCTTTTCTTTGTAAAGAACTGAGCTGTAGGCCCGGCCCTAAGCCAAGTCCCATACACAATTAACAACAAAAATAATAGAAAAATAATGGACACACCCTCCTCCCCATTACAAACGAGGAACTATTTTTTTTTTCCTTTGGAGTTATTTTTTTTGTTTATTTGTGAAGAAAAACCCCGTGTACCCGCAAATTTTTTATGTTCACAGAATTTTTAACCCCTCCACACCCCCAGGCCCACTTCCCGCTTTCCAACAGCACATCCAAGCAAAACCCCACACAAAAAAAGAGAGAAAAAAAATGAACGTTTAGTGGAAAGTGCTGGGCCTCTTGGAGCTGAACACCTTTTGTGCAGAGCTCTTCGGCAGGCGGTGCGGCAGCGGGAAGGCAAGGCCCTTGGTGAGGAGCTGCTTCGAATATGGACGCTTGACATCCGCGTTCTTCAGGATCTCGACGACCTTAAGGATCTATTTATTGCAAAAAGAGCAAAGTCAGTCTACTGTGCGAGACAAGGGCTTTCGAAGGAGAGAGAGGGGGGGTTAGGAGATTCTGTAGGCGGAATCCTAGTGGGGATTGGGAAACTCACGTGGATCGACCGGAACCTGGCTCTATGCCTGGCGGCCATATCCTGGTAGAGAGCCTCGACGGCGGCGGTACGGGACAGTTCACGGTATTCCTTGTACATGTTGTGGGTACCGCTGCGAGAGTCATAACGGATCCAGATACCAAAGTTCTTAACCTTCATGGGTCGCTTCTCGTGGATCTATAATTCCCCCCAAAACACAATCAATATCATTTCCACTCTTTCCTTCCAAATTCTAAATAGAATGTTTATAGGCGTACCTCGTTCAGAGACACGATCTCACCGTTGGTCTTCTTAACCTTCCTGAGCTTCTTAAGGAAGTACCAGAAACGGGACTTGGCAACAACCTGGTTCGGGGCGAATAAACGCATACGGTAGAGCTTAGGTGTCTGGTCGGCTTCCGACGGGAGCTTGCGCCCGATGACTTGGTATTCTTGAAGGCGACCTGTTGGGGAAGAAAGCTTATTGTCAGCGATTGGTTTTTTTCTTTTCTTTTCTTTTCCCTTTAAAGGTTGGCGGTCTTCGGATCATTGGTCTTGTTGGAGATGGAGATGGAGATGAAGATTCCACAGCAGCAGAGAAACACCGGTCCTGCAAAAACCAACCCCCCTGGTCACCATATCTCTTCCTTTCTCTGCTGCTTCCATAGCTCTAGCTTCACCAATCCGCTCCATCTTCCATCTCAATCTCCAATCCACCGTTGCGTCTATCCACCGTAGGGAGAAGGGGAAAAAAACGAAGGAATCTTTCACGGAGTAACATACCCATTCTATATAGTCTTATATTAGCACACCGTAACAATTAAAAAAAATATTTAAAGAGCGTGATCAAGAGAAACTCACGTTGCTATTGTCGTGGGGGTGGTCGTGGTTGTCGTCTGTTGTTGAGGTTGGTTTGGTGGGTTGCTGGTCGTCACTTTTCCTTCGGGCGATTCCCACACACAGAATCAACCGGCGCGTGTTGGTGGGTGATGGAATTGTGTGATGTGGTGGGACTGCTGGCGAGGTAGGGCTGCAGCCCTGTGGCTTGCAGGGTAACTCTATCATGACAACAGCGGCAGGGGTTAATAACGACAATGGTGTTTGTGGTCTTAAGTTGGGGGTTTTATTAATTCTTTTGAATATTAAGATAACTGTAGTTTACATAGTTAGTAGCAAGTGTAGCCCTGAAAAAAGAGATAGAAACTTGGTTGCTTTAGAACCTATCTACTAGCTAAATAACCATTTTTCATAGGTTGTCGCTACCATTAGTGGGTATCGACATCATCACTTCACATAGTAATATCATTGGTGGAGAGTCTAGCTAGTTACTACAAAGCATTTACCTGGTCGCAGTATTAAACTCCTATGACTGTAAATATTAGACTGGATATAATTACTTTAGCTAGGGTTAGGACTAGCAGCAACCCAAAATGTGGGAGAGATTGAATCAGGTCGTCCGTGGGCTAGTACTCACTTACTTCCACTATAAATAGTAGCCTAGGAATGAGAAATCTATTCCTAAATTCTTTAAACCGAGAATTACACCCTTCCTGTGATGGATTCCCAACTGGTTCCAAAAATATTAGTTGGGCTTCAACCACACTAGCATGCTCGGGAGCTAAATATTTCTATAACGTATGGCTGTGAAAGAGTTGAGAACACCCCAGAAAACCATTCCCAGAAACCATTGACTCCCCCCCTCTCACACTTCAAGGTGACCACTCTCCAAAAACCCTCCCCTCCTCTCTTTGATGATCGCCTATTTGCCCTCTCTACCACCTCGCATCGTCTCAAGTATCCTCGCCCCCTCAAGCACTCCTCCAGTCAACAAAAACGTCTAAAACTCCTCGACTTCTTAGCATTACCAATGGTCATTGAGAATAATGGAGATGCGGCAGCTACAACTTTCATCCGCACTACTGGTTCCATTACGATTCTATTCTCCAAGAGTTGCCCGTGCACTGTTCTAGAGTTATCATATATTCAGAGCCTCCAAGAAACCATTACGTCGACAACCGAGAGCCCAGTTTCATGAAAGACACCCGTACACGCGCTCTATCTCTCGTCATAGACAGTTGCTCACATAAGATTAAGGCTTGGTTGAAAAAAGCTCGTTAATCAGCTTAAATCAATCACAATTATTTCCATAGTCAAGCCTTCCCCTCCTGATATCCCGACCCGCCTTTGGAACCACCTCCAGATTACAGGGTTCCCGTCCCCATCCGACATTCCTCTCGCAAATTCCATCGCCAATTGGCTAGAGTTTGTCCTAAAAGCACATACTAGAGCGCTGGCTGGCGCCCTTGTAAGTACTACTCTCTTTACTGCATACTAAATTAGCCACACGAGAGGTGCAGAATCAATAATTGAGTACGCTATATTGCTGCGTAGATTATGAAAACTTGGCGACTATTATGCCACTTCTCGCTGCGTTGTGGGGGGTTATAATGAACTGGAACCACACCTTACCATCGTTGTCCGCGAAGTAAGACCTCTCTCTTTTTCTCCTCTCTCAATCAAAATTGCTGATTCAATAGGTTTCATCTAGTCTCGTACCCAGTCCCATTATTTGCTGCGCAGCACCGTAAGGTCTGGTATGCTTCCCCTCCGGGCTTGCCTAATTCCTTTTCCCGGTATTTTCGGGCATATTATGATTTGGAGGCTCTCGGAGAAATTCTGGTACTCCTTGTAAGCACTCCGGGGCCTAATCCTTCTGAATTTGCTATATATTACTATAGGTCCTAGTATGCTTACTCCCCGAGCTTTGGCTGGTTCTTTTTCGGGAATATTATCTTTCTCCGAGCCTTGTGGTAAGCTCAAAAAGTGCCCTCGAGCTCTCTAGGGACCCCGAACGCTGTGGAGACTTTCGCAGGTGGTTCCGAGGCGTCTCGGAACTTTACTGCTCCAGACCCTCGGTGCTGCGCAGCAAATATATGGGGCTGGATACGAGACTAGGTTGCACCCCTGCCACCAGAGAGTAAAACCCTCAAATATGACTTTCTTGGCACAGTCAACGCATAGGTATTTCACAGAAGCCATCACGCCCTCACCTACGAGAGTCTCCTTCCAGGTTACCCAAGCCTCACACCCTCGTCGCTATCCCTCTCCTCGGATGAGAGTGTTTTATCACGGCGCTTGGGGAGTCTTACACCGGTGCTATATATTTTTCTAGGTGCCAAGGGAAGGTAAACGCCGGTTGAAAGTCGAGTTGTTTCTGGGCCATGAACTAGATATCGTGCTGACTCGAGTTTCGAGAGACATTCAGATTCCTACCCAAGGGTGTGTGCTGAGAATGAGAATAAAATATGGAAGGAGGTTAAATTGGACAGGCTCCCAGAAGGGGTTTGGAGAGTGACAAGATGATTTATGTATATTGTGTTACGTAGGATGGTATATTCGTGGCTTTTTTTTGGCAATGGTTAATTTTTATTATTTCTCTTTCTTTTTTTCTTTTTGTGTTTTTTTATATCGATCGCTCTATGAAGTGATAAACACATTTAACTAGCTATATACAATATATCATCACCGATCACTCGATCACATGAAAGCAGTCATTTTAGTGAATGAATGAATTAATCATAAGTACGTAAATGAAGCAGTCATTTTAGTTAATATAGATGTATAATTTGAGTGAATGAATGAATTAATTATAAATACAGATGTGTAATTCTACAATTAGCATAGTTCTGACTAATCCGACTCCAATGCCCTTTCTCCGATCCTCCGATCTCCAGGGTTGTCTTTATCGCCAACGAGTGCGCCACGACATTTTGGGAGCCTTCGCTTAATTGTAGAGGGGGACAATTGGACATCAAAATGTAGGTGAAGTTCACTGTGGAAAATATCACGGCTATGTCTAGCAGCAATAACCAGGTTCCGCTCATCCATTTTAGAGGAGGTTTGGGTTCTACCGGGTCTTTTTAGGGCAGAGGTGCTACTTATTTTGACCTAACCCTGCTAGGTAGATGTGAGGGTTGATTTTGGTGGGATGAGGCTATGATATTATATAAACTCAAACTATACATTGACATATCGTTGAAGACGGTGATTATAGTTTGAGTTTGGGTACCTACGTTTGTAGTCTTAATTAATTCAGGGGTTTGATTAATTCTCTCAAGTTCTGAAATAACTGTAATTTGGATATGTAAATATATAGTGTGCATCAAGTGTAGCCCTAGAACAATAGATAGCTCTATTTCCTTAGCACCTATCTACTATGTAACTCAAAAACTAGCCCAGTAGTCTTTTATCTACATTATTGCTACATTAGTAGTGAGTACGTACAAACTTGATAGCTTCATAGCGTGATATATCATTGGCAAGCGACAATTAAACACAATAACTCTACTTCTATGTATTTAAGCTAGACCCAAATAATATATATTACCTCCATAAGAGGCGGGGGTGGGGGTGAGAAGCTACATGTATATAGGTATAAAATTTCTACGCAGACGCACTATTATCAGATCCTCAGGGTAGTAAAAATCTAACTAAATATAATTATTCTAGCTACAACTATCTAGGAACACCCAAGAAGATGAGAGAATTAAATTGAAGTAGGTCCTGGCTAGTATCCGTATATATTTTCTCACTTTTACTAATTAAGCCCGAGAGTGAAGTACCTAGCTACCCCTAAATTCTTTTTAAGTCAGAAACTGTAGGATTCCCCTTCTACATGGGTTTTCAACTGTTTCCAAAAATATCAGCTGGGGTTCAACCTTAGTATCATAACTCGGACACTAAACACTTCTATAGTTTATGGTTATGATCAATAAGTTGCAACTTATTACTACCATATTATCCCTCCTAAGGTATAAATAAAACTCATTGAGAAACTTTGCCTTAAATAATCCTTACAAAAGAAATAGAAAAAAAACACGTTTCTTGTAAAATTTACCCCCGCCAATTCTCCGAATTACATCACCCTATTCACAAACCCCACTTGCTCCCTCAACACTCCTTCAAAGAAAAACTTCAAAAAACTCCCAGCCTCCCCTAAGTTTACGGTCGATTTCTTCAACTTATAGTTAGTAATGAATGCCCCTTATTGATTCATTGGAATTTGGAGTCTCACCATCTCCTTATTTTCTCTGCCTCACCATCCCAGACTAGAGGTCCTAATTCTCGGGCTCCTGAAAGACGCAATAACTGTACCAAATCCCGATTGTTGTGCCAAGCTGCTATTTTGAGTAGTGTTCGGCCCGAGCGGTCCGGCTTTGTATTGACATCGGCTCCTCCCTCTAAAAGGAGCCGAGTTACACCCAAATGACTGCCCCTGACTGCTTCCTGAAGTGCTGTTTCCCCGTATACCCCAATCAGTCCTACATTGGCATTGGTTCTTCCTGCATTGACATTGGCCCCTTGATCTAAGAGTAGTTGAACCACTTCTAAGTGACCACCTTTAGCTGCTGCCTGGAGTGCTGTTCGCCCGCTATAACCAATATTGGTATTGGCCCTCTGGTCTAAGGATAGTTGAAATATATCAAAAAAAACGCCTATGCCTGCTTCATAGTTTTCTATTACTTCATGGAGTACTGTTCGCCAGTTATAATTTGTATTGGTATTGGCTCTTCGATCAAAGAGTAGTTGAACCACATCTAAATTGCCGCCTTCGGCTGCTGCCCGGAGTGCTGTTCGCCTATAAAATCCTGCTGGTTCTGCATTGACATTGGCCCCTTTATCTAAGAGTAGCTTTACCACATCAAAATGACCGCCTCTGGCTGCTCCCTGAAGTGCTACTCGCATGTCCTTGGCTTCTCGACCTAACCGTAGTCGGACAACATCTAAGTGATCTCCGGTTGCTGCCTGGATTGCCGTTTGCCAACTACTAGCATTGGCCATTCGATTAATGAATACTTGAAGCATAAAAAGACAACTACCACCTATGGCTACCTGGAGTACTGTTTGCCAGTTATAATTTGTACTAGCATTGGACCTTTGATCCAAGAGTAGTTGAACCACATCCAAATGACCACCTCTGGCTGCTGCCCGTAGTGCTGTTCGCCCGTAATTTATTGCTGTTTCTGTATTGTCATTGGCCTCTCGACCTAAGAGTAGTTGAACCACATCAAAATGACCACCTCCGGCGGCTGCATCGAGTGCTGTTTGCCTGTTATCATGTATATTGAGATTGGCCCCTCGATCCAACAGTAGTTGAACCACATCAAAATAACCACCTTTGGCCGCTGCCTGGAGTGCTGTTCGCCCGCTATAACGAATATTGGTATTGATTATTTTATTCAAGAGTAGTTGAACGATATAAAAAGAGAAGTCTGTGACTAATCTCTGGGGTTCTAGTTGTCTGTAATTTTCTACTAGTTCTGGATTGACATTGGCCCCTCGATCTAAGAGTAGTCGAACCACATCAAAATGGCCGCCTCTAGCCGCTGCATAGAGTGCTGTCAACCCTTCAGTATGTGTATTGACACTGGCACCTCGATCCAAGAGTAGTTGAACTACATTTAAATGACCGCCCTCAGCTGCTGCCTGGAGTGCTGTTCGCCTGCCATAAATTAGATTGACATTGGCTCCTCGATCCAAGAGTAGTTGAACCACATTCAAATAACCGCCTTCGGCCGCTACCTGGAGTGCTGTTCCCCCGCGATAATTTCTATTGATATTGGTAATTCGATATAGTGATAGTTGAATTATGTTAGGGTAGTCACCTTCGGCTACTGCCTGGGGTGCTGTTGACCAGTTATAATTTTTATCGATATTGGCCCCTCGATCCAAAAGTAGTTGAACCACATCCAAATGACCGCCTTCAGCCGCTGCCTGGAGTGCTGTTCGTCCATCATTTTTCCCCGGTGATGCATTGACATTGGCCTTTTGTTCTAAGAGTAGCTTTACCACACCAAAATGACCACCTTCGGCTGCTGCCTGTAGTGCTGTCCGCCCGTGATTTTCTGCTGGTTTTGCATTGACATCGGCCTTTTGGTCTAAGAGTAGCTTTACCACATCAAAATGACCGCCTCTGGCCGCTGCCTGTAGTGCTGTTCGCCCATAATCTTCCGCCGGCCCTGTATTGACATTGGCCTTTTGACCTATGAGTAGCTTTACTACATCCAAATGACCACCCCGGGCCGCTGCCTGGAGCGCTGTCCCCCTGTCCCTCCGCAAAAACACCTGCGTACCAATCTTTACCTCATAAATACCACTCGCCAGTGCGTTGATATCAGCCCCACTATCTAGAATCAACTCAACTACATTAAAATACCCGCTACCAGCCGCCACCTGTAATTTATTGCTGAAATGAATATCCGAAGAAATAAGCAATTTCTGTACTGAACTAAACCCCCTAGAAAGAAGTTCGCAAACAACCCCCTCTGCATTGATTTCTTCAAATCTTAGGCTCTTGGTAGCCCCGAAAACATAGAGATGAGTGGCAAATATGTCGATTAGAATATCGTTAGAACTACTAGCTGCTTTTTTGAATGAATTTTCTAAGGCGTGTAACTCGGCCGTCGTGAACATACGGTCGGTACCAACGCTTAGAATTAAATCCACAACGGAGTCGTAGCCAACATCCACAGCTGCATTAAGGAGCTCCGGTATTATTTCAGAGCGATTATCAGGGGTTGTTGAGAGGAATTCATGAAGCATGCAGAGTTCGCCAGATACTACAGCAGGGTATGGGATGGTGGTCTTGCCATTCTGTAGAGTCAGACTAGGGCTGATACCTGGGATGTCGACTAACTTATTTGTGTAGGCTTCTCTCCACAATTTAGACATTTCGGACGATTCCGTGAGTACCGGGGCAGCTTGGCGGAATAGTCGCATCAACATTAATTTGAGATGGGTTGGAATAGTTACTTTGGGGCCAGCTACTAATTTTTGAAGCTCTTCGATCAAAAATCGTGCTGCAGATTCCCAATCTGGTTTTTCGCGCCGGAGATACTGGATAATCTGTGCCTTGAAGATATAGAAAAGAAATTCCTCTATATCAGGGGATTTCTTAAGCGTAGGGTTGTCTCGAAATCGCTTGTAGATATCTGGAATTGCAAGCCTTGGTTCCGGTAACTTCCAATGGGAGGCCAATGGACCGATAATGCCTATTATAAGTCAGTAATAGTAATCACTTTCTAATAAGACGCGGTATAACGAACTTATAAATGATTCTTCATGTGTACCGAGACCAGAACCCCTTACTATTTCCACCAGAGAATCAAGAACGTCACACTTCAATCCAAAAGTGCACAGACCGCTTCCTTCAGCCAGTTGTAGCTCCACAGGCCCCTCAATATGTTTAATGAGATTTCCCACAACCTCCGAGAAAAATCCCACAAAAATCTCTTGGGCACAAGAAACTCCGAAGTCGAGAACAGGAAGCCATATAGTCCCATCCGGCCCAGTAGTACTAAGTTCTGCTTGTAGCCAGTTATTAGTCGATAGGTTTTGATTTTTAGCCCACCATTTGAAGATTTGGCGTTCCCAGGCATTGTGGTAATCGAAAGGAAACCTCCAGTAGGTGGGGGCACGAGATGACTGCGCCTTGACTTCTATCGTTCTTTTCTCAAGTAATAAAGACAGCAGAGCCTCCAAATCCCCTTGATTAACCGTCCAATCTCCCCAGGTTATTGAGCTATTATTGGCAGTCTTTTTCCTTTCAATCCGCAGTGGAACCTTACCCACAAGTCCATCGTAGTTCTCACTTCCATGCGATACCTCAGTATGAATTCTCACATCCCAGGTAAATACTTCCGATTCGGATGTATCCTTCAAGATAATGTGTTCCGATTCATAGAGAGTTTTCATCACACCATTGATAGCTTTAGACAGAGATAATGTGATACCCTCCAAATGACTCCCCCAAGATGATAAAGTCCCAAGCCGCTTCCGTACAGAGAAAACCCTACTAATGATGGCTTGATGCTTAGGCTCTATCCCCTGTTGAGCCTCTTTAATTCCGTTCTCTGTTCCAGGCTGAATCTCTTCGATTTCGTCCACTGTTCCCGGTTGAGTCTCTTTAATGCTGTCCTGATTTCTTCCAAGGCTCCAAGGCTCGCACCCTCCTATAGACCTTGCCAAAAAATCTAGTTCACAACCAGGTTCGATTTCTTTAGCTGTTGGTTCCAGGAATAGAGAACGACGCACCCATGCTCGAATGGCAGTCATGAGAATAGTGCAACCTAGCTGTGCAACCGGAAAAGACCAGTGAAGGTTTCTCATTCCAACAAACTGAACGACGAAACCAGAGAAACTTAGAAACACTGCCAGGATAACAAGGTTTCTAAAACTAGGGGGCGGATTGTCGATGCGGGTGTTTCTGTGCGACTTAACGAATTTCTGCCGGGTTTTTGCAAAGATTGCGTAGGAACCAAAGTTTTGCTCGCCGACGGCCCCCCCTCTCTGCAACCATACGAGATTGACACCACGATCCACTTTGAACCACTCTTCTCCACTACTTTTATCAATGAGATTACAACAAAGCGCCATTCCAGCTATAAGTGCCAACGTTCCCACACAAACGAGAGCAACTGCCCATACCGGTACTGGTTCTTGCTTATCATCACCTAAATAAAACGTATCGCCTAATCCATGATAAAGTGATGAGTACCCGGCGAAAGCCAATAGTCCTAACTGCAAGGCTATTCCAAAAAATGACCAGGCCCATATTTCTTTAGAAGAGATCCCACTCCCATGCACGTTCAGAGTAATATTGGGTGGTAGTTCGTCAAAATCCAGTAGCTGGGGGCTTTCTTCACCATTTCCTCTGAAATCATTCATGGCGATATCCTCTTGGTATGGTACCTTAAGCTTACGAAACCTATAATAATAGGTATCGTAGTCCATCTCATTAGAAAGATAAACCCCATGGTCGCTATTCCCATGTAGGTCTTCTAGGTAAAATATCTCCATTATTGATGGGCTACCTATAACCCGAACTATGTTGTGGCCATTCCACAACTCACAGACATCCGCAGATGTAGAGGACATTAACTCGAGTTCGACCATTGCTCGACTTTCTTTGGCTCGCCCTACGATTGCCTTTAACCACCGAGGACCCCCACACCTAATCGCGCTGACCATAGCTGTAATTATTCCTAAGGGGACCATGGCGAAAAGACTAGGCAGTAGATAATTAGATCAGCCCCATGAGGTTTGGGTTGTTTCAACATACATGTAATCAGCCCATCCCATTGCATCGCTCAGGAATTGCTTAGTGACCTGTTCCCCGAATAGAGCGAGAAGAGGTGATAAATCGGTAAACAGGTTATTGGAGAAGTCGTTGCCAGTGCTACAAGCAACTGAGGGTACCATGGACAGTATTACGGCTATAGATGTAAGCCGAACGCCGTAGGGAGACATCTGTAAGCTGCTAGGCCTTCTATCACCATACAAAAGGTAGTAATACATCGCAGACGCCCGCAAACTCTAGTATAGTTGTCGGGTGGTATTTCGAGGTATAGTGCTTTTAGAAAATTCGGATAATATTCGGCCGCCTATGTACTCTATATGTTTACAATTAGGCTTCCCATCCTTTTAGACAGATGATGTATTAACTTAAGATCTTACCGTTCTAGGTACGGGTCTCTAAGCGACAGAATTCCAAATAATATGTTGTAATCGATAGGGATCTAGCTGTATCAGTCAATATTCCTCATATGGAGTCTGAAGAGACTATACTTATTATAAGGCTGGTGAAAGCGATAAATTGAGGGAAGGCTCTTGTTGCTGTTGATGGTGTACTAAAGCCATGGTGGTTCCTGCCACGATTAATGAGGCTGACCCCTCTCTCGTGTTTAGGAATCAAAAGCTGATATGTGTAACCATCCAATGAGCCTGCATTAACTATACCTGTTTTCTGTGCGTCATACACCTCCATTTTCTACGTACAAGGCTCTACAGTGACCGAACGGTAGGGGTCTGTATGCATCATGAAATACTAGCGATGCCGATAGATCAGCCCGTCATGTGATTTATCTTCGGTGAGAAAGATAATCTCACCACCAAAGATAAATTACATGACGGGCTGATCTGTCAGCATCGCTAGTAGAATACGGATGGCGGAAATAATAAACAGTTGTAATGGCAAGACATGTTGATCTTTGGCCACAAGTGGCACAGTGACTGTGCCCCAACCTGGCAAAGTTACTCAATCGCATTGAAGGGATGAGGTCTACTTAAAGTACCGTATAAACTGGTGAGACTCATAATTACGCTAAGAGGTTGAAATAAGAAGTGTCGTAGCTACTTATCTAGAAAAAGCAGTCCCTACCCCAAGTGAGCAAAGAAAAGCAAGAGTGAGATCTCTCCCTTGGTGCAGCAAGTGGCAAAGACAGTGCAGCAAACCCATTCACAGTAAGATCATCTAGCCACACTTTGTTTGGACGTCTTAGCGCCATTATGAGTCTCGCCAGTTTATACTGTATAATCACAATTGTAGGTGTAAATCATGCATTTTCTCTCCTGAATATTTATTAAACTATCCTAGATACTCTGAAATCATGTTATATACTCTCCCTGAAATTCTTTCTTAAGTGATAAACTAGGAATGGGTTGTGGGAGGGCTTTGTTAATTCTTCCACTTGATGTTTAGTGATGGATCAAGATCACCCTCTCCTGTCTCTCAGGCAGACCCATGCCCGTTCGGTCACTTTATTCCAGAGCCTTGTACGTTAGGTAAGATTTGATCACGACTATGATACAGGGCACTCGATAGAGTTCCACTATGGTTTATGCACTGGGTAGGTCGCTATGACGTCTAAACAAGGCGTGGCTAGCTAGGAGATCTTACTAAGAACAGCTTTGTAACAGTGTTTTTACCACCCGCTACACCCAGGAAAAGATTCTCGCTTTTCTTTGCTGAGTTGGCGATATAAATTGCCACTTCTTATTTCAACCTCTTAGTGCGATTATGGTCCTCGCCAGTTAATACGGTATACTGGGGTTGATAAGCTGTAGTGTGCTGTGTATAACTTAAATAGAACGCCGTCTTGAGCTGAAAGTAAGTCTGGCATTCGCCGTCGAGCAATTTCTGTAGCTATCTGAGGCATATTATTGAGTCTATTTCCGTACGTACAGGCTTTTAACAGCTTGTTAACTTTAGTTAACATATCACGTGATATCTAAGGTCGGCGAAATTCCTAGCTGGTGGTATAAGGGAAATAGTACCAGTTCTGCCGATTTGAAGTCACTTTAGTAAATACGAGGCCTAAGACTGTAGAAAGGCGTGTAGAAAAGGGTACTTCCTCTTAGTTTGACACCTAAAGTACTAGTTGGGAAGGGCTTAGGGCGCAATTTTAAAACGTTTCACTCACTGAAAAATAAAGTCTGTCACTTTGGGTACGAGTCGCAACAGAGCCTCCACACCAAAAAGTGAAGTACTCACCAACATCCTCAATAGCTTAAGTAATATATCTTAACTATCCTACCCTATTGACTCGATGATTTGACTATGCGGGCGCCGACGCCACTTCCTATCAAATGTAAACCTGCTATCTGATCGTAAGGATTATTATCATGAGCTAGCTTTGCATTTAATGGGCCTAGAGGAAGCTCAAACGAGTTTAGAAAACACTATTAAGCATAGGTGGCGTTGACGCCCGCATAGCCAATTTCTCGAGTCAATATAGTATTTTATTAGTAATATTATCCCTACTATAGCTCTTCTCTGTTTCCCACAATTGTAGTTGTTGCAAGGTCAGTCTAATGTAGCTGTACTTCACTTTTTGTGGGGACCTGTTAATTGCGACTCGTACCTAAAGTAACAGACGTTATTTTTTAACGAGTAGACCGTCGCGTCAATACGGCTTCAAGTTTGGTTGTGAGAGTATATTTGTTTCAGGACGGGGTGCTTCAGGTCCGGTCCAATTAAAAAGGGTAATATAACTAAATTTATTCCGAATTTGTCTACCCTAATCCTAGCTATATATGGCTAGTGACAGCCGCTGGTATAGTACTACTACGAGTGGGCAGCCTTCGTCTAGTTACTATCTTACAAAAAGGCTATTATATAGACAAAAATACCTCTATAGGATATTACATGTCCCGGTACTACGTCTTAGTATTAAGAATGTGGCTATCTTGCTCTCATGCTAAATAAATTACTCAGCTACTATAACAAGCCAAAGGCGACATATTTATTATTAATTCATTCTCTAAATTAAGGTGATAAAGCACCTATAGTCACCCTATAAGAGACCTCACTATAAGGATATTCACCTTACTAGGATATGACCAGCAGCCCAGCGAAAAATTTATGGGAAAATAAATATACCTCTATATAGGAATACCCGTAGTATCTTAGTTAGTATACTCGTATAGAAAGATAGAGTTAAACTGGTATATCTTACTGTATAGATCGAAGCCTTAGAGTAATGGTGAGGAATTAATATAACCTTACCAGATTATTTCTGTCATAGAGAGTGGAAATGAACTTTAGAAACAGTGTGAGACAGAGGGAGAAGGAGAGATTAAATTTCACATAATTAGATTTCCTCCATGCCCATCAAACCTTTTATTAATTCGGCCCTTAGTAGTTCTCAGCTGAAAGTCCTACAGCCACCCATAAAATAGTAGTGCTGATTGCCTTAGAGCACTCCTTATCATTTAACGGGGAGAGTTGGTTTTGTGGTGGGTCAGCGGGTCTTCTCTAGGGGTGGATATAATCTCTAGTCCTCAGGTACTGTTTAATCTTCTGAGATGTTTAAGTGAGGTATGTGATTGTGGGCAAAGAATACTCTGCCTTAATTTACTACCTCTAACATTTTATTTGAGAAAAATATCTTGAGTACACAATCACGTGATGTTAAACTTTTCATTGAAAGGAGCGAAACCACACAACTGGGGGCTTAACTAATTCCCTATTTGGCTGTGGTTGAGGCATGGGTCTATGTATACCTAACCCTGGAAAGCTCTAACGCCACAGAAAAGTCGAGATGTGTCCTCTGGTCGGCAACCCTGACACCCCTTTACCTTTTCTTCAAAGCTTTCCCCAGACCACACCTCAACTTATTAACTCACTTCAACAACGACACCTGTTCTCCACTCTTTGACTCAACACCCATTCCTTCGATTCTCGGTCATTCTCTCACTATTCTACTCGCTTCTATAGTATAGCTTTTGTCAATATGGTACGTTCCATTGTTTTCCCTTGGTTCGGGTGTCCACTCATAGCCTCTTCATCAACATCCTAGAGGGGTTGGGAGAGTCAGAAGTAGACCGGAGAGCTAGGAGCAAAGAATCAAGCAGACGCATTGAGAGAAGATCAGACACAAGATCGATCCATGCCTCGAATCCCACTTGAAGCTTCCTCTCTGCCCTCAAGCCTCACCACTATCAGAACCCGTATGCTAACAGTCACTAACAGTCTTCCTCACCACGCGCAACCTCCCCTACTGGCGCCACTTCAGGCTCCGAGCGTGATGTTCGTTCTTCCGCTCGTGCGTCATCTCCCACAGTCCCCGGGGGTCCTAAGGCTGTCATGCGCCGAAAGACCGCTGCCGACAGGGCTGCCCAGGTAGCAAATGCTCGTCCATCTAGCACTCGTGCGGCCGGCGCAGGTGGAAGCAGCAGCACCATGTTGAAGCTCTACACTGATGAGTCCCCCGGGCTCAAGGTTGATCCTGTTGTTGTATTGGTTCTATCATTGGGTTTCATCTTTAGCGTTGTGGCTATGCACAGTGAGTATTCCCCGCATTAATAGATTGAAGAGTTTTAGTACTGATTCTTTGTGTGAAAATAGTTATTGCCAAGGTCAGCAGGAAATTCGGTGCTTAATTAATTATGTTTTATCTATAATGGGAGATGGACGGACGAAGGGAGTCGGTTGGGTGGGTTGGATTGTGTATACAAGTTCTTGGGTTTTTTGCACTTTAAAATGGGGATATCTTTTTTTCTTTCTTTCTCACGTCACTCCTGGTATCTGTGCCGACGAATAAAGTACAGTGAGGCTCAAAACAATCTCCGGAATAGAAGCCTGAAACCATATACTATGATTTTATTTGACCAATGACCTTATGATATACATGCATGTTAAGAATGCTAAAATATACTCATCATACGCACTGCCTACATTAAGGAATACCATATCTCACAAGACCTGGTCATGCCAGCTACGCAGAGTTTTAACATGGTACTCTAAAGAAATAGAAAGATGTATTGACAGCATAGCTTGATACATGCCAGTACCTGCGCTATGAGCTGTTGTAGCCCCTGCATCCCTAGTACCCTTTCCCCACGTGGCCTCGTAGTCGGTGGAGGACGTGGCGTTTTCCATCAATTCTCAGGCTTCTGGATGCCGATTCGATAATAACTAATCTACTATTAGCTTCCCGAAGTAGGCCAAGATGTGGTAATTGTATCCAGAATCTCATGACAGAAACGAGGACTGCCTATCATCTGGAAATAATCTAGTTAATCTAAGGTGTGAGGTACCGCTCATTGCTATAGGTCTAGCTATATTTCTAGTGCTAGTTAGAACTTATAGGTTATTCACTAGCTGACATTCGACTCTTGAGTAATGGGATACTGAATCAATAAAAACACCTCATTCGAGGTTTTTAGGGCATGAATTTTGGGAATATATTTTGAAGGAACTCGAGAAGCTTATATGATTCACAGATAGGCGCTTTAGTCGCTTTTTAAGGGAAGTATCTCTAGAGGATTTAGGCCGTTCTATTAGTATATTAGAGGCTGCTAATGAGAAAGAGCTAAATATAACGTTTTGTGTTTAAGAAGAGACCAGAGCGCTTAAGATTGAGACGCAGGTTAAGAGTTAAGATGTAATAAAACACCGGGAATAGTAATCACAGATTCTAATACTGTCCCTAAAAAATATTCACTGATTAGCTTCGTAGATGCATGGGGTCTTGAAAGGAAGGATACGGGGCGGCATCGGTATATCCTATGAATCTAGGTCGATCATACGAGTCTCTTCTAAAAATCACCTCATAATCATTATATACAACTCCGAGAAGTCAATTATTGGATATCGGTCGCGGCTTCTATAGCCACTTCGATCATACTTGCAAGGTGCTACTCCTATCTCTAGTATGCCTGGAGTCCTCTAAAAGGTAGTAAAAGAGGCTTCTCGACATTTAAAATATCCAATTTATATCAGAGAACGAACTATCACGTATATTACTGAGTTGGTTAGAGGACTCAAGGGCTTGTAGATAACATTGATACCATAGCCTAGCTAGTCTGGATGAATTCGGCCCATTGATATATTAGTAGAATTCAAAAATGCTACGGGCTATGGTTCTATGAGGTGTATCAGATGAACCCTCTTTCAGTATTTAGTCACTAAAAATCATGTGGTTGAAGGAGAGTATAACGGCAAGGATGAGGGTTTATAATGAAGAGACAAGGTATATAAAGAACCCAAGCTATAAATATCTAGTCGGGTCACTATTGCCACGGTTTGCTTGCACGCGCCTAGATAAAATTGCATATGCCCAGGCGTTAATATCCCAAGACAAGAAATCATAATGTCTGGTTCTTGGGAGGCGTCGTAAGCCGTTCTGGGCGCGTATGCCGAGCCTCTTCTAGTATGTTCCCACCCGCAAACGGCAATTCCACAGCCACGCCACATGAGAATCTCCAGTATGAAGGGGAACCACCAAGACCTAGCTCCGCCACAAGGCGAACAGAGCTCCTGGACTTAAATCATCAACGACATCGCGCGTTTCCTTCCCCCATCCATAGACAACACAAATACACACCTTACGTTACCTAACTACTATTTCGTGGACGCCACACATTAGATCATACGCTTCGCATTCTTCAACATGTTCTTCTTCTTCACGTGCGGGACACAGGATTTCTCCTCCCCTCTCAAGGGGTATGAGCATATCAGAGCCAATTGTCCGGTATGTATCTGTGCATTCCATGACTTAGTTCAAGACATTTGTTTCGCGCATTACTGACCTCGTCTCGTCGTGACGTTTAGAGATGCCATAACCCAGAAGGTTCGACTCTCCCACTGATCCTGGTATTCATGAAGTTGTACATGGGCTGACTTTCGGTCGGTCGGAAAAATAGTTGTCGCAATAAAGAAGCGAAACTTCTTTACATTCTGTTTCATCCCGCTTGTTCCTATCAGCTGGGGCGAGGTAAGCGACACCGAAGGGTCCCTTGGGTTCTAAAGAACCGTCAGGAGAGGGGGGGAGGAAAACGTGAATGAGTCTATTAACGAGGGACGTGATATAGCAACTTCGCTGCCGAATTTGTCCCTACCATCAGTCAACGTTAGTGGCCCACGACACCCTTTAAGCTTAAAGTATATTTGTTGCGCGGCGCGAGTGCTGATTATATCAACAGAAATAAGGAGCAACTTATGCAGATGCAACACCAGGCTGGACCCCCACAGCAGAATTTCCCTCCACAAGATTTCCCACCACAAGGTTACCCACAACAACAACCACAGTATAAATAACTAAAGAAATACTTTTTACTACCCACGGCTCGCCCGAATACATCAGGCGCATCGGAATCGGGCGGACGAGCGGAGGTATGTTGAGAGGGGGAGGCTTGGAAGGATAGCGTTTCTGGGGGGTGGGGAAAAGTAATTTTATGGCGTTGGGGGCCGGGAACCGTGATAGCTGCGGGCGGCGGCGTCTGGAGAAGCTGTGCTGCACCGTAGGCCCGATCTATTTTGCGGATCCAGAAACCTCCCTGTGGTTGTGTGACAGTCGTTTCATGGCTTGGCTGATGGGGGTTTCTTTTTTTGCCTTACTCTTTTTCTCTTGGTAGAAATTTTCTTTTCGAGATTCCTTTTTTTCCTTATGCTGTAGGGTTTTTTTTTGGTTCTATTGGACTACCTAGGCTATCACACGTGAGTTGTAATCTAGCTATCTTTCGGGGAGCTTTCATTCGAAATGACAGAATTTAAAAACTACACTTTTTCAAAGTAGTTTCTTGGCGAACTGGCGTTCGTATTCATCGATAATTACATGTATCTCCTAGTCGAAAGATTAGCACCCGTGGCCGGTAGATATTCGTTGATCAGCTACTAGCGGGGAAAGTAGGGTTGTTGCTTAACCTCTCTAGTAAAGATAATTAAGACATTGGGAGGGTATCTCATTTACCCAAGGTTGTGATACGTGATGAGAACTGGTCATGGAATCCAAGACCGATAAGATCTGTTGCTTGGCTATGATGAGACATTCTTAAAGATACCCTTAGACGTGATTGGATGTGCTAAATAGGCTAATTTGATACCTACAAACTTACGAACTCCATTCCCAAGAGTGTATCCCAGATAGAGTACTTAGTGTAATTTCTTCTAGGTATTATTGCGCGTAGGTCTCGCGTCAAGGTGATCGGGCTATACGCATCCAGCTTTTGATATGAGAAAATAGTAAAACAGTAAATATATGTAGAGCGGGGTGCCAGTTCAGCAGTAGTCATTCTAAATCTGTTACAGAACAGTTTGTCGGCATAATTATTCATAAGCTGGTATCTAGTGGCTTTCGCTTCGAGAGCTAGGTGCGCCGTTGGGGTAAATATTTGATTTGATTGGGCAAAACGATTATTGCAGGCCAAGCTGAGCAACAGTTCGGCTGTGACCATCGTAGGATCTGATATATGCAGGTGAGCTCGCCGATATAGTTACCGCCGAATCGTATTCTATGGCTTTCTTCTCAGGAGCTATGGTGTGTTATTGTAATTGCCATGTAGTTCAATATCGCGACTGGCTGGCATAAGAGCTCATCAATTGTATCCGGTGGATTTCTCCTTGCTAGGGATTGTCCTATTTTGATGGGATAAAGAAACGGCTACGGCTTGAAAAACTCAGTTAGCTAATGTGCGCTTTAGTATAAGAGGGCTTTGTCGGTCTTGGTGCCCACCTGATTGCATCTTGTGGCTTTACCTTTCGACATAAGGGATTATGGTCGTAGATGTTTGGTTTGATAGGGCACAATAAAAACTGGGGGCAAGTTTAGATATACAATGTAAGAAGATGCTGGCCTATGTATTAAGATTATCTTTTTTACAGTTTTCTCCTCGAGAGTAACCAAGGGAAATTTTTCATTTTGTGTAGTCTATAAACCAAACCAGCTCGAGCTTAATTTTTGGGCTCGCTCATGAACAAGCTAGTAGCTTCTAAGAGCTACATGTATTTAACACTAAGCAGGACATTTTCTAACCTAAAATAATATATGTATATTTTTATATTTTGACAGATTCTGAGATTACGTCCTATGAGTGATGCCCTATGATCCTCGCCTATTGACACCGATCGTGATGTTTGGGGTAAGTATCAATACCCGAAACTCGTATAATTCCAAATTAAACTTAAATATATTCTATCGACAAATTCTAACACACCACACCTCCTGTTATTCCTTTGATTGGGTCATTTCCTAGGCATCTAGGTAACATACGGAACTACTATTTCTACTTCTTAGGCCTAAGCTTCGACTCGAACCCATGCAAAAGCCTCAGGTTAATGTACCAAATCTATGGGCCGAGTCAACTCAAGCTTTTCACCGGGCTCGACTTGATCATTCTAGTAAGCTCATGAATTATACTTGATACGCGGAGATAGAAGCTACAAATTTACAGGTAGAGCTGAGTCGTAGATCTACTTTATTTATTGCATAGGTTCATAAAGAGGCGCTCGTTAATATGGGCGTTTATTAGATCACATCTGGTGGCTTTCTCTTAAAGAGATAAACTGGCCACGAGCCCACTAAGCTCGTGAGGGGAGGGTTCGAGCTCAAGCTTGGGTAAGGTTCTAGCTAAGAATGCTTGTAAATATAGTGGATTTTGATATATAGCTAGGCTTCCGAACGAGAGTGCTAAGCTCTTTTTGGTAGTCTTCCACCTTCTAATCAGCCAAACACTCAATTTCGTGTCCAGGGTACTAAATAAGTACTATAGACTACAGATTGTTCGTAATATATTTAGAGCTAGTTAGGGCTCGGGAAGAAGGGGAGAAAACTTAAACTACCATGGATCATGCAGGATATTGTCTCATCCAAGCCTAAAGCTTGGACCAGTTCGCCTCATAGCAGAACGAGTCACATCTAGTGGGCTTCTTTTCGGCTTTATTGTAACCTCCTGATAGTGCGGGGAAATAACTAGAGCTGAGAAATTACCTGTTTTTCTGTGATTTGGTACAGGAGGCTTATCTCTAAGTGTTGGTGGCTTTATCTTGGGGTAAGTATAGTAGAACCAATATTAATTCCGCCCCATCACATTTGTGTTCCTACCATACTTCTAGAAAGGCACTAGTGTTTTTCTTGTAGTTATCTCTATCGGGTTTCCGCGCCTCTGGTAGTTTCAGGGCATGGCTTTAATTACGGTAGATTATATTGTATTTTGTTTCACAGCTGCAGGATTAGATGGTAACTACGACTGTGTAACCACACTAAGAAAAAGTCTCCTTATAACTATATACCTTATGTAGTATAGAAAAACCTAGCGGCATAGAAAAACCCAGCGGCATAGATCTTTAACCTGTATTTATTAGTGGCTTAGGGGTATATCTCGTTTTCATAGGATTGAATCGCATTTAGGCCGTATAAGTAGAGTTGAGAAAAAGCCTGACTACACAGCGGAGAATTCCCAGACCTGTGTACCAACTCCTGTTTGGCTTCCCAAGGAGTTATTGAGAAGTTATTGCCTCGCTTCGGTATGACTAAATGGTAACTACGAGTAGGGTTGGTGTAAGTTCAGCTATGACAACTACACACTTAACTATACGTGATATAACTATTGATGTTTTGAGAGGACCAAATAATAACTACGTGTAGAGGTGAGTAACAGTTAAGAGTAATTACTATGCGCCTTAATACGTGAGGCAACGTTATCTGTGGTAGTCGGTGCCAGCCGGAACGTTATTGGCGGCAAGGTAAGCGAAGACCTAAGCCTCTGGGCAACGATAGATGAACGATAGATAAGGCCGAAGGTCTCTTACTCGATCAATTCTCCAGAGTGATTTCAGAGACAGCAGTAGTAGCCGAATCGGGGACTAGAGTACCATGGTTTGACATTTTCGCGTGGTCCGCCAGGTGGGGCGGAGAAAACCCAGGCTCCCGCTGGACCCACAGATTCTACATGTCGCTGTGGCTTTCCTAGGCGCAAAAGAAAAGTATAGTTATACGGTCATTTGCGAGTGTAACCGTGATCGTGGGTTCTACCAACACCTCCAAGATTTTTGTTTCTTTTTTTCTATACAGTTGGCTTTTGACGCACAAGTGTGGAAAAATCTGGGGCATATCGTTTTTCCGGCCAGCATGAGATACAGGGCTGGCCCTTATCTGCGGCGAGCGACATTGTGTTTGCAAAACATAATTACTACTTTATACATAGGTACAAGCACCGATCGTCTCGGCACGCGATAAGGCCCGAATATGACATGGATGTATCTGTAGGACTGATCTAGAGCACTCGAGTAGAGCGGTAACGGCTGTTGGACGACATACCCGTTCGCTTGTCAATTTAGACATACAGTCCTGACAGGGGATGGGGTGCTGTCTTATCGGCATCTACCGATCTCTTCCGTTTGTAGGCCCAATGAGCGAGTCATGCATCTTCAGTGTCTAGGTTGGCCAGTGCCCTCCAGTGAGCCCCACCGTTACCGCTAGAGGGGACCCCCGCGTATCCAGGGAGATGAGAATGTGTATCTCTCCCAATATGGTGGGATATTGCTTTTAGATTGATCAATGCAAGCGGATCGGGGGTTGGACGAGGAAGGAAGGAATTCCCCGGAACTCGAATTATGGGAATGGGATAGTCAATACGTATAGATTGCCAGATGATGTAGATAGGTAGTAGGATAGACAGTATATTTAAACCGCTTGATCTACCCTCTGTTTATTATCCATCAGTTCGTCTCCAGACACACCCCTTAGCCTTGATATCTTCTTAGCTCGAGTTCTTATCTAGTCTCGCTGGTAGCTCACTTTTCTACCTTACTTAAGAGCAAGACGAAGGCAATAACGTCAGAATGGATGTCGTCGTGGATAACCATGCCCCACCGCTATCCCAAGGATTCGGATATGGAATTGTCCTAGGATTGGGGTTTGCATTCTCCCTGGGTATGATCGGGACAACATGGGCCTTGAAACGGTACGTTCTATCTCAATTTAGATACTCAATTTATTTAGGATCCCCAAAGAATTACAGCAGACTAACATAATCTTATGATTTAGGTACCAGAATGAAGTACAAACCTCCGAGATGTTCAGCACAGCAGGGCGGACAGTAAAGACGGGATTGGTAGCATCTGCAGTTGTCAGCTCATGGACCTGGGCAGCAACACTCCTGCAGAGTTCCGGAATTGCCTACAGATACGGTGTCTCCGGTCCGTTCTGGTATGCGTCTGGTGCAACAGTACAGATCTTGTTATTCGCAACCTTGGCTATCGAGTTAAAAAGGAAGGCCCCAAATGCACATACATTTTTAGAAGTTATTAGGGCGCGGTATGGTGCACCTGCACACATGACGTTTATGGTCTTTGGGCTGTGTACGAATATATTGTAAGTTTTCTGGTTCTAGAGGTTAACCTGAGAGGATTTCAGTTACTAAGGGTGCCATCAATATTAGAGTTACAGCCATGTTGTTGACTGGGGGATCGGCAGTAGTAACTTCCTTAACTGGTATGAATACAGCTGCAGCCTGTTTTTTGCTACCGGTTGGTGTTATTTTGTATACCCTTTTCGGAGGTATCAAGTGAGTACCTACACGCTGTTTTACTGGCGATTTTCTGACCACAAGAATAGAGCTACTTTTCTCACGGATTACGTTCACACTGTTGTTATCCTCGTCATCATTTTCATCTTTGCATTCACTACATATGCTACTTCTCCGATTTTGGGCTCTCCGGGAAAGGTCTACGATCTCTTGGTTGCAGCAGCAAATGCCCACCCCGTAGATGGTAACGCTGGTGGAAGTTACCTTACCATGAAGTCAACTCAGGGTGCGGTTTTCTTCGTTATCAATATCGTTGGTAACTTCGGGACTGTCTTCTGCGACAATGGCTACTTCAATAAGGCTATTTCTGCGTCTCCTGCCTCCGCTCTTCCTGGATACGTTCTCGGTGGTCTCTCATGGTTTGCAATCCCGTGGCTCTGTGCTACAACAATGGGCCTTGCATGTCTTGCTCTTGAAACCAATCCCGCATTCCCAACCTTCCCTTTGAGGATGTCAGATGCGGATGTCAGCGCCGGGCTGGTTCTTCCAAACGCAGCTGTTGCGCTGTTGGGTAAAGGGGGTGCTGCTTGCACATTACTTCTCATTTTCATGGCTGTCACTTCTGCCACTTCTGCAGAGTTGATTGCTGTCTCTAGTATCTTCACCTACGATGTTTACCAGACCTATATTAACCCTAAGGCTACTGGCAAGAGCTTGATCTACATGTCTCATCTGTGCGTTGTTCTCTTTGGTTTCATCATGGCCGCCTTCAGTGTATTACTTTGGCATATTGGTGTTTCTATGGGCTATCTATACCTCCTTATGGGTGTAATCATCTCCAGCGCTGTCTTGCCGGCATCTTTGACGCTTTTATGGAGGAAGCAGAATAAGTGGGCTGCTACATTGTCTCCTATTCTCGGTCTTGCGTGTAGTTTGGCAGCTTGGTTGGCTACTACTAAGGCAAAATACGGCGAGATTACCGTTGAGAGCAGTGGTTCTAAGTATGCTCACCCCCGATTCTAGATATATTCCCGAGTGAGTCATAGCTAATAACTGCCACAGTATGCCCATGCTCGCTGGCAATGTCGTTGCCCTTCTTTCACCCTGTCTTTTCGTACCAATCCTAACTTTTGCTCTCGGAGCCGACGACTATGACTACGAATCCATGCGTATGATCCGTAAAGGAGATGACCATGATATTGCTGCTGATGCTAATGTCGATCTTGAACTCGTTCCGGGCGCACATAATGGCTCGCAAGACTCTACAAACGAAGAAGAAGAGCAGAGGAATCTTGAGAAGTCAGCCAAGATAGCGAGGATAATTACCGTTACTATGACACTTATCTTGCTGGTTTTGTGGCCGTTCCCGTTGTACGGAACTGGATATATTTTCTCGAAGAAGTTCTTTACTGGATGGGTTTCGGTCGGAATTCTTTGGTTGTTCTGTTCTAGGTAATGATCCCTTTATATTCATTTATCTTATTACCGGGTATTGACGAGTTGTTGTAAAACAGTATGTGCGTCGGTATCTATCCGCTCTGGGAGGGCAGGAAGTCCATGCTACATACCACCAAGTCCATTTATCTAGACATTATCGGTAAACGGGGACCAGCAATCCAAGGGAGAGTGGCAGAAGTGACGGAGTCGCCAAATGAAACTGAGAAGTCGACAAAGGAAAACGTCGCGGAGAAGAAGTAGTACCCACGTATTTTGCTTATCGAGGGTTTTCTTTGTATGAATTATCGTTTTTGTTTTTGATTTACTTTTACGGTCTAAAGATCGACCATGAATGAGTGATGTTTATTGAGGGTAGTCATCAAATATTATCCTATTATTCCTAATTATTTACCATTGGCTGCCTGCCATTTGAGGCCTGACCAATAAACAACACTCAGAATGCACCTAATTCTCTATCAGCCTAGATGAGCGACTATCAGTGCTCTATAAATAGGGCTGGGAGCCATGGCCACTAATATCACTTGGTTCTAGTACTAAGGTGGACAGCATGCAAGATTCAAGAGTTTTAAAACTCGGGACTAAGGGGGAAAAAATAATGATATCAAGAACCTATATATCGCTATGAAAAAACAAAACCCCCCATTTTCATGACGCGTCATAAAATCATAACTTTGCCCTATCACCCCCATTCAAACCACCACATAAACTTCATATAGCCCCCCGACCGACGACTACTGGAAGGAAGTTCTTCGTGAAAGGTGAGGGAAAAGAAAAGAAAAAAAAAGAAAAAAAGTAAAGGAAATTAAAGTTTTTCCCCTTCTAGGTATCGGCTATCCATGCTCGCTCGCTTGTTTATTTAATTCGTAATCCGATCTGCAGGAACACATTTAGCACAAGTCTCTATCCGAATAGGACATGCATCGGGGGGGGGGACTCACTTCGGAGAAAGGTTTTTAACGGAAGCAGTTTAGGCCGCAAAACCGAAATCTGAAATGAGGTCTGACACCATGCTTGCTTGCCGTGACGCCGAAGCCGGCGCGTCCACCAGCGTTGAAATGTTTAGAGTAGCTGAAAGGCATAGTTTATTTTCTCGTGTGGTCTGTATGTGTGTGTGTATGTGCGTGTGTGCGTGTGTGGTGATACAAGTAGAAGTAGGGTGAGGTAAAGATGTGTAAAGTGAGCGATACAGCGGGACCGCGGTGTCTTTATATTCTCTATCAAAGGTCTCACCTTAGAATGGCTGAGAAATGCGTGTTTTGTTGTTGTGGCTTTGTTGGCGCCTCTCGAGGCGAATCAGTTGGCCACGCAGGGTAGCATGGAGAATTGGCTTTGGCATGAGGTGCCAAGATCTGTCGTGGACAGCTGAGATGCTGCATGATTGGCCTTAATCAGGCGGGGTTGAAGCGCAAGTAGCACAGCCCCCAAAGTGGCTTTTGGATTTGGAATGACCCGTCCGAGCGTCTGGTCTTTACTGTAACGTCATTCTACTTGACTTCGCCTGGTTGTTGGGTACTTTCTCACGCCACATATATTCTAGGCCTTTCGTATTAGAAGCTTCTAGTCTTCATGAGCTGTTGAGGAAATATCTATATACTATCGAGGTAATACCCATGGGTTTGGGTACTCAAATGTCACTCGATTATTGCAAATTGCTTTTTGTTCACATCATTCCATTGCCTTCTATTTACACCAAATACAGAGCCTGCTAACTATCAAAAAAACGAAACACGTCTAAGCAAAGATGTGGAGGGTTTTGAGGTACTATTTCACGGGTATGATTAGCACTAAGATCACTCTATAAGGATAAATAGGGAAAGAGATAACTTACATCAGTAGGGTTGTTAAACCTCAGATTCCTGTTAAGGGAAGAGATTTTCTTGATATCATCTTCCTCCAAATCCCACGAAGTAACGTCCAAGTTCTGCAACAGCCTCTCTTGCGCATTACTCTTCGGGATAACTGCCAACCCTCTCTGGGTAGACCATCTCAGTAGAACCTGAGCGGGGGTCTTTCCGACCTTCTTGGCGATTGTTGTGATGGTATCGTTCTCAAAAAGAGTTGGGACGCCCTCGGCCATTCCAAGCTCGACAAAAGACTGGGGCCCAAATGAAGAATAGGCAGTGACGGCTATACCTTGCTCCTTGGCGAGGGTGATGAGAGTCTCCTGGGTGAGGTATGGGTGGAGCTCAACCTGAAGAACAGCTGGACGGATACGGGCGTAACGGAGGAGATCAATCAAGAGGGCACCTTGGAAGTTAGATACGCCGATGTTTTTGGCGAGGCCCAAATCAACAATCTTCTCCATCTCCTGCCAAGTGGTCTGGATGGGGGTCTTGGATTCGACAATCTTGCCATCGAGAGTGTGCCATCCGCTGGGGTAGCTCTTGGCAGGGTCAACATATTGGAGAGCGACCGCTGTGTAACAAGAGAGTTAGAACTATTGCCGTAATGATGAAATTTGGGGTATAGAGAATGAGGAAGACTAACGGAAGTGGATATAGTACAGATCAAAGTACTCAAGACCCCACCATTTGAGTGACTGCTTGGTGATAGGAATAGCATGCTCCACATCGTGGAATGTGTTCCAGAGTTTTGAAACGATGAAGAGATCTTCACGCTTGACAAGACCATCATCGATGGCACGTTTTACACCCTCACCAGCTTCCTTCTCATTTGCATAGTCTAATCCTCAACGTCAGTACTGATACAGTTTCAACGAAATCAGATTAGGAGACTAACCGAAAGCTCCGTCAAACAGCCTGTAACCGGTCTTGATGGCATTATAGACCTGGTCGGCACAGGTAGCATTGGTGACCTTCCACAAGCCGAAGCCCACCTGGGGCATTTCCTGGCCAGAAGGCTGGAGCTTGATAGTCGGGACATGAACCATTGTTGCTATTTTTGAGGTTGAAAAGTTACGAATAGGGGAAAAGTAGGTTATGTGCGGGGTAGATGAAGGCTTAGGGATATATCGTCTGGGAAATGATGTCAGAATACGAAACACACTTGGACGAGCAAACATGATGAAGAGGACGGAGATTTTTTTCTTACTTCAGGGACCAAAGCTTTAGAAGCAGAACGCGAGATGAGATTTCAAGAGGACTGAGGCAGTTGTAGAAAAACTAGGGGTTATATATACATGCCCCTCCTTTGATACCAAGAGCTTAGAGCCAATTGTCCACAATGGCGGGGTTGTTGCTTTGCAGTCCATCATCTCAGGCACTACCGAAACTCTACCCGTTACTAGTAAACTACGGGTAAATTCCCGGTGCTAGAGGTTACCACTCTAGTTTATTTACAGAAGGCCGATGAGGGAAAAGAAAAGAAAATTCTATCGAGTTTTGCTCAAACGGATGCATCATCAAAACGTTTGCTCTCATCGGTCAAATGTCGGGTTTCACTATCCCAGGTGTTTTTAAGATGCAATGGGATGAAACCATGCATCCGTATGACCTTTGCTATTATCCGAGGAATTCAGCCGAAGACTTTGCTGCAATAGTGCAGCTTCTTTAGGACCCCCATACTCGAGCCAGGGTCCTAGGACGAAGCACCAAGGTGCGGCGGAAGAAAGTCCGGGGCATGCAGAGCCTAGTGATGATGATGAGCCCCTGGGCCTTCATATTATCTGTATATTCTTTTTGTTTTTCACTCAACTGATAGCCTAATGAAGTTCCTACAGGCCACTAATGAATGGTGCAAATTGCCTAATCATGCTATTCAGTCAGATTCTCTTTTCTTTTTTTTGCTATAGATTTTCCAATGACATCCAAAAGCCATTTTCCCAATGCTAAATAGTGTTTTTCTAGCTAGGCCGCAGGTGGTTCATGTGACCTTCAAAATTCTCAAGCGTTACTGAGTTTAGCCTGAAGTCGAGGTTTTTACACCTAACCCTAACCCGATCTAAAATCCGGGGAACGGAAAAACTTCGGTGTAGTTTATCCGAGCATTTAACTGTGGGGTTGAGGAGGACATCTCATCCATCTCATCCATTCAGGCAAATGTCATGTTTGCCGGTATAGGGAGTGTCCCGAGCGCGCTGCCTATTTTAGGTGCTTGAACTCGAAATACCAACTCCTTCGCCTGGCGCGGATACTTATTTTCAACCTACCGTACGCCGTGTCTCAAATACGAAACACATACAACGCATAACTGTAACATTACGCTCAAGCTAAGCATCGAGTGGGCGCGTCAGTGTCCATAACTGCCGAAGAAGTTTCCCTGGTCAGCTGCTGATGGCTTAATCTCACCTGGTTATTGCACATACCAGAGAGGGACGGTCCAAAAAACCCCGAGATACCGGTGTGATAATGTTAGCTGGGTTTCAAATCGTATAAAAGGAAAAGCCCAATATCATGCGGGAAGGCATGGAAAGATGCTTTTAAATCATGATTGGTCACTCGAGAAAATCGCCAATTACCTGTCTGTCTGCTCATCTTACGATCCAGATAGAGTAACTCCTGTAAAGAAAAAAGAAAACTAGGCTGTAATATACTGGGGGGTTCATATGAATAATTACTGCTATATCTGTACTTAAAAAGCACTTAATCTCCGTTACTATAAATGTGTCCGTTTACTGAAATCAATAAAACAACGCCAAGGGTATAAAACCCCACTATACGACTATTATAAGCCATTAGGATACGCAAAGGCGTCTAATGTACAAGACCCACTATTGTAGGCCATACCGTTGTAAAATCTTTATTTTGAGCTAGTCATCCAAGCAGATAGAATATTTTTGAGAGGTTACGGGGCTTATAAGGTATGCGGAATTCGGGTCCTCTATTCTTGCGGGAACCTTTCCTTTATTGGAACACCACTTATGAAAACCTGGAATTCACATGCAGCGGGCTAGCTAAGCTCATCAGGAAGCATAATTTATCCTAGTTCCAGGTATTGTTTTTTCGGCGAACTATTTGGGTGTCACACTACAGTTCTATCAATGGCAAAGGCTACATATTCTCCTCCGACATTTTCTTAGGTGCATTTTCAGGCACGGATAGGAGAAAAGGGTCACGCATAGGTCAGACGAGTCAAAATTGGTATGACTAAACTAAAATTAGCATAAACTCATGTATGTAGTCCTTGCTTGTGTCACAAATGGATGTCAGGAAAGTTTATGAGATATAACAAAATGAATTAAACCAAATGATTTCATACGCATATTCCTTATGTTTTAGGTGAACAGAAACGCGGGTAGGGCATCTAATAGAATATGGAGCAAGTCTATTGAGAGCATCCTAGCCACTGGGAAAAATGTGGGATTAGCACTTTCAGACTGTTAAATAGCCACACATGATATATAGGGTGCACTGAAATTATAGCACTTATACTAATATTAATTTTTTGAAGCTTGAGCTGTATTTATAACTTCTATAAAGGCTTATAATGATAAGAAGTTTCTATATTAATGTCAATGCGTACGTTCCAACCTAACACAGCGCCTTGGTACACACTAAGACATAAAAAGCATATTAGAAAGCAGATACCCTCACATACTTCTTCCTGAAACTTAAGAATAAGTGTCATATTATAGGAAGTGTCATAAAGTCGAGAAAATACTCCAAAGTGCATAAGACCAATTAAGCTTTAACCTTGGCCGTTAGTGTTTTTTTTTGGGGGGGGGATAAACCACCGACAAAACTAAAACGAAAGAATGAGTTCGGTACCTAAGATTCCCACATGGTCACCCACTGCAGTACTAACTAGGCGATACAATGTTTAGGTACAGCAGAGCGGACGGGATGCTCCATTTTCATTGTTCTATGACCGAACACGTCATAGCCAGCCTAGTAAGGATCTATAACATGGTAAACTAGGATATGCCGGTTCAAATACAGTACAATATCTACCAAGGAGTCCCATAGGACTACCTAGGAAATCTAGTGAGATTACCCTTGTAGGTTTGCGACTCTAAATGTATGGAAGCTTGGGTGATATTAAAACTAGGGGCTAGAGAAAAAAACTCTAGTAGTTCGAAAATACTACATTTTAGTACATGTTTTTTTGAGGCCGATAAGCTAAGGCTTACTAGCCAAATATATGACTCCTAGATAGACTGACTTGTTGTCCTTTCCTACTCTGTAATTCCTAAGAATATGAGGAATGGTCAAGGTGTAAGTACAGTACTGGGAATCGGATGATTCCTGGCTAGCTATGTGGTTGAGGATCTCCCCAAAAGCGAGCACTAATTAGGAGGTCTAGAGTATTACCGCTAGAGGAAAAGTTCTCAAGGGTAATAAGACTCATGGTGAATTCCTTGGTGCTCCTTACGTCTATCCAATAGACCTCTTTTAGAACCTCTTCATTATACAAATCAACTAACTATCCATTGCACCATAGACATCATAGCAGGCAGATTTGTGATTCAATATTCAAGACATATGATTATCATTTCAATTGTGACATGTTACTATTAACGAGTGATATCCAAAACGTTTGCCAACCGAGAAAAACCCCTCCCACCATAACACCATACAAATAAGAATTAAAAAGGCTTAAAACGCCAGCTTCGTAGAAAGCCCGTCCAACTCCCTATCCCAACACCTATGCTTCGCAATCTCATTCGCAAATGCACTGGAGAACGCCGTCTCAGAAGGCTCAATCTTATTGCTCTGCAACAACTTCACAGATGCATTCCACCCAGTGACAACACCATACGAGGTCACAACCTTGTCTGACTTCTGATCAAGTGCGATGGTCACGCCGGGTAGTACGCACGACTGTTGAATGAAATCGACGGCATCGCCGATTGCTCCAATTGCCTTGAGGTGTCCAAACGCCTCTCGAATCCAGTGTACGGCACGGCCATTCTCCCGGAGTGTGAGGGTGCTCTGCGTACCTGGGTTAACAAAGATGGCATCGAACATTGTGCTCCGCTGACCCTCAAGATGGTGATCTGGCATAATTCCACCAGTGCCTGTAGATGGGTCTACACCTCCGGGGAATATCATTCCTCTACGGGGAGCAATGACAAAAGTCGTTGCTCCCTGCTCTTTGAGAGCTGCGCGGACTGCCGTGAATGTTGTCATGTCAAAGCCATCTGCAATAATCATGGCAATACGACGAGTTTCAATCGTTGGGATGCCCATGAATTCTGTTTGTGAAAGACGGGGTGCTTTCTTGCCATGGTTGGGGTGGTTAGACGTTTTTGGAATATCACCGCCAACCATTTTAGCAACTCTTTGGGCAAGGCCGATGTCGATATCCTAAGCCTAAATTTTAGTTATAGCCATAGACCTAGGGGGAGTTTGTACTTACAGCTAATCTCTCGGACATGCGCTTATAGACTATGGGATCATCGCAATGACTCAACTCAAAACCCAGCGCAAGTTCGACATGGTTTTGCTCATGGGGCGCGAGTGAGTTGTAGAACAGCTGCGCCTGTTTAAAATGTTCCTTAAACTTAGGGCCATTAAGCCTTTGCTTAATACCAGAGATCTTTGTTGCATGCTCAACGTATGCGCTGTTATCTCCCTTATGGTTTCCTGGAGGAGCAGCCTCAAAGCGGTTTGGCCAGTAGTTGACCGTGCCCTTATGGATTTTGTGGTTCATGGCACCGTCGCGATTGAAATTCATAACAGGACATACTGGACGGTTTATGGGGAGTTGTTCCCAGTTCACACCAAGTCGGGTGATCTGGGTGTCGAAGTATGAGAAATTTCGTCCCTGGAGGAGTGGGTCGTCGGAGAAACCGATACCGGGAACGATGTGGGAAGTACAGAAGGCGACCTGCTCTGTTTCTGAGAAGTACTCGTCAACATTGCGATTTAGGACGAGTTCACCGATTTCTTGAACGGGAACAAGGTCCTGAAAGCACGTTAGTTATTATTCATACAAAAATTTTAGCAACGGGTTGATATCGTTACGTACCTCTGGCCACACCTTGGTAGCGTCAAGAATATCAAATTCGAACTTATCCTCATCACCATCGGCGATCGCCTGGATACCGAATCTCCACTTAGGATAAGAACCATTCCCAATAGCCTCATATAGATCCTTCCTATGGAAGTCTGGGTCCTGTCCAGCCAGTTTCAGGGCTTCATCCCACACAAGGGAATGAACACCCAATTCTGGGATCATGTGGAACTTGACGAAAGTGCGCTCGCCCTTGGCATTGATCAAAGTATAGGCTTGAACATGTTAGTTATATAATTATATTAGAATGAATGGGTATAGGTATACTATTTACACCAAAACCTTGCATCATACGGTATGACCTTGGGATACCACGGTCACTCATGGCCCATGTGAACATATGAGTCGCCTCTGGGTGTAGATACTGAAAATCCCAAAAGTTGTTGTGTGCTGTTTGTGCCTGGGGCACTTCGTTATGCGGTTCCGGCTTTGCACTGTGTACAAAGTCCGGGAACTTCATAGCGTCCTGAATAAAGAATACTGGTATGTTGTTTCCAACAATATCCCAATTTCCTATTTTTATCAATTAGACATACCCCAAAAGACAAGTAAAGAGATGGGAATATGCACACCTTCATCAGTATAGAACTTTACAGCAAAACCTCGTACATCGCGGACAGTATCGGCTGATCCTCGAGACCCTGCGACAGTAGAGAACCGAATGAATAGTGGAGTGGTTCGTGAAGTGTCTGTAAGAACACCTGCGGTAGTTAAGCCTTCGATTGACTTGTGCAGTTTAAAGTACCCGTGGGCTCCTGCGCCACGGGCATGAACAACACGTTCCGGAATACGTTCGTGATCGAACCGGTGAATCTATTAAAGTTATTTAAACGTCAACTTCCTATCAGTCCTATAGTAGCAAAAATATTTACCTTCTCGCGCGCGATCTGGTCCTCTAAAAGACTAGGACCTTGGCCATTTTCCTTCGCGACTTTCAGCCAGTGATCGGTGTCATTGACCTTTGATCCGTGATCTGTTGTCATTGTATGCGAGCTCTTTTCGACATTGACAGTGTTCGGGTACATGTCGAGAATCTTTTCGTTTGTTGTGGCAATTTCATTAACCTTATTAGTGGCCGATAACTTGGCCTCGTTCAGGGACTCTTGGAGTCTTTGGAATACTCCTGACATGGTGCTAAATTTCAGTGCTCTCGATTGTGTAGAGTTGAAGTATCTTGATAGTATAGGAGGTACTCGGAGAAGACAGGTCCTTTGATCTCACTTAATAGGAAATCAAATAGATATCGGGAACTCATTGACTCTTTTATAATAAGAAATTATCCCATGGTTACAGAAGATACCTGAAGTCCACTCGAGGGAACTGACGCGACCATGACGTCTAGGGATAAAGGAAACTGCCATAAGTAGATATCTAAGCTTCAGTCATTCCAGGCCGGTCGGCTCGGAGGCCCAATGGTCGAACCAACAACAACGTTGGTAAAGATATTTGGAAGTTTGGTAATTGGATAAATTGACGACGTCAGAATTGCAAGAGATACTTAAAGGCCTGGAAGCCAAGTCCACCAATCAGTCAAGGCCCCACAGTCCATCGGGTAGCTTGATCGGCAGGGATTAGAAGTGACAGGTGCAGCAACGATCTGAGGACTTGCTTTCCTTGTAATCAGTACCTTCATCTTCAAGCGATAATTACAGCTATCAAGTCCCGGAGAGTAGTGGAGATTAATGCTCTGTAAAATCAAGAAGACCACGTATCTCTGAGTTTGACATACCACTGTTCCCCTAGTAACCTATTTTAGTCTGACTCTAGGCTATGTACCTATGTGCATATCCCATCATCTCAAACACAAGTCATGTACCAATGTTGAGTTATTAGAACTATTGGAAATATTTAATACAGCCTAACTCAATAGGTGCATGTAATTCTCTAAATCCCCCCATATATAGATATGTTTTGTGTTGATCAATCTGAGCTCAACTTATTAGGTGGCGGCTCAACAGGGCCAGCCCTAATCTCGACCTTCAAGCCCGTCACAACACCAGGAAAAACACCGCACACAACCGCCCGGCAGCCTTAGCGAATTCACCACGATAATCCAATTACTCTAACGACACACGACAACGCCCAAACGACGACTACCCCCCTCAACAATCCACACCCAGGTACCGTTCCCATCGACCTCCTTCGTCCGAGAAGTAGCCGTTCAGCTGACAATTTTATTTTCGCCAACTCCAGAAAAAAAAAGAAATGGCCCCTAATAATAAGCCTAAGACCAAGGGCGGAAGGTCCGCGCTCGCCGATGTTGTCGCCCGCGAGTATACTATCCACCTACACAAGAGGGTACGTCTCTCAATTCCGTTACAGAGTACCACTGGATTTCGTGGAGTGGGGATGGAGGGGGCGGCTGAATAAATTTGGAGGGGGGGTGGAGGGAGAGAACAAGAGGCTTTGGAAGAAATGAAGATATAGGAAAAGGGCAAAGTGCTGACGGAATCTGTTGGAATCTCTAGGTCTTCGGTGCCAGCTTCAAGAAACGGGCTCCTAAGGCTATCAAGGAGATCAAGGCGTTTGCCCATAAGGCTATGGTACCTCATCCTTATGTTTACAGATCTCCCGAATTAGAGATTATTCTAACAAACAGTATAGGGAACCGAAGATGTCCGTGTCGACCCTCAGTTGAACAAGGAGGTCTGGAAGCAGGGAATCAAGGGTGTTCCTTACCGTCTCCGTGTCCGCATTTCCCGCCGACGTAACGATGAGGAAGGCGCCAAGCACAGGCTTTACTCATATGTCCAGGCCGTCAATGTCAAGAACCCTAAGTCGCTGCAAACATCAGTTGTATGTTATCCCTACTATTTAATATTTTTCTTAACTCTTTCAGAGTCATTAGAGTGGTAGCTAACTTATGTGTTACTATAGGTCGAGGAATAAATGTGTGCCTGGGGTTTCTTTTTTCTTCTGGATGTCCGTAACAAATAACAAACAAAAGTTAGGGGAAAGGTGGAAATCCAAAAATACTTGTATCAAATGATGATTCCTATTCTTTCTTCTTCGTCAATGGCGTCAACTGGTATCTTTATTGCATTCATTCGATTTAGTTCAAAGTTACGTTCGAAATTCGGTCCTCAATAGTTGCTTCAAGGATGTGCAGTGGATAGCTATGATGGACTGGGAAGATTTTTGAAATTCAGATGGTCTTGAATTTAGAGAGCGATAGGGAAATTGAATAGAGGCCGTCCAGGAGACGGCGAAGGCAGTAGTTCTAGGAGGATGGACTCAAGGCTCCATCCCACCCGCTTATGCCTACCATCATAATGAATACTAATTTCTCCTACTAAAGAATCCAAGGGAGGAAATAAACTACCCATAGCATTCACAATCAACACAAGATCCTGCTCAATACAAATACAGGCCAGAGTCCATCCATACACATGTATAAATGAAATTTGTCTTGTAAATATGTCGCTGAAGCTTTATATCACAAAGCATCACTGCTACAAGAACATGGGTGATATATTATAGAGCTATTAAATGTAGTTTTAAAGAATCCGTGTAATATTGAGAAGTAGAGGTCCTAATACGTAATAGTTCATGAGATATCACTCGGTTATTCTTCTGACCTCTTGTAGACTCTTCTAGGTAGCCTGAGTCTGTGCCCAGAGTCACTCCGGAGATCTCCACAGCGGGCTAACCACGTCCTGATATGGAGAATATATAGGAGTAAGAGTACGCGCGCAGGGCACCAATTGACTATAGAAATCCTATTTCCCGTACTTCTGCTCATTTTATATCTATTCATATTTATTTTTCTAGATTCCTACAAACCAATATATTAATCCACAGTCTAACAGACCATAACCACAAATATCCTTGAAAGAACTGCACAATAGCTGTGATGAAAATCCTTTTTGTACCAAATTCATAAGTAGCCTAGTGACCCTTGATTGACGATGAAATCTCATTGACATAATGCTTTCTTTTCCTGTTTCCCTATACAATCCATATTCCGCCCCCACACCTGCACTTCCTCCACCCCCCCCCTCTCGTCCCCCTACTCCTGATCATCCTTTTCCTCCTCCCTCTAGTCATTCTCATTCTCGTACTAACGCCCTCCTCCCAGTTATCTTGTCCCCGTACTAGTCGCTGTACTCACTCTCATCCTCATCGTTGTCTTGTTAGTCTTCTCTAAAATGGCAGATCAGCTCTGTGTCCCTGTAGTCGTTATGAGAAGCATCCTGTTGGTTAAACTGATAATGCAGGAGTGTACGAGGCTTCAAAATACACAATCCTCAGAACTTTGGGTACGACTACGACTACTATATATATATAGCTAATTCACTACAGTAGACTCTCTATAATACGTTTTGAACCAACCCCACCACTCTTATAAGGTGAGTATTCTTATAAATAGAGATCTGACCTGGCTGCTCTAGTTGGTAACGAGAATGCATATTCTTATAGGGAATAGTCTACATAGTAATCTACTAGTGGCTGAGGGCACAACCACGTCAATAAAGAATAGATAATAGCCATAATACTTATAACAATACAAATCCATTCCTATTAGAGTAAATACTACTTTATTATTCTAATTACTTTACCTATCTATATTGCCCCTGTGTTGCAATTACGTTCGCTTAGTCATATAACAATTATGTACCACAAAGTACCAATACTTAAATGCATTGATTTTAAAAGAGTTATTTATATTTAAACCTAGAGGCGCTCGGAGGTATGACGAAGCTAGGGGTGTGGTGGGCTTCACCAAAAATCAACAAAAAATCAAAAAAGAAAAAAAGAAAAAATAATCCCGACCTCAGACATCTACGTTTTTTGTAGTAAATAAACCCAAGTTAATCTTCTACCTCCACAGAATTTGTCATGCCCCAGTCCCATCATACCGATACGCCTCTAGTATATACCAGGCGTTCTACTTCCTTTGGAAGCCATTGTTGGAGAAACTTCCTAAACAGGCACCGTGTACCGAGTTTGACCCTCTTCTTGTGTGGGGTAGGTGACTTTTCATATTATATAAGTTTTTAGACCGGCCAATACCAGGCTTCTGAATCAAAGCATCTCCCAGACATCCATCAACGAAACGAAGGTGGAGTAGAGGGGTGACACTGTAAGAGCAGCTGTTGGATGACTGTGGGTATCGATAGTTGAATTCTCAGTGGTCCCGCTGGTACAAAAGATGCTATCAGGAGGCAGGACTCCTCCACCGGGCTTCTCGACTACAGATCCGTAGGAAACCTCTTCAGCGGTACCGGAGGCTAGGATTTCTATCACGCACAAATGTAGCTAATCCAGGAACTACGGCGGACTGCAGCGACCACTCCGCCATAATTACGGAAGTGAAAGGCCAGAATTCCCCCCCACCAAAATTTCCCTCAAAGTCAATGGGCCAATACCTACATTTAGACTACTATGTGCTCTTGATAGATAAATAAACTCCCCCTTACCTATAGCACCCTGGCATGTAAGTGGAAGAGGGGTGGAAACAAGGTTTTTGGGTAAACTCCCTACTTATTACCCAATTGGGACACCTCAGGCTTGAAGTAGAGAGATTAAAGCTACCCAAAGACTTTATAGACCATTAGGGATACCCTAGCTAGGCATACCAATTCTTTCAAAAAAAAATTTTTTTTGAGGGGGGAGATTGTGAACAAAATTTTTAGAGACCTCTACACCCACAATATCCCAATTTCGCCCCAGGGTAAGGGTCTCTATCCTAAAGTCTTGCTTCCACCCCTCTTCTACTTGCTTGCTAGGGCATTACATGTATAGGTGAGGAAAGGTGTATTTAATTATCAGGACCATAAGGTAATTCAAATGTATTTATTAGCTCACTAACTTTAGACGAAATTTTGGTGGGGGGGAGATTCTGGCTTTTCACTTTCGTAATTATGGCGGAGTGGTTGCTGCAGTCCGCCGTAAGCTAATCCAGGAACTAGGTAGCTTCGCTGATTTACAGATTAAATGCTAGTGTTAAGCGTATATATCATAGTCTCTCACTCGTACCCATAAACTACCTCTAGCTCTTGTTATTCACATGTGATTGCAAACCCCACCTAGCTCCATACTTAGTAGGATTCTTTGTATGTACTTAGCAAATCTTGTCCCCGTATAAGCCACATTTCTCCTCTCTCTCCTGTCTTTTCCCTCTATCTTTTCCCCTCTCTCCCTTCTTTCTCCCTCTCCCTCTCCCCCCCCCCTCCCCCGACCCTCTACTTATACTCGAGGTAGTCCTATCACCAATTGATATACGTACTCCCCAACAAGGACTATCTTCAATAAAGAACCTATATCAAAGACCCGAATTATCCGGCACTTATGGCCTTCTCGGAGTACTTTAAGCCATCCTATATCATCCTTACACGCATTGCTCATTGCATCTCAGTGTATCGCCCAATGGCCTGGAATACCCATTTACCTTTGCCTATACCATTTGATACTTGTCTAAAGAGAACACCTAAGACCAATCCTTATATGCTATGACTACTAAAAGTTCTTTGAACTAGTAGTGTTCATAAACTCAATTTATCTATGATTCGTCTCATCTAATCTTGTCTCGTACATCTCGGAATATATAAGATCTTGAGATAAGGAAATAAGGTTTGCCATGTGACAGGGCTAGGGTCAGTTCAGCTATTCAAATGTATACAAATGTACATTACTCACGGGAGGTCCGGTCTCCCAACGGAAGAAACCCCGCACCGATTGTGGATGACCACACGACAAAGACGTACTCTCAGGTCCTGTACGCCTTGCGCTGGGAGAGAGGAACTTTTGCTATTTTAGCTATCTTTGTTTGACCCAGCGAACAGCCACCGTTAATGAGCATGGGCAAGGTTTTTAACCCTCTATGCCAACGACTATGCTCAAGTTGGCTCATAGTGACCAAGCCATCACTGAGGCTCGGGCCTATATTTAGGTTACGTACAACTACTAATATCATTATCTGAAATCCCCATCTTCAAGCCAGAGTGTCATCGAATACGTGTATTTTTTCTGAGAAATAAGTGGAAATAACTGATCTCACACCCTAAGGATGGGTCATTTTATCAGCCACTCCACGCTAGATGCAAGACAATGCATTACATGTCCATAGCCATGCGAGCTACACACACCTTCAGATAAAATAACTGGCGAGGGCAATGTTTAAGCTGTCAATTTATCGACCTTCAAACTAACATAACTTCCTTCTCGAAGGTACTAATTAATCCCGGATTTTCCCAGCATAAAAAGTAAAATAAATAGGAGGCATCGAGATTTGTTTTTTGCCTGCTGTAACATGCAGGAGGCTTTCTGACACCAATCATACCCAGACAGCACCGGGTCTGTCGGCGAAATGGAGAAACTTTCGGGTGGACCGGCACACCGAACTTAGATCCAAGAACTAAGTGTATACTCGTTATCTCCTACGATCCCCCCACCCAATAAAAATCTCTAGTTATTGATGGTTTTGGTCCTATCCGTGTTGGTAGCGCAGTGCAGTCGACATGAGAACCTACAGAGTCTCTAGGAGAAAATTGAAGATAATTAAAGTTATTCAGTCACCAGCCGTAAAAATACCGATATAGTTGAAAAGAAATAAGGTGTGCATGACTATGCTAAGTGCTTTTTGATTTTTAGAGGGGATCCTGGCATCTTACTCTTTTGATTCAAGCCCAGCGTCACTACCACCCACACCAACCACAGAAGTGACTACTGTGCATATTGCAGTTAGTCCCAAGCACGAATGAGATGGTTTCCTAGAGTAAACATAGACTCGAATAGCCAACTTCTAAATACATTCAGGGAAAACATATAAAAAATTTAACTATTACTATTACTGCTGGTACAGGCATTTGCTTCCCGAGTGTTCTTGCTAGCTGGTATCCAGGTCAGACTCGAGTGGGTGAAAGCACACATTGGAGTTCAAGGCAACACCCTCGCAGATACCCTCGCCAAGGAAGCAGCAACGGAACACCCGTGTCAAGAGGCCTTCACATCCTTTGCCTTTCTGGAAACGTCGTCCCGGAACAAAGTTGTCACCGACTGGGAAGACGCGTATCAATTAGCCAGAAGAACTAGAGCCAGAGGCGTAGGGAGACAGTACACAAACTCCCCTCTCACCAGACACAAAGCAAGATTCCCAAATAGCGACCGAGAAGCCAGGACAATTACAACAAGACTGCGAACAGGACACATAGACTGCGGCAGCTACCTCCATCGTATCGGAAAGCGCCCAACTCCTAGCTGCGCGTGCGGACACCAGTTTGAAACAGTTCAACACGCACTCATTGAGTGCCCACTTGTGCAAAGCAGACGGAGAATACTTCAACGCAAACTTGGCAACCCAGACGCTCCCATTACCCTAAGCGACATACTGTATCCCGTAGAGGAGAAAAACTGGACGTGGGGAGCGTTAATGTGGAGAGAGTTCAAGAGGAAGAGTAGAGCAAGAAGAGCTGAAAGAGGAGAGGTTAGAATTGAAGAGGCAGACGAGCGAGAGCGAGAAGAAGAGTGGGGATGGTGTGACGATCTAACCATCGTCATAACTAGTCTCAAGTACCTCTCCATAGAGACACCTAAGGATCTCCCTTAAGGGATAGGACTAGCTATCCTATTCCGGTCAATAGATACTAAGGAAAGTCGTTACTATAATAGCCTGATCCCTAAGCGAGCTGGCGAGCTCCTAGGACGGAGCAAAGCTCACCGTCGTCGGTATGCGACAGAGACCAGAGTAATGCGTCTGTAGCTTATAGCTACGGGAGATACTAGTGCAATGAGACTGAAGCAGTTGCCTCCATGAACAGAGTTAAGCTCCTGTTCCTCTAGGAGGAATAACAACGGCTTCGCAGACGGCCAATCCCGTGGGAGGCCTAGAGCCGTGAGACGAGAGCAAAGCTATGCTTAGTAGTTAGGGCCGCCAGCAAAATTAATAATTAACCTGGCGGCGTCACGAATCGAACCATACGGGGCTATGCCTTGTGCTTCGCCCTAAGGTCCTTATGGATCAAGATTACCTCTCCGCCACGTCCCCAGGTTGGACTAGGAACGTGGGAAAGGAATCTAAGCAACGGCAGGAATCACCAGTGGGTTACCCTACCTAGGGGACTCCGTGTTCTCTAACACCCCGAGGCGCCCCACTGTGCCACCCGCCGTTTGCAGAGGGGGCCCCCCTGAGTTGCTGATTCTCTAACAAAAAGACAAGTTTTGGACCCCAAAAATAACCCCAAAAACCGTCAGGAAAATTTGTCCAACCGAACCAAACTCGGAGGGTATATGGGGGACAGTGCTGCAAATCCATAGGTGCAATCGGATTTGAAATCGGACCATTTTAGCAATAGTTACAGAGGTTTTAGTAACCAACGCTTTTAGTCGCTAGTCTATCGACCCCGCTAGTTCTTAGGGGCGCTCTAGACTCAGTTGATTTCCAAGCGCGGAGGAATTGTTCCCCCGCTTCTTGGCAGCCTGCTCGCAATCAAAATCATAGCTTAAACCCGTCCTTCCCCCGAGGACAATAATTCTTGCTAGTCAACGAACAACCGTTGTTCAGAGACCCTCATACTCTTTGCTAAAGACGTTTGTCTTCCCCTGGGAAGCAGAGCCTTTTAAAGTCTTTAGTTATCTATCCATTAAATCCTTATTCCTGTTTTGCCTAGGGACTGTCGACCTTCCGTGTTGACGAGCGGTTCTAAGCCTCGCTGCTGAAGCTTCTCGTCAGAAAGGGAAGTTGTTGGTTTTTTTTGGTACGGCAGTACTCCCCTGGGAGTGCCCCCGTTACAGATGGGGCGACATGTGGGAAGAAGCAGCGAGCAGTATACAAGGAGGAGCTGACGAGGCAGAGGGAGAGTAAAAAGGAGATAGTTTTGTTTTTAATTTTTGTTGTTATTTGTGTTTTATTGTGTTGTGGATTTTAGTGCGGGTACCATAACCTAAGGGTTGCATGTACTTAAATGATAAATTCATTCATTCATTCATACCCGAGTGTTCTTGTGTCTGCTGTCTGGTCGAGTGACATAGCATGATCCAGGGCCTCGGCAAGCGGTAAATATAGTGGGGTGAGAAAATCAGGAAAAGGAAAAGAAAGTGCTGGAGAAATCCTAAGTGCGGGGCTACCACAGAGTTCTAGTTCATAAATACATTTATCTACTAGAACATACCTAGGAGTGATAACCGGCGGCTATTTATGCCTGATAACCACGCCTTCGCCCTAATCCTAGTGGGAGGTCATGTCACACTCTCTAATTGCGGAAGAATCGGCAACACTGACGTAGGTCGAGGTTACAATCATTTGCTGGCGATCACTGGCTGAGGTGGGAGGATTGCAAAAACACGACTTTCAAGATGGGGAAAAATAGAATGACGAAAAAGATAAACAGGGAAACCAAGCCACCGGTGCGACAACTACCTTTGGCAGGACATTAAGGGTCTATTTTACAGTGGTAGTAGTCCCCTCAGTCGTCGAGCCAAGCGTTGCCAAGTAGATGATCCCCTTGGATCCGCCCGGCAGCTAAACCTGTCCCAGCTAACGGGTGTCTCAGGTCTCACAGAGGTACCGGGGACAGCTTCTTTGGCGTAAGTAAGGGCTCGGAGGCCGAGTTACCCGGCAGCGAAAACAAAGGAGAGCACTACTTTTCTAGGACGAAACTCAGCCACTTGGGGGGACCAGGGAATAGGAGGAGAGATTATGTTGGCCTATATATTATCTCAAGATATCAGGTGTTGGTGGTATGTCTATATGGTAGTGGGAAACACAATGAGATTGATAGAGGGCAGAGAAGCCCCAAGACAGAATCAAAGACACGCCAGTGGAAGAAGAAAGAGATTGCCGAGGGATCAGAGTAAGAAGGAACATTCGGCTTTAGCAGACTGATCACCATAACAGCCGCCATACGCGTCTTAGCCCCTCCTACCTTGGTGCCTTGGAGGTGAGGTTTGCCATCGCACAACTCCGTTCCTCTTCGTAGGACTTCTTGACCCTTCAACTTTTATTCACGTTCGTGAGTTTGGTTCTATCATTTCGTCCAATCTTGTGGAATTGCACTTCGATCTGATTACGCCCCGTTTGCTATAAACCCAGACCGGAAGAACATCATAGCACATAGCCGCTGGTTACTCTGCGCCTCGTTCGGGCCCCACCTCGTTCCGACCACAAACCATCGCCTTTCTCGTGATCAAGTACCTATACAAGCCTAGTAGTGCCTCTGTGCTGTCGCCCTAGGATATCGCTGTCCTTTCCACACCGATACGTCCCCATTTGACCCTTCCTTCTTTTCCTTCGAGATTCCATCCAGCTTCATCACCATCATCGCAACCATAGATTCTTCGCAACCTTGAATTCGAGGCTCTCTGAGCCGCAACCAACCACTCGATGTGTAAGTGCCACTACCTGCATGTTTCAAAAATCTGTTGCTTGGCCGTTATCGTGCCACTAATCGAGGGAGTTTTTCATGTCTTTTAGCCGCGGATAGTCTCCACGCCTCCGTTCTTATTCTACCGAACCCTCAATCATCGACTCCAGAGCATCTAGCAGAGATACCAAGAGTCAATGTCCGTTCCTGAAAAAACCCATATGGACCCCCCGTAGCTCTCTTTGGCCAACATCACTGATTTACTGCTTTCCCCAGGGCAACATCACATTTGTAACAGATGTCACGACTGGCATATTGACTCTATACACTGGAGAAGCCGCAAGAGGAGACGATGTTAGTGGCTTGCTTTTCGTACCCGCAATAAACGAGACTGAACTATGCAACGATCTCTCTTTCCTTCCAGCAAACGTTACACACAAGGATGACCTGCCGGACGCCAACTATGATCTCATAGGCTTCGCGCCATGGATCTCGGGGAATTGCAGTCAGTTGTTCTTGAAAGCTGCTCGCCAAGAAACTTCGACTGTCAAAGGTTTTATCTTTTTTACGCTCTCCAAAGACGACCCCATTCCCTCTAGGAGCGATCCTGTGTGGTCTGGTCTCTCGTTCAGGACTATTGACTTTCCGATTTACGCGATACGGGGGCATGATGGGATAGGGCTCATGGATAAGGTGGCCGAGTACTCTGGAAATATGAGCGATGCTTGGGAGGCCCATAATCTAACTAGATACTACAATGCTTCAGATTATGCAAGGGTTTATATGGAGGTTAATACTGGTAATTTAGTCTTAATATTGTTAAATATGGTGCAGTTACTGAGTTATTCTAGGCGAAAGGAATCCACTACCAGGGTTGTGGTTGTTTTTGTTGATTGTCCTTGCGGTACTCATAGTAATTGTAGGTTTAACATCACTGAGCATGCATTGGCTCCAGTACCAGCACCGGCAAAGACTGCGCCGTCGTGTTGCAAGTGGCCAAGTTGACCTAGAGGCTTTGGGCATTAAACGCCTTTCGGTCCCCCGAAAGATTCTAGCCCAGTTTCCTATACGGGTATACGTACCAGAACCTACAGCGCCAGCAGCTACAGATGGGCAAATCAGTCCTTTATCACCACGACCTGTTTATCCTAATTCTGGGTTTAACACAAAAGCGCCCATCCGCCGGCTTGCAGCACCATCGCCCCCATTACCTCCTACACCACCACCGATGTCGCGCCGCCCTCCCCCCCAATATCGCCATTTGAATACTACACTTCAGCGTGGTTATTCGCAAACCCAATGTCCAATCTGCTTAGAGGATTTCGCGCCCTATAATACCGTGGTCCGTGAGCTTCCATGTTTGCACGTCTTTCATCCGGAGTGCATTGATCCTTTCTTGGAGACACAGTCTTCTTTATGTCCACTATGTAAAACGTCAGCTCTACCCCAAGGATACGTTCCACCATCTCTTACAAACGCCACGGTTCGTCGAGAACGGAATCTAAGGAGGATGCGCGCACGGGTTGATGCCGGTGGTGACAGTGGTGGAAGGTGGTGGTCAAGGGTGATACATCGAGTAGGTGGCAATGTCGGCAATAGAAACGCGCCGGTTGTTGAAATGAGGGAAACAACCACAAATCCAACTCCTCCCCAACGGAGAAATAGCACATTTACAGATACTACAAGAGGTGGAAGTTCTGGGCCGCTTTCTCATGAAGAGGAGGAAGCAGAGGTGAACGCACAACCAAAATGTATGTATCCCTCATTCTCTCCTATATAATTGGTGGTTTGTGATTGATTAACAGTTTTTTTAGGGAGGCGTGCATTCAGTGTTATCTTTCCTGGCTTCCGGTGATACCATGAAATAGTCGATGGACACTATTCATTATGACTTACTGGAATTTTCTTTTAAAGGAGCGGCTATTTTATCCCTCTAGTTACTCTGGATCTCAGGTCATATTTCTCAACGCCTGCCCCATCTTTAATCTCACATTTTTTGTTTGCCCTTCAATGTTGGGAAGACGGACTTTCGCTTTTCCAATTTTACGCCTTAGATGTCTTTCATTCGTTTATACCTAGAGAGATTTGTTTGTGTATATCATACTTTCGTTTTTCTTGCCCTGGGCGCGGAGTTCTTGATTTTTTTTCCCCTCCTGGAGGTTCTGTTGCTCCTTGTGATCTTTGAAATACTTTGTTTATACTTTGTTTGCTTTTTCTGTCTTATTTTAAGTTCTTGCTTATGAATGTCTTTTGGTTGAAATAGGGCTGGGAAGGAATGAGAATGCATGGTAGGAAGGACAGCATCTTCGGCGTTTAATGCGTATTTAATACTGGACTACATGATGAATAAGACTCGACTCAAAGAAGTATTGCTTTTATTAGCTGCCAAGTTATCTATAGTTGGAAATGTCACCCCCCAGTGATGCTGAGGGCCATCACAGAAATTTGAATAGTTAAATATTGTGTTCCCGACCGGGTTATATAGATTTCAGTTGGTGTAGTTTATTTCTCGTTATCCTTAAGCTGCTCGATTGCAGATTGAAGAGCTTGCTTCCGTGTTGCCACCCAAGTTAGGTTCATTACCTCAATCTTTCCTCCCAGGAATGTTGTGTTTGTAGGCGTCAGTAGTAGAAGCCCCCTGGCCACAATAATATTCCTTAAAACAAGCTATAGAAGATTCCCCATTAGCCGATAGGCGACTTCTACCAGACTAATCCAGAACAAACCTTTGCTCCAATTGGCATATCACCCTTAACACCCTCCACGGGCTTCAGCTCAATCCCATACATCCTCCGGCCGCTCGCATCCTCTAGTAATACCTTGCATGGACCCGTTTTCCCAGCTGATTGGACCTGCGTCCCTGGGCCACCAGCTTGCGTACCAACCCCATCCCCATCCGGCACAACTCTGATCACCTCGCGCCCTCTCTGCACCTCCCCCCTCTCGATCATTTCAAGACGATCAATCTGCTCAATTTTTGATATCCCCACATCCTCAATCCCAACGACCTGCGCTATTATCGGTCCGGGAAGAGTAACGGACTGCGCATCAGTCTCGTGGATATCTGGCGGGAAACATAAATTTGCGTGCGGTTGGAGTGACTCGGTGATGTCGGATGCGAGAATGCGGAATTTAAGGGATGCGAGTAGAGCTGGGCCAGTTGGGAGCTGTCGCTGGGAGGAGAGTGTGTTAGAAAGCCATGTGGGACGGATGTGGAGATTGAGGGTGGTTGCGAAGTGGGAGAGGAGGGTGTCGATTGGGGGAGGCATCGCTGGTGCTGGGGGAACAGGGGGGAGGTTATCAGATTAAAGGTTGGCTAGCAGAGCCGCATCTAGTGACGTCAAGCAAGTACAAAGTGAGACAGGTGGATATTTAAAATACTAGATTCCCATAGAGACGAGTTTAATTCCAACAATATAGCAGAGACAGTACGTTTAGAATTAGATGCTTTAATTATAGGTCAGAACCTTCTCTTAGATATACTCTATATGGTGCTAAGTTTAAGTATTAGCTGACAAAGCACTTATAGTAGAAGCCCTCTACAAGTATATGCCCAGGACCAAGATTCAATATTCTTATAACCCAATAAAGCTACCCTTTCTCCGCGGGGGGAGGGGGAGGCAAAATCCCATGGCTAAGCTCAGTCTTCTACTCATATCTAAAGTATGGAAGCGTAAATCGTTAAACTTATTTTACCGCCGGTGGTAAATTAAATACAAAAACGCTAGATTCAAGCGCCTGTATGTATGTGTATGTGCTATTTTAATTGAATCCAGAATTCTACACTTGAATCAAAATAAATGTATGGAGTGGTGTATGTGTCAAAACCTATTTTATCACCGGTGGTACCAGAGTTATGGAAGCACAAATCGGTCAAAACTTATTTTACCACCGGTGGTAAATTCAGGTTCAGCAATGCTGACCTCAGTGCAAACTGAACGTACAGTTGCTGACCTCCAGCGGTTTTAAACTTTGATTTACCACCGGCGGTAAAATATGTTTTGACCAATTTGGGCTTTCATAGTTTTATACTTTAGTTTAATTCCCACCGGTGGTAAATTCAAGTATAAAAATCCGGATTCTAGCACCTTGTACTTGAATCAGGGATGAACCTGCCCAGACAGAAGATGCTTAGGCCACCTATGCATTAATCAGTGGAAAAGCAACTCACTCCTCATGATGTGTTTGGTGGCCTAATGGGTTTGTTGGTGCCGATTCGAAGTGCCAGGTCTAAGTGACGAATCGCGGGATAAGCTGTGGCTTTAATTCCTGAGACATTGCACAGATATTATGCAACTAGGTGCTCTTAACGGTACCAGCGCCGGTATCATACCCTCAGGTGCTTAGACAAAAGAGGTCACTTGGCAGGAGCGTATTTATGTCAGGTTATAGGGGAAGCATCTCCACCACCCCCACAACACCTCACAGCATCAAGCAGAAGGAGAAGGAGAAGGAGAAGCAGGTGAGTAAATATTAAATCTTATCGGTGGCAGTGCTAATAATTCTGTTTGAACTATAGACTACTATACTCTTGGAACTATCCTACTAAGCATAAGAACGTGTGACAGACCGGGCTCTGTTTTTAGGTATGTAACAAGGAGTAGCTCGTCTTTCTCAACGTTCAACCCTGACATTAGGCTATAGCTATAGGAAAACCCGTCTCTAGTACTAGTACAAGAATATTGCATTCAAATTCCAAGGTAAGTGACCTAGTGGCAATATTCTCCTTATTAGACAGCAGAGCTCATAACTAAACGTTAGAAGTCATCACCTATACAAGATGTCACATATCCTCGGTCTCTCAAATGAGCTTCTCATTCTCATTGGTGAAAACCTCGATAGGGGGGAGCTCAGCGCTCTCGCCCAGGCCAACAGGCATTTCCACGCCCTCTTCACCCCAATTCTCAACCGCCGTGCTCTCCATCCTAGTCATAGAACGACTGCATTTTACTGGGCCTGCGCCACTGGGAACAGTCAACTTGTTAGTCTCTTAGTCTCTGAGGGGGCAAATTTCCATGTCAGGAGAGGCAACCGTCGCCGAGAGCTTTTCAGGCTTCCTCACCATACACCGAGCCAAAACAGCGTAATATGCGGTATTGCATTAGACGCAGGGGCCACTATCGTCGTTCAGGACAACTACGAAAAATGCACACCTCTTCATCTCGCATCGAGAAATGGCCAAAATTTCACGCTTCAGTCATTACTAGAGATAGGTGGAGCTACCATGATTGAGTGCAAAGATATCCGTGGCTGGACCGTGCTTAGTCAAGCGGTATACGAAGGCAACGAAATGGCAACTCGGCTTCTACTCAGCAATGGAGCCCTTCCTAATACAAAGTGCAAAACGGGATGTACACCACTTCACTATGCGGCATCCAGCGGGAATAGAATCATAACTGAGCTCCTCCTCGATTCAGGCGCAGACCTGACCATCTGGAACAACAGCAGGAAAACACCGGTTGAAGTCGTGTCTATGGGGAATATATCAGTGAGAAACTTACTGCTCCGGAGGACTGGCAGGAACTTTAGGACATACACTGGAGAGACGGCACTTCATTTTGCTGTAGAGCACGAGAACGCCGAAACCGCCGAGATTGTTGAATTACTTCTCAGGAGGGGAGTACTTATCAATGCGCAAGAATCAAGTAGTTGGACGGCGCTATTCGTAGCTATAGAGGCTCTAAACTATAGCTTGTGCGAGCTATTGCTGGAGAATGGAGCAGACCCTAATATTCAAGATGTCGATGGTTGGACACCGCTGCAATTTGCAACCTCTTTGAACGATCAACAGACTATCAAAATGTTGCTGGAATATGGAGCCGATGCCAACATCCGGAATCATGAGGGTGAGACGGCGATTGATCTGGCAGATATCAATGGAATGTGTCTACCATTTGTGCACATGCTAGAGGGGACTGGGCCTAATTTTCGAACACTCCGTTCCGGAAGAACTACGCTTCACCTAGCAGCGAGGATTTCAGACATCGATACTGTAAGAAGGTTGTTGGACGAGGGTGCCAATATCAATGAAACAGACAACAAAGGACAAAACGCTCTACACAACGTGATAGACAATACTTATCCAGAATTCGCCGAGCTCCACGAGGTTATCAGGCTCCTAGTTGAAAGAGGCATTGATACTAGTGCTCGAGACCTCAATGGGAATACGCCGTTTGACATAGCAGATGAGTACCGCATGGAGAGTAAAGTGTTAGCTCTAAACCCAACCCTCGAAGAGTTCGATGTAAATTTCCAGGCACGTGCAAGCAGAAGAACTCTTCTTCATTTCGCAGCATTGCTGGGGAACTTGGCGGTGGCGGAGGATCTCCTTGAGCTGGGTGCAGAAGTTAACGCTCTTGATGCAACTGGCTTAACGCCCCTCCATCTAGCAGTGGGAAACCATAGGAGGAGGATGATAAGCCTACTACTCGACTATGGGGCCGACACAACCATTCGCGATATAAACGGAGAGACGCCAATCTTTCGAGCATTAAAGGCAGAAAGTATGTACGAGTCTCGCAGAAGAACAAGCGCAGCGATGATCCGGCAGCTGATTGTCGGAATCAATGTCAACGTCCCAAACTATTGGGGGTCTACACTGCTTCAAATAGCGACAGAGAAAACGCACAGAATAGCGATAGGGATATTGCGAGAGCATGGGGCTAGTGGTATTGTAGGAGGTTATGCAGGGAGGATAATCTCTTAAACTTCGGCTTATTAGTAGAAACCGTCGAATAACATACGGATATGTATTAGAAATAGTAGGATGGGAGGATACACCAATGAGGCAGCAATCTAGGAAGAGATAGTTAGTTTGAAAACTTAAAGTGTAGGGAGGTAGTATATGGAGGATTATCTTATAAGTTCTAATTTTAATAACTATAGTTTTCTCGCCTTTAAACATATGTTGGTCTAGAAAATCTGTACAACTATGTCCTTTAATTCTATTTTTTTTCCTATTTACTATACTACTCTAATTTCTATACGAGTTTCTTCCATATATTTTTATTAAGCCATGGACCCATAATCAGCCGGTACTGATAGAACGACTGAAAGTCTAACAATATCGTGTACTGAGGGAAGGAGTATTCTAGATCTATAGGATTTAAAGGGCCCTATAAGTATTATTATAATTAATGTTATAATTAAAGCATCATAGTATCGGAAGGTAGAAGCTTTTTATGTAAGCCTACTTATAGTCGCACCGGAGTTAGGGAAAGGCTGAAAGATGGCTACCTACTCGTGTCAGGGCTAAAGTATTGGGACAGGCCAGGCTGTCACGGATCTGAGCGGCCACTGTTTTTTGCTGTGTTTGGTTGCGTCACGGGCCTGTGCAATTGTTATATTTCCCTTTTCAGTGCGTCCCAATACTTTAGCCCTGTCACGAGTACATAAGTTGCGTTTAGGTCCTATTGATTCTAGGCTAGCAGTAATATATTGCAGTAATATCATACCAAATATTCCGGGAGAAGTTATTTCAGCCGCCACATTCATACGAGTGATATGCCATGACGGGAGCGCTCATCATCGAACCACCTTTGTTCTCTTAGTTCAAACTCTCAGCCTAACACAGCAGCTTTACAGTCTTGGTAGCTAGTAGGTAAACCAAGAGACGATCAATACTGGATAAAGACAAACAAAAGGAGTCGACTACTATGATTAGTTAAACCTTTACCATAGCCCAAAACGAAATAACAGTCAAACTTGGCATCTATACATAAAGGTAGCAGTCATGAGCCCTCACTCGGTATCTCCATAAAGTAACAATTCCGTAATCTTAGATGTAGCTAATAGTTACCTGTAACTCAAGATACTTTCTAAGGTCCTTCGAGCTACAAGTGCGGTCACTACAGATATAAGTATAGTATTTGGAAGCCTCGGCCCCAACGGCGCAGCCGCAGCTTCAGGATGCAGTATGCTGACCGAGACCTCGCCACCAGAGCCGCCACTTATAGGTGGTGAAAACTTGTGTTGTCTGTCAAGAAGTATTTACACTGGACGCCAAAGCTTATGGCTGTCTTAAAATGCCATTTCTCTTTCAAGCTGAGCCCAGCTTCACTCCTCTAGAGCTGTCCAGAGGTGGCGTGTGCGACACGACATCAAGATCATCGCGATATGATAAGGTACCGTGATGATTCTAACTCTGCTAAGGGCAGCGTGTCTCAGCGCCACCATCAGGCTAAGCTGCTCCTGGAGTCTCACGCGCTTGGCAAAGCAAACATCAACGTCGTCCCCCCCCCCCGATTGACGGCATTCCCCACAATTACTCCTCTTCAGCCTGTCGCGTTTTCTCGTCCCATAGTCAACCACCCCCACCCGTGTTTCTCCTAATCATCCACAATAACCTTCTCAAGCGGTCCATTACAAACAAAATCTAGCTTGTCGCCCCTCTTCCATCCTCTCTCTCTCCCGGTACAATGTCCGGGAAAGGCGGGAAAGGCAAAGGCAAGACTCGCGGCGGCGGTCCTGGAGGAGCTAGCTCCCAGCGTCGCTCAAGAAGCAGAAACACTACACCCGCATCTACAAGTGCATTCTCGGAAAATACTCACCTCTCCTCGGAAGCGTTGTCGAATCTGCGCGTCAACTACGACGACGTGCTCGAGAAATACGTCAACAACTCGTCCTCAGACTCATCCTCAATACCAACCTCTACAAATCTCTCGTCGCTACGCTCTGACTTGTTGAACCTGAACTCGAATGCGGAGGGGAGGAGCAAGGTGTGCGACGGAGCGCTTCGAGAACTGTCAAGTAAGATTGAACAGAAAAAAGTTGAAGAAAAGGACCGACAGGAGAAAATGGAGTTGGAACAGGAACGGAAAAGGAAGGCTGCCGAAGACGAGGAGGAGCGGGAGAAGAAGGCAGAGCGGGATAAGGTCAAAGAGGATAAGGATCGAAAGAGGAAGGAAAAGAAGTCTGGAGATGGAAAAAGACCTCTGGCTGTTGGTGCACATCAGCCGACTGATCAGGGTCCGTCAGATATTAAAGGTCAGTCCAATTATAGGGGCTGATACGTGTTAAGCTAGTTTTTGAGAATGATGATATACTTGTGACATCTGCTAACTTACATGATATCTTTCAAGGTGAAAAGAAGAAGAGACACAAAGGCGAAACCCCACCTTCTCGTACAAGCACATCTCCCTCAAAATCCCGTACCTCGGACGCCGAGCACCAGCCCGTTCCCGCTCCCCCATACACTGTGATGGAAACATTAGAAGATGACCATACAATCTACGAAATCCCCCCATCAACCGATGGCTGGACCTACGCAGACAAAGCCAAAGCCTTTTCAGTGACCCGCTTTCCAACCGTAGACCTAACCGAGCTCGGCCCTGGCGACCCTCCTGATGAGGACTTCTCTAAAGCAAAACCCTCGAATCAGGTCGCTATGAACACATTCAATACTTATATCGACCCTTACTTCCGTCCCTTCTCAGAAGAGGACCTTGGCTTCCTCAGAGAAAGAGGTGATAGAGCAACACCATATATTATGCCTACATTAGGCCAACACTACACTGAGGTCTGGGCTGCTGAAGATGGAAACTTTGCGTCTCCTGCACCAGCAAGCAACAAAAACCCTAATATGCCTAAAGGCAGCTCTGACTCTTTAACCGATGATGTCCTCGAAAAAGAGGATGTCTCCTGCGGACCTTTGTTATCTCGAATAATGGCCGCCATGATACCTGAAGATGGCCCACTCGACTCTATTCCTGAGCCACCAGAATCACAAGCAAATGACTCAACTCCTGCTATACCCTCTGCAACAACCATGCCAGAATCTACACAAGCTGGATGGAAAGTTCCTGTAGGGAAATCAGACTACCATACACTCGAGGAACGACTTCAGAAAGAGATGCAGTATATAGGCCTACTGGGAGCAAACAGTGAACCTGATTGGAAGGCCAGGGAGGATGATGATGTTAGTGCAAAACTAAGAGAGTTGCAAAAGCAGCTTAGGGATCAAAGTATTATCAATGGAGCAAGGAAAGCTAGGATTGCGGAGAACTTGAAGGAACAACTAGCACATCAAGAATATGCGACTATTTTGGATGACTTGGATAAACAGGTTTGTCCTCTTATTTCCCCAACCATCTATACTTTTATCATTCTGCCGTTATCATTAGTACCAAATCTAACCCAATGGAACTACAGGTTGAACAAGCCTACTCGAAACGCACGCGTAATATGAAGGCTACCAAGAAGAAGAAGACAGCACCGAATGGTGTCGGTGTCGCACAGGCACGCATCGGGATCGGCGAGGCGGCACGAACACTTATGGAGAGGAGGAGGAAATGGATGTCCTCAATTGGTCCTGTGTTTGATGAGAATATCACCAGGCTCCCTACGGAATCTATATTCGAGTCGATGGATGAGTTGATTGAGAATGAGAAGGAGGGAGCTGTTGAGGAAGAGTAAATAAAAGGTTGGGGGTTTGAGCTGAACACGATAAGGTATACTGTGCTGTTGCGCGTGTACTTCGGTAAACATGCTGCTGGTTCTTAATGATAAATGTGGATGTAAAAAGGGGCAGTCACTCATCCAGTCTGGCTAGCTGGTTGGTTGGCTTTAATTAAGCTTGTGATATCTTTTTTTTTTTCTTGGGGGTTTATTATTTTTCTTTTCAGTTGGATGGCTTGGGATAGGAGTATCGGGATCGGATTCTTATCGGATTGGTGGTTATTGGTGTATTTTAATTGATGAAGTTTTAGAAAAACGGGTGTTACTATAGGGTGATACCAGAGGTTACGTTTCCTATTTTGGAAAACTATGTGTTGCTATTGTGGGGTGATACCAAGAATTACATTTTTGTCTTTTTAATGTCTTTTTCTATTGGCTATAAAAAGTGGGGAGATCTATAGACGAGGGAGTATTTAGTTTTGCATGTGATTGTGATACAATCATAAAGAATCACTCGTGTATTTTGTGGCAGCTGTATTTATGAATAAATCATATATGGAGCCCTGAGGCTAAGGTATTTGGACCCACACCCAAAAATAAAATATCTCTCCAGAATTTTACTCGTCATCAATTCTCTTAAAATCATGGTCCCCTTCATCTTTCAGTGGCCACGCCACGATTATATGTAATCTTGTCTTAAGTTCTCGGGCAGCTGCGTATGCAAGACCATCAACCTAAATAATCAAGCTTTTCTATATAAAATATAGGCTATAAGAATTTATAGCCCTGTAATGATATAGCAAGGGCTAAGGTAATTTAGATATATGCTAAGGGTTCCGGTAAGTATTATGGTGATTACACTATAGGCCATGGTATGTACTAAGAATACTTTTATTCTCTCACCGAGATATATTTTAGATTGACCCATATATAAATCTTTAGGCGCATGTAGGTAACTGGTACATGAGGGTAGCTTTCTTACGGCGCAGATAAGGGGTCATATGCATCAACCATAAAATATCACTCACCTCGTGGCAGGGCATCAACTAAAGAATGAACGAATTAATTATAGATACATAGAGAACTCCCTACGACATTCGGAGAATAAGATAGTCCTATATAAACCCAGAGCTAAATCTATGGGATATATAGATATATTATTTCACGTCACACACGGGTAGGTATATAAAGCTTATTACACCACAGAAAATCTCTGGGGGTGATCCCGCCCCCACCCCCCTGCTCTAAGTCTCTGAGCCTCTGACTTCATGCTTCATATATGCACCCCCTTATTTTAAAAATTCAAAGCCATTCAATAAATTACCCCCCCCCCCCCACTTATCCCCCTTCCACTCTTCCCCGGGATATCTCGCAAACACAATATTTCTCCAATTGGTCATATTGCGTGCTACGTTTCGCAGAGTCCGGGGTGACTGTCGGAGCTGTTCCGAATCACTATTTTGTTGCCCCTCCCCGCGCATCCCAGAGGAAACCCCGCATTATAATGAGGCGATAACTCATAGTCTGACGGATGTGGAGGTTACTACCACAGAATGAAACTAATCGGCTTTGTTTACGGGATGTGTAAGTACTGGGATATGAGGTGACCGTTTTTGATAAGAGTAAGCCCCCTTAACGCAAGGGATCAAGGTATTTCTCAGGCTGTGTTTTAGTAATACTAGATTGGGATAAGATAGCAGAGAGTATTATTATTATTATTTTAAAAAAGGACTTTAGATGATTCGAACAACTAGCAGAAAGGTATCGACCGTCAGCCATAGCACTTGAATTTTAGATTGTATGAGCAGGGGTTCTCTTTCGAAACGGAATAGTATGAGCACTACCCCACAGATATATTATATTAGGATCCTTTTGGGGGGGAAAGGTTATCCTAGCCAAATACAAATGGAGATTAAAGGCTCTGTTTTCAGGGCATCCCCTTATTATCCCGTTCTTGCATTTATTGAGGACTTCTGTACGTAAAAAAAGACTTTAAAAAGCGCGAAACATCCCCCCACCTTGGTTTCTCTGGGATGTCGTGCGAGCCTCTGAGAAGGGGGAGTATCCTTATACCGCTTATTACCATTGTTAAGAATTTTAGAAGGATCTAGAAATATATTCTTCGTCAGTTTTATCCCATAAGATGTTAAAAAATGCTACCCCCCCCCAAAAAAAGTGGCGGTGGCTCAACACAAAATAGCAGTTTTGTCAACTACAAATAGCTAATGGAGAATATTGAAATGTTGGCCCCTCACTGGGGGGGGGGGGGGGGCAGCTCTACCAGCTTATGGGATAGAAACTCTTGTTATTCGTAGGTATCAAAATCCTACAGGCCCTTCATACCTACCCAAAAACCTAGCAGGCCCTCTATGGAGGTAAAGCCACTTGAAGCCAGTGATATTTCTCTGGTGACTTCTAACAATCCACCTTCTCCATGAGAAATTTAGAGTTCTAATCTCTGTATGATTGGTAGCTCTATTTTTTGTATAACCAATTCTCTTCTACCTAAATCTTTGCTTACATAAATATACTCTAAATCATATACAAGTATACAACTCGCCAACGATCAGTGTCAGACTCTCCACTTCTCTATGAATCTTGCCCCGCTAGATTCCCCCCTGAGCAGAGCTTCTCCGAATCATATTCCACAAACATTCCTCTCGCCATGAAGCTAGTACTAATAGTCGTTGGTGATCCTAGATGTTGTCCGAAATGTGCAGCGGCGTATTTCATAGCATGGTATCTGGAATTTTTATACACCTTTGACGCATTGACTACACTTGGTACTTTTTAGACAGTGGTCAAAGAACACAAATAGATTTTAGTATTCTAGTTGATACCATGTTACTTCGAGGAGATCTATATAATCTGTTTGCAGGCCCTCACAAGATGTCTTTTCCACATCGCCAACTTCATATCCTCAGTCATCCGGGCCTTCCTTTCAGCACTTTTAGTGACTGGCGTGGTCTTTGCTGATCCTCATAAGACCATCAAGCCCCGGGCTACCCTTGTAAAAGCATACAGACGAAGTCGAACGGATTCGCTCATCCAGGAATATACCATAACTATGCCTCCCCCGAGCGAATCCAAATCCGGATCTCCCACAGAATAGCACCATTCACAGCCGCCTTGGATTTTGTCATCCCCAAATGCAATCCCCTTAAGTCCTCAATTTGGAATATGAGTGAGCCATACGTAGAAGTCAATTGGGCCGGTGGTTGCAAGCACAATATCCTACTCAAAATAGACGGGAAAGCTACCTATATCATGGCACTCGGCTGATATGTTACCGGAAATGCAACCTGGCTTGATCGCTCGCTCACAGCTATCCGCGAATGATCTACGACGCTCAACTACCTCAATGAGCAGATCCAAGGAGGAGATTAATTAGCATATATGACCGCTGCGGCAGAGATTCTCGGTGCATCTTCGAAGCCCGATTGGATATAGGTAGATACGACAGCATATCTTAAAATGACCGTAAGGACCCGAGCTCAGCCGTGGGGTGAGAACAATGGTTTAACTAGCAATCGCTTTTTTATGTACCATGGAACATATAGAAATCCAGCTGTAACAGCTATTTCTGTTTTTACTGAAGATGCCACGCTTTACAACACTATGGTCACCCAAGCTACGACCGGAACAAATCCGGACCCTACACTTGACTATATAACTTCCGTAAAAATCAACGCAAAATCAGGCTACTACGGCCAAGTCACATAAATAGGGTGAGATGAAGCACATCAGATGGAAACACTCAGAGTAGTCAGTTATATGGGCCTCACATCGTGTATTTGAGGAAGGATTAAGGGATCGTATACTGACTTTATACCCACAGCAATATATGGTTATTGGTAGGATGGGGGTAATCAAAATGCGAGATGTTCCGTGGAAATCAAGGGTTATTAGGCCGGGTTCTGGAGAGATGTGGACTGTGATTAGCAATATCAGTCGATTTGGGAACTACAGTAATGGGAGAAGTCCCGTAGAGGCTATTGGTGTTGCGTTTCACCGCTATTGGAGGATGGGAAAGGGGGCTAGTATTCAAAAATATAAGGCTTATTTTGCTAATTTGGGTGTTGGTTTCGATACTTTTGAATTTTGGGATTCGTGAATTGTGACCATGCTTGGTCTTTAATTGTTGACTAAAATTTCGTGTTTTTGGTGGTATTAGGTCTATAGCTGGTCACTATTTTATCCTAATTTCCTTTTGGTCATTTTTATACAAAATTATTCACTCATTATTGTACTTGAGTAGGATATCGGAGTTGGCGAGGAAGAGATTAGGAGCGATATCAATTGTACGAGTTTTATATATCTGTCCTAGGGGAGGTAAGGATATAGATCAAGGGATTTATAGAACTCCCCATATTTTCTATAGTTATTTATCAGCAAGCTACAGAGCTACTCCTTAAGTCATAATTCAGTCACTGTGCGCGCAGTAGGAAATTCCAAATGTATATAGGTAAGAATAATTCTCCAAGAAACCTAGCCACTAGTTCCAACCCTACATACTCCACCTCAATTTACAGACAATACGCTAACTACACTCCATAGACCAGTCTTCATCCTTTATCCCTCACCATCTTTTCATCCATAAAGAACCTGCTGAATATAAAGCCTAGGAACTCTTGCACATACATCAGTATACGCAAATATGATAACAGAAGACCAACCAGATCAGATACACCTAATATGAGCAAAACAAGCTACATTCAGATAAAACTACCGAAAACCCAGCGAGATTTATCAATACTAGATTTCGTTCCTCGATTTAAGCTATTTTTTACAGCAGAGGGGGCTTTCTCGTCTTAACAGCCTAGATATACCTTACAAGACCACTGTTACCCAAACTACTTAAGAGGGTTTTTATACTCATCATTTCTTAGTATCATACAAACTCTGGTAGGACAATAATATAGAGGAAGATGTTTTGGGGAAAAGGAACAGGGTATTGGGGTTAGTACGATTGTAACACCTAGCACGAGACTTGACCCGCAAAAGCATCAGGATTCATACCAACGTTATAGTCATCAAAAATCACTCGTCATCTCCAAAGTTCAAAGAGACCCCTCAGCTTAAGTCAGCGAGTTTACTACTACCAGGCTTGAGTTCTATCTTGTAGGGTCTTGCTGCACTTTCCAAGATTCTAAAAGGAATTTTTTTTCTCATTACACCTATAACCGCTGGTCTTTTTTTAAAAAAAAAAAGAAAAGTTCATACACACTTGCTCCAAAATTTTATACACCACATTTGATGAAATAGCTACGAGCAGCCAAAGTTTGCATAGCGAATGACCAAAGGAAACAGCCTGCCAACCCCCCAACCCCCAATGCCCCCCATTTTTGACCAAAACCACTCGACATCTACTACCTAAGAAAAGAAACTCATGAACTATTACACTTGAGCCCATCACCGTTGATATAAAATTACACTTAATCAGAGCTCTTTCTTCTCCTCTTCGCTTTCTTCTTTGGCGTCTCATCTACGACAGCCTCCTCCTCGGCAGCCTTCTTCCGGCTTGAGGTTCTTTTCCTCTTCTCCTTCTCCTTTGCCGCAGGAGTGCTAGCAGGCGCAGGGATAGGAGTCTTCTTGCCAGCGCCATTAGCGGCTTTCTTCCCGCGCGGGGTGGCCTTTGCCTTGGTTGGGGGGGGCGGTGGTGGGGAAGGAGATTTCTCCTCTTCTTCCTCCTCCTCTTCCTCCTCCTCTTCCTCCTCTGCGACTTCCTCAGCCTCCTCTTCAGGTTCTGCTTCAGACAGCTCAGATTCTTCAGGTTCAACAGCCTTAGGGGCTTCCTGCTCTGCTTCGGACTCGGCATCAGAGTCCTCAGCAGGCTCGGTGTGATTTACTGCTGTAAAGCCAGATGCAGCGGCTGCAGCAGTGGCAGGTGCAATGGCATCAAGATGCGGTTCTTTAGAAGCCTTATATTCGGCGAGTTCTTTATCATAAGTAATACGATTCTTCTGGTAAAGATCTTGCCATGCCTATTGGGGAAATAATTTATCAGTCACATATATGGATATTTGCCGCGCGTCAAAAATAACTAACCTTTTTTTCATCATCTGGCACTTCTGCCCAGCGCTTTGTCAATTCAGCAATGACATCTTTATGGCTTGCGCCCTCTCCCAGATCTTTCTTGACCGTCTCCCGTCCTTGATTACAGAACAAAAGATATGCGGTCATGGGCCTCTTCGGAAGATCTGGATCACGCTTCTCACGTTTGCGACGTTGGCGCTTAGGGCCTTCTGGCTCCTCTGTGGCGGCACGTGCCGGGACGGACATCCCACGTGAGTAGGTGAATGTATGATCACCATTTGGTGCGGTTCCGATAATGTGGTCAAAGTACGCGAGTCCAGCACGCGAGGCTTCTTCGGCCGCGTTACGGAGCATGGTCATTGAAGTGACAAACTGGAGATGAATAGATGGATCCATTGTTAGTGTACAAGGTACAAATTAAAAGATATAGAAAAGATTATCGATAAAAAAAAAGCACGCGATGAGGTGGGGAAAAGGAGAAAGAGAAAGAAAAAAAGACTGTTCCTAGGCACGCGTTGAAGACCCCGAACGTTCGGAGCTCGAAAAAGAGGGTGGGGAAAAAGAACGAGGGTGATGGATGCTTACCGCGTCGCGTTTGCGAACCAGGTCGTCGAGTTCATTGTTGACAGCGACAGCGACCGCGGGCGCAATAACGGCGACCTTGTCCTTTGCGGGTCCTCGCGCCATTGCTGGCAACGATTGATTGATAGTAAAGAGGGGTAAATGGGGATGTTAAAGATAAGAGCAGAGTATTCTCCCTGGTTAATATATATATATATTTTTTCCTTCTTATCCTCTGGCCGTTGTGGGCAACGCGAAAGGAAAAAAGGGGAGGGAAAAAGATGGGGTTGTGGGGGGGGAAAAGGGAAGAAAGAGACTTTTAGGGGGGAGAAGGGAGGGAAGAGGTTGAGGGGAGGGAAGATTGGGGTGCCCGAGAAAAGGATGGGGTGATGGGTGGGTGGACACTCCTCTGCCCAGTGCTGCCTTGTTGCTAACTGGCAAAGGGTTTGGGCTGTCTGCAGCCTGACCTGAACCAATTCAAAGGCAACCACTGTCAACCGCGGGTGGGCAACTGCGGGTGGTGCCTGCTGCTGTTACTATGCAACCCGCAACCAGCAGCCCCCTCTCCCAAAACACACTTCACCTTTTTCAGTTGGGACTACATCCGAACACACATACACATAGCATTACACGATTGCAGAAAACTAGTATATATCCCCGTAGATGCCGCCCTGAGTTTTTAACTAACCACTAAGCATCGTTTTGGGGGTTTATTCGGTGCGGACTCGCTTCTCAATTCCCTTGAACTCTTCCGCGGGGAGGAATAGGTGTCCAAGTGCCGAAGAGTTGTTGTTACAAATGTAATCATAACATACTCTTATGCTATCCCGAAGGAACACCATTTGGTGCATCTTGACAGAAATCTCATGCCCCGAAGACCAATCCCCAGCACAGAGTACATACATAGCCTCCTTTGCCTGCCTTGTCGGGTCGTAATAATTAGGGAAAGGGAGGCACAGAGGCCAACCTGCGCCTGGGTCCCCCAGCAGAGTCTCAAACCAGGGATACCAGGCTAGAAATACCCCGCGCCAATACAGTTTTTGCCATTTTATTCCCCTCTGTGGAGCCAAATACTCCCAACCACTCCTGACGGTTAGGGGAATATAGAGTGGTGTCTATACATACACCTTCCTCGCTCTAAGTCTATATAGAGTGGCTTAAATTATAATTACGGCATATAAGCCCCGTCCATTAGAACAATAGGATAATGATGTGCCTAGGGTTTATACGTGGATCCAAGGCTCTAATTGTATTTTCCCATCTAATACGATGGGATAACGAGCAGCATTGGCAAAGGGTATACGGCATATTTCCCCATAGAAAAGACAATCTCTTGATATATATCCCTCTTTTGAATACCTAATGCCTGTGAGGATTAAGAATGGATTTAGTACTTCTAAGTCTTTATTCTGGTATAAAAAGTCGTCTGACAAAACACCGCAATACCCTTTACGCGATCGCAGCAAATCAACCACTGTACATGGTAAGGTAGCCAATACCACAAGTTGAGAGCCTACACGTTGTAAGCACATACTTCAGGAAGTAACCAGTACTTATGCATACTTCCCTCCTCAAAACCACGGCTACAGACTCAGATTCCCCCCTTAGCACGAGCCAAATAAATAAGATGAATTGAGACACCGCGTACCGCATCCCTCCAAAAAGCAAACTCACCCACCATGCCAATCTACTGAGTTACCAAAAGCACTAGAAGCGAAGAGTTGTGATACTTACGCGTGTGCAATCATATCCCCTCTCCTCAAACAGCGGCACAACCCTTAATAAGACCTACATACATCAGTTTCTGGAAGCTTGACGGAGAGGTAGATCTTGATTTGTTATTCGGGAAAAAATGTCTCATGCATTACCCAACGATTTGAAACAATGTGCAAGACACGTTTTTCTCCTATGCACGGAAAAACGTGGGCCGCTGGACAAATGATCGTCGGCCTCTTGCTTGCGTAGACTCTGTCGGTACCACTGAATAAAGTATGGTCATTTTATCGTGATAGGTACCCCTTTATAGAGTTAAGTAGGAGAGTATAATGTAGGGTAAAGTTATGGTAGCGGTTAATTTGGGAGTTCCTTTAGATATCCACTATTATGACTGGGTTCCTTAGGCATCACTGCTTAATTCACGCCCCGCCCTGAATAATAGGATCTTTGCTGGAGAGCGGGTATCTAGGGGTATATAGTTCGAGAACTACACCAAAGTAAGCCGGCTTGGTTTAGTAATACCATAGAAAGATTTAATCCGTAATAATATAGCCATCTATGCTACAAGCCCCCTTGCTGACCATCAAAGTACCGAGTGATCGCCTGTGAAGAGAGTAACGCGGGCTATGGATGATTGTCTGGGAACTTGGTGGATTTCTCACGGTATCTTTTGTGAGGCCTTTCTTGAACCATCCAAGAGTGGGTTTTTTGCATAGGGATGTTGGCCTTGGTCTGGTAGTTATTGTGGGATCCGCCGCGGCCGTTAGGTTATTCCTCTGTCTATCTTTATTGCTTTCTAATACTTAATAGATCCCTAATTGTTAGTTGTCTGATATCTAGGTTAAAATAGCGTGCAAAGCTAATAGTTTTACATAAACTTGTCAACTCTAGACATAGGTAGCCTTTTCGGACAATTGGTGCGGACTTAATTATGCTAATGGAATCAAACAGGCGCTCCAAAAACTAATTCGGCACAAGAGATCGAGGCCTGTTTAGGAACGACAAACTTCTGCACTTTAATGATAGCCACGTACTTTATTAGGATCTGGTTATAACACCATGGATATCGATAAAGATTAATAATTATGACAGTAGTGGTAGTGTGGGGTTCTTGGCCTTGTCCAATCCATCCCTTCTTGAGACTAGTCTAACACCTGAGTTTTACGCTCAAGATACCATAAACGGAATAAAGGCTATTAGTACTACCTATATGTCATTTCTGGGCTAAGTTTCCACAACTCTTGTCGATTTTTAGTGGTACCCGCATAGACCCTGGATATCATGTAAAGCTTACGCCGTGTGGTAACCTCACCGCTCGGCAGATTAAAACTCTAGCTTAGCTTTTTATAGCTCCCTAGCCTTCCTCTAGCATTAGTCTCTAACCTATGACTAAATCACTTCTATAGCATCCTTAGTAGGATATTTAGCCTATATAATATATTCAATATCTTTAATAATGAGTCTACTTCCGTTTATCAGGCTAACAGTCATCTTACCGGTCCCCAAAACCCAGTGTAGGTAAATGTATGAATAGCTGAGGGGTTCTCTACAGGAATTATCCCAAATCTATAGTCAACGCTAACTTCACTACTCAGATGCAAAAAACTCAGGATCCCCAAAATTCATAACTTGAGGAAATTTCTAGGTTATACTAATCGGAATACTTGAAAGTGAGGTGTCAATTATAGCTTCTAGGTCGGGTGACTAGAAATTCTCAGTTCATAAACTCCTCCACACAATGAACGACATATATACGATAAGATGAATTAAAGGCCGGCGCGCACTTAACAAGCCAACAAGCCAACAAGGCGAGAAGTAATAGATGCTCACCTGAGTAATGGAACCCCCCCTATTTATTTACTTACCTATTACCTACTCACATAGGAATAAAAAATTAACAAGGCTTCAGCGCACTAGCTAGTTAGCCGGCACTTGATATCCAGGATATGACTTTACAACCTACTACAGATATGGAAGCAACAAACGATTTGAAAACCCGAATTTAAAAAAAAAAACAGCCAAGAAGGAAGTAGATACCCGGCCTCAATGTAGTAACAATTTTGTTTATCGATAACTAGCACCAGTATGCCGTATGCAGGGGCAAAACTGTAAGGCCAAAGAGCGAATTTAGGGCTACACTAGAGTTTTTTGCATGGTGGATTATCCTTGCATACGCTACCAGTGTAGGCTTAGCTAGCTAGCCGGTTATGTATAAGTCCCCTATTAGGTGGGGTAAGATTACGAAAATTCCTATTCCGATATCCATATCTCCCGAACAGCTATAGGATTAGTATTCCCGAGCATGTTTACCTACTGCTTCGTAATATTAGCGCCTTCTATGATGTATCCGATGAATTTGAATTTTCAACCAATCAAGGATCATCAAAACTCACTCGGTCACGTTACGTCGATTTTCTGAGGATCAGGCTTTGATACAAGCCATAAAAAAGTAGCGTATAGGTAATAAGTGCCCTTCATAGAATCATATAATAGAGTTACTATAAACTCCGAAAGAAAAACGTGGTGCTTGTAGATGGTGGCCTTATAAAGGGCATATCTCTATCACATATCCCAAGTACCCTATGAGACACAACGAATTACAATGGGTAGTTCTACTCAATAGATTGATACGACTGTACTATTATTTTGCACATCTTTACCAAAACTGAGGGAATATTCTACTCTGATTCACAGTGCAGTATCTAAGGTAGACAGAACAGCACCTAAAAAATGCCTCTCCCTCATTCGCCTGAATCTAGCCACAGGCATCCATTGGTTAAACACCACACCCTTTCTTTCAAGTACTTGTCGGTTACTGCGAGTACTACTCTATAGTATTAGCATAATTAAGTACGACCGATGCATTATCTTCTCGTGATATGATACCTAGGCGATGTGCCACCAAAGCGGATATAACCCTTCGAGGTGAATCTTTCAGTAAAAAGGGGTACGTGGTGGATATGAGATTGCTAAAGATAAGCCGTACGTACGATTACAAGCAGGAGCATGCGTTAATAGCTTTATTTAGAAACAAACATCTATTCGGTATCGCATTTCACGGTTTAGGGCAAGTGGTATTAAGTTATCCTAAAAGAATCACGATTTGTTTCTGGCGGTCATCGGGCCGATTCAATTGAGAGAAGAATCCTGCGTGTTACAGAGGTTAGTACGCCGCGTTTCCCTCCCCCGAAGGTGTTCGAAGTCCTCCATGCGACAGCCCACAACAACCTAGCTACAAAAAAACTACCAGGAATTAATGTCGCCGACGTCCCCCCCCCCCCACTGGATGACGAAAGAGACCGTTGGGCACTGTCTGTGAGCAATTACCAATGACATAATAGATCCTAACCCGGAGCTAGTAAGTTAATTACTCGGTATTCCTGCCAAAAAAACCCTAACCGACCGTTCGGGGGGAGAGGCCCGCAACCCGACGCACAGACAGTGGGTGCCGACACTTGAAGACGAAAGCCGTAGTTGACTGAGACACCCCGAAAATAGATAATCCTATTCCCGGGAGAGAGGATTACGTTCACTCCTACGCATGACTTCTAAGCAAGCACGCAAGCGCCTGTCTAGAATGAAATAACGAAAACAATGAAAACAATGAATCTTTGCAATCAATACTCAGGGTTGGGGACCTCATTGAAAGAAATATCCTTGAACAAAACTTAACCGGTTTTCATGGAGGAGCAGGAGGAGGAAGAGGAGAGGCGGGAATTAAACAATTAAAATTTCTCCAATAAATAAAACAAGTCGCCCTTATTCTAATTATCCAGCCGTTTTCATGAGTATTAGCTTCCTATCATGTGAAGGTCGAGGTCGCCGTCCCGGTGGTGCTGAGCTATTCTGGGATGATGACGGAAGAATAAAAAGATCGGGTCAGGTTTTTATGGTTATTTGAGCTACTAGGGGGAGGGAGGGAGGTGATAGGACGTTTAATAGGGATGCGGAGATTGTAGTCAATGATACTGGGGATTACTGGGGAGAATGGTTAAAAAAAAAAGAGAGGTTTATCGATTATCCAAGCTATAAATAGCGACCCCGCTTAAACGTGGGGAGTCAGGAAGCTGGAAGAAGGCTTAATCTACACTTTGGACGAATTGGGGGTTGCGCAAAGGAAAAAGGATGGCCGATCATGTAAGTAGTCACGCTCAGCGTTTAAAGTATAAGCACCCTGCTGATCCACTGAGCCTTGCAGGAATGGTAACCTGCTTTGTCTCTTTTTTAAAAAAACGCCTGTGGCCTGCTTATACTTTTTGGGCGCTTTTGTTGGCTGTTGATTGGTGCCATATGTCTCCAGTACAGAAAGCGCCTGGTCGAAGCTGAACCGGGGAGGGACTTTGAATGGCTTAATGAATATTTGAGGGATTAGAACGGCTAGATTGAGGCTCAGCAGCCGATAAAGCACAACATATCTTTTCTGTTTGCGATTAAGCACAGTAGATATTATCATACTGGTCACCGCCAAGAGATTAGATCTTATTAGATTCCGTGGGCTCGTACTCGCTCAGTATGCCGAAGTCCTCCGGGAAAGCAGTCTCCCGAATCCCGCGTCTCAAGCAGTAGAGTGCCGAAGTTAAGAAGGTGACAAGGGAAAAGCTGAAGGGATTAGGATTAATATTTCCGGATCTGTCCGTGGCTATGAGAGCGCTGCAAATACTAATTTTCCCTTCCTTTTTTTCCGCCTGGGAAGAAGAAGGCTACAGTCAGAGTGCGAACAAGCAGGTTCCTCCTCACTAAGCTGCAAGTACGCCTTCACTGCCCACGCGACCGTTGAGTTTAGCGCACTAGGAGGGAAAGGTGTGAGGGCCTGACAAACATCTTATAGACGGTTCCTGAATGTCTTCCCCCCATGCAGGATCGCACAGTTCAAAACGATTCAGGGCTCAAGATTTGTCAAACCCCATCGTCGGATTTCGCATCAGCATCTTATTCCCGAGCCTCAAGTAGCTTGGGGATCACCCCCAACACTAACCTCCCACACCCACACCCGCACCCAGCGCAACGGTTTCACAGCAGCAGGAGGGGAGCAAGTCTGGAGTAAATAGGGTCCCGGCTTAGATAGAGTTGTTTTGAGCATCGAGGCTCATGCCTAAAAAACCAGAAAGTAAAGAGATTCACGGTCCTGCCTCAGCCCTTTGGACTGCTTTCAGCTGGGTGGCTCCTCCCCTTGTTTCGAGCAGCGAATGAAACACAGCCTCCTTGGGACCCGCCAACCATGCCTAAAGTGGCCCGATCGCAGCTCGATCCCGCCGCGGTGTGGGTATTTTTGGCGTTGCAGGTCCATCTCGGCGTTCCTTAGTCACGGCTGTCATTGGCCTATTCTGGGTGACGTTTGACCGCCTTAGCGAGAGAGGTGAGGGTCCTTGTTATTAGAGAAATTTACGCATTTGAGGCCCAGGGTTGCCTTTGTGGGTAAGAGTGAGCACTAATCTGTAACGAAAATCAACAGGGCAAGGGTGATGGCTGCTGTGGAGGGAAGGTTCCCTGGAGAAGAAGGCTGATTGAGATGAAGAGGGATATTAGCTGGAAGAAAGGAACGTTGTGGGTGTAGTGGTTCTTTTCTCCTTCTATCCATTATTCGTTGTTGTATTCTTTCTATTCTTTCTTCTCGGAAGAATTCACACCAACTATTACTGAGCTGCTGTTACTGCTGTTACTGCTACTACTGCTACTGCTGCTGCTGCTACACTATTGGCACACAATCCCTTGTGCCCAGTAATACAGCCGACATACCAATCTCCCACCCTCTCTCGCGCCCCCCCCAGAGTACACAGCTCTTTTCTTAGTGCTGCGCAACATCGAACTCACTCACTCACCCCTCGAAGGCTGCATCACCCCTTGCCAGCCAGTCTGCCAGTTGCCAGTAGCCAGTCTGCCAGTCTGCCAGCCGTCAGTCATCAGTGCCTCTGGTCTTTGCAGCCGCCCGTAGAGTGCGGTACCGTACATACCGTGGAGTGTACCACCACGCCCACTACAGCCGCAGCCTCGTCTACTTGTACCCGCTCATAACTCTTCCGACACCCACTCCGCTCCCTCAGCAGGCCTGTCAGACATCTTCACCGTAGCAAAACCACTCGCTCTTCCCCCCTCCCCCCCCCCCATAGCCATAGCCGGCCACAACGCCACGATATTCCCATCCCCTCCTTTCCTTCTTGAACCCTTCACTCCCCACACACCCCCGTCCTTCATTCGCCTTTTTTACTACCCTCGTTTGCTCGTGCAGTCCATCTTTCTGCGGTTTCACTTTCAACGTCTTTCGCTTCCTTCTCAAAGGGAGAGAGCGTAATCATTTAAATCATCCCAGAATATTTACCCGTACCGACCGGCATCACACAAACACTAGGAGGAAAGATACAAGAGGGTCATAGGCAGACACAGAGAGAGGAATAAAAGAAGAGCTTGTTAGTCACGACACCTGCTTAGGGGATCCGTCGACAACGCGGCTCCTTTATAATCGCTCCCCGGTTAGCAAGTTAACACCGTCAAGATTCCATTCGACAGTAGCAGAAATTCCCTCCTCGGAGGAGGTGCTCTTCCGCCGCCGCGAAGATCAGGCATGGTTTACAGGCCTACTACAACTTGGTCATGGAGCTTTTTGCTCCTGGCTATAGTCCAGTCTTGCGCAGTACTTGGACTTGAAGGGTACGTTCATCACTTTCCCATCTCTGTGAGGCTGAAGACAAAGAGAAGAGGGAGAAAAAAAGAAAAAAAGAACCGCGTCTGGATAGAATTGGTTTTTTTTTAAATTTTTATCTACTTTTTCCTCTGAGACTGTACCAAAATGAAGACTAATGCGCGAGATGGAATCGGATAGATACGTATTTGCAAAGTTTCAAAACAATCTCGACACAGAGGTCATATCTCAAAAAGACCCAGATGCCTTCCAGGCTGCTCAGACACGCACGATTCCAACGTGAGTTACTCATATCTCTCCTCCTATCCGCTTTTTTCTTTCTTTTTTTTGTAGATACGATGGCATGCGTATGCTGTACCTTCATTTCTGCGGCTAACCGTGTGTTCCCCCTTTGTTAGTTATCTCACTCTCTTCATTTTCGCTCATATGTTTCTCGTGATTTTGTGTTATGATGCGCTGCGGCTGAAAAACACTATTCAAGTTATCGGTATTTGCATATTTAATGGAGCCATGCTCGTGTATGCCGCTATTCAGATGGATCAGATCAAAGATGCCAACAATTCTTTGAGAGAGCTGGGTGTCACTGCAGAGTACATAGAGCAGGGTAAAGTCGAGAAAGGTGCCCTCGAAGAAAACATTTGGCCCTATATACAACCGTCTTTGATTGCGATTCCTTGTATTATCGCCTTGTCAACCATCTTGATGTGCGTTGTTTGCTGGAAGCTCTACGACGAGTTTGCGTGGACAATCTACAAGCATATCAGTGCCGATTTGAGGATGAGGAAGAGATATCTTACTTTCCAGGTACGTCACTGTACCTGACTAGACTCTGCATGAATGTGGAACTAGCGCGATGCTCGCTTTAAATAGCAACTGCTAACAACGGGTTATAGATTTTCATTGCACTTCTCAAATTCGATTTCTTCTTCTTTGTAGGGTTTACTGTCCAGTTCATCGTCATCGTTGCTTCTACCACCGGCTATGTCACCAAACCAATTGGGGGTACCGACAAAGACTACGAGTTCTATCTCACGATTGTCGTGCTTCCGCTTACAATAGCATTCTTGATCCTTGCAGCGTGGTGTACAAGAAGGGAGAAGAAGATTGCCATGGGATTTGTGGTCGTGATCTTTTTCGCAGCGCTGGCGTACTTCGTTTTCAAATTAGTCAGGATGTATCAGACCAAATACGAGGACAGTTATAAACCCGCACGGCGAAGTTTAACAACTTTTGGTAAGTTCGAATACATTCTATACATTTTAGGGGGGGAGTATGTATACTAACATATAGTAGCGGTTATAACAATCATACTCATCATCCTCACTATATCCAACGCAATAGCCTGTATGGTCAACTTCGACAAGGGCCTAAAACCTCATATCACCCGACGGAAGATGTCCGACGAGGAAGAGAAGCACAGCATGACGGAGATGAGCAACCACGCTACTCACCCAATGCCCTCGCGAATGACGATCGATTAAATCCAAAAAATGTCCGGTACAAATGTTATCAACACGCTCTTTCACCTTAATGAGCTTTATTTCTAGCAAAATCTACCAAGGGAAAACATTCTCTAAATAGTGATGCAGTCAATAATTCTTAGATACGAGTACCATACAAAGCGACTGACAATCTTATAATTTTTCTTCGAGTCTTCACGCTTTACTAGGGCAAAGCGACTTTTTCTCATGTTCCATGTAGTAAAAAAATTGGGTGTATTTGAGCGGGGTTTTTGGTTTTGATTTTTTTCTTTTTTTTTTACTTCTTTCTATTGATATCAATTCTGGGGGTTCTAACATTCTTCTTCTTTGCATGATTAATTTTACATGGTGTTCAAGTTCATTCTGTGTTGCTCTTTCTGTTCCTTATGTGTTTTGACTGCTTCGCTTCAGGGATACCCGGATTGAATCTGAGAGGCTGCTGCTGGAGCCTGCACGTTTTTGACGGATGCGATGGATTGGATGTGGAGGGAACATTATTCTTCTCAACTTACGAAGATATTATCAGGTAGGGGTTAGGTTCATATGGGAATCACGCCAGCCCGTCTGAGTTTTGTTTTTTCTGGATGAGGAAGATATCCCCCGTCCGCTCCCGTCCGCCGGTGTACGGGAGACGAGGAAACGCTCCTCATGTGGAGTGAAAAGGGAAAAATCATATCCTTTTCTTTGTGGCTTTGTCACACTTTTATGGGGTTGTTTGGAATTGGATTGGTATGGGGTTTGAAGGGTAGGGAGAATGGATTGGGAGGGGTGATTGAACGAGTTTCCTTGTGTCTATTTTTTTCCTCTTCTTCTGTTTTATTTTATCTACTCTTGCTCTTCTGATCGAGAAAAATTTAGTTTTATCAAACTACTCTCATTTATATCTTATCCCATTTCCTTATGTCAGCCACCCTTTGATACCATATGTTTGCGAAACCTACTCCAATTGGTACTTAAATTTTTGTATTCTGGAGTAACCTAGTTTTTTACCTTGCTTCTTTTTTGTCACCGTTGTGTGGGGTTATCATGACGAGTGATTGTGCTTTAATGTAGGTCCAACTCACACGCTCTTTACGCTCTTTAGCTCTCTTATTCCCTTGAATGTATCTGCGCTATTTTTCTATTTTCCATATTTCTAGTCATGTATGATAGAACTAATCTCTCCCTCTCTCCCTCAGAGTCTGGAACTCCAAGGAGAAAGTGTGGAAAGGAAAAGAAAAAAAATACGTGTACCTTGAATGATAAAAATCTCTGTCTACCGTTATGTTAATGTAAAAGTGGCACGTATAAATTAAGTATTCCAGAATTAAAATTAAAATTATTTGTTGATATCGTTTCCATGGCCACCGTTTCCATGGCACGCGTATTTGATTAGGAATCCTCCCCCCCCTTAAGATTACAAGAAAAAAACCGACCTACCCCCCGTTTCCTGAAAATGAGTATTTAATCGAGATCCGACCCGGGCTCGATGACGCGCACTCCATCCACTACCATGCCTGTCTGCCTATCTGGCTTACGTCCTGCATCCAAGGTGAGGGGGGGATACGGGCTTGTGCAACACACTGACTGATCGTATGCCGGGAATGTCACCGCGCCCGGCATAAGTTTTTTTTCCCTTCCCTCTTTTTTTTTTTGCATATGAAGAACGTTTCAAAATTTGGTCGTGTTTGGATTGGTGCAGGAAGGCTTGGGGAAGGGGAAGGGGGGGGGTACATTTATGCTTTATAATTTTTTTTATAATGGGGGGTGAGGGGTTAATTTGTTAGAGATGGAGATGGAGATGGGGTCATGTTATTTAGGTAGGTCGGTTGGCGGTTAACTGGAGGAGGTTCTTTTCATGAGTGCTCACTCGAGTTTCGTGAGGCGCATTGCGGTTGTCTAGTCTGTATGCACAGTCAGTGTGCCTTTCCACACTCATTGGGAGAGGGGGAGGCATATGTTGGAAGTGTTTCTAGAACATATTCTTCTCCCCCCCCCCCGCGCCCTCCACCTCCTCTGCCTTCTGCTTCTCCTCTGCGCTGCTTAATTCTTACTTTTTTTCCCTTCTTGTCAGTCAGTGATGGGTCATTTAGCCAGGTTATCCGCGCGGCATGTTTCACTCTACATTGGCGCTTAGTATCCTGGTTTTTAATGATGCGAAAACTCTTAGGAAATGGTCTGCCTGCCTGGCTGGACTGCAAATTTGTTGGTATCCTGGGGGCTCATAGTTGGTCACTCGATAGCTTGGCGGGCTCACCGGGTGAAATTAGCTGTGTTCTTGACCTCTTATGGTTGGGTTAAATAGACCGCTTGGATCTAAAACATAGGAGATATTGTTTTCAGTTCAAGTGTGCATGCATGCCTTGGCAATTGGTGGGAGAGAAGAAAAAGTATTCGCGCGGCTTAGATCTGAGTCAAGACACTGGAAATATAACCTTAAATATCCCATCAAGCGGGGAAGCCCAAGTCCCATGATCTGGCACACTACTTATTTGAGCATTCTTTAGAAACTGATGGGTCTTTGAGCCATTTACGGTAATAGGCTTTATACATAGAGAAGAAAGGGGTTTGGTATTTTCGTGGGGGCTGGGTGTTGCATCTACATATATTTCTGCTTCAGTTTCTGTTGGTGTAATAAGCCAAGAAGCGTATTGGGGTCATTCTCTTTCTAGTTTAGCTAAATACACATTAGTGATATGTATCTTTTTGATATTCTCCTAATGGTTTAGGACTTCTGTAGATCATACTCTCCCCCAAGACTAGTATTTGAAGATACGGAATATATATGGAAGGCATATAAGTATTTCAATAGAATGTCCTTTTTATTATCTCTTAGTTCAATTATATACATACTTTTCCTTTTTTATAGGATGCTGTATATTGGCGAGTGATCACATGTGATGTAGAGTCGTCTGACTACATGAACCGTCAGTCAGCTGGTTCCCCACCCATACATACCCACAACTCACTTGCTACTTTAGATTCTTCTCAGACTATATGAAGTATGGATGGCTGGAGATAGGTCGCTATACTCACCGACGGCAAATTCCCAGGGAGGCTCAGTCCCTATGGAAGTCTAGACGAACTCGACGCTGGGGCTCGGTTGCAAGAGCTCAGATATTTTCACCCATAATGACACGAACAAAAACAGTCGTCAAATCCATCCTGTTCTAACGTTCTAAAAGTAAGGCTGCAATAACTTGCTAATCCACTCAAAGATACCCGACAAGCAAAATTGATCCTGACATAAAGATGGATGATAGGTGAACAGCTATCCTAATGTAACCACTGAGTTATGCACCCATAAGTTAGTCGCCTCCGCCGGCTATTCTCCCAGATTATATTAAGCAGGTATAGCTCACAGGAGGGTGAGAGTGGAAGCAACGAGATATGTCGGTTGCGGTAGTATTTGCGGTATTGCAACTAGGGACGGATAGAATTGTAAACATACAAGGTAAAGCGAGCAAGATGATCATTCTGTTTGCTGATCTTGTGCCAAATTCCACCCATGGAGTGGTAAAGTTTTGGGGAGATTGGTAATCTTTAGGATACTTGGAGGCCTCTTCGGACCCCCCTTTTAATTTTTAGGAGGTTGTAAGTGTTTCTGGCGGTGCTTGTGTGGAGGTATTTCGTAAACCTAATTACTAAATATTCTCTGATAGTACCTAAATATCTACGGGGATATTGAACAAGTTGTTATACTCGACCTATCTCAGAGAGGTAACCGCATGCATCTAAACCAATCTAGTACTTGCAGCTAATATAATGGTATCTAGAGGTAGGGGTGAACTTAAATAGCAACAGGACCAAATTTTTCTTATTCCTAGACATTTAAAGTACTGGGGAATGTTAGTCTATGCGCTTAGTTCTAAGAACCATATCGAACATGGTGGGGCGTAAGCTGACTCCTATAAGAGGAGTTCTTATAGGAGTCAAGTAGGTCTGTCTTCTTATTTATTGCTAAGTATTTTCTAGGCGGGCGATGTGATATAATTTCTGATACTTACATTTATCTATGTTATAATAGGTAAGACTACTCGGAGTTATTTTGAACTCGCATGAATGATAAAGCCTGATGGAGGTTGCTGCGAATGATTTAAAGGTACTGATATGCATAGCTGTGTGTTTTAGGTGTTCTCTGTCAACAATCATGAGACTAGAGGAGAGCAAGTTGAGGTCTTTCTGCCATTGGTCACGGAATTTGGGATAGTGGTGCAAAGGCATGTACCAATGTGTCTGTCTAAGAGTCTTATACATACTCTTAGATATCGGTATAGACTTTATGATGTAAAGTTAAAACGATTGTCAACTCGATACGGGCGAGGAGCCAGAGGAGTGGAAGCTCTGATATGTGATAATTTCCCAGGTGTATATCAATAGGATCACCCTACTTTAACTTAAAAGACAATTATTGGTATAGATCTCCTTAGTATTTTTGATATATGGGCAGTGTTTTCGCAAGCTGGGGGGGTGCTGGCGCAGGGGTGCCTTTTATTATCAAAGCTAACTATGATAATCAAAGGGGAGAAAAATATACTTAAGCGCAAGTACCTCCGGCGTATTTGCATGACTAAGAGTTTGGGTAAGGAGTCTAGAGGTTATTGCTTGCTGGAGCCTAGAGAGAATAGAGGGTGGTTTTTTAAAAGATTTTATGGTAGGATCGGGGTATAATACGGTGGTGACTAGGTGAAAAGGAAGTCTAAGGAGGAATATTGAATTAATTTGGACATAATATGAATTATCATCGGGCGCTTGAGGATATGTTTCTAGGATAAACGTATTTGGTATCTAACTTAACTATATTATGGGTCTAATATTAACTTGTGTTAAGACTAAGGTGCCAGAGAATCACTCGGGGTAGTTGGTGGTTGAGGGGTCTGGAAAAGAAGTATCTATTCGAATGATAGTAGCTAATCGTAGAACTATAGTATTAAGTTCAGGGTACATGAAATAACTGAGAAATGGCATTTAGATTGCTAGGGAGTATAGATAGAGGTAACAAGCAGTGTAGTCTACGAGGCGGCCTCTCGCAGCCTTGTGGACCATACTAGTAACAAATGATAGATATAGAATATTAGGAAAGAAAGATATTAGGGCTAAGGAAATAACTATCTCTCTATAGAATATACCAGTAATACGCCTCTCCCTCGGTCCAGACCCTGTTAGTACTATTTGCTACTGTACCCTCATAACCCGTAGGCGTTTTGCACTTTTTACTTCGTCAGCTCCTCTATTACTATTTCCTACATAGCCGGGGGCCCTCTTGAGCAAGAGAAGTATATTTGAAAACTCTGTATAATGTGATGGTGCTCGCCCATGAATATCTAGTGCTGAAGAATCCGCCCCATTTTCAAGTAGTAGCCTAACTATCATCTCGTAACCACCACATACGGCTTCGTGTAATGGTGTTTGTCCGAACTTGTCTTGAATCGAGACGGAGGCTCCTTTCTCAATTAATAGTCTGGCCATTGTTTCGTGCCCTTCAGATGCTGCCTCGTGTAATGGTGTTTGTCCGTCGTTATCCGGGATCGAGATAGCAGCACCGTTCTCAATCAGTAACCGGGCAAATTCTTCCTGATTCCAGAATATCGCCTCGTGGAGGGCAGTTCGTCCATTTTTGTCTTTCGGAAAGTAATCTACATAGTTACCAAGGGGCAGCTGGACATTTACTCGCCCTTTGGAAAGTTCATCATGTGTCGAGGGATTGTCTGAGATAGCGGTTATAACATGGTTCTGAAGTAGAAGTTGGATAATCTCTTTGTGTCCCTCAAGAACCGCTTTATGGAGTGCCGTTTGTCCACTGTTATCCTGGGCCGAGGGTTCGGCTCCTTTATCAAGCAAAAGCTTTACTATAGCTTTGTGCCCTCGCTCTGCCGCTTCGTGTAGGGGTACTAATCCATCGCAGTCATGAATAGAGTAACTCGCCCCGTTTTCGAGTAGAAGTCGAACGATTTGAATACCATTTTCGCCCTCCAGGCACGCTGCACCGTGCAACGCCGTTCGGCCGTCCAGGTCTTGAATTGAAAGGTCGCTTGATACTCCCTTTTCAATTAGGAGTCGTATGATTCTCGTGTCTCCCCGAAATGAGGCCCAATGTAAGGCAGACATTCCTCGCTGATCTAGTATCGACATGTCCGCTCCCTCCTCAAGCAGTAGTCGGGTCATTCTTTCGTCGCCCTTAATAACTGCTTCATGTAGTGGAGTTTCTCCACTAGTTCTTCGCACCGAAAGAGTGGCCCCTTTTCCAATTAATAGTCGAACCACCTCTTCCTTCCCCCAGATTACCGCTCTTTGCAAAACTGTCACCCCATTTTTATCCCGAATAGTGAGATCTGCGCCTTTTTCAAGTAGTAATAGGACAACGTTTGTGTGCCCTCCAGATGCTGCCAAGTGCAGTGCAGTGCGTTCGGAATTATCTAAGGCAGATATGTCTGCGCCTTCCTTAAGGAGAAACCTGACGGCTGATAGGTGTCCCCAGGATGCTGCTATATGCAATGGGTGCCTTTCTTTTGGGAATTTGTTGAAACGGGTGAAGTACTGTTGATGGCGTTTCCGGCAGCAACTGACTTGAAGGTACGAAGATATGTTACCCACATGTCCAAGGAATGTAAGAATAATTTTCGTCGTTAAACGCTCATTACAAGCTTTAAGATGTGAAACCAATTGGGAGGCAGCATAGTCTAGGAAGGGATGCATCTCAAGTCGGTATTTGAGCGAGCCACTAGACTTGCAGGCGCCTACGGCAAAGGTGTCGAACGAGAGGTAGGTTGTGCACACCATAGCCAGCCTGAGCTCTGCGTCTTCAGGCACTATATGATTATTAATAAGATATTCTTGAACTGTGTAATGGGCAAGGCGGATTGTATTTGTGCTTTCGTCTATCGTGACCAAGCCAGCGCATACATCAAGTAAAGTTGTCCTATCTGGTAGGTCTGACTCGTCAAGCTCATATCTTTCGGGCTCGACAGATACTGCGACCCGAATCTCTTCAACTGTGAGAGTCCGGCGGGCTGTGACGAGCCATGATAGGATATTCAGAGCCAGATTGACACAGCTTTTGGACTGTCTCAATAAATTATCCATAGCTCTGTCGTAAAAGGGGTCCAAATGTCCTTCTTCACTAGAGAAACTCTTGAGCTTATTTAACGCTGTCAGGATTTGTTTTGTCGTAGTCTGCTGGCAAAGATGCTCGATATGCAAACGGACAAGCAAGAACCTAAGTCAATTGAAGGGACATGGGGGTCAGCCCTTTATACGAGTGACTAAGGACGGTGGGAATGTAGTCTCGTGCCTAGCCCCAATGGTTGATTTTGCTGCGCAGCTACGGTGACGCAGCAAACTATGTCGTAGGAGATGGGCATGAGACTAGTGGGAACGCTACTTACATTCCTTTCGCGCACTCCACGAGTTCGGAAATAATTCTATCTTCATAGTTACCATCTTTCACCAGACGCCTCGCTCGCGGGGTTTCGGCTATCCTCTGCTGTATATAGATTTTGATATCTTCCTCCTGTGCTGAAAGTTCGATCTTTGCAGCATCACGGAGTGAATACTGAATGTCTTCCGGATATGGTCGACTGGTTAAAAATAGGCTGAAGTTATGCTTCCCCTGGGACATACATTGGAATAGTGGAAGGAGTTCGTTCCGTTGATTTTCTTGCTGACATTCATCAAGTGCATCAAAGACAAGAAATGTTCGACTGAATTGCTTTGAGGCCGAAACAAGAACAAGGTATAGTTCTTCAAGAGTTGGGTTTTCACCTTGTGGCTTGAGCCTATCGTACAAACTTTCAAGGGCTGACAGTGCAGGGGAGTCAGGTTTTCGATAGAGTAGTTGCTTGACCAAGCTGGCTAGAACTTGAATAGGCTTCTGTTGTTCACGTTCTTTAAAATCGAAATAGGTATATGCTATCCCATAGTTTTCCGTTTCTGCTAGGAGTTGTAGATGGCTGATCACAAAAGAGCTAGGATAGCTATTAGTATATGGTTTCTTAGGCGTGAAGATTTATTACCTCAAAAAAGTCTTTCCAGCGCCAGGGATCCCGTAACCCCAGAGTAGTTTATAATCTGGATGGCCCTTCACCCAGTTATGAAACTCGGTTTTTCTCAGGAGCCATTTCCCTGTATTTTTGTGTCTTTTACTGTTGGTCTCAGCGTGTATTTTGTCAAACGGCTCCGGACCTAGCCACTTGAGCATTTTCCGGCGCTTTTCGGCTGGTAACCAAGTTAGCCTGAAGTTTTAACCGGATAAACTAGTTATCTAATCATGATTAGCTTCTTACCTATGCGGAGGGCGTCAGCTCTTTGTCCCCGGGAGTCCTGGGTTGCTGACTGGACTCGAGATTCTTGCTGGAGATCTTGAAGAATAAGGTTGATATTGCCGGTGCATGATTCAATTTCTTTTGATAAACATCTAATAAAACGTCAGTATACATGGATGGAAATAATTCTTATAAGCTTACATATGATCTACGGTTAAAGCAAGTACAAAGAGACTCTTATATCTTTCAATCCGTGAGATTTGCTGTATCATTTCTTTCTCTTTCAAAGGCCATTTAAGGCTATAAATAACTCCTTTGAACCCGTCTCGGGGCTCAAGCCTTGACTTCAGTACGTCTAGCTCTAGAGAACACTTCTTAAGTGGATCATCGAGCTTCTGTATTGCTATAGTGTTTGGATTCTTCTCCGTATAGTCGTGCAAAGCTTCAAGGGCTTTCCCAAGAGAGTTGAGTTCGTCTAGCAGCTCTCGGAGGTGCTTAGGTGCTCGTATTGCTCCGTTGATATACCCATAGCCCAAAGTGGCCACTTTCCCTGTAATATGGACGAGGGCGATAATGCTCACTGTAAAACTTATGGGCTCCGCCATGTCTAGTAAAATTGAAGCTTCTGGAGCTGACAATTAGAAAATTCTTCCTTTAAACAATTTAAACTGTAAGGTCTTAGATTCTATGTAAAATTCAAAGTAGGCAGAGAAGATCAAGGCTAGTGGCTTATAACTACTCTCTAGAGAGTTAAACTCACCTGGAGAATCTCTGGAGCTCCTCTGAAAATTCAACTAAGTGGATGTGCAATTATTGAAGGGGTGATGTTGAAAGGTCGGATGAGTTGGTCATGGTGCCTGCTATATATATTGAAGCGAGGTATCATGAAATGTTTTAAACTATTAGGGTTTAGGTTTACCTAGCCTGCATTGGTAGATTTGAGTCGAATCGAGTACACCGTGCTTCGCTTTGGAAAAGCAATCATAAAAGATCAGTTCTAGATTCTTCAAATTGACAGTCTAGTGGGCGCAGCCAGTCTTGTTTCTAGCCTCACTGTATTCTACTAATCGGATAGCTGGTAAGCGATGCGCAGCAGGACGTTGGGTATGGGGCTGAGTATGGATTAAGGCGCGACCCATACCAATCCTGGAAACTGTAATAAAATTTTGTAAAATCACATGTCTCTATGCACTAATAGTTATCGCAATCAAATGCCTAGAGTTAAGGGTAGTAGTAGGCTGGCGAGTGAGTTTCTGTGAAGATATATTATTAATTTCAGGTTCGCACTTGGAGGCTCTTATTTCTTCTGTATTGGGTGTAGGCTCTATTTCTGTAACAATGTTAGTGTGTGTTAACAGGTTTAGAATCAATAAAGGAATTTAGTGGACTGTACTGCTTCAACCTCCATTGGTTACTACACTTACTCTTTACCTTGTTTGGTCTCGTTCTACACGTTGGTAACCAAGTTATCGTTGGTAAAGAATAATATGATTTGTACTATAGATTCACTTATAAAGACTTGGTCGATCAACAGATAAGAAAAAAATCTGCTTGAATAACTGTGGGCCATGTTACTAGACTACATGGGATAAAATAAAAGAAAAAGTGTATATAAAAGAGTGTCAAGAATACAAAGCAGACCTGCAAAAGAAAGTAGAAGTAACGAGTGGCAAAGAAAAAAGAAAAAAATTCTTGGGCTTGGATATTGCATTTCACAAACGTTCTTATCCCACAAAAAGATCTCGGACTGGATAAACAAACCTACAAAACCTCCTCCTCTTCGCGACTAGCTTCACCTCCATTTCCGCTAGTCTGGCTAGCCTTGCCATGACCATTTCCAAACCGTTTCGGGGATTTAGGGATATCCATTCTATGGACCAATCTCATATGCTGGTGGAGGTTACTAGGACGTTTAAAACCTTTCTCACGCTTGCAAGTGGCAATAGGGCACTTCAATAACGTTTTTGCCGGCAAGTGAACATCCTCACAATGGCGGTTGACAATTGTTGCTACCAAGGCAAGAGATCAATACCCCTCTTCCGTTCTTGGAGCATGAATGTGGGCCGCTATAAGTCTCAATTAGCTTCAACAAGATGAATAAGTGGGGTAAAATGTGAGGCTACATGAGATTTCCACCACATTTCCTATCGCATTGGAGCTCTGGTATATTATGGGCTGCATCGTTATGATTCACTGGGATAGGCCTTGGGGAGCCGTGGTTGTGAAGCTGGTCCTGGAATGCAAGTTGGTCTTGTTCTCCAAGTCCATTGATACCGCCATTGAGGGAGTTGTACTCGAGTTCATCAAGAGGTAATAATTGGAATACAAGATTATTATCTGGGGGAAGATCGACGTAGTGGAACTGGGGTTGTTCCATAAGCCCATCGATACCAAGGGGATTATCTGGGGGAAGATCGACGTAGTGGAACTGGGCTTGCTCCCCAAGTCTATCGGTACCGCCGTTGGGGAAGTTGTACTGGAGTTCATCAAGGGGCAATAACTGCAATGCAAGGGAATTATGTGAGGGAAGGTCGGACACCCCGGAGGTGCAGTTGGGCCTCGTCCTAAGTTAGTAAAAAAAAAAAGAGATTCACCTATCCTGCAGCTGCAACTCCATGCTTTGAGACATCTTCGGTAAAAAAAAGAAAAATGATAAAAAGAGGCGTGGTAGTGAGGAGGGGGGGTTGAGGGTTAGGGCAAAATGTAAGGTAAATTGACAGCAATTCAGCGTGCTAGACCTTCAAAAAGAGGGGCGGGGGAAGTGATAGACTTTATTCTTTTGCACATATACACGTGAAAGTCCTGGCAGGGGCTGTGTAGGCCAATGAACTGTATGTCTCGATTCAACAACTGAGGCTCGAGGTCAAAGTTTATCTCGAGCCTGAGGTTTACTCGTACATATGCATGTAGCCCAAAATGATGTAGTCTCTTAGTTATTCATCCTATCACTACTTACCAGTAAATGATTCGTTATTGGAGAATTACACTAGTTAATTTGAATGACCTTTTGTGGTCCTTGCTAAGTACACAAAATCCTAGGTTTGTGGTTCCCCTAGTTATCAGTGGTTAGTAATATCTCGTACGACTAAGTCACGTGAGTTAACGAATAATATATGCAACTTGCCATTCGAGGCGTGTAATGGCTTTGTATCTTGGTATATCTCCGAAGATATGTAGTACACAATGATATGTTGTAATCGTAGTTCTTAAGAATAATTTAGAACAACCTTGTAAGACTGTACTTAGCTTCTTCATGTATTTATGATTCATTCATTCCGTACTTAGCTTTTATGGATTTTTTTTGTGTAATTATTATTATCTACGTACTTCTAAAGCCAAGAAGGTCAAGTGGGGGTTAACTCTTAGGGTTTCTAAGTTTATTGGTACAAATTCAGAGAATATCCTATCTTTTCTTCAGACATTGACTTGGGTCTGAATAACGGGGATTGCGTATTGTAGATTCCATAGCTACATGTGATTCCCTATGTATTTCTGTGTTGCAGCTACATGTAGACCGTTGCAAAAAACTACATAACCTAGTAGGATCATGCTCGAAAGGGGGAATAGTAAAACAAAGGCGAGTGGGATACGCAAAAACCACATAAGCCATCCTAAAACGTTGCCTCTTCATATCGACCTAGCCTAGATCTGCCACTATCCCCCTTAACTACCTCAACACAACCAGCCACAGTAGACCGATGACTCTTAGAAACTGTAGCCCTATTACTACCGCGTGCAAACCTAACCCACACTTTAGGAATATCCTCCCCATGATACAACCTCCTATGCTGCCTAAGATTATCAAGACGCTTAAACCCGTTCTCACCAACTCGCTTGCAACCAACAACAGGACAATCCAATAATGGATGAACACCAGTTTTGGCATACAGGTGAACGTCTTTACAGTGTCGGTTGAAGTCGTTTTTTGTCCTGAAGGTTGATTCGCAGTTGTTTTCTTTGCAGGATATGATTAAGGATTTGCCGTGGTAGAAGCATTTATGTTGGCCGCTACAAAGAGTTAGCTTAAGTTCAAGATTCAATTAAAGGGTAATGAAGAGAGTTACATGAGATTTCTAGCACAACTTTTCTTGCACTGGTACTGTGATGCCTTAGGTCTACGGCTACCATGGGTTACACCGTCACCAAGAACTGGGACATGGTTCTGGATAGTCTGAAAATGGGATTGTTGGGGTTCAGATAGCCCTTGCTTGATTCGCTGCCCAGGCGTATTGATGTTGGAGGCATCACTAGAAGATCCAAGATGCATCAATGGAGGGATCTCGGTAAGGCTATTAGCGTGGGAAGGCTGATCTATATCCGCGAAACTATTAGGGAGGTTTGGGTGCTCAGTCGGAAGCTTAAGCGTCCATAGTGCCAAAGATGCCTCGTCGTAGGGGAACTCGTCATATAGAACTTGGCTTGGATTGGATTGTCCATTGATATCGCCGTTGGAGGGATTTTCTTGAATTTCACTAGGAAGTGACGGTTGCAATGGCAGGATATTACTGCAAAAGACAGTAGCACTGGGGGGCGTAGAGAGCTGACTGAAGTTTGTATTGATTAAGGAGTCCGGTATAGTTTCTGTAGGAGATATACATGTCTGTATATTCGAACGATGAACATGGTCGGACGGCTGGTGGGTACTGAGTCAACAGAGAAGATGACCCCCTCTAGGCTTTGAGTACTCAAGGCCATCTAGACTAGGATAGTCTACTATTTGAAAGTATCCGCCGTCTGGCCGTATCTGACCGTAGAAATCCATCAAGCCCTAGAAGTTGTATAACGGTTTATTTGGTCTGCTGGAAATGTCGTTAGAAAGTGTGTATTTAAACCCGAACTGGTGGCTAAGTGAGGGCGTAAAAGAGGGGGGACATGATAGGTTTTTATTCTGCCAGTGGGCTGTATGTTTCATGCTCATCTGAGGCACAGGGTTTTTCTCGAGCCTGATGCTGATATCTCTTTACTTGTGATACATGTACCGAATTCGGCAAAAAGAACCCTGTAAAATAGTAATGAAAAATAGTGATGGTTTACACTAAAACAGAATGAAAAGATAAAAAAACCTATAGATCTTGTATTTACATCGCACCATGAAGCCTATAGAGAACTGTGATTTGTTGGTAGCTGGACCATGCTGGGCTCGGTGAGTCTCTTGGCTGCAGTCCGGTTCCGTGGCTTAGTTACGCGTTGCATTGCGCACATGAATCCATCTGGCCTAGAAGGATTTCGCCTCATATCTGTGCCTCTACAAGCTTTGCACCCTTCCTGCAACACTAGCCGGACTGGACAGTTGACTTTTCGGAACTGTTTAGGCGGCCCATGGCATTCGGGTGCTAGGTGCCCGAGTGACCAGCCGTGACCCCCCTCATTAAGTGCACAGCACAAGCGATTCTGGAAAGTGTAGAAACGCATTGTATATTGTTTAGGGTTATGATATAGAACCTTTGATTAATTGTTTACAAGAATTACAGGAGAGAAACAGTAGTAGAAATACATCCGAGTAGTAGTAAATCCCCAACGCCAGAGTATACGGTGTGATCTAGTGATAGTCAAGATTGGAGGTCTGGGCTAATTAGCTGACGTACCCAGATTGAGAGTGCCCAGTTGCTCAGCCCATGGTCCCAAAAGAGGAGAAGGACAATTTTGTGAACATTCTGGGCGAGGCAGATTCAGGCAGACTGTAGGCTATCGAAAGTTTGTGTAGTGTGGGGTAGAAACGTATCGACATGTGGGTTGGAAATAATGCCTTGAAATTTCTTCTGGCCAGTAGATCGGCAATCCTAGCCAATGCAGTATTAAACATTACTGCTGCAGTAATCCAGGGTCGGCTCTAGCTTAGGTTTCATTCAAATATTACTTCGCCCTCCAAGCTAGCGGAGCCTACTGCGGCGGGGGCATCCGCTGTTTACTGAGCTGAACATACAATTTGTTGACCCGTTGTTGTATCAACTGCAGTGAATCTATAAGAGATTAATTAGAATAAATGTAGACAATGGGTTTAAGGCATCCTACTATTTACAACAGCCAACCTCTTGCTGGTAGCGGCCAGTTTGACTACCGTCGGCTTCAACGCCGGCGGATCCGTTGTTTCCAGGTAATGATGTAGCTCTGTCTTCTCATCAGCTCCTAGGTCCTCGTAATAGGCCTTGGGTCTGCCCATAAAGACATACGTGAGATTAGCCTAGTCAGCTCTGCATTCAGTTCCTGCTGGCTTTGGTGGACTTGTAGCAGCTTCTCTGTCGTCTGCTTTATTGTCGGGTCCAGCAACGACTTTAATCCAGCAGCGAGGGGATCTGCAGGACGTGAGGGAATAGCAATGTCGCTGAACTCCGGGGTCGGGGAGACAGTGTCATCGTGGGTGAAAGGCTCTGAAGGGATAGCAGTTGGGGAAGACATTTCCTTTGAGAAGAGCAGAGTATTGGTTGATGGGGGAGAGTTGGAGATAACGAAGTGTGGGGCAGGCACGCGAAAGCCACTGGCGAGAAGATCACCGCATCGAGGACTCCGTGAACCGTCTGCCCCCACAGCATGAAGAACTTCGCGAGACCGCAGCGTGAACAATGCACCCACAGAACCATGAAAGCATGATCAAATCAATCTTCTACTCCCACTTCCACCCCGGCAAAGGTTCCCCTCCACTCCCCTCTCCCCCGAGCTTCCCCAACTAATCTCCCCCCCCCCTCAGGTCCCCAAGTAGTCTTCCAGGTCCCCGATGGCTCCGTCACTACATTCACACCTCAACTCGCCGCCCCTCCACTCTTCGATTTCGATGTAGTCTCGCATCATATAATTCCGAAGCAAGAGCTCTGTGATCGTCTCGTAACAGTCTGCACGAACAAGTACCGTATCCTGGGCTACCCTGTTTGTCTCGAGGACCGCAAGTATGAGCGCAACGAGTTCATCTTCAATTTCGCGATCGTGGTGGACGAGGATGTGGAATACAGCACGTACAAAAGTGTTGTGAGGAAGATCGCAAAGCTCTTCAAAGCTCTCGAGGAACAGAGTGGCTTCTTAAAGAATGAAGTCACCAGGAGTGGGGTTTACGCACTTATCGAGCAGGTCATGGAGGATCTGAATAACTATTCTGAGTGCATGATTCCCATCAGTATATCCCACCACCCCCATACTACTACAATGCGCTAATACACCACAGACGAATCCAACACCCTAAACCTCAAACTATTCCCCACCTACGCCCCACCCCCACCCGTCAAACCCTTCCACGTCCCTCTACTCACGGTCCAACTCGAGCTCATCATGGACGTCAACTGGGACCTAACAATGCAACGCATCGTCCCCTACATCGACGGTATCAACTCCGTCAAGCGCATTTCCGAACTCGCAGACGCAGACTACACACTCACCAAGAAATGCATGGAGCACCTACTCTACTACGACTGTCTAATCATGGCAGACCTATTTCAGTTTGGCGCTATCTACGCATGCACCGCCGAGATCAGCTCCTTGGTAGCCGACACGGCTGCACAAGAGGAGTGCGCAGCATATGTTTCTAGTTCTGGGCCTTCAGGACCTCGGGTCCCGTTTCCGCAGCTGCTACAGTTGTATACGGGCCTTACTCAGGGACTTACACTTAAGAAGTGGTGTATTGAGAATTCAGCGCGTTTGGCAGGGATCGATGTGAGGAGGTTTATATCATTTGGTGTGGTAAAGGGGTTTTTGTATCGGAGTCACAAATACCCAGTGCCGGTGGATGCGGGTGGGAAGAGGGGAGGTAGAGAGATGGCGAGGTGGCTGGATGGGGGGCATTGTATGGATGAGATATGTACTGATATGGCGATGAGTGAGAAGGAAGTGATTGGGTTGATGGATGGGATGGATGTGCTTATTGTTAATCGGTAGTGAGAGCGAGGAGGATTAAGTGTTGGAGGTATTGTGGGGGAGTTTGGAATATCCGAGACCCGAGTATTTTAAGGTGGGTAAACTTGCCGAATGCCATCGCGAATACGGGGCTGGGAGAGGCTTATTTGTGAAGGGTTAATGTGGAATGTTGTGAGAATGTATTTGCCCCTTCATTCTCGGCCAGGGCGGGGAGATTACGGGATCTCTCTCTTTTTCTTCTTCCCCCCCTCCCCTTTTTAATTCACTGTGGCAGGGATGTAATTATGAATATGGAGTTTGTGTAAAGTATGAGAGGGGCTGTATTTAGGAAATTAAAGGTTTTCGTTAGTTCACTAAAGAAACCCACCTTTTATTTGCTGTGTAATGAGTTGTATCATTGGCGCCCTTTTGTTTCTTTTCCGATGGTATGGTCTCATCATTAAAAGTTATGGGGAACTACTGATCCACTAGGAGTATGTATATAAAAATTAGACCTGTATCTCCACTAGGGCGGAGCTTGTAGTAGTGTTATTAACAGGGTTTTGGGATAGGGTTCTCAGTTTTCTTGATTTATCATGTCTTGAGGCTGGTCATGGTAGTAGATAGAATGTGGCAGGGTTTGTAATCTGTAGGTTTGAATATGTGTAGCTATTAAACGTATATATGCATAGTCTTACAAGCTACATATAGCTGCCATGAGGTTACTCCAGTAAATATAGGATAAATGCACCTCCCTTAGATTACTGCTGATGGCATGGGGTAGAAGAAAACGGTTGTCAATATAACGTGACTAACCTGCAGCTGCTTCAAAAATCGCGAGTGGGGTTAGTGTCATTACCTAGCTACCGCCATCTTTTACGCCCTTATAATACCGGGAGAAAGTGATTAAGGCTTAGAGAATTCGAAATGATGCGAAGAAATTTTTTTTAAAACGGCTGCCCTTTAATGATAATTTAAGGTGGTCTTTTGTAGAGCTCTAATAATTTATCATTCTATCCTAGAGATCATAACAAAGAACAGAAACAGGGATTTGCTGCATATTAATGATAGATGTTAGGTAGTAAGCTTTTCTGTAAGAAAAATGCATCATGTTTACCTAGGGTTCCAGCTTTTAAGTTACATGTAGTGTTGGTTGGGCTTGTGATTTCTTTAACGTCTACATATAGACCCAGGTACAAAGTTTCTTTATTTACTTTACACAAGTCTGAGTTAGGCATTATTTGTAGCTTATGACTTTTCGGGGGTAGGTGTTTGTGGGAAGGATACATGTGTATAGGTTAAGATGTCGACCTTATGAATCTTTAAGGGCCCCGACTGCTTTATCATTGGCTGTTTATCCTCCTCACAGATTTTCTCTTGATTTTTCTATACCCGACGAAGGGAATAGAAGATAAAAATCTACTGGTTCTATAATCTTTCCGAATCTAGGGTGGCCCTCAACTACATGTAAGCAAAATCGCTCTATCTAGCTATTACCTAAAGGACAGAAAATCCAAGAACCAGTCATCGTAAGACAGCTCAGCCACAGCCTTTACCTGGCTACAAAGTTCTGATAACTAGGTAAGCAAACAATGTATCACAAGATCACCGGATCCGTAGATTCCAGTAAGAATTCTCGCCGAGCCTTGATAAGGAAGTCGTCCAATGAGATATCAGTTTCCCGCTTATGACGCTTGTGATTTCATGCAGGTAACAGAAAATCACCAGGCATGAGCCGTACCTGCAGCAGACGTTTTTGATCGCCGGAGAAGCTTGTGATCTTCGTAGTATCGAGCATTTGAAAGAAGTTATACCTACCACATTCACTGGATTTATGCATGCATTCTAAGACAGTTTACCGGGATTTCTTGTACTCACCACCGGGTTGTTAGTGTCTTAATTGGTAATGGAGTCTCTATTGATTCGTTACCCTGAAATCACTAGCGAAGCCTGTAATGTGCACGCCAATTGACCTAGCTCATCTTATATTCTTATATAAGGGGAGGGTTTTGAAGGAATATAAATCAGGTGAGACCACGTTATAATTGATAATCCTTTTATTTTCATTCTACCTGGAGTGGCTAGAAATGGGGGAGAGGAGCTGGTAGCTGGTGTCAGAGTCTTCCTCTTTCACCATGAATTAGAGAAATTAGTAGATAATAAAAAGACTCATATTTAACTATGGATTTGAATAGACGGGTATCTTGCGTTTAAGGGGGTACCAGGAAGTAAATAAAAGAGTGAGAACTCTTTTAGACTCGTTGTACGTAAAATATCAATAACCGTTAGATCTATGGATTCCCAGCTACAAACAAATGTAGCTACAGGTACATATTTCTCGTCTCACGAAGCCCTCGAATACATTAGGTAATTTAATTAAAGTAATTATTTACACATGACATTTCTCGGCCCGAGCCGTTCCTCCCATATATCACTCCCAAGTACATGCGGTGGAGAGCCAATGATTATTGTTTCAGTAACGTTGACGAGGCTATTTTCCCTTCAGCCTACAGACTATAGATACTTTCAGATATCATTTCGCGAAAAGAACTCCCCACGGGGACCCCGCCGTAGTTCTAGATTTCGGGTGGTTTAAAGTACTTAGAGCTCGAAAGAGGCCAGTCTAATGAATTCTTTACCCACTAGGAACTTTAGAATCACTTGTGATTTTCGACAGTTCAAGCATGTCCCACAAACTCACACCGCACCACCGAACCCATAGTGCTTTCGAATCGTACCTGGTTAATCACGCGAGACCCCTCGCAACGCGGATCACCGCGCATAGCGGAGCTCGCCGCGAGTGAAGTCGGGAATATTATTTTTCTAATTTCGTATATCTGTGATTTCTTGCAGGGTATAAAAGCATACCCTAATCTTTTACGTACATGTAGTTATGTGATGTCGAGGTGAGATGTACTCTCTCTCTCTGGAACTTCCTTTCTTAGAATACTTAAAGTCTGATCTTCCTACCTTCCTTGAGCCTATTAGACTACCTATCCGAGCAAGTTAGTTACGCTGACAGGGGGGAGTGAATGGATATTGGTGGGTTCCCGCATGTGGCGGTACGGACCTGCAGTTTATTTCAACCACTAACTTCCTGCTTCAAGGTAGTGAGGCCTCGTGCTGGGCCTTGGAGAAAAATTGGATATGCGCGATAACTGCTAATAATCCTATCTACCAACAGATAAGTAGGGTGGCGGATGATGGGACCCGCCAAAGCAGGTACAATTCAGCGCTGGTGTCAACAATTTCAACACTTCAGGATTGCGAATCATCGTGTCCAATTGACCAATCGCCACTACGCCTAAAGAAATATTAAATTGAAACTTGCAGGACTTCGCACCGAGGCTTTCCATTCCCCCCATTTGGAATGGAAACCCCGCAGAGGGTTGGTGGTTAGGGATCAGCGTGCCAAGCACTTCAATCCTAACACGGAAGTTCAGAACATCGCGACAACGGTTTTGTGGCACACTTTGGGATATCACGACCGTGGTGTTGATTTCTCGTAGGGCATAGCTGCTTCTGCTATCTCTAGAGCGACGAACCGATCTCCGGAGGCAATATAGTAGGTACATACCCAGCTGATTTACTTTTTCATGTCAATAACCGTATAAACGGCCTCTGTCGTTTCTTATGATGCTGATTATTACTATCTGGCAGGCTGCATACATGTTCCCCGCATTCCTGCTCATGAAGCCAATTTTCATATATTCGTCCTGGAGAAGGTTATATGCGGTTGAGTTAAGGTCAAGTCCAAAATAGGATCTCTGCGAGCGCCACTATCTCATCGGGGGTCGGGGGGTCTAGCATTGGGAATGCGTACCTGAATAGTAGAGCAGGGGGGCTAGTAGGAAGCTCAGATAAGGCCAGGGGTTAATTCTCATCCAGCCATCATCCCTCTTCGAATATGCATCGCCCTCGGTGGTCTCCAATGCCCGGAATGTCGGTACCTGCACTAGATATGTCTTATCTCCTATTTTACTAGCAAAGACTGGATCACATGGGACAAGATGAATTAAAGATGGCTTTTGAGCTTTAATTTCGACATCTATACCACCTTCCAAAAAATTCTGGAGGTTGAAGTTCGGGCAGATGATGCTCGGGAAGAGGGGGGACAGACATTCTAAAGCAAAGTACGTGCCCATGCTGCAGTAACAGAGGGGGATATATAAATCCTCATCCCGCATGATAGACACTCCTCATCCCTTGCAGTAGCTCCAAACCCAAGGGAAAAGAATTCACAAAGACAATATCCACGATGAGGTTCACTCAATTGTCAACTTTCGCGTTACTCTCTACTGCAGTGTCTGTATCTGCACAGGCTACCTATGGCAAAGGAAAGGCCGGAATCAACAAGCAGGATGCAAAGGGAGACTTCATTCCTGGGAGATTCATTGTTGAATTTACCAAAGATGATGGGTTGGTGAGGACCGCCTCAGATGTAAGTTACTCCACTCCTTACCTCCTTCGTGAGACAAGATATTGTCTGAGATTTTGTAGCTGACAGTGTCTCTTATAGCCTGTTAGTACTTTCTACAAGGTTCTTGCTGAGAACCAGATCGAGGCAAAACCTGCAGTGAACATTACATCCTCGGTCTTTTCGGGGACATCCTTCGACACCGATGAGTCCACAAAGCCGGAAGAGATTCTGGCCTTGGACCAGGTGATGAACATCTGGCGTGTGAGGAGGGTACCAAGGCCTAGCCCGCAAATCCACGCAGTTGGCGCTGCGGCCGAGGGAGAGGTAGTATGGACTAGCCATGGTAAGTTCAGGATCTTGAATTAAGAACGAAGAAGCTTCTAACTGTATTACAGCAAACACTGGTGTCCTGAAACTTCACGAACAGGGATTTTTGGGCGCAGGTGCTATTGTGGCCGTTGTAAGTTATCCACTAGCTTCTAGGTTAACATAGCGATTACTTACAACTACCAGGTTGATACTGGTACCGATTACAATCACCCTTCACTCGGAGGTGGATTTGGCCCCGGCTATAAGGTTGAAGGTGGTACAGATATCGTCGGCGACAAATACGTGGGTGCTGCTTTCTTCCCTGACCCGGATCCATATGACTGCGTCGGGCACGGAACCCACGTCGCTGGTATCATTGCCGGAGTAGACAAAGATTTCATTGGTGTTGCTCCCAATGCTACACTCAGATCCTACAAAGTCTTTGGATGCGACTACACTTCTACTGGAGACGATGCACTGATCCTGGCTTTCGTTACTGCTTATGAGGAGGGTGCTGATGTTATTAATGCATCGATCGGTGGGCCTGGTGGGTGGCCAGAAGATGCATGGGCAGCCGCGTCCTCCCGTATTGCGGAACAGGGTGTCTTCATTGCTATCTCCGCTGGAAACAGTGGAGATGAGGGCATCTGGTATCCTTCATCTGGGGATATTGGAAACTCTGTTACTGCAGTTGCATCAATCACCAATGAACAATACATCACCCTTTCCACCAGTGTTCAAGGCGTCAACAGCATAAGGAACATTGGTTACCTCGATAAGACAGCTCAGGGTTTTGCTCTTACTGGCAAAGTCCCGGTTTACATTCTCTCACAAGACAAGAATATTGCCAACGATGGATGCCTTCCGCTTCCTGAATCAACCCCAGATCTCTCTGGCTATTTGGTTTTGGTTCGCCGTGGAACCTGCACATTTGCAACAAAGGAAAACAACGTTGTTAACTATGGCGCCAAATACGTCTGGTTTTACAATAGCCGTACCAGCCCAGTAATCTATCCCGATATCACTGCCTCCGTTTCTGAAGGCTATGCCATGATCACTGCCGAAGATGGAGAATGGATCATTGATCAATTTATCGCGGGCGGAAATGCAACCATCACCTTCCCTGAGACCCCAGAGAGGAGCGGTGTCAACAACACTGTGTCTGGTGGCAAGCTCTCTACATTCACTTCTTGGGGTCCTTCCTTCGAAGCTCAGATTAAGCCCGAGATTGCTGCCCCCGGTGGATACATCTATTCTACATACCCACTCAACCAAGGAGGATATGGAATCCTTTCTGGTACCTCCATGGCCTCTCCCTACATCGCAGGTGTTGCAGCACTCTATATGGCTGCCCATGGTGGCCGCTCTGGATTGGGTGGTAGTGGCGTCGCTGAGCTCAAGAGGAAGATCATTACCAGTGGGACACTCATCAACTGGAACGATGGCACCACAACAGACTGGTCCAAGCTCGCTCCAGTCGCTCAACAAGGTGCTGGTTACGTGAATGCTGAAAAGGTGCTCACCTATGCCACCAGCCTCACCCCTGGAAAGCTCGAACTTAACGACACTACATACCTGAAGAGCGACCACTACATCAATATCAAGAACTCTGGTGTGAAGGAGGTTGACTACTATATCACCCACGAACCAGCTGCAACAGTCAATTCCTTTGAACCCGGCTACATCACACCTCAGATCTATCCACCAACTTTCATCAACAACACCGCAAGTGTCAAGTTCACACGCACCAACATCAACGTTCGCCCGGGAACTACAAATTCCTTCAAAGTAACAATCACACCCCCAGACGTTTCCTCGACCCTTCTCCCTGTCTACTCCGGCAAGATCATCGTCAGCGGCTCCAACGGCGAGGTTTTGAGTATACCATACCTCGGCATCGCCGGGAAACTCTATGATGTCAAATCCTGGGACATTGACGGTGGCTGGCCCCTCATTCTCGAAGACGTTAGCGGAAATGAGATCACCGGCCCAGCAAATTTCACACTCGCAGGCGCCGACATCCCTGCTGTAGCAATGATCAACAACTTTGGCTCCGCAGAGATCCGTTGGGACATTGTCGAAGAGAACTGGGCACCGCACGAATGGCATTACCCTCCTGTCGCTGGTGAAAATAAGTATGTCGGTTCGGTTGTTACCTACACTGACGGTATCGAGTTCCCACTCCACTATCAGCCGAGGAATGGGCCGAATGAAGACGTTTGGTACAACTATTATAACTGGGCAGGTGAGCTAGCAGACGGAACAAAGGTTGAGCCTGGAAAGTACAGGTTCCTACTGCAGTCCCTCAAGGTCACTGGTCAGAAGGCGAGGAACTCGGACTGGCAAAGGAAGCTGTCAGGTGTTATTACGATTCTACCGTCAAATTCGACAACGGTTTAATCGATGTTGTGATATGATTCATTATGTATATTCTTAAATCTTTGTCGTTTTTTTCTTATCATGTGTAAATTATCTAGCACAGCCTGTAATATTTTCGAGGGGTGATATGGAGGGATGGAGGGCTACCTGTAAAAATCGAGAAGCGTCAGAGTTCTGACGTTATGTATTCTGCTACCAGTGGGTATTTAATGGGCCTATATCAATCAAGAATTTGTACCATTCACCGATTCTCTTAGAACTAAATATGCTATGATTGTTTTAAAGATTCTTTAAATACCATAATTATCTTGAAATAATGACTTGCTTAGCCCAGAGGTAAACATTTAGTTTTATCTTGGTAAAGTCACAGGAAAAGGCACGGCATAAACGAATAGATTGACGAGAAAATTTATTGAATTTAGTATTAAACTCCCGGGTATCTCGTTAACTTATCAGAACGCAAAAATCATTATGCCACTTTTTTGCACAATCTTAGAGCCGGGCCCGAAACGAGTGGGCTAATATCCACCACCACCTAAAAAATTATTAGTATAATAGTCTAGAGAGTATCACAGATTGATATTTTTACCATAGCCACCACCACCACCTTGGTTACCCCCCCAACCACCACCACCACCATCACCACCATGGCCTAAAAAACCATTAGTATAATAGTCTAAAGAGTATCACGGATTGATATTTTTACCATAGCCACCGCCGCCACCACCACCACGGTTGTAACCACCACCGCCACCACCACCACCACCGCCGCGACGGTCTTCAGCCACGACGACAGTAATCCTACGCCCATCAAATCTAAATTGATAATTGGCATTAATGAAAACTCATGCATTAATATATGTAGGCAAAAAACTCACTCGGCATCATTCATCGCATCGATAGCAGCAGAGGCATCGGCTTCATTGGTGTACTTAACGAAGCCAAATCCACGAGATCTACCGGTTTCACGGTCTTTAACAACAACCTAGAGCAGCAAGGAAAGCACTGTTAGTTTTCTTCTTTTTTCAATAAAACAGCAGATTATTTGTAAAAATAAAAATAAAAATTGGGAAGCGACATACCGCTTCATCGACTTGACCAAACTCTTCGAACTTGGCCCTGAGGCTGTCGTCGTTGGTGTTCCATGAGAGGGATCTATATGAAACGAAGTTTTTTTTTGTTTAGCGAGAAAAACCAGTCGTTGCTTTTGGATGAGAAAATGGGGTGGAGATGAAAACAGGAAATGAGGCTGGAGATGAGGCTAAAGAGATAAGGATAGAAAGATAGAATAGACAACTAACCTAATAAAAAGCTTCGACATTGCTGCGAATGCGGTTCACGAGAAAGCTTGATAGACCGAAAACTAGACGCGCAAATTTAATACACCGCTAGGAATTGAGGAAAGACAACGGAGAGAAAGTACGCACGTAGCGAAAGGAGCGGATGATAGTTGTGTGTGGGTCGTTTGCAAGTGGAAGTTTTCTTAGAAAGAAAGTGGGATGTAGGGAGGGAGAGAGGGAGAGGGAGAGGGAGGGAGAGAGAGAAGAGAAGAGAGAGAAAATATTTTTGAAGGAGGAATAGCGGGGTAAAATATGGGCGGCGAAATTGCGCGTCACCAACGATGGCTCGTTCTGTCATCACCTCATACAAACCCTGTAGCCTAGAGCATCAACGCCTGCAAGTCTAGAAGAAGGAATATATCTCCAAAGGATCCCCCCATGATGATCTACAGCAGCCTCTCACGGCTATGCGCATGAATATATGAGGCCAAGGGAGATGGCATGTGCATATATCTATATACCATATGTATGTATCCGCTGCCCGTTTATAAGCAGTCCCAGTGTGGAGTAGACTTGTGCCAAGGAAAGGGGAAAGAAGGTGACGGTGACGGTGGATTCTTCAAGGACTCATGTACATGTAGCCGACGTGGCTTGTGGGTTACAACTCGCTGCAATGCTCTACGTATATTGCCCCGCGCGGGACAATTCCTGGGATTGAAGTCCCACTGTCACAGTCCAAGCGAGGAGGCCGTCTGCACGTCTAGTAAACTCGCTCTCAGTGTCGAGTGAGATATTGTTTGATTACTCATGATATGTAGCCAAGCCCGCCGAAGGTGGCTACCGGGGCTGTATGGGGTGCCTTAAATTTCTCCCCTCTTTAAAGACGTCACCCGTTATCTCTCTTAATTATTCTTTTATTTTCTAGATATTAGTCACTGGGTCACCATCTAACATTAACTTGTTTAGAAAACGCTTCGGCTACCTTCTTATATCAACTATATAGATAGTATGACTAAGGGTTTATCTAATCAGACTAGCACTCATCGCACTTTGGAAGATTGGGGTCGTGGGATATTCCTGCAATATTCCAACTGTCTCTTAAAGGGCATTGGCCCGGTAAAAGGGTTAGCGTACCCTGTAGCCATTACTGGTAAATCGACTAGTGCATCACCATGAATCACTCGCTAACCCTTCTCACGTCATTGACGAAACAATGTCTATAGATGAAAGTGCCTTATAAAGATGTAGTTTAGAAAAGAGGACTGACTAAATTAAAGACGTCGAATTTATGAATAAATGCCCAAAAGAAGGTCTTGACTAAATATAATATTTATCATATCTGCAAGAAAAAAACGCCTTAGTGATACACGTGGTAGATGAGAGGAGGATGAAGAATAATTAAAATTTTGAGCAAGCTCCTCCTTCTCTAACTTCTAGCGGAAGTTCTCCTTCATGATCATGATATGGCATCTTACTACCCTTCCGCCTTATCACAGCCATCTCCACCCCAGCCAGTTCTATAATAGGCTAGGGCTTCAAAGGGAGCCTTGACCTCACAGGAGGCTTTGGTTTTGCCTTCGGGGTTTCCTTTTCCCTCATTAGCAACTCTTTCTCCGCTTTCCCCCGCGTTTTCTTTTCCCTTGTAGTTGCAGTCTTCGGCTTTGGCGTTGCTTTACCCTTCAATGAATCACTCTCATCTAATTTATCTACTTTGAGTTTTTTAGGCGGGGTGCTAAGAACGTCCTTTTTTCCTCCTGCAAAATTCCTTTTGGTTTTAGTAGATGTCTCTAACAATCTCTTGGCAATTTCAGCAATTTTTTCTGATGCTGACTTCCTTCTATCATCAACGTCATCTTCATCTTCATCTTGCTCTCCCCCACCTGGTGGACCTGCTGGTGATACTGGTGCTGGTGCTGGTGCTGATGGTCCTCTAGGCAGTCTTTTTGGTCTTTCTCGTAGGGCTGCTGGCGGTGGGCCTTTTAGTCCTCTAGGTATTCTTTTTAATGCTGGTACTGGTACTGGTACTGGTGCTGGACCTTCTGGTCTCAAGACTAACTCTTCACTATCACTCTCATCACCACCATCATCAACAGCACCACCATCATCAACAGCGCCACCACCACCACCACCACCACCACCATCACCACCACCACCATCACCACCATCACCACCATCATCATCACCACCAGCACCACCACCATCATCACGAGCACCACCACCACCGTCACCACCGTCACCACCAGGGGCAGGACCAGCAGGACCAGGGGCAGGACCGGCGGGACCAGGGGCAGGACCGGGTGGAGGAGCATCAAATCCCCCACTATCATCACTAGCGTCAGAATCAACGGCAGGACCAAAACCAGGCGGTGGTGGTGGTGGCGGTGGTGGCGGCGGGCCACCTCCAGCTGCAACTCTAGCTATCCGGGAAGCATTGGCAGCAGCTGCTGCGGCGGCGGCGGCAGCTCTTCTAGCGGCGGCAGCAGCTATCTGCGCTGCTCTGATTGCTGCATCCGCCTCTGGCGTATTTATGGTAAACTATTGAGATAGATTAGTTTAGCTAGCCGCCGTGAAAGATGGGCCAAGAATAGCATAGTCACCTTTAGTATACCCATAACTATGAGCTAGAAATAAGACTTATAAAGATTAGAAGGCTGAAAAAATAGCCTTGTCACAGGGAGAGCTCTAGTAATGACACCTTACGATAATGGTGGGGAAATCGATGATTTTATACTTGCAGGGAGTTAATCTAGTTTATCTACGGAGTAACAGCAACAGAATCTTACTCGGGATACAGATCTCGTGATTAGACACTACATACCTGATCGGAGGACCTCGCTGAAACTCGATACCAGACATGCAGCAAAGTGAGAAAAACTGGCTATGCATTCGCCTTGCTGGGCTGGCGAGTAGGGTGGCTATAGAACAAAGAACATTCATGTGGCTTTGACACAACAATAGAACGGACAATCGTAAAAAGAAAGGTGAAATAGAGAATATTTAAAAACAAACAAAGACATGGTTACCAGGTAGGGAGACAATCAACTTTTCCTTCTCACTCGTTATGCATTGTCTAATCATGTTCCTTCCTTCCCCATATCATTGCCTCCACTTCTTTCTAGCTGTCTAACAACGTAAACCGCTCGAATAGGTAGAAAACAATATTTTATATCTGGGTAGTAGGAATTAAAAGTACATGTAGCTCTGCAATTAACAAATTAAACTGCAGCAAAATAACTCCACGGTTTGGGTATATCTATTTTCACTTCTGCCCTAAAAACCTAATATACATACATTTACCCAGTACAGCATCTCACCCTTAGAGATCACGGGTAAATCATAATCTTATTTTTCCGATGTATAGCATACTTATACAAAGAGCTTCATCTTGAGCGAGCTGAGAGAACACTGGGCTTGAAGGTGTGCCGCGTCTAAATATTTCAGCCCAGATAATACCACTCGTTCAAGCAACACTGAACCAGACTGTGCCAGTCGCGATATCTCTATCTGGGATATAAAATCCCAGATTAGGAGATTATAGTGATATTTACAATAACCACTTGAACAGATTAGTCGAACTATACGCATTGTCTTTGATAGTAGGATAATAAGAAGGCTAGGCTCCCGAGGTGGTATAGACACTGATAGCCGAACTACACAGTAGAACAAAGGGGGTCCTTTTATGGGCCACTAAAAAAGTATGGTAGTTTTATATATTTATGAGGTGGTTATAGTAGATATACTGCCAGACCCAATACCCCCCCCCCGCGGCCCCCAGTTGTCGAGTTTGGGGAAACAAAGAGAAGATACAGGTATGAAGAGCCCTTAAACATGAAGAAGAATTAATGAGGGCTTAGGAAATCCAGTAGAAGCCTCTCTTTGTCATTTTCGAGGGCCCTGGGTTGGCGTCGATCATGGGAGGTCACTCGGGTCATAAGCTTGGTCACATCTTTTTATTTCTATTTCGTTATATGTATGTCGGTTGCGGCTCTTTCCACAGAGGTTACTTTGAATAGTGATAAAGTTGCAGAGGACCCAATGTGCATGTTATTGCACGGGTGCGAGAGGACCCTCTCTTCATTTCCACTCGCTATTTAATGAGATATACCGCTACTGGTAGCGACAACAGAGATAACTTAGGATTCTGAATAATTTCTTATATTTCTCTATACTTTGTAACTATAATGTCATGTACTCTAGATAAATAATCTGCTATTATGTGAACACTGATATGGCTCTACACTTGAGGGAATCAACATCCCAAGCGGCGTCACTATCGCATCATAATGCGTAAATATACCACTAGGCAGCAACGGATAATAGCTATGGAAATAGACCAGCTGAGACGTAATATATGTACATTGATGTTCCAGAAACTTATCGGAGTTTATATTTTTATAGTATAAAAACTCAATTTGTGAGGTTTAGATCCTATTGAGCAGCTTCACGAGTGATGGCTCATGATATACTCAAACCCCTTTAACTGATTGGCGAGTAAGAGCCGCTAATGATTTCAATAAGATGTGATATTCAGTTCACCAGACCAAATCAAAATTCTTAAACGGCCGCATCTCATTTACTCTATTAATAAGAAAAAACGACCTAGGTTCGAGTAGTAGGTAGATCAAAAAAAAGTAATCAAAGGAAAAAAGAATGATAAGAGCTTCTATTGATAATATCGACCGACCGATGCCCCCGATTTTGCCTGGACAAAGTAAACCAGGCACCACCTGCCTTCTTCAAATTCCAAACGCCCCACATAAAAAAAAAACGAATTGTACGCCTCCAAATAAAATTTTTCTTTCCAAAAAGACAGAATTAGGGTGGTGGGGGGTAAAAAAGGAGTGAAAGAAAGAAAGAAAGGGTATTGTGACAAAGGAAATTGATACATGTGGTTTTGTCAAATGACACAACCCCCCTCTCAGTAGCCGGGATGAAAAAAAAAAGGAAGAGAAAAAGAGAGATCTATGCGCTATACTCATCCGAATAGTCCTCCAAATCACTCTCCAAATCACCTTCACTCGGCTCCCTTGTCGAGCCCCCCCACTCCCGCTCATGCATCATCTTCTCATGCTTACTCCCGAACCACGTTGCAACTTTATCAATCTCGACCTCGCTCAGATCCGCCTTCTCGAATGCGCGGAAGAGTCTTCTATGAGAAGAGTATCGTTCTAGTCTCATCCGCACGTGCTGGCTCGTGTAGTCCCACCCAGGGTACAACGTCTCGAGTTCCACCTCGTTCGGCACGAACCCGTACCAAGAGATGATCTCGCAGCGTATCTCGGGGACTATCCATCGTGCTATGAAGTCGTCGAAATCGCGCGGATCTTTTGCGGTTGGGCTAGGGAAGAGGAGCTTGTAGAGGATGATGGTGGTGGGTTTCTTTTGCATGGCTGCGGGTAAATACGTGGGGGGCAGAGGGGTTGCTTTTGGTTATGGAGTGTTAAGAGGCTGGCCGGCCCGGGTACTAAGTGTTTATGTAGTTATGAACTGGAGGAACGTTCCCCGTCTGAGCCGGATAAAGCTCGTCAGTGGGAGGTTTTTAGAGGAGATTATTTAGTTGGAGGTAGTAGGTGGGGGGGCGAACAATATCACGACGCGAAGCCAGCCAGCGAGGGAGCAGAAGTCAAATATCAATGGAACGGAAACGAGGAAAGGGAGCGGGGCAGAAGAGGGGGGGGGGGGCTAATAGACCGGGAGTGCGGGGCGGGGGGGGGGAGATGCAGAGGAGAAGTTTTAAAGTAAAGGAGTGTGTGATAAACGAGAGTTCGAGGGGTTGAACGCGGACTCTAAGGCCAAAACAAAACAATAACAATTGGAAACAGAGGCCGCTGCGCCGAATACACGCCGTGCCAAGCCGGGGGAGAGTCACATGTCGGGATACCGGCCCACTGCGAGTCCTGGCAGTGGTGTTTCGGCAGTGCTTTGGATTAATTGGTACCTTATGGTGGGTAATTGAAGAGTTGCAGGCTTCAGTACTTGTAGAATTGCTAATTGACAGTCTCTAGGACTGCCCTGTAACTCCTCCTCCTCCCTGGGAGACCGCACGCGCCAAAGTATCGTGTGATCAACGGAGTGAGTGATGAGAAATCCCCTGGTCGGCAGGTAAGTTGCATATAGGCTTGGGGGGGTGGCCTGTGACCAACTATAACTTCATACTGCGGTGGTGGCACAGGGCCTCAAGATGACATCGCTGCTTCATGACATACATGTACCTATTCTCCGGGACGAATCCCGGGGCGATCTCCCTTTTTACTGCCTTTTACCGGTAAGCAGGGCGGATTCAGAATAGTTGTCCATATGGGGTCGGGTCGTAACCAATGACAGTTCCAATTACCAGCTGCAATGACAGTCCAGTCCTCGAGTTTGTAGTTTACTCAGCTGCTGCCGTATCTTTAATTTCTGCAATTGAAGCATGCATCCCACTGGCAGCCAGACCCGCGGCATATTAGCACCGGCGTAGGCCCGCTTCCCGCAGCGGCTAGTGAGTGAATTTCAATGCCAGAATGTGATAACGGTTGAGGTTGATTTTACGTTGCATCAATCCCAGCACCCCGGAAGTGAAAATAGTGGTTCATGGCCAAGACTATACCATTACTGTGCTGGGACCTGCATCTCCCCCAGCCATCTCGGCTACGCCAATCACCACTGTTGATCGACAGTAGGGAGAAGCTTAAGTGAACATAGTGGATTAGGCTGAAGAGAAGAGACGACAAGAGAGACTAGAATGGTAAGCGGAACACAGCTCTATCGAGATTTCATTCAATCGATAATTGCTAATTTTCAAAACCAGTCAACATTTAAAGGAGTCATAGACGGTAAATCTGACACTTGCTGTGGTTTCACTCCGATAACCAGTGCAAAAATAGCTAACTACTGCTCATCTAGAGTTTCCTGACATACGAAGTAGACTTCTTTCTATGTATATTACACGTAGTGACCTAACTCACGTATAATAGTTGATTATTTCAGGCCCAGCAAAGACCCCTACGCCAGGGCTCCACTAGCATGTTTCCTAACACATATCCATAGGTACACTCCTGATTGTACAACAGTCTTTATATTATCAGAGTAACACTAACAGCAGGAATAGTGACCACCTCCAAGGCTTAGAAGGCTTCTATGGAGGTCCCTTCATTCACTGTTCAGCAGCGACAAAGGAGCTGCTTCTCCGTTTGGAACGCAGAGTACATAGATGGAACATTGCAAAGGGTGTTTTGGAGGGCCGAAAGTGTCAATATGCCGAGAAGAAGAATAAATTGGTATGTTAGGATCTAAACTTGCGCTGAAGGGGAGATTTTGACTTTTGTGGGTAGAAAGTTATACCGATGGAGACGCCAACAGTAGTGGAGCTAGATACCGAGAGGAGTATACGCGTCACTCTTTTTGACGTAAGTGATCTGTGGGAACAAAAGGCTAAAAGGGGTTGCTAAAATTAAGGGCATAGGCGAATCACTGTCCGGGTGCTGTGATGTTTCTCATTGAAGGCGATGGCAAGACTATTCTCTACACGGGTGACATTCGAGGTAAACCGAATGTAAGAAAATAAGGAGACACCTACTAACTTTACATTAGCTGAGCCATGGTGGGTTGATTACCTAGTTAGACAACCAATATTGATTCCATACACCACAGGAATCAAACGTCTCGATAAGATCTATCTAGACACGACATTCCTAGCTCATGAGGAGAAGAACCGTATATTTTCGCCAAAGGTATACCAAATATACGCCCCTAAATCACCCTAAAAACTAACTAGATACCAGCGTGATGGAATCCGCGAGCTTATAGAAAAAGTTAACAAATACCCACCAGACACAATATTCCACCTGAATGCCTGGACATTCGGATATGAAGATGTCTGGGTTGCTCTCGCAGCTGCTTTTAATACTAAGGTATTTTTCACCCCTTTGAGTGTTATACATATAATTAATAAATCTCTGTTAGATACATCTAAGCAAATACCATTTCCGCATATTCACATTCATCCGTGCCCCTGAGGTCTACTCCCAAGGCCCCTTCCTCAGAGGCTACAAATTTGGCAACACAGACGTCGCAGGATGTCTGACTACCAACCCTGAAGTCCGCTTTCACTCTTGTGAGCGGAGGTCTGGATGTCCAGGGCTAGATGGAAAGAAGAATATAGTGTGGATTACACCTATAGTTACGAGGGAGGCAGAGTCTGATGTTCATGAAGCCGGTTCCGGTGATTGTATGACAGCTTTTTCAACTAAGATGCAGGGTACAGCTACTAATAACATGAAGTGGAGAATAAGGATGACATAGAACTGCATGAAGGCAATTTACAACTACTGCTCGACGGTCTAGGAGAGGACGTAGATCCCAGGGTAAAAGAGCTTCTGCAAGAGGCAAGAAATACACGAAAGCAAACACTACCACTGCTCCTCAATGAAGGAGAAGATACTGATGAACTAGCTCTTGATAACCTAGTATCTAAACTGTCCGAATCCGCCAAGGATAAAGGCGGTTCTAACCTTCCTCGAATCCACCCAACCCAGGATATCCAAATCACCGCGTCCACTGGCGAACTCCTCCCAAACAAGATTTATTTTCCTTACTCCCGACACTCCTCATATTCTGAGCTGCGGGGTTTAGTATCAGTGTTTAGACCACGCGACATATATCCCTGTGTGGTTGATGACCGATCATGGGATGAGACAAAAGCCATGAAGCACCTCTTCGGCGACCTCTGCGAAGGAAACACATTTACACACGATGAAGAGATGAAGAAGGTTCTCGAGGAGAAGCAGCGTATTCAAGAAAGGTTAGAGGAGGAGGAAGAAATGTACCAGCAGCAGAGCCAAGAGAGGCTCAATAGAGAAGAGGTAGAGTATAGCTCTATTAATGTTCAACTCTTCAAAGAGCAGCTAGAAGGGGGTAGGAATCTAGAGATTTCTGGAACGGTTAAACAGCCTACTTCACCGATAGGTAGCGATACTTTAGAGTCTTCACTGCGCACACCGAAGAGGCCAGCCGGGGATGGGGGCGATATCACACCAGAGGTCAGGAAGTCGACTCGGGGCATAAACTGTGTTCCGTCGCCATCATTACCACTACTCGCGACTCAGTCGAGCTTGATACTCCTTGAGGCTGCCCGACTTGCAGGGTCCTCTACTGCTAGTAGTAGCCCTCCGGGTTCCCAGGGTAGTGTAACAGAGGAATCACAAGGAAGAGCAGCTAAAAGGGTTAAAAGAAATGTGGATGACTCGGAGGTTTTCAACGATCAGCTAGAGACAGCACTTCAGACTAGGCAAAGTCATGGAGAAATTGTGTCTCGTCGGGGGAGTATGGATCAGGAAGGAGTTATGGAGGCTATGGAAGCGGCACTTGAGATGGATGGGAAGACATGGTGGGATGTGGAATTGAGTTGTACGAGTGGATGGAGGTATGAAGAGGAGACTGAGTTATAGATTTTTATGGGGTTAAGTTATTGAGCACTTGATCTAGGAGTGTTAGAGGATAATCTAGTATCAGAATTCTAATTTATTACTTATGGGCCCGAGATAGCTCATTGAATCACCTCTAGTAATCTTGTTATTAAACCCCTGTTCAGCTTAACATTCAACTTAAACTGCAACTTCTCATGAACATTAAATCAGTTGCATTCGTAAAAACCCACATTGATTAGCGAGCCCACTATCTCCCCAGCGTATTCTAGAGTAGCACCTTTTTATTTTTATTTTTACCTCCTCCTCCCAGCCCCACCAATGAAATTCGTAAACCTTCCCTTTGTCCTCCTCTTGCTCGTATTCGCACCCCCAACATCCGCAAACGGTCCATCATCTAAATCCATCTCATCCTCCTCACCCCAGCCACCTCTATCCTCCGCCCCTTCGGAAATAACCCTCTTCCCCTTCCCAGCACCCTTTTCATCACCCCTCAGCGCATCTCTCTTTTGAGCCAACACCCTCTCATACTCATCCCTCTGCTTCCTCCCCACGACCGCATCATACTGGATTCCCCTCACCTGGGATTCTATATCCTTCAGCACATCCTCACAAACCTCACACCAATTCTGCAGAGTACCAATCATGGCTGGTATCTCAGAGGGAGCAACATCGCGGCCAGTGGTCGAAGATACTTCGATCAGCTGGTGCTTTGTGTCTAGTTTTGCCGACAGAAGAGATGCGTAAATGGCAGAGATGACGAGATCTTCTAGTGCGCGGGTGCTAGGGAGATGTAGAGTTGCGAGTAGGGAAGGGTATGTGAGGTGTGTGGGACCCTGGGAGGAGAGTGTGATGAGGGATAGTTGGCGGAGCTTGTGGAGCTGTTTTTCATTTAGTGGGGGGAGGTCGGATTCGTTTGCTAGTTTATGTAGAGGTTAGTTATTTTTGAAGTGGAGAAGAGGAATGGGGAGAGGGGAGAGGGGAGAATAGTATAGTACCTTTGTAGTCGGTGTAACTACCGTATGCAAAGATCTTGAGAAGCTCTAGGTATTTTGAACCATCGGGGTTGCTGGCGAGGGCTTGGATGTTTGGCATTTCAAGGAGCTCGGAGAAGACGAAGCAGCCCGGAGCCTGGGTTGCTTGCACTACTAGGTCGGCTGCTGCCCTGCCGGTGGCAGATTTGGCGAGGGCGAGGTAGGGCTGTAATGCTATGAGATATTGCTGTTCTGCCATAGTTGGGTGTGGATTGGATGTAGATGTGGTTGGTGTGGGGGTGGGTTAGTGGGGGAGCTGGGGGGGGGTTGATTGAGCTTTAGGGTGGTGGGGTTGGGGTTGTATTGTGTTGTGAGGCTGCGTGGGTGGGATGGGCTGGCTTGGCTTGGTGGGGAGTGGGAGGGAGTGATGGCCTGTGTCTTGCAGGGGTGGTGATAACGGGATTGTGCTGGATTGTGCTGAGGGCAGGGTAGGTGGATAAGGGCATTGTTTGTCTGCAGGTGCTTTGTAATAACTTGCTCGCTGGCCCCTTTGGGAGAGTGACCCTGGTAGGTGTGTGTGACAGCTACTCGGAGTCCGGCCAGAGGGCTTCCTGTCTTGTGAGAGGATGCAGCGGTGTTTGAGCAGTGTGCACTAAGAGGGAAGAGCTCTTTACTCTGTTTCAGCTTCTGCTTGGTTCTACTGCAGCGGCTCGAGTGTATTCTTGTATGTATTGTATTAGATATTGTCTGTATTATCCTATTATATCTATTATATATCCGTTCGGCACAGTCGTTCCGTTCTATAACAAGTAGAACAGCACTCCCTTACTCCTTCTTTGTAAGATGAATTGCTGGCCATCTAAGCCCTCCACCTCTTCCAGACTATTCTCTATATTTCATGATTATCTACATGTAGGCACGGTATCTATATAATCATCTCCTTGGCAGCACAATCACAATATATTACTCTCATCTCCAATCATCTGATTTTTGTATCCCTACCATCTCGTCGGAAGTCGCCCCTTCCTTCTCTTTCCCTTCTCTCCCTCCCCTTCCACACCCCTACCTGCCCACCCGAAATCCCGGCGCCCTTCTTCGTACCTGTCGCTTTTTCTTTTCTTTTTCTCTTCTTTTTCTACTCTTTCGGGCAAGCTCCCTCTCCTCTTCATCTACCGAGTAGCATCGTCGTACGTCTCCCCCCTCGCTACCAACACTACTCGCTTCTGCGCGGTACCTTCGAAAAGGGCTAGGTGAGCTATCGCCCACGCAAGCAAGTAGTACTGTGCGTCCCGTCCCCGGCGCTTCGCTGAGCGACGCTGGTCAAAAAGACGTGTCTTTCCCTCTTTTATTCCTCTCTCTTCTCTCACACAAAGTATACTGCCCCGGTACAATAAAAAGATGGCACGAGAAAAGGATGATGCGGATCGACCGCTGATGGATATGGATCTGGAGAGGGGAGTATCGTCGGAGAATGTTGCAGAACGGAGAATGGTGCAGACGACGATCGCGGTAGATGGAATGACTTGTGGGGCGTGTACAAGCGCGATTGAAGGTGCGTATTTTTTATTTTTTTTGGTTATTACCTGCAGGAACCCGGGGGAGGTGGTTATTGACAGTAGTGCTTTTTTAGGTGGATTCAAGAACCTCGATGGTCTGGACTCCTTCACGGTCTCGCTCATCACTGAGCGTGCCGTTGCAATTCATGACGCCAATAAGATCTCTGCGGAGAAGGTTGCTGAAATGTTTGCTTCCCCGGAACTATGATTCGTTTCTCGCTTGCTGGCTTTGCTGATTGGTGAAAAAAATAGAATTGAGGACCGTGGCTTCGATGCTCGATTAATCTCGTCCGATCCCCACGGCAGCTCTCAACGTCGGCGAGCCCCGCCGCCACCTTCTTCGGGCTCGAGTAACCTGGTAACGACTACGGTAGCCGTGGAGGGGATGACCTGTGGTGCGTGCACTTCAGCTATCGAGGGTGGCTTCAAAGGTGTCGATGGTGTGAAGAGTTTCACGGTTAGCTTGATCACCGAGAGGGCTGTTGCTGTCCATGATCCGGAGTTAGTAAGTGCTGAGAAGGTTGCCGAGATGTAAGTTTTGTTCCTAGCCCTGTGGCAACTCAGTCTTAGTGGGGGATTGCTGACACTAGTGTTTAGAATTGAGGACCGTGGCTTTGACGCACGACTGATATCATCAGAGCCGGTTTCTGGAGGGAGGAATGGGGGAGATGCGCCGCACTTTGCTACAACTACGATTGCCGTGGAGGGAATGACATGCGGGGCTTGTACGAGTGCTGTCGAGGGTGGCTTCAAGGGTGTGGAGGGCATTGGGAGCTTCACCGTTAGCTTGGTGATGGAGAGAGCTGTGGCTGTTCATGACCCGAATGTTATCTCGGCGGAGAAGATTACAGAGATGTAAGTTTCCCACTTTACAGATCTCTAAAGCAACTGAGACTAATATGGCGGGGGTGATATACAGAATTGAAGACCGCGGGTTCGGGGCTACAATTATATCAACCAGCCTCAGTGATGAGTCGGAAAAAGATGCAAAGATCGACACAGTAATTCTCAAAATCTTTGGCCTCCACTCCTCCGAAGATGCTCTCCGTCTCCAAAACGCCCTCAGCGCCCACCAAGGCGTCTGCGACGTAACCGTTACCTTCTCCACCTCAAAGGCCAAGATCGACTACTTCACCACCCTAACCGGTGTGCGAAGTCTCGTCGAAATGGTCGAGTCACAAGATCTCAATGCTCTCATGGCAGACATGGAGGACAACAACGCGCAGCTTGAATCCCTCGCAAAAACCAAAGAAATCACAGAATGGCGCAGGGCGTTCCAATTCTCGGTCGGGTTTGCGGTGCCAGTGTTTCTAATCAGTATGATCTTCCCAATGTGGGGAAAAGAGATTGATAAGTATCTTGGGGGGTGCGAGCTGTCTGTTCCCGGGTTGTATTTGGGGGATTTGGTGTGTTTGGTGTTGACAGTACCTGTGCAATTTGGCATTGGCGCGAGGTTTTACCGGTCTGCGTTTAAGGGCTTGAGGCATGGAAGTGCGACTATGGATGTGCTTGTTGTGCTTGGAACTTCTGCTGCGTTCTTCTTTTCGATTCTGGCAATGGTTATGAGTATTGTATGCTCACCACACACCAAGCCCAGTACTGTATTCGATACTTCGACTATGTTGATCACGTTCATCACACTTGGCCGCTACCTTGAGAATCGTGCAAAGGGACAGACCTCAAAGGCGCTCAGCAGACTCATGTCACTTGCTCCGTCAATGGCGACTATCTATGTCAACCCTGAGAAAGCTGGTCTTCAAACAGACGCATCAAACGATAACACCAACACCGCAGAAGAACGCACGATCCCAACTGAACTTATCCAACTCGGCGACATTGTCATTGTCCGCCCCGGCGAGAAAATCCCAGCCGACGGAAGCGTCGTCACTGGTGAATCATATGTTGACGAATCCATGGTCACCGGTGAAGCTATGCCGATCCTCAAACGGAAGGGAGAAGTGCTTATTGGAGGGACCGTCAACGGTGCCGGACGTCTCGATTTTAGGGTCACGAGGGCTGGCAGGGATACGCAGTTGGCACAGATTGTGAAATTGGTTCAAGAGGCACAGACTTCCAGGGCTCCGATCCAGAGGATGGCGGATATTGTAGCAGGTTACTTCGTACCGAGTGTTATTTGCTTGGGTCTTGTCACTTTTGTTGGGTGGATGGTGCTGTCACACGTTCTCAACAATCCTCCGGCGATTTTCAGACAGGAGGCCAGTGGGGGCACGTTTATGGTCTGTTTGAAACTGTGTATTTCGGTCATTGTCTTTGCGTGCCCTTGTGCGCTTGGTCTCTCTACTCCGACTGCAGTCATGGTTGGCACAGGTGTTGGTGCGGAACAGGGAATCCTTGTCAAGGGTGGTGCTGCTCTGGAGACTTCAACTAGGATTACGCAGGTTGTGCTTGATAAGACGGGGACTCTTACAGTTGGCCATATGACCGCTACACTCAATAAGCAGTATGGAACTTGGGAGGGTTCAGACCGGAAGGCTCAGTTGTGGTGGCTTCTCGTTGGTATCACTGAAGCTGGCTCTGAACATCCAGTTGGTCGCGCAATCACCTCTGCTGCACGGGAAGCCCTAGGTCTTGGTCCTGAAGGTCTGCTTGATGGCTCTATCGGCGATTTTAAAGCTGTTGTTGGACGTGGTGTGGAAGCTCATGTTAAGCCGGCTACTGAGATGATGAACTATAAGGTGCTGATTGGAAACACAAAGTACTTGAACGAGAACGGGGTTACTGTACCTGAGGAGGCAGAGCGGGAAGCGAAAGGCCTAGGTTCGAGTCAGGATCAGGATGAGAAAGTGAAGGGTCGGACTTATGTTTTTGTTGCCATCGACGGAGAGTATAGTGGATTGATTGCACTGAGCGACGAGGTGAAAGCGGATGCTAGGTATGCTGTGGATGCGCTGAGGAGACTGGGTATTAAGGTTGCTATGGTATGTGGTTCTCTCTTATGCGCGGGTTTGAGGTGGTTTGAGTGAATTAGGATTAGTGAGCTGATTTACAACACATAGGTTACGGGCGATCAAATGGTCACAGCTCTGCAGGTAGCCAAAGAGGTTGGTATCGACGCTGATATGGTTTGGGCCGGCGTCTCTCCCGATGAGAAGCAAGAAATCGTAAAGGAAATGAAAGACAAGGGTGAAGTCGTCGCTATGGTAAGCCCTTCATAACATATCACTCGCACCAAACACCCACTAACCCTTTTTAGGTCGGTGATGGAATCAACGACTCTCCCGCACTCGCAACTGCCGACGTCGGCATCGCTATGGCCTCTGGAACAGATGTTGCTATGGAAGCTGCTGATATAGTCCTCATGCGCCCTCAATCACTCCTTGACATCCCAGCTGCGCTCCACCTTGCAAGAACAATCTTTACCCGGATCAAGCTCAACCTTGTGTGGGCAAGCTGCTACAACATTATCGGTCTACCCTTCGCAATGGGTTTCTTCCTCCCTGTCGGATTACACCTACACCCTATGGCGGCTGGTGCGGCAATGGCAGCAAGCAGTGTCTCGGTTGTGTGTTCGAGTTTGTTGTTGAGATTTTGGAAGAGGCCGAGGTGGATGACGGTTGCGGGGATGGAAGAGGAAGGGAGGAGACTTCGGGATAGAGATGCGGGATGGGGAAGGTGGGCGTTCTGGAGGAGTAGGGGTAGGGGTGAGGGTTATGTCCCATTGGCGGATCTGGGAGAGGTTTAGAGGTTCTTTTTATTATATTCTTTTGTTTGCTTTTTCTTCTGGTTAGATACCTTGTGCGGTTTTCTCTCTCTCCTTATTAGTGAGGGGGTGTGGGGGAGAGGGTGTATATGAATATGTACTTATGTATTAATTCTAGGGAGGTAGACCTCTAATTGATTAGATACTATTGCTGAGACTAAGTGTGCTTGAATATTCTGGGTGTGCACGTCTGTTTTTACGGCTAGCCTTAACTTCTAGGATACTTGCCCTAACCTCCAATCGCCGCTCGATCCACGGGAACTATCATAGCGGGGTGGTGTGCAGATATTCAGGCCTCCAACATTAATATTTTCAAGACTTGGCAAGAAGTATGAATGTAGGTAGGAATAAGCAAAACAGCTGATATTTAAAAACCAAGTGTTCGTTCCCTCCTATGGGAAGGGTATCAGAAACCATGACTTCAACCGAAGAACCTGTTCTTAGAGAAATCGACTATAATGAGTTTGCAACAAAGTTTACAGCCGATGTTTCCAAGAAGAACTTTACCCCACTGACATCTTACAATTGGATTGACTCTACAAAACCTACCATTTACGTTCCGGGTGAGTATTCATCCTCTTCCCCCCCCTCTCTCCCTTCCTACTAACAAAACCCAGGCTCACCACCCACATGGACGCCCAAAGCCCCAGGAACAAAAGTCCCAGCCGACACGGGGCTGGTAATGATTGACCAAAACGCATACCGCAACCCCCAACACCCACTCGAGCCGCTCTTCCGCGCACTCTTCACACAGCACCCGTCCTTCACCGCGACCTCCGCCGACCTCATCACAGACCGCAATAACCTACGGAAGCTGCTACGCTTCGTATGTGGAGAGACGCAGAAGGCGTTCAAGATCGGTGTGCAGAGGGTTGGTGGGACGACGATGTTTACGAGGATGGAGAGACAGAGCTCGGAGGTGTTGGTGGGGTTTAGGGGGTTTGGGTTTGGGTTTGAGAGGGCGTATACGACGTGGCCGGTGGGGTTGGAGGGGAGTGTGGGGCATAATAGGGTTGTTGGGTATGAGATTGGGGGTGTGAGGTGTGTGGTTAGGTTTGAGATGGATGCGTGGATGTCGGTGGAGGGGGATGTGGGGAGTGGGGTGGTGGATGATGGTGGGGAGCAACAGCAGATTGTGGAGAGTGGGGTTGGGGTTGTGAGGAAGGGGAGACTGGTTTCTCAAGAAGGGGTGGTGGAGATTAAGACGAGGGCGCAGAGTAAGGCGTTGGATATGAAGGATGTGTTGCCACAGTTGTGGTTTTCGGGGACGCCCTGGTTGACGGTGGCGTATCATAGGGGAGGCAGGTTTGATAATGTTAATACTATGAAGATGGATGACGGGAAGTTGGAGGAGTGGGAGAAGGGAAATGCGGAGGGGTTAGGGAAGATGGTGGAGTTGATTAAGATTATCATGGAGGAGGCCGGGAGGGCTGAGGGAGGGTGCTGTATGGTGTATGGAGAGGGTGGGAAGCTGACGATTAAGGGGACAGCTGTGAAGAATTGTTTGCCGGAAGATTTGATGGGGAGGTTTGTCAGTACGTAGTTTCTCATATAGGTACTACAGCTATTTTTATATCTCTGAGAATGAGAAATTCATATTGTTCAAAGTTTCCAAGAATGTATTTCGTGGTCTCACAAAGTAGCACTGGTAAGTAATGTTAGTGCTGTTGAACTTTTAATATAATATTGAGGATACTGTGAAGGACAATAGTGCTTGAAATGGAGGGATTTGCCTATAGTTAATGGATAAGTAGATCCTGTGGCTTGGGCAGGATACGCACATATGCTTCGTAATGGGGTTCCCTGAGCTATTCCTGCTGTGATTGAATTGGTGTAACTATAGGAGCCTTATCGATCATTAAGGGCTACGGTTTAATTTAAGCTTACAATAGTACTGTGGCGCAGCTAACTAGGTGAGCCTCAAGACCCTACATATATAGCTCCATAGACGGTCACTCTTAATCAACATCATCCTCTATTAGATTTGCCGATCAATCAGAACAGCAGATACAGCCCCACAGTACCTAGATAATAGCTACCTATGAGCTCCTTTATCCCTTATCCCTAGCCTACGGCCCCCAAACCATTTTCTTGGCAATATTTTTATGTACATGTAGTTTCGCTTTGAGGCTATAACGCTGGTAGCTGAAGGAGCATGACACACTTATTAACCTAACTGATATTTGTGTACTAGGGGGCAGGGGAAAGTCTGGCGATCGGGCGGTGTAGCTGTGGCGAATACTTCGATATACCCGCCTACAAATAAAGTCTGTCGATGTTTTATGTTGCAACACAACTATATTCATATAAAAGTACAAAAAGTATCGACAGACCTTATTTTTAGGCGAGTAGACACGAGTTATTTACATGAATTAATATCCTCTCCTTAGGATAAAGTCTATCTAATACCCTTAAGGCCCCTTCCTCGACATATTGACGTTCTAGTTTCTCGTGTAGAAGAGGGGCCTGGGAGGTAGTCGAGGTGATATCTCTGGGCTAACCACTGCACCGCCCGATCGCTAGACCTCCTAGTACGTCTCACCGGTAATTGCATACCAACCCTCTTGATAGTCTGATGGTTTCATTTCCCACAGCATTTCCTTTGATAGGAGCACATTCTTGTGTTACAATAGATTTCTGATCGGTTATTGATACACACTACCTAAATATAAAGCAAGCGTAAGTGTAACTGCTGGGTCAGCCTAGGCAGCAATAGACACCGTTGTGTAGAGTAATCGGCTAACTTGCTTAAGATCGCTGCTGTATTTGATTGTCGGTGAATTACGCCGTCCAAACAATGTAATTACAAACAAATTATTGGCGGTTGCAGCTGGCGTACAGCTGAGAAAATCGTAGTCATCAACTTTGCTTTTTGAGCCAAGGCCCCTCTTCAAAAGGTTATATAGATCTGTGCTGGTGCTTTTGCGAGGGTAGCAATCTATCGATCTCTAGCTTTGCAAATTCACATCAAAATGGGTCCTTGGGAAACTGCTCGAGATAACTACCTCGCGGGACTTGGCGATAAGGAAAAAGCCATGTTCACAAGCGCAAACATGGAAAATGTCCTCGCAGAGGTAACACGGGCAGAGAAAGCCCATGGTAAAAACAGCAACACCAGAGCTTTCATCAACAAGATCCAACCACTCATCTCAGCTATCGACCAGTATGGAAAGGCGTTAGATATCATCTCAAATACGAGTTCGGGGATTCTTTGCCCCTTGTGGGGTGCACTGAGGATTCTTTTGAATGTATGTACATACCTGATAACCCGCCTAATTATACTTCATGGCTTAGAAGCTAATCCGTCTGTTAATAGATCTCCCAGGAGTTTCAGAAATACTTTGATAAGCTCTTGGAAATGCTCCAGCGAATAGGCGATATATTGCCACGGTATAGCACTTTTGCGTTGCTATTCAAAAAACATACTTCGTTACAGAATGCTCTGGCTTCAGTCTATTTGGACATTATTACCTTTTGTATGGACGCGAAAAAAGTTTTTACATCCTCACGTTCGGCAAGCAATCATGGTATGTAAAAGTGACATAGTGGAGCTTTGAACCGTGCTGATATTAACTTTTATTCACAGTACCGTCAAGTGGCTTGCGTCTTTTGTCGAAACTGCTATGGAAGCCTTTCGACGAACAATTTGGCGACGTCCTTGAAAGATTCCGGAGGCACCGAAAGCTTGTAGAAGACGAAGCTAGGCTTGCGGAAATGGTCGAGTCGACTCAAGAGCGAGTGTATGCGGGTGAAGAAAGGGCAAAGATGAGTAGGGAAAGAGATTTGGCTGATGAAGGGCGTGTAATTGTCAAGGAAATCAAAGCAGCGGTGGATCAGCAGGTGATTCGTAAGTTATCTCTCGGACTTGAGAAAATATCTCAGCGGCTAAATTTAATCTAGGTGAAATGATGGTGAATATCAAAAACTGGATAGCCCCGGAGTTCTGTAATGAGGAGTATGAAAGACTACAAGATATCCGATTAGAGGGCAGCTGCGAGTGGATCCTGCAGAAGAAAGAGCTCGAGGAGTGGAAAGACCAGAGTAACACCCAGATCCTTTGGATTTATGGGATTCCAGGCTGTGGAAAGACGTTTATCTTCACTAAGCTGTTCGAAGATCTGATAAAAAATTCAGCATCAGCTACACTGTTTCTCTGCATGAATGGCGATGAGCGACGGAACAGTACTAGTTCAATAATCCGTTCTTGGACTTTCCAGCTGTTGGAACAATTTCCCGATAAAATTCCAATTGCCAACCGGCACCGGGGCAGCAAAGACCATACTGCGACCCAGAAGGAGGCCATGAACTTGCTTCTTGAGCTACTTGAAAGCTTACCAACTTGTTATCTGACGATGGACGGTCTTGATGAATGCAATGATCGAAAGGATTTTATCCAGTTCCTTAAGCGTATACCTCGCAAACACAAGGTTCTAGTCGTCAGCCGCGAACAAAACGATATCAAAAACCTATTGTCTATCTATTATCATTGCATGGTACAGATAAAAATAGCTTCAATAGATACGAACAGCGATATCGACTCTTATATCTCAGAGCGACTAGAAACTGATTTTTCCATAGAAGAGGAGGACTTAAAAATAATTATTCGAGAGAGGCTTTTGGATTGCCAAGGGATGTTTTTGTGGGTTCGACTCATGTTCGATCACTTGTTGATGCAGACAACGATCGAGGAGTTGACAGATGCACTCGGTCAGTTGCCAACCGGCCTCGACGAAACCTTTGACACTGTGCTGAAAAGAGTTAATGACCTGCCTAAGAACCAACGTTTACTTGCAAATAAGATTTTTATGTGGGTTGTTACTGCAAACCGCCCACTCACAATCGCGGAGCTTCGAACTGCCTTGGCTATACAGCCCGGAGATCAAAAGCTGGACACAAAAAAACTAATGATCAACGCACGAGGCGCCATTTTAACTCTTTGTGGACCCCTTGTCGAAATAGCGGAGCCGGCAAACACTATCAACACTATCCACTTCACAGTAAACCAGTATTTAATGCGCTACCTAGAGGAATCTCGAATACTTCGCGAAATCACAGCAAACTATACCCTAAATGACTTCGAGTCAACGCATAGTCTAGTAGCCGCTATTTGCGTGACATACTTGAGTTTTTCAACCACGGGAGAAATTATACCACCTTCGAATTGCTATGAAGCTACAGCTTTGTTCGTCAATCAATCTCCTGATATGGTATTCCTATCCTATGCCTCCCTAAACTGGTTTCTGCATGTCAAGCAAACGTCCTATACCGATATCTCACTTCGCCAGCTTGTTCAAGTTTTTTTAAATCCACGAAGACTAAACCTTGAAACATGGTGGCCTATATACTGGTTTGCTGGAGACGACTCTTCTGAGTCAAAGAGATGCCCTTCCAAATTCTCGGTGATGCATGTCGCAGCATATTTTGGCCTTGAAGAGGTTATTCAGAACTTAGGTAATGAGAATACAGCATCAGCACTTGATTCCTATAACCGAACGCCATTATGGTGGGCAGTCTCTATGAAACATCTACCTGCCACCACGGCTCTGCTAAAACTCGGCTGTGACCCAAAGGCGCCAGATAACGACCTAATCACACCGCTTCATCGCTCTGTAGTAGCAGCTGAATATTATGATATCCTCTGTGTACTCCTCAAGCCCGGAAGCTACACGGAACCTATTGTTGATGCGGAAGGATGGACTCCACTCCACTGGGCAGTCTCTCGTGGAAACGATATGGCAATAAGGTATTATGCAAGATATACATACTCGCGTATGTTTATTCTAGGGAGGTTAGATTCAACAACCAAAGATGGACGTACCCCTTTGCATTTAGCAGCTCTCAACGACCACGCTGATATTATCAAACTACTTCTTGATTCATTTCCTCGGGATTGGGATGGTTTACACCACAGGTGGGTCAACTAATCAGCAAACGTCTAATTTAGTGCATGTAGCTAATTTATATTTCGAATTCTTTAGGCGGCAGGATTGCATAGATGCCAAAGACCATAATGGATTGACGGCGTTACACGTAGCATGCAAAAAAGGCCATACGCGTAGTGTTCAAATTTTAAACTACTATGGTGCGAACGCACACATTTGTGATACTGCAGGGAAAACTGCAGGGCAATATGCAAGGCTCATGGGATATGAAGATATAGAGATATATTTATCAAGGAAAGGGAGACTTTCGGAAAATGAAATAGCCCCGCGGGCAGAAGTCCTGTTCAGGACGGGCCGCGCTCTGGCTAAGAACGGTCTGCTCGAAACACAAGAGGGGGGAGGCGATATTATCACAGTCAATTCTCGTGATTCCCTAGACTCATCAGCACTTGAAGCTTGTATCAATGGTCATTATCGGATTATTTCACTATTAAGGAAAAAAGGCAGATTATTCCTTGGAAGACAAGATCACCAAGGTCGTAATGGCCTACACCATGCTGCAGCAGGAGGATACGAGGCCAGCGTAAAGGAGCTTATGGGGTTTGGAATGCATAGACGTAGGATCGACGAGCGTGACATCAACGGCTGGACTGCACTCCATTATGCAACAGTGGGCGGCTTCCTAGGTGTAGTGAAATGTTTAGTGGAGAATGGTGCTGATAAGAGCCCGGTGAATAACAAGGGGAAAACTCCATTTGATATTGCTACAGAGGAAGGTTATCGGGGGATCGTGGAGTATCTGGCGAGGATACTAAAATTCTCTTTCGACAAACTTGAAGCGGCTTTCCAGTGGGATCAACTTCACTACTATGCATGGAGTGGCAATCTAGCCGGCATCGAGCGCGCAATCGGAGATGCACGCGAACTTTCACCAAGAGATCGGTTTGGCCAGATACCCCTTGCACGAGCAGCAGAAATGGGACATCTTGATATCGTCAAAATTCTAAAAGATACAGCTCCACTTTCGGTAGAGGATACCTGGGACTCCATTGAACTTGCTGCAAACAATGGCCATGCAGATAACTTGGCTTTTCTATTACAGTGCCTTCCTTTAGATGGTCTCAATAGCGACAGAAAACGTTCTTTATCTCGGCGTTTTCTTTTCTGGGCGACGAGGGAGGGAAACGTGCCAATTACAAAAAGCCTACACGAATTAGGGACGAGCTTAGAGCTTCAAGATGATTCGGAAAAAATGAACACAGTGCTCCATATTGCTGTTGAGATGGGGCACACTAGCTTGGTTGAATTTCTCGCAGAAAATATCCCAGACATCGATGTATACAATGCTTATGGACTGACTGGACTCCATGAAGCGGTCAAGTCTTGCCAGGCAAAAGCTATCACGATTCTACTTCATCACGGAGCAGATATAAACGCCAAAGTTATCGAGCAATACTACCCGTATTCCTGGGCAACGGGTTCTATCACCGGAGATACCCCTCTTCATGTAGCGGTTCAAGCAGAAAGCGCCGAAATAGTAGAAATCCTACTCCAGCATGGAGCCGATGCAACCATCCTTAATGCCAATGGGGACACAGCTCTTAAAAGGGCCAGGCTATGTCTGTCGAAGCTCGAATTTTCCAGGGCATCTCCAGATTATATAGCCAGTCGACAAGCAATCGTGGAAGTATTTCAACGCTACCAGCCACAAATCACTGAGAGTATTCCAGAAAAATATCGAGAACCACTTTCTGCAGCCGCAGCCGCAGGGGATACCCAAGCTGTGGAGGCTCTCCTCGATCTAAGATTTAGTAACCCAGATATCGGTCAGATGAACTATGATGGCAGCGTTGGGCCCGTAAAGGATACGCCTCTCTATTACGCAGTTGAAGGTGGACATACAGATGTTGTTAAATTGATTTTATCCTTCTCGGAAAGGTCCTACAGTGTCATTGACGACTCGAATTTGGATTTTCTAGCCGATACTGCAAGAAAAAACGGCCACGACGAAGTTCTACAAATCCTTTTAGAAAAACAAAGATCTCAAGAGGAGCGGAGATCTCAAGAAACGCAAGAAAAGCAGATATCTCGAGAAAATCTTTAAAGGTGGTTAGCGACATATCTCCCACAAAGGGTATGTATATCATTATCTATAAAGTATAATGAGCAAAAGACAATAAGCTAATTAAACCTTCGTTGCATCTAGGCTTGACTCGCACGACTATGACTGATACCTAAAGTTCAAAGGGCTGCAACTTGATGAGTTCTGAACCTAAGAAAGGGATAAATAGGCGAGAGCGAAGCCTCCTTTATAGAACAGATGTCGACTTCCTCCCTGGTCCGTCTTGATGAATATTCAGATCCCTATAAAGAAATAAGAAAAGCCATGTTATGACTTGCTGCAAAGTGTGGCAACCGCTTATTCCAACAATACCTTGTGATCTCTGATTTTATTATATAGTTATATATTTTTATACTGTCTTGTAATAGTACATAGTATTTACTGAGGAACAGCTTACAGTTAGATCATGTGACTTCTAAAATCTGACTGAAATTTTAAAGTACCATATAAAACTAACGCACCATTTTATAATATGCTTTGCCGGGTATAACACCTCACCACCAATTCCTAACACTCTATAAGTATTTATTCTATGATTCCAACCTACCGCATAGGGGCCAAGAGGAGCTGGTGGATGGTTTAGTAGCCACCAACAGGATACTTTTCGGGTCAGTCAGTGTAGTATAGTGGCTTATTATTTTATATCGACTAGATTGCAAAGACCCCTAACTGTATGTACCAGCTATACCATTTTGATTATTTACGCACTACTTGACAAAGAATGTATGCACCCAGCTTATATGCGTTAATTTCTTGCAAGAACCAGGTAATTCTTTTTATATAACTCCATTTTTTAAAAAAAAACCACTCCAGAATTCAAAAATATATGCCTACCACATCTACTCGAAAAACCCGCTATCTCCAGTCTCAGACATGTTAAGTCTAGACCAGAGATAGGAAGGCTAGTTTGAAGGGTTAAGTCGAGCCTCAAGAACGAATAATATTAAGGCCTTGACTTGAACGCACTATGCGCTAAACCCGCTATTCACCAATCTTATCCCACCACTAAGCCCCCACCGAGCCTCTCTGGCCCGAATATAACATATCTGACCGTCGAAACTCGAGAAATTCGCTATGCGGGCGTCGTAGCCATCTACTATTAAAGGTGTCCTCTAGACTCTTTTAGGCCCTCCCTAAACCTACTGCAGTGAAGATAGTTCCTATATGCTTAATTGGAAGTGGCGGCAGCGCTCACATAGCGGATTTCTCAAGTTTCGACTGTAGTTGATTTTTTGAGGGTAGCTGATACCTCCGCGGAGGGTGTGCTAGTACTAGCTAGAAGATCAAGTGTGTCGTATAGTACCTTGGCGTAGACAGCTAAAACGTCTTCCCTCGAATTTCACGGTTGAAAAGATGGTATCCAGTCTTTTATATTAAAAGAAAAGCGAGATATATTAAAGTAGTTAATTGCTGTAGGTTCGGCTGTGTAGCGGGGTAGGCTATGTTTTGGAGTAATATAGATATCGGCTCCATAATTTGGCAGTGGGTAGGGGGACGCTTTTTCTTTGGCTTTTTTCTTTTGTTTGATGGGGATGGGTGTTTTCAGGCCATAGTTTATAACTGCATGCCACATTTTTTACCCAGAAATCAATAATAGTTTGACTTAAAAATTTTTTAGCAGTGGGTAGCACCGGAAGCTATGTACGCACCTCAGGCAAATGGTTTCCCTCAAGAACCCCTATTTACTGGATCAGTACCCCGCTGGCTTGGTTTACACCCCTAGCCCCTAGCCCTTTGCAGTTATATCTCAATCCGAGACTCTATCAGGTCGATCTTGCTATGTAGTCTAATTGAGAACTGGGCTGGTATCGTTATGGCCTCTCTGGAGTCCCATCGTCACCGTAGCTCCTGAGAGACTCTACGCCACGAGTAGAATTATCATATCACCTGGGGGTCGTTATTTAAGGGTTCTTTTTAGTGCCTATCGATTGTTGGTGATAGAGCTTCTTGCCCTGAGTAAACCCTGTAGGCTAAGGTATGTAAGGTATGACTTGCCTATTTCAGCTCAATATGAACATGACTTGGGTGCTTCAGCTCAACATGTCCTGAAACTCGCATAATGTGATATCACCACTGCATCCTGGGATCGTATCGCTGTAGATCGTGACGTCTAATTCATATAACCTAGGAAATAACATCTACTATAGTGACTTGACAGATTGGCTATATCCACAAAGCTCTAATACAGTGATACTAGAATACTTAAATGGATTTTGAAGCCTTTTGTGCTGTCGAAAAGCTCTAAGCCAGAGACTATCTATTAGCTGATATCCCACTACTTAGTCTACTGGGTTGGGTTTTGTTCTAAGAAAGCTACTTTTATTGGTAGATGTAGATTCTAGCCCTGCACATACCGCTATCTTCTTTATGCAGAGAGATAATACAGCAGGCAGCTAGTTGTTCGAGTTCCAAATACGATACTCTCTACCCCTGAGACATGTAAATCCATGCATACCCAAGCTCTTGTCTATCTTAGGTTCTTACCCCAACCAAGTAGCGAACAGGGTGATTGCTATTGCTCCTACCCTCGCCACCGTAACTATATAAGAGGTAGATACCTCCATCCTTTTCATACTCACTACCTACGATACCACTATCATATTCACATTCTCATTTATCTCCTCATTCACCGCCCTCATATCCTCCTTCACTACTATATCTAAGATTACTAGCCAACAAACATCTATAATGGGTCCCTGCGCAGCCTGTAATGAGGATATAGGTGCTCCCTCTGGCAGTAGCTGCCCACTCTGCGGCGGTCCAGTAGTTAGTACACCTTCAGCCTATTAAGAAAGTATTGCTATTGACAATTATATCACATTTAGCTTTAATACCCTCTTACATTCTGCACACGGAAGGAATATGGACTTTAAAGCTAGGGGGATTGGGAATTAGGGGCCTTTCATTTTTGGTTTTTCCGGGAAGAGTCCTGATGGGAGCCTTGAAGTTTGTTTTCTTAGCCAATAAACATCTAAACAAAGTGCTACATGTGCATGTGAGGCTGAGATGTGGTATTTACTATAAGATATGTGATAGTGATGGTGCTAAAGTTACTTATGTCTATTTTCTGCGACATGTCACGATAGTTTTAATCTATATAAGCTATCCACTTTTTACAAGGATTCAATTTAAGAATTGAGAAATCGCCGTGCTACAATGGGATCTCGGAGTGTTGCAACCATCCTAGCTAGGCGGTGAGTAGCGCGCTTAGTACATGTCACCCTTAAGATCTGAAGTTATATCTGCATATATGTACCTATGAAAAAGAATAGGATATGCTGTAGCATATATTGTTCGATATATAGTTTCTAGTAGAATTATTGTAGAAATGTGGCGTGCAAGACCAATTAATGACTCTGACAGCCTCCTTGATTCTCGGCAAAGACTCCAGCACCAGTATTTGTACAAGGTCTCTCTACCTATAGCCAGTACCATCAAACACCATAAATAGTCTCCAAGTATTTAAAAGGTGACTGTATAGGCCTGAACTTCTGTTTGGGTGATAAGGGCTAGTAAATTTAGAAAAAAACTATGCTTACACTCATCTTAAATATAAAGCGTACTGGGAATTCGACTTTAAATATATCAACAAAGCTACCCGAGTTTACCACATCATAAAAGTTATTCTACGGTCAGTAATTTTTCTCCAGGCGGCTGGAGGACTAATCACATTGATTGTCAGGCAGTAATTATAGAGGCCACTATACTCGCGCGTTAATCACCTATACATCATTTGGTGGCTGCAGACAAATTCCGACCTGTTAATTAATTAATATGATGCGTGAATACTTGAGCGTTAATTAACTAAATACCAACAAGACAACAGCATAAACACAAGAAAAGACAAATTAAGAGCCAGAAAATGCGATAGGGCTATAGTAGGCGCCTCAACGAAATATTGTTTGCCCTTGGTTTTATTTATTTGTTACTGGCCGGGCTTTGGTGTATTTTGATCCCGCAGCTGCAACGGGTATTTAGTTAGCGCCCAAGTAATGCTTGTTGGTATGCTAGCGAGTACATACTGCAACCAACCCCTCTCTACTTTACCTTTACCCCACCATCACTACTACTATTTTGACTATAGAGTAATTAACTAAGAATTATAAAATTAAAAATAATACCTTTAACTTAGAAAGAGTTTTCAGCTGATTTTAGGGAGGCTTATCTTTTTGGTGGGTACTAGGCGCTGCCAATCGTGCCGCCGTATACCTTACCTGGTATTCTGTATCTTAGCCGCGTACTATAATACAGGGGTTGTAGCGAGCTGCTGCATTAGCCACTGTTGTGTTACATCAGTATGCCGGCGTCAATGATGCAGGTCTTGTACACGTCGAGGATAGCCTTGGGCTGTGGAGAAATATTGTATTCAGCCGCTGATGTTTCCCATCTCTATCTCCATCCCCACCCTCATACTTTGTCCTAGAATTCAACACTTAAAACAATAGCCACCGAACGAAACCCTGATACTCAAACAAAAAATATCCTTACCAAATAGCCTCTTGGAAGGCTCAAAGTATTCCTGATGTTCTGGAACTACGCGCTTCTGCTCGCTGGTAGCCTCGTTTTAGTTTTCGCAAATGCTTCCCAGCCTCGGTTTTTAGGCATTATGCTGGTTCTTACAGCAGGCTTGGGAATGACCCTACTCGAATACCACTTATGGGTAGTACCTGGGTCATGGTACATTTTTTCCGCGGTGTACTTCGCGTTGAATTTGCTTGCCCTTGCTCTTTCGCCAGCGCAACTCCTCCTATTACTTTTACTCAAACCTCAGTCTAAGCCTGTAACAGGCATTGTTGTTCACCATCCGAAGGCTGGGGACGATGAAGAGGATATTAAAGTAGAGTGAGTTTTATTCCTTTGCTTATATTATCAAGAGTTTACTAACGACATTTATAGTATCGTAGCGGTACATGGTCTCGGCTCAAACCCGGACTGGGCTTGGCAACATGAAGAGACGGGTGTGATGTGGCTGAAAGATCTGCTACCAAAGGAAATACCTAACGCGCGCATTATGACCTTCAACCATAATTCGAAATGGGATATTGATGCATCTGTAAAATCGGTTGAGGCATGTGGGCAAGAGCTTCTAGATACTTTGAACCTTCACCGGAGAGTAAGTTCTCAACCGGAATATTATAGCCCTTCGTAGATGTCATACTAAATTACTGTAGGATGAGAAACGTGCAATAATTTTTGTCGGCCATAGCTTTGGGGGGATAATTATAAAGAAGGTAGCTATCTAATTAATTTATTTATTACAGGTTCGTAGTTGACAATACCTAGGCTCTTGTCATTGCCGGCCAAGCGAACATCGACCCCAGATACAAACTCCTGAAAGACTCTACGATTGGCATCCTATTCTTAGGGGTACCGCATAACGGATCTGCACTTACTGCAACAGGAAAATTGGTGTCTTATGCTACATACTGGCTCGGCTCTAGCACGGAACTTCTTGAAGCCTTGGAGCCTGGGGCAAAGCTTCTTGAGGAGCTAAACAACTCTTTTCTATCGGCTTATAATAATCACTTCCTGGTAAATTTTTACGAACGTTGGAAAACGAAGAAATGGGGTATTCCTTTGTTACTTGTAAGGAAAACCTAGGCCTCTAGTATAATAGCTTCATTCTCATTACTAATTTTCTATTAGGCTGTAGATGAAAAATCCGGTAGTTTTGCTGGGAGAACGAGGATAGGATTGGAGGCTGATCACGTGGGGGTGAACAAGTTCAGATCTGAGGAGGATAACAATTATATGTTGGTGAGGAATGAGATGAAGAAGATGATAAACACTATTCAAGGTCCGTAGGCTATTCCCCTGTAAATTAGAAATAGAATTATACGTTATGCTAGGATTTTGAAGTGGCTGACACATCTTCTCGTTTATTAGACTATTCAAGAGAGGATTTAAGTGGTATGACGATATATATTTGACCCTTAGAGTTCCCATATCTAAAAATAAATTCTCAACAGAATGTCTGAAATCTTTGCGCTTTGAGGGGATGGGCGACCGCAAGCGGGGTATTTACCAAAACGAGGAGTCGACATTCAACTGGATTTGGGGTAATAAGCGATTCACCGATTGGTGCGAAAAGGACTCAGGTGTATTCTGGGTGCTTGGAAAACCCGGGAGCGGCAAATCAACTTTCTTGAAATACGTCTTTAGAGGTCTTGCGGACCGGCGCCAACCTAGAACCGCCATCGCATGTTTTTTCTTCAATGATCGGGGAGTAGAGCTAGCCAAATCACCACAAGGACTCCTTCAAGATCTATTATACCAGATTCTCACCCAAGTTCCCAAGTTATCTGTTCATATAATCCCCAGGTACAAGAGCATGAAAGGGACTTTTGGAGATGACTTCAAATGGCCACTAGACACCCTTCTCGAAGTGCTTCTTGAGCTATTCGCTAGCCCAGCTGCCAAATCAGTTTGCATCTTCATCGACGCTGCCGACGAATGCAAGCAAGATTCAAGAAAGAAGTTCTACGAGTACATCATACGTTTTTGTAACGCTTGCCCTAATAGTCGCTTAAAGATTTTCGCTACAAGCCGCCCTGAACCATGGCTACTCCAGATGATGAAAACGATAGAGACGCTAGAGACAAGCATTTACAAAATAGAGCTCCAGGGTTTAAACTATGACGATATAAGAGCTTATGTAAAGGGTCGACTCAGGGGGTTTCCGGAGAAATTTAGAGGTCTTTTGGAGAAAGAACTACTATCTCATGCGGATGGAGTATTTCTTTGGGCGAAGCTTGTTCTTGACGACCTTGAGGAAAAAGTCGTTCATGGTGGTACTATTTTGGAGATTCATCAGAGGTTGAGTTGTACCCCTACAGAGCTGAATGAGCTTTATAGTCGCATGCTGGGCAATTTACGACCTGAGTACCATAATACGGCAAAACAAATGCTACAGTGGGTACTATTAGCGAAGAGGCCTTTAAGACTAGAAGAATTCCGATATGCTACTGCGATTGGTCAGCATAAATTCTCTTCGCATCAAGATTTTGAAGGATCGGATAGTGTCGAAAAGCCATCTGATACGGAAAGTCGTGTCCGAGGTCACTCAGGAGGGTTGCTGGAAGTTGTCGAGTCACGCGACGGCAGAATAGTACAGCTTATCCACCAGTCAGCAAGAGAGTTCCTTATAGAACAGAAAGTAACGATAAACAGCTTTGAATTTCAGATTATTCCAGGCGAAGGTCATGCTCACTTAACAACAGTTTGTGTATCATACCTTCAGTTTTCAGAGTTCTGCTCACCGCGGAGCTACTCGAACCCCCGAATTAGGCCATTTCTTCATTATGCGGGGAAGTACTGGCTAGATCATGCACAATTTGCTGATGCTTCCGAAACTCTTGATGTGGAACTTATAAAAGACTTCATCTGGTCTAGGTCTGGAATCTACCAGAACTGGTCCGACTTCTATAAGAGATCAAGATATTGGGGCCGAGGTCAGAGCCCCAGGTTGGATCCCATATCGATAACTCACGAGAAGAACATGCTCCAGCTCATAGGGAGTATGATCAAGGAAAGAGATAAAAGAAATATTCCCGACTTTGATGTACAAGTCCTTAGAGCAGCAGCCTATTATGGCCGTGTGAGGCCAGTGCAACTTCTAATCGAAAATAGAGTAAATTTCGATCCTCAAAGCAACGAATACGCGAAGGCCTTGTACACTGCGACATCAAGTGGCCATATGGGGGTGGTGCAGCTCCTGATAGAAAACGGGGTCGACGTTAATGCCCAGGGCGACAAATATGGCAATGTATTGGGAATCGCGGTAGAACGTGGCTATGAGAAGATTGTGCAGCTCCTAGTCGAAAGCGGTGCGGACGTCAATACTCAGGGCGGCGAATGCGGAAGTGCCTTGCAAACTGCAGCATACTTTGGCCATGAGAAGATTTTGCAGCTCCTGATTAAAAATAGGGCCGATGTCAATGTCCAGGGCGGCAAATACGGGAATGCCTTGCGAATCGCGATAGAGCGTGGTCATGAAAAGATTTTCCAACTGTTGATAAAAAACGGGGGTAACGCCAATGCCCAGGGTGGCGGGGATCTCTTGCTTGGTGCAGCATACCATGGCCGTGAGAAGATTGCGCAATTTTTGATCGAAGGCGGGGTCGACGTTAATTCCGAGGGCAGCGGAAAAGGCATCAATGCCGAGAGCGACGTATATGGAAATGCCTTACAAGCAGCAGCATATTCCGGCCATGAGAAAATTGTGCAACTCCTAATCAGAAATGAGGTCCACGTCAATGCTCATGGTGGCAAATACGGTAGTGCCCTACAAGCCGCAGTGCACTCTAAGCAGGAGAGGATTACAAAACTTCTGGTCGAAAACGGGGCAGACACTAATGCCCAGGGCGGCGAATACGGGAGTGCCTTGCAAATTGCGGTAGATCATGGCCATGAGAGGATTGTACTACACCTAGTCGAAAGTCGGGCTGAAGTCAATACCCAGGGTGGCTTCTGTGGGAATACCTTACAAGCCGCAGTACACCAAGGCCATGAGAGTATTGTGCAACTCCTGATCGAGAACGGGGCCGACATCAATACCCAGGGCGGCAAACACGGGAACGCCTTGCAAGCAGCAGTATACAATGGCCATGGGAGTATTGCGCAGCTCCTGATCGAAAACGGGGCTGACGTCAATGATCAGAATAGCAGATTTATGGATACCCTCCAGATTGCAGTGACCAAGAGCCTAGAGTTTGTACAGCTCCTGGTCGAAAATGGGGCCGACGTCAATTATCAGGGCGGTAAATATGGGAATGCCTTGCAAGCCGCAGCATACAGAGGCCATGAGAAGATTTTACAGTTCCTTATCGAAAGTGGAGCCGATGCCAGTACCCCTCAGGGTAATGAATACGGGAATACCTTGCATGACGCAGCATACTCCGGCCAGGAGAGGATTTCCCAGCTCCTAATCGAAGGTGGGGCCGATGTAAATGCTCAGGGCGGCAAATATGGGAATGCCTTGCAAGTCGCAGCATACAAAGGCCATGAGAATATTTCTGATCTCCTAATCGAAAGTGGAGCCGACGTCAATGCCCAGGGCGGCTTCTACGGGAATGCCTTGCAGGCTGCAGCACATAAAGGCCATGAGAAGGTTTTCCAGCTCCTAATCGAAGGTGAGGCCGACGTCAATGCCCAGGGCGGCGTCTACGGGAATGCTTTGCAAGCCGCAGCATACAAAGGCCATGAAAAGATCTTCCAGCTCCTAATCGAAAGTGGGGCCGATATCAATGCCCAGGGCGGCAAATACGGAAATGCCTTGCAAGCTGCAGCATACAATGGCCACGAAAATATTTCTGGTCTCCTAATCGAAGGTGGAGCCGACGTCAATGCTCAGGGCGGCTTCTACGGGAATGCCTTGCAAGCCGCAGCATACCAAGGCCATGAGAATATCTTTGAGCTCCTAATCGAAGGTGGGGCCGATGTAAATGCTCAGGGCGGCAAATATGGGAATGCCTTGCAAGTCGCAGCATACTCCGGCAATGAGAAGAATTTTCAGCTCCTAATCGAAGGCGGGGCCGATGTAAATGCCCAGGGCGGCGAATATGGGAATGCCTTGCAAGCCGCAGCATACCATGGGCGTGAAAGGGTTATGAAACTCCTGATCGAAAAGGGGGCCGACATCAATGCCCAGGGCGGCGAATATGGGAACGCCCTGCAAGCCGCAGCGACCTCGAACCTAGCGACTATACAGCTCCTGGTCGAAAACGGAGCCGACATCAATGCCCAGGGCGGCAAACACAAGAATGCCTTGCTCGCCTCTAGGTCCTGGAGAAAGTTCGACATTACAGAATTCCTTATTAAAAATGGTGCTAAAGACAATACTGAGACACCCAACCTGCACCACGACCTATACAACCCGTTCGGCTACCTTTAGTAGTTGGGGCTCGAGGCGGGATTATATTCTTTCACCTCTCATTATTTGTCTACTCTTCTCTTCATTTTTCCCGCTAGGGCTACCTATCAATATTTCTATTCATTACTGGTGTTATCATTCAAATTGTTATCGTTCCATTGGCAGGTACAGAAAGGTTATTGCTCTATCTCAAGTAACGAAATTTTTATTTCTTTGCCTTCATCTTTTCTTATTTCTTTACACAGCTATATAGTTTCATATCATATCATTCGAATGTAGTGGGTCAGATGAGAGATGGATTTCGACGATTTATTTTCAGTTTGGCTTTAAAAATCACGGCTACATACAGAATGTCTAATATACACTAGAATAGGCTCTGCCTACCATAAAACCTCAGAAATAGACATACTACGCGCGCAGAACCTAAGTAGTAGGTGGGTGAGTTAATCAATCACCACATATCACTCGTAGATATAACAACGACAATATTTAAGTATAGGCTACCGGATAGCTATAGTACGGATACAATTAGGGGTTTTGTTACTATTTCCGTATATAAAAGAAGTCCAAGAAGATAATTCTCTAAGTAGGAAATATATGTCACATTTCTATAAATACAGCTCTGGCTCTGTTCCCTGCACTCTACCTACCCTATCACCAGATAGCTATGAAAATGGCCCCTAAAGTACCATGTTACCTAGATCTCTACAACTCTACAGCTAGAATGTACGGTACTACGACACATCAAATATATATGACTCCTTCATGCGTGCACCATGTATATATAACCTCAGTAGGTCTAGAGGTCTAGAGTAAAGCATGATACAAGGAAAGTATGAAATAATCCATTACTCAGCGGAACGAAACGAAACGAAATACAAAAAGCAACCGCTCATTCCACATGCATACGCTCATGTCTTTTGTAAGAAGCTAGTCTATCACCAACCCTGCACCCCTCTCTGATCCCTCATTCCCCCACCTTCTATTCCCACTACCCACCCTCGTATCATACTCCATTACATTAACCCTCCACATCATCCCCCTCATCCATCTCATCCGCACTCATAGCCTTCTCAATAGCCCTCAATGTCCCTCTCAGGGGCAACCCGACAACATTATCAAACGTCCCATAAATCTTCTCGATCAAAATACTACCCGTCCCCTGAATTGCATAACCCCCCGCTTTATCAGCCCCCTCACGAGTCTTTACATATGCCTCCAACAAGTCATCCGTGACCGTCTTATCAAACTCGACAATCGTCTCCTCAACATGAGATTCCTGCGCATAACCAGGATGCACAACTGTCTCCAACGGCACCATTGCCACCACCGCTGTATACCTATTAAACGTTAGTAACATTCCATCACATCCTACTAGAGAGAACTTACACTTTATGCGGTTGGCCGTCCCTCAATGCCTTTAACATCGCCAAATGATGCTCCTCGCTCCTAGGCTTCTCCATAATCTCGCCATCCCAACTCACAATGACCGTATCCGCAGCAATCACGATACCCGGCTCCCCGACAGGGTTATCAATCTCGGCCTGGTAGACAGCCATACACTTCCCCGTTGCAGTCTGGAGGACATACTCGAAGGGTGTACATTGGGACTTGTCAATGTCCTCGGGAAACTTTGATGGGATCACTTCGATATCTATTAAGCCAATCTGTCCACATTAGCTGTGCACATGAGAGGGGATAATAGGGGTCATCTGGTACCTGGGCGAGTAGCTGCTTCCGACGAGGACTGGCAGATGCGAGGATAATGCGTTTCCCACGAAGTTGGTTTAGAGAGGGGAGATTGAGGGGCGGGCGAGGGCCCCGTGGAGCGGAGAGGGATTTAGAGCGGAGAGTAGAGTAGGAAGGGGGTGGCGCTTGGGGGTCATTAGGGAGGCGAATTGCGCCGACGGAGGGGGCGGGGTTGTCCCCGCCGATGAAGGTGTTGTAGAGCCAAGATGCCATTGTGCGTGTAGATGTTTCTTTTTTGTTTGTAGGGGGGGGGTGTTGGGAGGTTGTAGGAGATACGTAGAGCTCCGTGGACGGAGAGGTTTATTTTCCGGTTGCGGCTTGGAGCTTAGCTCGGTCCGTTCCGTAGAGCTTACATGTACTCTACTCTGCGTTGCTGTGGTGATGGGGGTTAGTAATCTGCATCCGTTTGGCTGCTTAATAAACTGCTCTGCGAAGCCGAGTCCCAAGAGAAGCCGATCTACCCCTGTACCAGTGTACCAGGTGAAAGGGGTTATGGTTCTGACAGTAAGCACTATAAAGCTATTAATGATTAATGTTCCGTAGATAGTAGAGATCTAGGGTCCCTCGGATCAAACCAGATCTCCAGCTGATTACCCATTATAGCCACCTAACCGTAGCAAGCAAAACCCTTTCCAGATCGTTGTTCCACTGCGGGCCGCCTATTAATCGGGTTAACGAGTACCACTACCTGTCGAGATGGGCGAAAGATCCTAGGCGAAAGGACCGGAGTTCCTTTGGCCTAGGAGTATGTCTTTGTCCACTGCTACAACATCACAAGCGCGCCTCACCATAATTCATGCCGAGGTGATGCCGAGGCTTGGTAGACCCAACGTCAGTACAGTGGAGTTTTTTCTTCTCCCTTTCCCTGATTTCTAATATATGCAATTACCCCACAATAGAACAGAAAGAACACCGGAGAATGAAAATACTCCCCGGCCCAAGACAGCTTGGGATGGTGTGATAGGAAGAATTGACGTTATGATGAGGCAAACTCCGGTGCCCGGCCCCAGCCAGCAAGCTCCTCCACCACCATACTGGGCAAGCTCTTTTTTCTTCTTTTCCAGTTATTGTACCTAGCACGCAATGAATATCTCCGTTAAGCTACACATACAGACGGAGCATCTATCCTCCCGAACTTACAAATTGAAGCTGAAATGAATGATATAAAGCCCCTCTTTCCCATATTCTCCATATTGTTCTCCTCCCATCATAATCACAACTGTACCACCATCCCCAATTATCCTAATTAAATTATACCTACAAAAAAAACACTATACCCCACTCCGCACTCCAACCGTAACCATGGTCCAGAACAAATCCATCATCTTCACTGCAGTCCCTAAGGGCTTCCCCGTCGCCGGGAAAGACCTCACCCTCGAGACCCGCAGTATAGATCTCACCTCCGTCCCGGCCGGCGGTATAATTACCAAAAACCATGTCGTCTCTTTCGACCCCTACATGCGCGGCCGCATGCGTGACGCGGAAAAAAAATCCTACTCCGCAGCATATACCCTCAACGGCCCTATCAACAGCGCTGGCATCGCCAAAGTTGTAAAATCTGATTCTCCAGACTTCAAGGAGGGTGACATTGTTAAGGGTCATGTCTCAATGGCAGAGTACTCTGTTATCCCAAAAGAGTATCTCAGTGGTTATAACGTTATCAACAACCCGCATAACCTACCATTGAGCTATTTCATTGGTGTTCTTGGAATGCCCGGATTAACTGCATAGTAAGTATCCCAAATTGATTACTTTGATCCCCCCCCCCTCTCTCTCGACTAACTCTTCACAGCTCATCGTTCTACGAAATCGGCCAGCCCAAAAAGGGCGAAACTATCTTCGTCTCCGCAGCCTCCGGCGCCGTCGGTTCCATCGTCGGCCAACTCGCCAAGCGCGAAGGTCTCCGCGTAATCGGCTCCGCCGGAAGCGACGAGAAAGTAGCCTACCTCAAGAACGAACTCGGCTTTGACGAAGCCTTCAACTACAAAACAGAGTCTCCCTGGACCGCGCTGAAGAAGTACGCCCCAGAGGGTATTGACATTTATTATGACAATGTTGGCGGAGAGACTCTCGATGCGGCGTTGGAGAACTCGAATGATTTTGGGAGATTGATTGAGTGCGGTATGATCTCGCAGTATAACGTTAAGGATAAGGAGGGTATATATGGTATTAAGAACCTCATGCAGGTTGTGTCCAAGAGGCTTACGCTGAAGGTGAGTCCTACCCCCCTTCTCACTACGAGTATAGTGGGCGAGTGTAGCTGATGGGTGTAGGGTTTTATCGTCGGTGATGCGCATATGGGGCCTAAGTATGCCAGTGAGTTCCAGGAGAACGTCCCCAAATGGCTCGCGAACAAAGAGCTGGTGTACCGTGAGAGTGTTACCGATGGTCTTGAGAACGCGATTGATGGATTTGTTGGTATGCTCCAAGGGAAGAACTTTGGAAAGGCTATCTTGAAGGTATGTAATAAAATTGTTATTTATGGATTTTGGTTTATAGGTGGCTAACATACAGTATAGATTGCCGATATCGAGTAGGTTGCTTTTTTTTTATTTAGTATGTAGTATTGTACTATATCTTCGGGAGTTTTATATAGGATTATTGTTTTTCTGACGGTGGGGGTATACGTAGTGGATCGGTTATGGGTGAGAGTAAGTTGTAGCATGGTGGATCACTGGGTGATTGATTGTATGATATTGGGAGAAAATGAACAGGGGATAGTTATGGCGCACGCAGTCTTAAATATGCTTGCCAAATCTGGGTGTGGAACAGAGGCCACACCAAATTCCAGCCAAACTTAAACAATCTAGGCTGTGTAAAAAATAAGAAAATCCTACCAGTTCAACTGTTTGCCCAATTACTTGGAGTACTGTAAAAATATGATCCTAATAGAGATTTAACTCTAGTATATTTATTCCTAATAGTTATACTATGAGTATTCTTCATCCTGCTCTGGTAACAAATAGAGCTCCACCAAGAGGTTAGATCTATCAGTCTAATAATTATATACCCCGTAGTGCTTCTAAGTTTTGTTCCCGCTAAAACAAGCCCTTTACCACACTTTAATTTCCACTAGAAGGAGATGAAATGATGTAAAGTAGTCTAAATGCCTTCTGAAATTGATCAGCTACTTGTTCTGCTAAAGTAAAATGGCTTTAGGACATTACCAACATCAATTCCAAGCACCTACGCATAAAACCCCGGCCCCATGCATGACTCTTTGAGAGAGCTAACATTGTTATCGACGGCTTTATCGATTCCATTGCCTAAGGACGAATGTACACATAGACATCCACGATTCTATAATTTTGTACGACTCTGGTAGTTCTATTAGTATATATCCAGCGTGCGGGAAGTCAAACCCCCAGTAACCTCCGATGGGATCGAGAGCGGCAATGATAATTGCTGTGAGGGCAAGGGTAGTTTTTGTCCTGAAGTTACTAGATTTTATAGCCCAAAGTGATGTTGCAATCTCTGCTGTTTCCTTGAGAAGTGCCAGGACAAGTTTTTCTGTATTTGATGGATCATCAAGCAGAATTGCAAGAACCTTCATCCCCATGCCCATCATGATCAGGAGCTCTCCTACATACGAGTGAAGTCCCAGAGCAGCCAGTATAACATCCGCGCAAAAGCAGTCATGATCCCGTACAGCTGCTGCTTCATCTTAGTTTCGTAGTAGCTTATAAAATTCGGTAGCTACACCGGACTCGTTGTTGATGACACTCTCGTGTACCCTTTCTACTCAGCCAATGAAGGGCTGATCGCTCGTGAGCACGGTAGTTGTGACGAACATCACAAGGCTGAGAAGAAGCATTGATTATTTCTGAAAGGGATTGAGATATGTGTTTCAGGGCAATCCTAGGACTCTATGTGAGAAACTAGAGGATAGAGGGAGGTTATGTTGTGGAGTATGGCTCGATCTTGTCTCAAACAACACGCTAAACGGCTTTGTTGATACTTACCATACACTAAACCGAGTTAGGTTTGATTTGGGACAAGGCTGAATTATTTATATATAAAATCACTATATTAACTAACGTTATAAACACAATGTTTAAACTTTGGAGATAAAATAAGGCAGTTCCCTAGTAGTTCTTGGGTTGTCGGCGAGTTCATCCCATGTATCTATGATTAGTTTATTCATTCATTCGACTTTCATCATCCTACGAAGGTTATCCACAGCGCATGCGCAGCTACAGCCTCAATTATTACTCTAAGTCGTACATAGTATTTTATAATCTAAATTAGTGTTCGATAAGATATGTAAGAAAACCTTGTGATGAACTTTTGAAAAATGCTTGCTGATTTGTATCCACCTGTTTCTTATCGGGCTGGATCCCGGGAAGACGATGAATGAGTGAATGAATTATAAATACATGTTGAGAAGACGATGATAAATGTATCGTCTAGGAGACTATATGCAGAGCTCTTATAGAAGGTACTTTATATATAGATATAGCAGAAAGCGGTAAGACAATAAATCATGGTACTTTCCTACTGGTATGTGAGAGTATGTGAGATCCCACGCCTGAAGATTGTGGAACCATAGAACTAGGGTATACAAAGGCATCTGGTGAGCAGAAGACAGAAGATGGCGGCGCATGTATCTATAAGGCCATTACTCAGAGCATAGAATCAGCGCATCTGGCATCAGTATAACCTCTCTTAAAAGTACTGCTGCTATTATATAATTCTTCTAGGTAGCTGCTGACTCGTGAAATGCTTTACCCTATCTAAAGCAGATTAGCATCATAGTAGCAGAACCCTAGCCTCTAGCCTCATCATTCTCCATTGCAGAGGTACGATTTTTATAAATTCTCTGACTGAGAAACTGCTTTTAAAAACCATCCACGAGACATAAGTAAAAGAGCTTTACGAGCCAAAAATGCTTAACCCTAGTGAAAAGCTAAATAAAAATAATTTAGTCCCACCTACCATGTAGTTTGCTACCCTATGGTGCCACACAGCAAACATGGAGACTATTCTTGGGGCTACGTTGTGGCACACGCTAACAGTAAAGACTAAGGTCACTAGCCACAACCTATCTTTTCGGTACAGTCCAGAATAGCATAATATAGATTATCTCTCCTCGACAATATAATCATAAAACTTATTATCCCCCTTTAAGATTCACCCTGTCTCATCAATTTGATTTTATTCGTCCGATACACGACACAGCCTACAAATATTAAACTAGCATTAGAAAAACTCATGCACCCCTAAAGAGCCACGGCTCTATATACACACCCACCCCCGAGACAAATTAACGAAATCAGGTACCCACCAACCCAAAACTTCTACCGAGGTACAAACTCCTATAATCCAACATTCTCCAATTAAAATAACACTCGATCATAGCTCGCCCCCCCCCCCCCTGCTTTGTGGCTATGTACCCCTGGTTTCTAAGTGTTCCATCGCATTCATGCGCGTTGCCAGGGTTAGGGGTGCGGGAGAGTAATCTATCTATCGTATGTAGTACATATCTCTAATGTCTTGCATGAAACTCGCGTCGAAGATTAACGAGAGACAAGAAGGGACCGACTCCCGACGGGGATCAAAGCGTTTTTTCCCTTTTCTTTTCTTTTTACGTGTCAAGGACTAATATGTAGGTTTTTATTATTATTACGCGTTTTGAGCTTATGATAAGATAACTAGTGATGAAAACAACCCTGCAGTTTTGATATAATAGTTACTACAACGCAAATAGAATTAAAGTAAAAACAGATAAAAATAACTTTCAGTAAATAAGAGTATCGAGCTAGTACTAGGAAGAAAATACAAGTAAAGTAACAAATAAAACTAAATCAAAACAGTAAACACCCATTCCGTCCTACCCCCGACCTAATCCAACCCTGGTAACTTTTTCATATACGCCATTTCCCTCCTCGTCTTAGCCTATATTCCTATCTTCCAGATCCCACTATCCCCCTTGTTGTCTGGTAAATGAACATCTCTCGGCCCCTTAGTCACTACCACCCGGGTAACTCAGCGCAGCTCCGGCGGAATCTCTCCGCCGAGAGCTTGAATCCTCTGTATCAACTGCTGGCGCTCATTAAGGACATCGCGCATATGATCCACAGCTATCAGTCGGGTTAGTACCATTCAACTTCCAAACTAAGAGAGAGAATGGGGGCCACAAACATTTCTTCAACACGATGCTCTCGCTCCTTCCCTGCCCCTCCAAGCCGGGGACAATTTCCGTAAGCCTATCAAACCCTTCCCTAATCGCCATACGTCTTTTCTGCTCAGACGCGATATGGTTGTTCTTCTTCTCCTGCTCGCTGAGACGGGGGCGTTCGTTGGCCATTCTTGTTTCGCTGTCTTCGTCTGCTTCTGTTGGCCTAGTCGGTGTGGTATCTTCTGCTTTCCCGGCTTTGGGGGCTCGTCTTTGACGTTTCTGGGACGGGCCTGAGGGTGTTGCTGAGGGCTGTGGTGGGTTGCTACTCGAGGAGTCGGAGTCGCTGGGGCGTTTATAGGGCGATGTAACTGAGGGGGCTGATTTGGGAGCTACCGGAGTAGTTGGGGGTGCGTCGGCGGAGGTTTCGTTGGAGGATGAAGATGAGGATGCACCGGAGGACCTTTCTGTTGAAGAAGCCTTTAAAGCAGTTGCAGATGCAAGAGTAGAGGGAGATGTAGATGGTAGAGAGGCTTGACCCTGGGGACTTTGATGAGGACTATGATTTCCAGCCATGGAGACGGTGTTTATATAGATTCCTTCTACCCATGGGAGGTAGATAGGAACCCTGGGAGAATGGTGTAGTGTAACTATTGAAAGGAGGAGGAGGATTGAGATGGGGTGGAGATGAAGGGAGACAGAGAGAAAGGAAGGAAGGGAGATGACTCCGAGGTTTAGAAAGGGCGTGAGAATGCAGTATCGATGGGAGCACCGTTAGATGAGCGTGACGAGAATCCGATGCATTGACCCCCGCAGCATAAGCGAACGGATATGCAGGTAGATGATTGAACGGTATGTATCCTCGGGACGATGAATGAATGGTGATAGGGAGATAGGACAGACACAGGAACCACAAGACACACGAGACAACAGCCAGCCAAAAGAGGGAAATTAATTGCAAGGACTCCCGCAGAAATTAAAAAAGAAAGAAAAAGAAAAAAAACAGAAAAAAACAACCACAAGCCCTCCTAGCCCTCTCTCACTCCCTCACTCGCTACCCCAGGGCCTACAGAACCACTAGACTGTTTCCGCTTCTTTCACGAGCGAAGGGGAGGGGAGGGATATTGTTTCGACTGGTGTTGGAGGCGAGATCGTGAATAATGCCTGGACGTCCCAAGATTTGGTGCCTGCCTGTGAGATTAACTTGACTTTCACACCTGTCTTCGGGTATCGACGGGCCGGGGTAGGATCTGGGCTGGGTTCCTAAAGCAACCAGACCAGCCTTCCTCTCCTTCACGAGCGCTACCAGGGGAGAGGGGGGGGGGTAGTTGCTGCGAGCGCGAACAGGAAGATGCTACCCAAAGAGTGAGGAGGAAGAAGAGGAGGAGGAGAGAAAGAGGAGAGAAGAGATGGAAGGGGAGATGCAGTCAGTTTGAGAAGGGAAGGAGGGGGAGGGAAAGCTGAAGATGTCTGACTGACGTGCGTGACTGGAGATCCGATGAACTGCCAGACACAAAAGTAAAGATCCCACAGCTCTCGAGCTACACAGAGCGGGGTCCCGTGCATGGGTGGAGGGGGGTGCACTGGGTCCAGCGATCAGGAAATCGTAACGCCGGCTTCTTGCCTCGATGCATTTCCCGGGGAAGTGAAGAAGAAAGGCGAAACCCCGTCGCCAAATTGGCGATAGAGTGTGCACTCTACGTGCCTGATAGGGGACGTGCCCATCACAGACGATTATTGATCTTCGTCTTTATGCGTCTTCACGTGTCAAAATAGATGCACAATCCAAGTCAATAGGATGATAGGGATGGAAAGGTACGTATGTGCTACATCAAGCCCATCGGTCTCTCCTGGTTTCGGACGGTCCGGACCAAGGTTATCCCACGGCCCTTGTGGTACCGCCGAGGCAAGTTGTCTCTGTACCTGCGACCAGAGTACTTATAGCAGAGTACATGCATGTACTCTACTAAAGGACTCAACGGCTATCGACAAAAGGGAAAAAGGAACAAACGACATGCCGCCTACGTACCTCTGTTCCACAGCAGCTTGGGGGCTGTGGCCACTGACCACCGCGCGGACCGTTGCAACACCCCCCCCCCCCCCCCATTCAAGATCCACTGACGGGCGACCCAAGATTCCCGAGTCAATGCGATTTGCGCTCTCTACCATGGCAGTTAATGCACACAATACCCTCATGCGGTGGCCCTTGTCGGACCCTGCATAATCTACGCTTAGGTTTCGTGGGTATGTAACGGTTTTTTTATCTTCCACAGCCGCCTTCCCGCATATTTCTCATGTACCCCCCCTTTTTATTTATTTATTTTATTTTAAATCTCGTTGTAGGTCTTCCCGTCGAGCCCTTCTCGGCTCTTTTTGAGTACTGACCACCCTTGTAAAGTTTTTTCCCCCCCTCCTTCATTTCTTCCCTGTAAAATTCATGCGTACCGAATATCTCATACCAGGAAATCTCCCCCCAGAGATCGTGCCTTGGTCCTTATGAGATATAATCGTGGTAATCCAAGAATATTTTTGATTTACAGTAACACAGAATATAGTAGAATTACCAGGGCCATGCACGTACCCATTATGCATACTCGTCCTCCAACCTCAGGAAGTGCTCATAGACCTCACTTGTGGTCATATCCTTCTTCTTGAGCTTCTGATCCCGAGATGCCTCCCCCGACACAGTCACAGTATCAACGGACACAGTCCCCGCGCCCACGTTTTTCTCTCCAACCACAATTATGTAGTTGTAGCGCTTCATCCTAGCCGCCCTGATCTTCTTGCTCAGAGAATTACTACTCTCGTCGATATCAACTGCAAATGTGCGTCTGCTCATGGGGAGCGGGCGGACCCCATCCTTACTCTCATTCTCCCTCACGCCAGATATCGTATCTCTAGCTGCACGCGCATATGCTAGTATTCCCTCCGTGCAAGCTACAGGAATGACGATCGCCTGCCTCGGCGATAACCAGAACGGCCACTTTCCATCATAGTGCTCCATGAGCAAAGCCATAAACCTCTCGAAGCTACCGAGGATGGCACGATGGATGATCACAGGCGTCACCAGCCCACTTTTCTCTAGTTCCTTTGGGTCTGTAGACACTACACCTTTCTGCTCGCTCTCCGGTGCAGGCGCCATATACCCCAGTCCAAACCTTCTAGGAAGTTGAAAATCCAGCTGGATGGTCGCTGTCTGATGCTGCTTACCGTCAGAATCGGTAACGAGGATGTCGATCTTCGGTCCATAGAATGCTCCGTCTCCCTCATTGAGGGTCCAGGTAGATCCTGATTCCTCCAGGGAACTCTTGAGCGCTGCCTCGGCTCGATCCCACTCCTCTCGTGATCCGATAAAGTTTGTGGGACGTGTGGAGAGGACTAGCTTGTAGGAGGGAAGATGGAAGACCTTGTAGGCGGTATCAATAAACTGCAATGTTGATGAGATCTCCTGCGCGATTTGTGAGGGACGGCAGAAGATGTGCGCATCATCTTGGTGGAATTTCCGAACACGGGTGAGACCGCTGAGAGCTCCGGACTGCTCGTTTCTATCGAGTGTACATTAGTTCCAATATCCTGATCTATAATCACCCACTACCGAAAGATGATTCCGAAAAGCAAGAAAAAGAAAGAAAGACATAGCAGAACCCACCTATGCAACGGCGCAAAATCCGCATATCTCACAGGCAAATCCCTGAAACTCTTTGTAGCACTCGCATGTTTAAACAATAAACAATGGCCCGGACAATTCATTGGCTTAAGTCCATACTCAGACTCCTGATTATCCTCCTCCAAATCCCTCCCTTCATCCTTCACCGGCCTATCCCCTCGACCCGTCACTTCAAACATATCCTTCTTGTAATTATCCCAGTGCCCACTCGTCTCCCATAACGACCGTTTGTAGATTGTAGGTGTGATTACTTCCTCATACCCATATACTGCGTACTGTGCCCGCAGGAACGACTGTAGTTTATTAAAGACCCTTGCACCGTGCGGAAGGAACAGCGGCGAACCGGGGGATGCACCATGCGTTATAAGGAGATCCTGTGAATTTGCTATCGCACGGTGATCAGTTGGCTGTGGAGAGGATGTTGTCGGGGGTGCCGTGCATGATCCGCAGAATCTGTGCAATTGAGGTCGTAGGAGGGGAGGAATTGATCTAGTGGAGGTCACTAGGAGTGGGGTTCTCCGTTGGAGGAGTGTGAGTGCTTGGTTCCGCATCAAGTCGTGGGTTGGAGAGGTAAGGCTCGTGAAAAATGCTTTGGTGTTTGGGTTGGATATTTGCCGGAATAGGAAAGCCGCAGAGCCGCGTATGGTGGGGTGGTGGTGCCCCGCGTGGCCGGGTAATGGGCGGTTATCAGGGCGCGTTGACTACAGGTACCGGGGGTGAATGTACTCGGGGTCAGCAAAAGTGGTTACGGAACCCTAGCTAGGCTAGGAAACATAATCCATAAAGTGTCTAGCATAGATCCTCAACATCCCTTAGATAACTACTAGTATCAAGTAGATGAAGAACGTTCTCCTATAGTTATTCCTGAATCCCCTTTGAATTTCTTTCTGGTTTTGGGGGAGATATATATGCGCGAATTTCCCAGTGTTTCTTCCCCTCATATAAATAAGAAAAATTATAGAGACCCCATTTTCTCCTATATGTGGGTACAAACAAACATCAAGTCTATAGGCATCCGTTTCTCGGTACTTATACGTATACACAAGTACTTGGGTGTGCGTACATGAATGTACAGCCGTGTCTAACAAGTTTTAGAGCCCTCTCAACACAATGCAACGGTTTGAAACCCAACAAAATATTAGATTAACATAAAGACATAAGCAGAAAATATATAAATAATAAGAAAATATATAGATAAAAGTTACGCGATTTTTAGTTATTGTGATGCTGTAGTTTTTGTACTCGGCTATGTTGAGTGGCTCCAAGAACTTACTAGACACGTATATACGTATCTATTACGATTGAGTACCGCCTTCAAATATTACTAGGGAGGGTCGAGGAGAACACAATTATAGGTTGAAGTAAAGTTTCACACCACTGCCATTCCTCTGTCTCATGCCCAGCCTAGGTACCTCACACGGTCTTTAATATAGTTCAATTAGTCCGGAAACCGTAGTTGACAACTCTTAAAAAACACTCGGTGTAGAATTTTACATAATTAACTACTTTTAAGTTGTTAAACTAACTTTAGAAAGATTTTTTAGAGGGTAAAATATACACAGCGCGTGGGAGAATGCATTTCAGCCGAGCCCAATCGATTCCTTAATTAACTAATTTCTAAGGGCCTAGCTACTAGCGCTTTGATATTAACTCTTAGCTCTACCGGGGGTAGGTTCAAAGGTCCTTTCATCTACCGTAACTCTACTTTGTGCTGTGGCTAAGAATAGTAAGTTCTTGGCTAGAGAGGGGTATTGGCAGTATTGGCAGAGTTTTCATCGGGTTCATGCAGCTCTCCAGGAAGCCCAAGGGAAAAATCCCGGTTCACACAAACATCACCCATAATTTTTTTTTTTTTTTTTTTTTGAACTCAAGTGATTTTATTATTCTGGGTACAAAATCTGGTATGCAGTATAAACTATGACCTAAAAAGAACCCTTCCCCTTCCTAAAAATAAAACTCGTCCCCTTACAAAATTCCAAACTTATAAAATAAACACAAAAGAAAATTTAACAAATAAAATGCACTGCACGTTTCTGTCCTTCTTTTGGTGACTTATTGTCTTGTTGCCGTTATACACGGGCTTGGTAGAATTGCTGGCTCCTTATGCTTCAGAGTAAGTGATAGAGGTGAGGGAGGACATGGTGGAGGGGGATGGCACTGGTGACGGGAGTGCCTTCTTTGGAAAATTGATCTTGTTTTGTACAACAAAGGCTCCGACAAGAAGCGATAGAGCTTCAGAGCTCCAAATTTCGTCAAGGGAGCTAACGTTAGGCAGTAAGGAATCTCTGGAGGCGGAGAGACTAGGGCAGTGTAAAAGAACATGCTCTGTGGTTTCGGGAGAGAGGGAACACCTGGGACAGATGTCGGTTGTGTGAAGATTAATCCACGACTTGTGAGCGTTTAAATAGCTCTTTTCCACACGCATTTGGTGGAGACGGGAGGACTGATACTTGTGAAGGGACATGAAATATGGTGTTGTGAGCGAACAGCCGTATTTGTAGTAGCTGGGTGGGGGGTAGAGAATCTCCCAATTCTTTAGGAGTTGTTGTTTGATAGCCATAGAATAGTTTTTGTGGCTAAGGTTGGAGCCTAGTAGCGGTTTTATGAGGGAGCCTAAGAACTCGATGGGCAGGTGAGTGACTCCTGCCTTGGCGGTTGAGTTCCATTTTTTGGGGGGATTGGGAAGCTTTTTGAGAAGCTCGGAGTGCGAATAGCTCCGTTCCGGTGAAACGGTTGGGAAGGAGATGTCAAACCGGGCCGTAACTGGATTGTTAAGGGGGTGAGCTGTTGCGACTCTAATAGCGTGTTTAATTTTAAGATAGTGAAGATAGAGCACTAATGGGGGAGTGGAGGCCTCTGCCCATAAGGCGTGTAGATTGGTTGCTCTAAAGCAGCCGAGAGCCCATCTGAGGACGGAGTTCCAGAAGACCTCCATTTCTTTTAGGGCTGAGGTGGGGGTAAAGAGTGTGGCACCATAGGTGAGCATAGGGCGAATAGCGAGGGTAGCTAGTTTCCTGCAATTACTTGAGGAGAGTCCTTTCCCGGGGGAGGAAAATCTATGAAGGATGCCAAAGGAAGCCTGGGCAGAGGCCAGTCTCCTTAGGAAGTGATCGTTTGGGTTGAATGCAGGTGACAGCCAGTAGCCTACTCACCGGACTATGGGTTTTGGATGAAAGGTGTGCCCATCGATACACACAGGGAGATGTGAGATGGGTGACTTGTCTCTGGGGGTGCGCCAGTGCATCAGCTCAGTTTTAGCAACTGAGAAGGACACGTTACGGGGGGCTGCATCGTTTTTGAGACGATAGTAATTTTCTTGAAGTAAAAGAATGTTTTCCTCCACAGTGGGGGAGGCAACCGTGATGGCAAAATCGTCGACGTACGATAAGGTAATGCCTGGCAAGGGTTCCAAATGATGTAAAACACTAACGTAAATAACAAATAATAAAGGAGAGATGGGGGATCCTTGGGGGACCCCTACTTGAACAGGAACAGCTAGCTTGGGGGAGCCTTTGTAAAGGAGGGTGACCCAGCGATCGGATAAAAAGGAGACAATCCAATTAACCATGTAGGAGGGAGCGGACTGCGATGTGAGGATAGAGGCGAGGGTGTGTTTAACCACATTGTCAAAGCCCCCTTTGATATCCAAAAAGAGGGTGGAAACTTTAAGTTTCGCTAGCTGCATAGCTCTAATTTCATTATGAAAGACTGTGGTGGCGTCTGAGGTAGAGAGGCTTGCGACTGAGCCGCACTGGTGTGGGTGTACTAGCCCGGTAGCTTTCGCTATTTTTGCTAGTCTGAGTGTGACAACTTTCTCCAAAATTTTTGAAAATGTTTGGAGGAGTACTATTATTCGATAGGAAGAGGTGGCTGAGTAGTCGTCTTTGCCTGGTTTGGCTAGAACTACACCGTTTGCCTTTTTAAGGGAAAGTGGGTGATACCCGTGTTTTAAAAGAGGGGTAAGAATTCTGGGAATGACTGTCGGGTTAATTCTATGAATGCCTTTCCATACCGAGTAAGGAATGGAGTCTGGGCCCGGTGCTGAAAGATTCGAGGTTTTGGAAAGAACGGATTGAACTTCTTCCGGTGTAATGACAGGGACGTTATAGTGACGTAGGGGGACGGGGGAACCAGTATCAGGTCTTGGGGGAAAGAACGCTTTTACTAAATTTTCATTTAGTATTTGGGGTGTGGAGGAGTTGGGAATGGAGGGTATCCGGTCCTCTGATCTGGTGGCCATTTTCTTAAGGCGCCACATGTCGGAAGGGGAGGCGTTGGACACAAACGTGTTCCAATGGTCGCGTTTGGCCTTTTTGATAGCGTTAAAGTAGGCATTCTTGGCCGCTTTTAGCTCAAATGGGGGGGAAAGTCCTTTGCGGTAGGATTTATGGACACTGTGGTAGATGGATCTTAACTGAGAAAGATTGGGGTTCCACCAGGGCTTTGACCACGATGAAACTTTTTTTGTGGGGGTATGTAAAAGGAGTGTGTTGTGGAGTTGATTAAAGGACTCGTCGAACCAGTTATCTAGATTGGAGAAGTCTGAGGATAATTGGAACTGACTTAGTTGGGGAGTTATGAGGTCCCAATTAACGAGGGACCAGTTAGGGGTATTATAGGGAGTAAAGTCGGAGCCGGGGGGGACCAACTGACAGAGGATCACTCTGTGGTCTGAGCCGGAGGAAACTGGTAAAATAAGCCATTTTGAAACTAGTTGGACTGCAGGTTGATTTGCCCAAGTAAAATCGATAACACTATGTCGCTTCCTTGGGTCTGGGGAGATTCTGGTGAACTTCCCAGGGGTGTTAATAAGCGAAAAGCCAAGTTGGTTGGCTAGCCTAAAATAGGGAGTGGAAAGATTTAGTTCTGTTGACGAGAACTTTCGTAGTGGGTCCGCAGCGGGGGAGTGAACGTTAAAGTCTCCGACCACAACGGTGGGAATGGATAAGGCTGGAAAAGCCATGTGAGGGGGAATAGATCTAACGGAATCGGACACTTGTCTATTGTAAACATTGACAAGTGCTAAAGATGAGAACGAGTGACTTGAAGATGTTAAATGTAATGTAATAAAAATAATGTCTCCGCGGTGTGAGGGGGACTGGGTAACGGAATTTTTGTCCAAAAAGGAGAGGTTAACATAAAAGCACACCGACACCTTATCTGTCTGAAGTGTGGGTGTGGGTTTAAAAAGAGCGAAATTAGGTGCAATTAAAGGAGAACGATTAAATAAGGGGGGTTCTTGCACAGCTATAACCTGTGCCGAGTGAACTACTGGATTTGAGAATAGAGAAAGAAACACATTATTGCTCCCGGCGCAGTTGTGTTGGATGATGTTAAGTGAGGGATTGTGTTTAGTGGTCGTACTAAACATTTTTTTTAATTGGTATCGTTCATGGCCACTTCCTCGGTGGCTTCTGAAGAGGGTTGGGCCTCCTGGGTAGGCCCTTCTCTGAGTTTATTGATGATGGAAATGCGATGGGGGCATTTCGAAAAGTTTGCTGTGTGGTTTCCTCCGCAGTTGACGCACTTGGAGGGGGTAGCTACGCAGCAGTTGGGTTTGGGGCGGACGTGGCCAGGGCACGTAGTGACGGCGCACTGGTGTTTGTCCCTAGGGTGGCCTAGGGAGCAGATGGGACACGTGGGTTCTTTCTGTTTGCACCCTTTGGTTGGGTGTCCGAACTTGTAGCAGTTGCGGCAGAGAGTGGCTTTAGAGGCTGACCACATGATAGAGCAGTGGCGGGGACGTGAGAAGAGCCTAATGGTGGAGCCGATAATGGCTGCCTCCTCAGCAGTGACAGTGACTACGACCGTTGAAAACTTCTGGGTGTTGCGGGCGGTGTCGTCGGCGGTAAGAAAGCGGGTGTCGAGGGGAGTGATTCCTGTTGCGAGTTTTACTGCTTCAGGGAAGGATTTTTTGAGGTGATCGAGAGTGGGGAATTCATTTAGTGGGATGCCTCTGATGGCTACATCACAGGTGGTGGGGGCTTGTTTAAACAACTGAAATGGATTTGTGGGGTCGTTGACTGTTTGGTTGAGAATGGCTGTGAGCCCTTCGAAGAAGGGAGCGTATGTGGATGCTGGGACTGTTGGGGGGGCAGTAACTGAGACAGCTCCACGCTGGTTAATGGAGACTGTGAGGGAGGTGACGGGGGCTACTTGTCCTCCTTTAGCGAGGAACTGGCCTAGGAGAGCAGGGAGACGTTGAACGAGAAGTTCGGAATCTTTAAGAGGGGAGGGGGTCTGTCTGGACGAAAAGAACCTTCGCTGGGCAGTGGGCAAGGTCTTAGGCTTATCCTCCGTGACTTTTGGCTGCTTGGGGCGAGGGTTGTTAATCTTTTTTTGGGGGGTGGTGTTGGCAGCTGACTTAGCTGCGTCGACATAGGACATTTTTTCGGAGACAGTGACCAGTTTGGGGGAAGGTTTGGCGGAAGGGGTTTGATAGGAGGGGCCAGAGGGGGAGGCTGGTTGTGCTCTCTGATGGGGGAAGGTTGCGGGGGGGGAAGAGGTGGAGTTCTTGATATTTTTGACTATGGTTTCGAGCCTCTCGAAGCGGTCATAAACGCTTGTGGGGGGATGGTTGGAGGCGTACCGAGTCTTTGTCTGAATGTCATCGACTACGGCAGTGATTGAATCGAGCTGATGGGTGAGTTCAAGGGCGGCGTGCTTGGCCTGGGCCGCAATCTTAAAGGTAGAACAAAGAAGGGTGAGAAGCAGCTTTTCCATAGGGGAAGTGTTGTCGTCATTCATAGCGTTGGCGACGGTGGTGGAGATGAGAGTGGAGTTTGGCATGCCTATTTCGTGGTCAATAAGACCAGTCTGTAGGTTGTCATAGATTTCAGAGAGGAAGGGGTCAAGGCTTGGCATTCTGAAGCCTGGGATTTTTGGAAGTTTGGTGTGGTATAACGGTTGCCACGCAAATTTTTGGTGTTGAGTTTCAAAAACTGAGAAAATGACAAACATCACCCATATAATCAGTCCTAATATATGCCAGGGTTCTTGTAATTGTAGTACACGCCATATCTACTACCAGTCAAAATGAGGTAGGTATGAGAAAACCTTTCTTTAGTCCTGGAACCATAACTCGACCCACAACCGCTTGAGCTCTCGTTGACAGAAACCCCCACCACCTCCACCATGATTAGAAACTACCTTCATTACCTCTTCTTCTCTTTCCCTCGCCCTATTTGTCGATTACCACGCTTTTACATCACAAGAAAGGACAGATTGTGGGTATTCATTACTTGTTTGCCTGGGCTGTGAGGCCCTTAGCTAATATGGACCTAAACTCCTTGTGTAGGGACCAATTCATAGACTCTGTCTACAAAGAGAATCGTGATCTCAACGCTAACCTGGTAAAAACTCACGAGGAAATCATCAAAGGGAAGGACGTCGTAGCCTCACTGTTGGAGAAAATGATCAAAGAAAAAGAGAACCTTGTCCGGGAGAAAGACTTATTCTCCAGAGACAATCTTCGTCTTCGGTGTGAAAATAAAGTTATTTCTACTGCTTATTTCCCCTACTATCCCCCCACCCCTCATCCTTCATGCTATTTGTTAACTCGGATATTCTACTGTAACTTAGGAATACGAAATATCGTTATTAATTCTCCAAGACCGATATAATATTCGTGGTCTCATCGGTGATCTCTTCCTACCCTCTTCTCCCTTCAATAATATGACTAACAATATTCAAATCAGAATATATTGCGGATAAGCATGCGAAGAGTATTAAAGATGGTGTACAGGCGCAGCTTAATTCTATCGCGACCCGCAAAGAATTTCTCCTGAACCTCGAGACCATCATCAAAAGACGGAGTTTACGTGAAATAGACGTTAAATATTGTCTAGTAGACATCTACACCACAATTAGAAAGCACTTCTATCCAGTGAATAGTGGGGATGTCCAAGTTATTACTATCGACACCTCCCCCAGGCGCTCGGGAAATATATTTTCCCCAGATGAAGGGGCTGTCTTAGAAGCCTTTCTTCACTTTCATCACGTACCCTACGTTGTCCGCCACGGGGATGAATTAATAGAATTTGTACTTGGGAACGGGGGGTTGGTAGTAAAAGAAAAGGACTAATTTTCTTGTATACGTTGGGATAACTAGTTCTATCACTAATAGATATCTATACTCCAAATATTACGATAGGGCGGGGACTGAGTATTCTAGAGTGATGTTCTTTGCCTGAGGAGAGATCTAATAAGATTGTAGTCATGCTCAAGAAGTCTTGGTTGTTTGGGAGAGAATTCCTACACAAAAGCAGTACTTTATCAAGACTAGATCAATAACCACTATATAGGCGGGATTTACGATTAATCAATTAACAAATCAATAAATCAACTAGATTGGATAGTTCAAGAAGTACGGTATTTAGAATCTAAGTTCCACCCATTATGAGCTATAGTAGCCGCCCAGGCCTAGTGAGTTTAAACGAGTGATAGTTTATGACCCATACTGTTCTATTGAATGTTTAGTAAGAAACTGGTGCATTGAGGTATCATCTTATAAAAACAGAATAGAAATAAAGATAAAAGGAAGCATAGACTCGGGGTGTATATACTATATGTATCTATCGGTATGTCAGATAGTAGATGCAGGTTTCTTTTTTCCTTGGTAGGCCCTATTAATAACTTACTAAGCTATATGGGGTACTATAGTAGTATACTCTTCGCCACAGTGGGTTCCTATTGCTTAGCATCTTGATGATAAACAGTAGTGTATATGCAACCCTAGCCCTCGGGGTATGAGCTCGGGGTATTTATCATCACTGAATTGCCTTAGAGTAATTAATGTTGTATTAGGAGACCGTATCTCTTATAACATTACATAATTTCTTAGGTTAGGGATCTAAGCTGCACGAGTGACATGTCATGATGTGAGATACAAGCGATAGAGGGTAATCGCATAGCACTGGGCCACCCAACGATAGGCTTTTTTTTCGCTCAGACTCCACCTTCCAACAATCATCACACCCTATCACTAATGACTATCAACTTTACTGCCTGCAGGCGACCGTCTAGATTCTTGCGGCCGCAGAGATTTATACCCTTGCCGTACCAGTAAACTCGAGTCCCTCGGTCCTCAGCACCTGAGAGGTGTGTATTGGCCCCTGCCAAAACATTACATGGGTGGCTGACCCCAGAGTACTATGCCTTGGCAACGCCACAACGGCCAGCTCACGTCATGCATAAAGCCAGACAGCAGGCTTGAAAGAGGTACAAAAAGCTCCCCAATGCGTGTCAAGAAACGCTCCCAATAAAACAATCTACCCTCTCCTCTAAAGCTTCCGAAGCCCCCCCTCACCCCGCACTCAGGGAAAAAAATGGCACGCAAAAGAGTCGCAGAGACTACTACCCAGGATAGCTCCTCCCGCCCTAGCACCCCCGATTATATCAAAACCGAACCCATAGACACCGGTTCTAGCACTATTCGCGCTCCTTCTACTCCAAAAGTTCCTCGTAAACGAAGATGTACCATTCCGCGCAAAAATCGAGTCAAGAGCGAGACCATGGGCGGCAATACACCAGCCGCAGGCGCCGCTACACGCACACCCGAACCAGACTCTGATTCTTTCAGCGATATGCTAACGGCCACGGTAGAGTTTATTCGCGATGTCGTAATGGGCATACTAAACTTTATTGGCGGTGCTCTACTAGCTGCGATAAGCTGTATTAAAAAGCCATTGTCTATTCTACTAGGACTCTATCTCCTCGCCGTACTCATATCATTCGCATACCAGCTTATGTCCAATCATATCATCATAGCGCTCTCGCCTGTATGTAAGCTGCCTGGAGTCTCGCTGCTTGATATCCCGTTTTGCAACCACACAACCCCAACAAGTAAGCGTCGTAGCGCGCGGAAGCCAGAAAATACGGACTTTTCAGAGTTGATGAACCTTCAATTTAACTTCGAGAGCGTCTTAGAGAATTCAAGAGGGGGCACCGGTCTGGCGTTTGATCTCAAGAAATCGGAATTCGCAATTCAAGACTTGAATACTCTTGTTCTCGCCTCTGAGTTGCTATGCAGGTTTGTTTCTTTCTCTAGAGATCATTCACCCCTCATTATGCTAACTATATAATGATGATAGGGAGGAACTCTCGAGACGCCTCGAAAGTTTTGTTTTGGCAGCTAAATCGACCTCCGTTGACCTATCTAGATTTGGTTCTAGTGTTAATGGTGTTGTCGACTCCCTCCTCTCTATAGATGAATACGCCCTCCGCACGCTCGAGAAAATACGTGCCTCTGAGATTGAAGGATCCTCCGGAAACACCGTCATCTCCTGGGCGCTCACACCTTTTAAGGTCTGGAACGGTGCTGTTGAGGTAGAGAGCAACGTACTAGCTACATTTGTAACGGCGAGCAACGTCATGGATAGTAGCATTCAAGAACTTATCCTAAGGGCGAAGGCTGTACTGAATGATCTAGACGATTTAGAGAATCGCTTAGTGTTAATCCAGGATCTTGTTAGCCGGGAAGGTAGCACGATCCAGAAGGAATATAACGAAGTCGTAAGTTACTCTTTCTCTAATGCTCTTCCTCCATTCTAATAGAATCAAAACAGCTAGCGGAACTCTGGACCATCGTCGGCGGGAATCGCAAGAAGGTTGCCCATTATGCATCCCATCGTACCCTCTTAAACAATATCGCCATCTATCGTAATAGGGCTCTCGCACATGTCTCCGCGTCTCTCATACAGCTACAACAGATGCAAGCTGACCTGGACGACCTCCGAGTCCGTGTTGCGCGGCCGGGATTATTATTGGATTCGGGCAAGGAGGTACAAGATATTCCGTTGGAGGTGCATATGGAGACTATTAGGAGGGGAGTCAAGAGGTTGAATAGTGGGGTTGCAAAGGCGAAGAATCTTGAGCACGAGTAAGTTGGATCTTTATCTTGGGAAGGGGTGGGAGCGGACATGGATGGTCACTAATAGGGTTAAGCAGTTATGTGGGGAAGTTACTGGGGGCACATAATGATGCTACTGTTACGTTGGACACACGGGAGAGCTGGTAAGCAGTTTTTGTAAGAGTAAAAAGGATAGCAATGACTTTACTGCCATTGATTTTCGGAAGGGGGGGGGGGTCATTAGAAAAACAGTCTAGCTTGGGTCTGTTTCGGATTGGGCTTTTTTTTGTACGGTATGGTTGGGGGTCATGGCTGGATAGCATTGGGATGGATTGGGTATTGGCTGGGTTTTGGTTTTTGCGTTACGTATATACCTTTTTCTCACGCTTTTAGGGAATTTTTTTGTTTGGGTACTGGAAAGTGTTAAGAATACGTCACAGGACTGCTGGGCAGACAGAAAGTGTATTTATAGGGTATATGACTGTTATGGGTAAAACGATTATGAATATATGAGCTTATGACTGCATTCGACACATTTAAATTAAATTTGTTGAATCTGAATTTTAAGGAGATGGTGAATTATTGCACAACGGGCTTATGACCTTTTTAAGCATGATTACTTGGATCTGGTACAGGGAGTTTTTAGAAATAATCTCCTTATCTAGATTTATAGTTGGGTAGGGGCAGACAAGGGGGCTAGTGAAAAATAGTGAAGTTATCTACTTGAACGAAGGTGAAGTGATCCTAGAGGGATGTTATAGTTGATATCACTGTGGAGAAACTTCTAGGCTGGGGAAGATAAAACCATATTTAGTACCTGTGAAGTAGTAAGGCTTTCGGGTAAAGTACTTAGGTGGATGCTAAAAATCGGTTTTGAGAATAAAGGGTAAGCTAGGTTTATTTATACGTAGTCCAGTAGCGTCGAATACTGTTCCGACCTCCTGGATACTTTGTTATCCGTGAGGCGACTACAAACACTGCCCTGTTGGAAAATTATGGACTGACGACTCCTGGGGTAGGTAGTACTATCTAGTGGGTCCTGTTAGACTACGGATATTTGCAGGTGTTCCATTAGATTATATGGACTTTTGCTATATATGATGGATTATGGAGGAGGAAAGAGCATTGCATTGGTTCTTGTAGAAATAGAGTTGTTACAATAAACATAGAGTTTAACTCCGCTATGAGATCAATTCAATACTCTTCCTTGATTCTATTATGCTCGGGCAATATAATATTAATCCGAAAGACTCAAAGTCAAAATGTTCGTGAATAGGGCACGTTGCTGCGGGTGCGTAGGTGGGGGTGATTCATAAGCGACGTACATCAGCGAGGTGGGCGTGCACTAGGATCTAGTATACAGTACTCGCAAACCGCTACTCTTTCTCCTAATGTCAAGTACTGTTCACTGTTTGGCCCCGCCCCGTAGGGAGCAATACATGCTACCTAGATACTTTCATCGACGGGGTTACGTGGGTTCAGGGTTAGTTCCGAGTGCCTGGGGGGTTCTGCAGAGTACTTTTACGCCTACGAGCCAAGTATCAGCGAAAGTTTATGTGAAATGCCTAATCGGTGGGATATCGACGATTCTGGTAAATGATATTTCTACTAGTGTGGCATAAGCGGGTGTTTTCTATATTAAAGATTTTGGGGCCAAACTTAATCACGTTCTTTCAATTATATTCTCTTATACTACATGTGTTTGGTCTTATGAATCACATTCTGGAGATTAAATAGAATCGTTTATCTTTATATATTACAACAGATAAAAACTCAAAGCTTTACATATTTCCAGGGATACTAGTCCCTAGAGAAAATTCATGAGTAGGAGATAAATGTTTTTTGAGGCTGTTTAACTAGAAAGTTGCCTAAGCAGTGGTCTAATTGTTAGAGAAAGATAGAAAAACAACAAAAGAATCCCTAGGTTTGTATATGGGAATTTCATTAGTACCTGTGGGAGATAAGCGAATCTCCACCTATTCGATATATATGTGTCCCTTATTATATATATCAGCGCCAAACCAATGAGTGCTCTTACCAGCTAGACCCCCGGGCACGGCATGAGTGTGTGCCTTGTGGGCTATTCTGAGTCCCCCGAGGCCTATTTCACAGCTCTTTTACATTACTAAGTATACCCTATTCCTTAAAAAAAAAACCCCAAGTCATCTGATTCTTATTTTACCGGGCGAAACTTTCTGACGATACAGGTGGTTATCACTGGGGTCATGCCGAAAGCATTGGTTTTTTCGTCTAGAGTTTCTAGCTAATTAGTGCATTTTTAATTATAGCTTCTATTCGGGGGAGGTGGTAATTCCTGAAGAATAAGAAAGAAAGATGTATCCTAGATTACTACATGTACTAAAATACGAGTTTCCGAACTATTTTAGCCAGATACACCCTTCTGACGCTTCGGGGGTTATTTTTGGGGTCGAAAGCGTATTTTTCTTTTTTTTCTTCTTTTTTTTCTTTTGGCAAAATTTCTAAGTCTTGTTGTAGTTATCCTGTCTTTTAGAGAGAGCAAAAGATAAAAATGTTCTCTTAGTTGGCCTTTTAAAACTCAAACCTCCGGATGTATTTAACAGGATGATTTCTTCTGACGCTCCAGGGGTTATTTTTGGGGTCGAAAGCGTGCTTTTATTTTTTTTGCAAAACTTCTGTCTTTTTTTTGTTACCCTGCCTTTGGGGCAATGATTCCTAGAGTAGGATTGGCTTCTCTATTACCCTACCTTCTAAAACTCAGGCCCCCGGAGTATTTTTACTAGATGAACTTTTCTGACGCTCCGGGGGTTATTTTTAGGGTCGAAAGCGTGCTTTTTTTCTTACAAAACTTCTAAGTCCTTTTTTTTAGTTACCCTGCCTTTAAGGTAATGACCCATAGTATAGAATTGACTTTTCCATTACCCTACCTTCTAAAATACGAGTCTCCGAGCTTTTTTAGCCAGATATATGCTTCTGACGCTCCAGGGGTTATTTTGGGGGTCGAAAACGTACTTTTCTCTTGGTAAAATTTCTTAGTCCTTTTAATTGTACATGGGGTGCTGGAAAGTGATGCACATTCGAAGAAACCACGCTGATTCTCAACAACCACACATTTAACTCATGTTATGAAGAGCCTTGGGGTAATTTAGGCTATGCAGATTCTAATCCCAATGGAAAATTTAAGTAAGGTCTATGACTATTTGCCATACTAGCACTTTGGGACTGGGAGCAAATACCTTAGTACTACTTCTTGCTAAATAGATGTATTTTCCACAAAGTAACACCAGGTATTACATCCAATAGTATAATAATTTAAGTTTATAACAAAAAACTGTGTTAATTTTGGGTGTTGTGTTGTGGTAAAACTTAGGTGTTTGAGTGTTGCTAGGCCAAAATGTGCATCACTTTCCAGCACCCCATGTACATAGTTACCCTGTCTCTAACGGAAATGATTTCTGGGGGGACTTTTCGATTGCGCTCCCTTTGGAGGTGGTTCTTTGGGTTGACCTTTCTACTACCATACCTTCTAAAGATCAAAGCCTCCGGAGTTTTTTTTTTTTGGTCAAGTAAATTCTTCTGACGCTCCAGGGGTTATTTTTGGGGTTGAAAGCGTGCTTTTTTCTTTAGCGGAAATGATTGATGAGTGAAAACTAATGGGTAACCTTTTAGTTCCCAGTTACCCTGCTTTTTGTCCGAGTCTCAGTTACCCTACCCTTTACTTTACCCTCTCCGGGCTTATTTGGACGGATAAAATTTTCTGACGCTCTGAGGGTTATTTTTGGGGTCGAAAACGTGTGTTTTTTGCAGCGTTTCCGCAACTCAGTGGGGCCCCGTACGCAAACGGTGGGTGGCACAGTGGGGCACCTGCCAGGTGGTGGCTCTGATTTCCTACAGTTACCTACCTACAGTTACCCTACGTACAGTTACACTACCTATCTACGGTTACCCTACCTTCTTATATAACCCCTTCAGGTTTACTTGGGCAGAAAACCTCCTACTAACGCTCCGGGGGTTATTTTTGGGGTCGAAAACGTGCTTTTTTTTCTTTTCGTTATTAGGTTCCATATTTGTAGGAAATAACCTTTGGGAAACGGAAACCTTTTTTTTTTATGTTGTACTCTGGGACAACGCTTGTGGAGCATGCATACCTCAAATAACGAAGTACACCATATTACAAATAACTAAAAACATGATTAGTGTTGGCCCAAGTTAAGCGTTTCATTTAGAAAACAGCGTATATGATCAGATAGTATAGTCAAACTATATATTGATGATATTGTAGTGAGTATATATAGGGAGTTTAAACTAGACTTTGGTTAGATAGGGTAAATCTTTGACCGACCCTGGGTCAAAATCACCAATAATAATAACGTGTAATAATTTTAACACATAAATATTCGTATTAGGGGTATAATTCTATACGCATAGGCATGTACAGGCATGACGACTGGGACACATGGAATACTACATATTATAGGTTGTCATATCAACCTATCCATGATTATTTTCTATTTAGACACTTACGCAGCCATTATTTATACTTTGAGTTTCTTCTAGAGTGTTTAGTTCTTATATATACCGAAGAATTTAACACAAAACACTTGAAATAACCTTTAAATTTCGAGTTTTACCTAATATGAGGATTTGTGAACTAGTTTGGACTTAGAGCGGCTCCTACACCAATCACTCGCCTACTTACTGTAAAGAATCAGTACCTAATTATATCGACTGCCTTAAATAAATATAGAAACTCAAGAGAATAAGTAGATCTCAGAGGTCAAATAAAATCAAACTCTTAAGTGATCTTAAAGGACACATATTATGAGGTACGTATATTAATTACTAGCCTAAAAAAAATTGTATCGATTGCTTCCGTCAGTCCTACATTACTGAAACGGATAGATCTGGAAAAAAAGAGCATGAACAGTCTGGGTTTTATTGTACGTTTGACCTCTATACTATTGAATCATATGAAAATAAAGGTACTTGGGTATATTAATTAATCATACGCACGCACCTGGCCCGGCCGTGCTACTTGAAATCGATACTTTTTAGTTACCAATCTCGGACTAATATTAATTCTTGAAATTCTATATATTATGATTACCCTACCTTCAGTTTTTCCCTCTCCGGACTTGTTTAGCCGAATAAAATATTCTGACGCTCCGGGGGTTATTTTTGGGGTTGAAAGCGTGCTTTTTGTTTTCTTAAAAAATCTCTAAGTCCTTTTTCAGTTACCCTGCCTTTCAGACCAAGCAGGTAACTGAAGGCAGGGTAACCGTAGGTAGGTAACTGTTGGAAATCAGAGCCAGAGCCACCAACACCTGGCAGGTGCCCCACTGTGCCACCCACCGTTTGCGTACGGGGCCCCACTGAGTTGCAGAAACGCTGCAAAAAACACACGTTTTCGACCCCAAAAATAACCCCTGGAACGTCAGGAAAATTCGTCCGTCCGAACCAAACCCGGAGGGTATATGAGGGGAGGGAAAGAGTTGGGAGGAAAAGTTATACACTGCCGAGATAATATCAAAGTACCAACTAGTTATAACATTTTCCTTCCCGCTGCGAAGGTTTAGTCCTGTGGATGTCTTTGCAAGGCCCTAAAAAGCCGAGTGAATCGACTCCTAGATCATACATTAGCACCCTCCCTGACCATACTGTTACCTAGTCCGTGGCAGCTAGGGAGAAAATTAGTTGCTTTCTTCCTAGCGAAGGTTATTCCTAAAATGTTGTCCTTGAGAGGCGAAAGCCAACCGAATCGACTCTTAGATTACCTTTAGTCTAAAAACGTCCCATTATAAGTAGTAAGATTACCAACTTATTTACCAACAAGGGTTATTCCTAGATATATCTTTGCGAGGTGCAAGCCAAGTGAAGTGACTCCTGGAATGCAATATTCATATCCCCTTAGCACAGTGGCTCATTTATATCTACCAATGAGGGTTATTCCTAGGTACGTCTTTGCGAGGTGCAAGCCAAGTGAATTTGACTCCTGGAATGTAATATTCATATCCCCTTAGCACAGTGGCTCATTTATATCTACCAATGAGGGTTATTCCTAGGTACGTCTTTGCGAGGTGCAAGCCAAGTGAATTTGACTCCTGGAATGTAATATTCATATCCCCTTAACACAACTGCTTCTTCATCAATGAGGGTTGTTCCTAGGTACGTCTTTGCGAGGTGTAAGCCGAGTGAATTTGACTCCTGGAATGTAATATTCATATCCCATTAACACAATTGCTCCTTCACCAATGAGGGTTACTCCTAAACATGTCTTTGCGAGGTGTAAGCCGAGTGAATTTGACTCCTGGAATGTAATATTCATATCCCCTTAACAAAATTGCTCCTTCGCCAATAAGGGTTGCTCCTAAACATGTCTTTGCGAGGTGCAAGCCGAGTGAATTTGACTCCTGGAGTGTAATATTCATATCCCCTTGGCATATTGGCTCCCTAAAAATAAGGGTTACTCCTAAACATGTCTTTGCGAGGCGTAAGCCGAGTGAATTTGACTCCTGGAGTGTAATATTCATATCCCCTTAATACAATTGCTCCTTCGCCAATAAGGGTTGCTCCTAAACATGTCTTTGCGAGGTGCAAGCCGAGTGAATTTGACTCCTGGAGTGTAATATTCGTATTCCCTTAGCACAGTGCGGCTCCTTTTGGAAATGAAGTTACCAACTTCTTTCCTAGTGAAAGGTTAATCCTAATCATGTCTTTGCGAGGCGTAAGCCAAGTGAATTTGACTCCTGGAATATCCATTAGCGTAAAGGTATAAAGTTCCGCTTAGGAAGTAAAGTGGCCTCCGTCTTAGCGAAGGGGTAGTCAATTAAGACTCCTGGAATCCCCCCTAGCTGGCACGGCGGTTCACTTAGGAATTAAAGTAAAGTGGCCTCCGTCTTGGCGAAGGGGTAGTCAATTAAGACTCCTGGAATCCCCCCTAGCTGGCACGGCGGTTCACTTAGGAATTAAAGTAAAGTGGCCTCCGTCTTGGCGAAGGGGTAGTCAATTAAGACTCCTGGAATCCCTCTTAGCTGGCATGGCGGTCCACTTAGCAATAAATTACCTCTGTCTCTTTCATGGTGAGGGGGGAATAATCAAGCGAATCAACTCCTGAGTATTGCCCCCCTAGCCACATCTTTATAAATTCAGCACCGGCCTCTAGCTAGATCATGACTAGTAACAAGAATGGTGTTGCTTTTAGGAGATGGAATTTAGCTCACTGATTCTTTATACGGCGCAAGTCTTATAGTTTATCTAGGTTCTCATGCGTAAACAAATGGAGAACGTAAGTTCAACAGGAGTTTACAATTAGAAGTCAAATCTACCAGCAGGAGGGAGGATAGTGGGCCAGTCTGAATGCGAGTCATCAGCTGGTGCCATTACGGTGGGTGAAGACAAGCCTAATTGTGGGTAGCTTGAGAACGTAACATGGTTATGCATCCTTTCAACGCGGGGAAGGTGGCCGATTACCAGCAGGGAGGAGGAGAGGGGCCGGTCAGACAGCAAGTCCGTTGCATCCTACGGCATGAGGCCAGCTAATTGTGTTATGAACTCGAGAACGCGCAAGTTCAGAGGGGTTTTCTACAAGCGGCATAATCTGACATATGGGGGCTAACACCTGCTGGGGATGCAAGTCCTCAGTTGTTGCCCTTGTCCATAATGCAGTTTAAGCCAACATACTTATAGAGGGCTAGAGAACGCGCAGATTTTTACAGGGATTTCCTACAAAAGCTCAACAGTTAAATTTTTTAGTTGAGAGGGAGAGAACCCAACCTGGAGGCGCAAGTCCCCTCAGTTGTTGCCATACTATAGGCGCTGCTGAGCTTACTTGTGGGTACCGAGAACGAGCTTACTTGTAGGTACCGAGGACGCAAGTTCAAAGTACCTTCCAGAGATGGATGAGATCAACCAGTTGGGGGAGGGGAGGGGGGGGTCAATATAGATGCAAGTCCTCAGTTGTTGTCGGTAAGGCTAAATCGAACCAACCTACTTTTAGGTATGTTACTAGAGGGCGTGGAAATTTATAAGGATTTCCTACAAGGGGTTAAATTTACAAACAGGGGGAGGGACTAACCGGAATAGAAGTCCTCAGTTGTCCCTAAGATAGGTGGTGCCAACTTTGTGGGTATATGGGATCACCAAAGTAGACAAAGCTAGTCACTATTTATCTCCTTGGATGTTGATTATCAGGTAGCTCATCCCCGGTCAATTATTTTTCGGGTGATCTCCCCCTCCAGGGCCCTGGTTGATTGGGGAGATTGGTTACTTGTCGGTAGAAGTCGGAGTGGGAGTGTCAAGGCAAACAAGGTCGTGGTTGAGGCCCTTTCTAGGCTCCGTTGGTCGAAGACGTGGGTGATCCTATTTTGAATTTGACTAAAGAATCTTACGGGCATGGGATATAGATGTGTTTACCTACCTTAACTTATGGTTCGTGCCAAAGTGTCTCTGGAAATGGCTGCAGCCCACTTCTTAACTAGTAGGAAGGGGTCAAGAAAGGTGCAGAGGCGTTGCTGAAGTGGTTTTGGGAATATACGGTTCATCATAAGTGATGTCTCCGCCTATGGTGTATTTGTGCATGTGCACTCATAGGTTAAACATTATTTTCTGGCCTTTGGGCGAGGGAGTGAGGTTTATATAACTGTAGCCATACTACTAAAGAGGGGAAAGAGGGGAAGGGAAAACTTTGACGTTAGTCATTCAAGTAGGAGGGCCTAGTAATAGATCCTGGTCCCTCTAGTGTAATCGGTTACGTGTATGTATGTAACCTTAAGGCAAAAGGGTACAAGGGTCAGTATAGCGTTAGGGTGCATGTACGTAACGGAGACACCACTGAATTAATTACCCTAGGGGTCCTCTCGATCTCTACATCAAAATTGCAGTTTAAACTGTGTGGGAAACTAGGTTATAAAAGAAGCCGAGAATGGGCTTTATTTTACTCTATTCTGTTTAGAGAAGCGTAAATTAGCCAGAAGGGTTTGGTATAAGGAGTGGTGAGACCGTGGGTCGTGAACGGCTAGCTATCACCGGGCCATCAGGGAAGGACAACTAAAAAAGCCCCGCTGGATAAAGGGACCTGGAAATCTTTATGTTCTGGCCCGTTGGGGGGACCTGCCTATTGGGGGGACGTCCCCTGAACGGGCCAGCCTGGGAGCAGACAGGTAGGCATCCCCTGAATGGGTTACGTGTTGGAGGGATACCAGTGTCCCCCATATGGGCAGGTGATAAATCATGGCTCAACTACTAGTGCAAAAATAAAGTCTGTTCGGTTTGGTACAAGCAACAAAGTGATCTACCCCAATGAAAATGTCAATAGCAAAAAATTCCCCTTATCCCTATTCATATACATAAATTCTAATATAGTCTTCTGAAGCTTTGTAGCTCTAATTTCATCCTAAAATTAGTTGCTGTGAGGTTTAGTTGTGAGGTTTGTGGTTGCATCGCCATGTACTCAACCGAACAGACTTTATTTTCGCACTAGTAATACAGGCAATCCTAAATAAATTAAGTTAGTAGTCAGAAAAATATCAGCCTATCCTGAGATTACTTTAAGATTTTTTGTGATTTTATACCATGCATTGTTGTCTCTAGGGATTTTTATATTGGGGGTACTTTTTGGTAGCAAATAATAGTTATATGTTATCTGATAAATATGGGTGCTTTATAAGTGATGTACTTGGGTAAAATAGGGTAAAATAGCTGTCTACCCATTCAGGGGATGCCCTATAAAACTTATTTATAGCTACCCATTGGAGGGATATCCCCCCCAACAGGCCGGCCCGTCCAGGGGACGTCCCCCCGATAGGCAGCGTCCCCCGAACGGGCCAGAACATTTACACTATACTCTATTTTGTGGAGTAGACTACAACGAAGAGAAGGGAAAAGGAGGTCCCAACCTATGTACTTATAGTTACGGGCCACTGTATAAGCGGGGTACTTAGAGATCCAATACCCAGAACACAACCCCCCCCACACACGGATAAAATAAGGCGTAGTGTAAGCGAGCGCCCAAAAGCAAGTAGAAAAAGCGCCAAACACACAAAAAATAGCCAATTTCATAAAGCTGTATATAACAGCCTGATAATAGGTAATTCTTTGGATAATAGAGAAAGCTTTATAGCTCTATAGCCTATCAATTCCTAACTTTATTGACCCCAGCCGCTGTTTCTTAAAAGCTGTAAGGTAAATAGCTGTATGGTGTGATCTTCAGATGTATCTTTTGTATGGGCCTCACATACAAAATCCCAGGTACAATTCACTAGGCTAATAATTTTGACCTTGACGTAACTCTGCATTGGAGTTACCATAGGCTCTCGTACCCTTTACCGTATAATCTCGGGTACAACGAAATGGCTCGGGCTAGGTGGAATTGGAATACTTAAATCATCTTGTTAGGTTGTTGAGTGGCAGATTTGAGTAGTGGTTTTTATAAATTGGCGTGAACTTTTATCCTTTTGGAAGGCCGATTTGGAACTATCTATTCCAGGCCATTTAGTTATGCCCGAGATTATACAGTATATTACTAGAGGTTTGTAAAGGTCTCTACACTATTAGATAATTTACCTGTCTAGGGGTATTTCTCGGGATATGCAAGATAGGCTAATTTTGGTGTGCTTTGCCTGTTTTCCACTCACTTTTGGGTCACCATTTGTATAGCAGCGCAAAAGGAAAGAAAGACTCAGACAGGTTCATGTTTTCTGACTACCAACCCCTCCTCCTCTTTTCTCTGGTGTACTTGTATTAATTGAGCTTATAGCCTTGCCTTGCCCGTATGAGGGGTATGAGTGTATTTCTAATTAGTAGGATGGCTACCCGACTAGCCCATTAAGAGGGCTTCCCCCGATAGGCACGCTCCCCTAACAGGTCAGGGCATATACACGATGGGAGGTCTCTGTGAGGCCTCTTAAGAATTATGCGGGAGTCCGGCGCCTTGACACAATCCCTACTTCTAGGCCTCATTGATACCCCTATAAAAATGTATATACCTATGATTAATTCATTCATTCATACTCCCATAAAAGTAGACATGGAGTTTAGTTATAGGGTGTGGGGAAGGCAAAAAAATAACTTTAGAATTCTTAGTGTTTACCCGTGAAAACTACTCCCCAGAAAATAGTACAAAGAGTCACATTTTAGCCCATCTTAGCCCAAGAACTAACATTTGTTACAAAAAGTATAAGCAAAAATCCTTATAAAATAACTACAATACACAAGCCCACTGCCCGAACCAAGTCTTATCCCCCTTAGTCAACCTGTAGTATTGTGGGGGGACAAAAATAACCGCGGATCGACACCTCAAAAAACACAGAAATCTAAAGGTACCACCACAACCACAAGAATAAATATACCAGTCTAATAGCTTATTGGCCTAAAGGATAGTCCTAGATGAACATTTGTACCATGGAAAAATGTCTTGTTGATTACTCAGGCTTACTGTATTATGGGTTCTTTATGGCCACAAAAAAAGACTTGATACAGCAGGATCCACTGCTTCAACAAAATCCCTTCTTTCTGACAATTACTTGGTGCATATTAAGTAAAGCCCAATGTGGTAGCTACCCTCATAGTGATAATCTCTACTGAACAAAAATACCTAATAAAAATCATAAAGTAGTTTTTAGCTACTAAGGCACCCTGCAGATGGAAACTCCCAAATAGTACAGTGAATTTTCTCCCTGGCATAGAGGGGCTCCCAATGATGTATTTTTTCATGTGTATAAAGTTCTCATCTTTGTCTTATTAGCTTGTTGAATTTTGGTGGTGGGGGTGGGTTGTTGTCACTATGTAATCCACGGTTATTTTTGTCCCCCCACAATATCACCGAGTCTTACCATAAAATAGCCCACGGATTCATTCGATCTATGGTAGTCAAGCCTTTCAAAGGACAAAAACCCGTCTAGCCATAACTTTTTAAAACCACTAAACGCCATATATACACCAATACACACTATGTAATTAATGAGCGTAAATCACCCACTATCTCTTACTTTTTAACACTTTGAGCTCTTTCTCCACCAGCCTTTTCAACCTTTTTTTATCTCTTCTTTCCTCCTTACTCTCCTTCGGCTCTTTCACATCCCGTTTCCTCCGCCTCTCATCCTTTTCACCCTTCCTCCCATCTTTTTTTGACCCCTTCTTCTCCTTCCTCTCCGACTTCCTCTCCTCCTCACTCGCAGTCGAAACATCCTCAGCCCCGGCCTCCGCCTCAGCAATCATCTTCTCCACCTCCCCAACCAACACCCCACCTTTTACAAAACGAATATAATACTTGGCCATCTTCTCCATCCCTATCGCCGTCGGTAGCGGCATACTCTGCTTCACCGTAACACCTGTCGAAGTCCCAGTAACATCAAGATTTTTAAGCTGGCTATCGAACGCCTTCTCCCACCACTGATCAGATGAGTGTTCCTTCTTGCCTACATCCAAATTAGCACTATAACTTAAATCCCCCCCTAATGGAGAATAAAGGTTACTATACCTAGACCATAATTATTCTTTTTCTGAGAGTAAAGGATCGGTCGCTGGGAATGTCCGCGTCCATTCGTCCATTTAAAGTGGTCTTTTGTGAAATTAATAGGCATTGTGAGCGTCGTTACACTTTATCGACAACTATGGGGTGTCGAAATGCCCCCAAAGATGGGAGGAATGAACGTGATGAGCTGGCGTTGCTTGGAGGGTCTTGTAGCTCTGCGACTGTAAAGGTACCTGGTGGGAAAAAAAGCTTGATGTCTCCAAGTGGCGTTACCCGGGCTTGGTCACGTGTATTTGTACTAAGTGTACTCAAAGTCTAATAGTACTAGTTGGTTGACTACAAAAAAAGACTCCCTAAGCCAAAACTATTGTCACTCTTACACAAAAAAAGCCATCAGATCAGACCTCACTTTCCCACCACGACTACTACTAATGCTCAATTCTGCAAAAACAGACATGTGATAATGGTTATAAATTGCTCATCTACAATTTGATCCCAATCCCTCACATTCCATGCGTTTCTATGCCACCATTGATATCTCCCCCCTAGCTAATTCCAAACCCTTTCATCATCATAACGCAATCTCTACCTAAATCCAAACCCCTTCCCCCTCCCAATTCGGAAAAATGATCCCTCCTCTTTTTTTGTTTAATAATACAATCTCTTTCGGAAAATAAAAAAAAGAAAAAGAGAAAAGGGAAGAGAGGAGGAGCCTTTCATTTCTGCTCTCCCACACCCCCACATCAAAAACAAAAAAACAAGAACCACTCCCATAGAGGCGCATGGGAAAGTATAATAGTAATAGCAAAAGGTAGTAAAATAACAGCGGATTTTTTTAAGAGACTATTCCCGCACAAACTCAAAACAGAAAAAAAGTAACAAAACTTGCTGTAAAACAAGAAATGAATAGAAAAAAAGAACCCATTTACCCCGATTTGCAATTTTAAACGATAAGAACCACATATAGAGAGAAAAGAAAATTGAACAAAAATTTAGAAAGAACGCTGATCACATAACTACCACCCAATACGCCTTTATGCATTCTTTGGCGGATCTCTAGGGGAACGAGGTGAAAATGCAGGTCCCGGAGATGTTCTAAGCCACAGTCAGTCATATTCACAACAATAATTATTCCTTTTGTTAAGTAAAGAGATGCTTACGGTGACCATCTAGGGCTTCCCTGGCCCGGTGATTGAAACGACGGACTCGTAGGAGAATAGTTGTTTGGGCTTCCACCATAGTTGTTCGGACTTCCCGGATTGTACATAGGGCTAGTAGGGCTGTAATTGGGACTGGTGGGACTAGTCGGGGAATGACTGTTACCCATAGGACCACCAAATGCAGGGCTTGCTGGGCTATAATCCGGAGAAGTAGGCGAATACGCAGGAGAAGTGGGAGAGTTAGGAGAAAACGATGGCGATGTAGGGCTGTAATTAGGGGAAGTAGGACTAAAACTTGGTGAAGTAGGAGAGTATGTTGGGGAAGTTGGTGTACCTCCCATGCCACCTGGGTACCCTGGAGAAGTAGGCGAATACTGGGGCGAGGTGGGTGTATACGCAGGACTAGCAGCCATTGGAGAGAACCTTGGAGATGCAGCGAAAAATCCAGGGCTAGTGACAGCCATGTTCGGCGATGTAGGAGAGTACGCGGGCGAAGCGGGAGAGTACGTCATAGGGGATGTCGGACTTGTGCCGAATGGGCTGGTCGGTGAGTAAGCCATAGGACTGCGAGGACCATATGGCGATAACCCTCCAAATCCAGGAGCTTGGTAATCGGTAAACCCGTTTGGTGTTTCTGACCCTGCATGCTGCATTGGCGAGAAAGCAGCTCCAATATCTGGTGATCCAACGAAGCCATCCGCATAGCTCGGAGAAGCAGCGTACGGAGTAGCAGCGCCATCCACCATGCCACCCTTACCCATACCGGGAATATCCCCACCACCATGAATTGTAGAATTGTCCACAACGACTTCCATCAACATCTTCTCGTCCAAGTACACGTCGAACTCTCCTGTACCCAGAGGTGCCAACTGACCCAACATAACGTTCTCAGAGATACCCCTACAATCGTCCAACTCTCCCGATGCCGCCGCCTCCAACAAAATCTCCACCGTCTCCTCGAAAGAACACCTCATCAAAGCACCAGTGTCGGCCCTGTTAATACCGTGACGAGTAATAGCCATCAAATGACCACGTGCAGTCATGACATCGCAAAGCAGCGCAAGATGTCGCTCGTTGACATAGGAACCGTCGAAAGCCAACACTTGCCTAAGTTCTCGCAACAAAGCAGCCCTAGTCGCCTCGATACCAAACACTTGAAGAATCTCCTCGAAGGTATTAGAGTATGTCCTGCTAGTGTCGATTCCGTCAACCTCGAGCACGGCCTTCAATGCAGTACCGGTCGTATCCAACACCCATTCCTTGCACTCATCATCATCTGAGCTCATTATCATCGACCCATCCTTGCAGATCTTAATTCGCTCCTTGTCGTTCAAGAATGCCCTCTGGATACCCTTAACACCATTAAGTGTAAGTTCGTCCAAGATATGGTTCTCGAGACGCTTCAACATAGTATCTTCCTCCAAATCACTCTCCTCATCGCCCTTCTGCCCTTCTGAGTTCTTCATACGACATCGGATGTTGGGAATTTCCGCATTGTCGTCGCTCATGATGATAGACATATCATTTCCATACTCCTGCATTAACTTCATACCAACTTTCTCAACTGTCAAGTCCTTATCCAACAACTTCTTACGATCAAAAACAATTCTGAGCAACCACTTCGACTGCCTATCTATGTCATCGTCGCCAGTTTCAATCAAGAAATGCGAGAGTACAGTCTCTTTGTCCTCCTCAATAACGGTGTCCCTCGGATCAGGGTCATACCAAATTTCTGTAGTATCTGTAACCGATCTCAATGTAGTGTGCTCGACCGCAGACCGAAGTTTCTTCGCTGTTTCCTTGACGAAGATATTTTCTGGCTGCTGGTAGACCATCATAGATGGGGTCTTGATATTCTTCGCAACGTTGAGAATCTCCTTTAGACGAGGAACACCAAGGGTAACGTTCTTGGACGACACACCAGCGAAATGGAAAGTGTTCAACGTCATCTGGGTAGCTGGTTCTCCGATTGACTGCGCAGCTAACACACCAACCATCTCTCCCGGGTTCACTGCAGCACGGGCGAACCGTGCCTCAATCTCACCAAGCACCCATTCAAAAGCAACCTTGTTCAAGTTGGACTCAAGGACCAATCTTTTGAACGCAAGGCGAGACCGAAGATGGCACATGAACAATCTGGTAGCGTTCTCCTGAGCCTCGACAGATAGCGTATCGTTTCCACGGACAACAACGAGTTTTGCTTGTAGCTCTTTGACTTTCTGGCATGTTTCGATAGGGTGAAGATTACTTCGCGCACGCTGCTTGATTCGGAAAATTGTTCGTGCGTTGTCTAAGATACGGATGATATTAATCGGTAATTGTAGTTTGTCCTCGACGGAGCCCTTTTGAAGTGATCGCAAGAATAAACGATCGGCCGTAAGTTGTTCATACTCCTCATCCAGAACACGCTGTACTTCTACATCTCCCTGAATTTCGTGTGCAACTTCCAAGAACTCGAGCGGGATCGATTTGGTCTTGTCCATAACATCCACCTTGACCTTTCCATCAAATACGACATCTGAGCAAGCAATAACATCGACATGTTGGGGCTCGATATGCCCTCCGTCCAAACCGTCCTCTCCGTAAACGAACTGAATGATGTCTCCAAGGGAATTTCGTACAGTACCATCGTATTTCGCCATAACGTCTTCCAACGCTTTGACCAATCTTCTTTGAATATAACCAGTCTCGGCAGTCTTGACAGCAGTATCGATCAAACCTTCTCTACCAGCCATAGCGTGGAAAAAGAACTCTTGAGGGGTAAGACCACGTAGATAGGAATTTTCGACAAATCCACGAGACTCGGGACTGTAATCGTCCTTGGTGAAATGAGGTAATGTGCGGTATTTGAAACCGAAGGGGATACGCTTTCCTTCCACAGACTGCTGTCCTACAACAGCCGTCATCTGCGAGATATTAATATTAGAACCCTTGGAACCAGAACGAGCCATTTGAATGGCGTTGTTGAGATCCTTTAAACTCTTCTCGGTATCTGAACCAGCAACATCACGAGCCGAATTGAGCGACTTCAGCACCAAACTCTCGAAGGTATCACGAATATTCATTCCAGGTAGCGGTTCAAGCAAATTCGACTGCGCCTTCGCGGTGACATCAGCAACCTCTGCCTTCTTCGATGCGACTGTTTCGGCAATCTTCCTAATAGTTGCCTTGTCGGGAATGGTGTCACCGATACCGATACTAAAGCCATTCTGCAGAAGCCAGTAATTAACAACTGTCTGGCAACCGTTGAAGAACTCCAAGCAACGATATGGACCCTTTTCGTTAAATATAATATGGATCAAGGAACTGTGCGATTGACCGACAGCCTTCTTGTTCAAGAGCCCGAACATCAGTTCACCACCATGAACCAGTAGACCTTCATCGTTTAGTGGAGAGTACCCCTTGTTGCTGTCATCTTTGTTGATACCAGGGGGAATGACGAGAGAGATGATTTGTTTTCCGGTCCAACGTGGGCGAGGCTTGAGAATTGCAGGTGTTGGCACAGTACCATCCCAGTTTGGAACCCACATGAGAACGTTCATGACTTGCTCTCGGTTCAAGAAAACATCTCTTCGACAGATCTTATAGATACCACACAATGTATCTTGGACGATACCCATGAGAGGGCCGTTCTTCTGTGGTGACACGACTTGCAGCGGGACCATACAAAGCTGACTAACTTCTGCTCGAGTTTCCTCGGACTGTGGGACGTGAAGATTCATCTCGTCTCCGTCGAAATCGGCGTTGTATGGCGAAGTGACAGACAAATTCAGTCGGAAAGTAGAGTACGGCATGACACGGATACGATGACCTGTACTTGTTAGAAAAAGGTTTAATAATGCAAGTATAAAAAAGCATACCCATCATAGATTCCTTGTGCAAAGACGGCTGTCGATTGAAGATAATGAAATCTCCATCAATAATATGTCTTTCAACCCTCCACCCATATTGAAGCGAGATCTCTCCCGCTTTCTTGTGATGCCGAAGATCGATACGTTCACCAGTATCACGGATAATGTACTTCGCACCAGGATGCTCGTTTGGTCCATTCTCGACAAGTTTATGCAGTTTGTGGATGTTGTATGGGGTGACAATTTCAGGGTAGGTCAATGTCCTAGCGATACTCCTAGGGACACCGACTTCATCAAGAGACAGGTTAGGATCACCAGTGATGACAGTACGAGCTGAGAAATCGACACGCTTTCCCATCAAATTCCCACGCAGACGACCCTCTTTTCCCTTTAGACGAGCACGGATAGATTTAACCGGTCTCCCAGATTTTTGTAGAGCTTGAGGTTGCCCAGCGATATCGTTGTCCATATAGGTAGCAACATGAAACTGTAGCAAGGCCTCAAATTCGTTGACGACGTGCGCCGGTGACCCATTCTGTTCAGCATCCCGTACACTAGCATTTGCACGAATGATTTCGGCCAACTTGTACGTCAAATCGTCCTCTCCACGCATCCCACCACCCATACCATCGACACAAATACTAGGTCTGACCGGCGGAGGTGGCACAGGCAAGACTGTAATAACCATCCACTCTGGTCTCGCGTAGTCCTCACTCAAACCCATCTTGCGGATCTCGTCACTCGTAATATGCTTGAAGATGCTCAAGACTTCTGAGGGAAGAATCGGCTTCTTCTCACCCTGACTAGCCTCCTCTTGCGCGTCCTTATCCGGCTTCCAGGTACCGATTAATCGAAGTCCTTCACGTCGAATTGTAGGCTGTTTGTTGCCGCATCCACCATGGGACTTTTTCTTCTCTGGGCTTGTTCCTGCGTCACCGTCGAAGTTGTTCTCCTCGTCTCCTCCACCATTGTCGGAATCGCATTGAGTCTTGGCTTTGCAAAGCCTCCAGACGGCGTTGAAACGAGCCTTCGGTTCCCTAATCTTACATGCATCTGCGAACTGAGGATTGGACTGGAAAATAGGTAGTACATGTTAGCCAAGCGACGAGCCACTTGATAAAAGTGAATCTCACTTCATCCAACTTGATCTTTGAACAGTTGTAGCACACTGTCTCCAACACTTTTTTGATCTTGTTGAGAAAACCTTGATGGAGAAGTCAGCAAAGATGAAACCCTAGAAACGGTATCAGATACATACCAACATGATACACCGGTTTTGCAAGTTCAATATGGCCGAAATGTCCTGGACAAACAGACATGCCTTCATCACACTAAAGGACCATGCATTAGCAAGAGGAAAGTCTCGAGAGAGAATAGGGGGAAGAAACTCACGGTAGCACATTTGAAGGAACGATCAATAGAACCAAGATGAGGATCGTTTAGACCTTTTTCTCTAGGACGTAGTTTTGCCTCGTCCTGGGAAAAGAAGAAAAATTTGATGTCAGAACCCAACAAACATTGTTGCTCAAAACGCGATTTCAGCATACCATAGTTTCAGGATACTCAATGTGGCACACACTCATGCCCTTGATCTGCTCAGGCGATAGGAGACCAAACTGGATCTCCTTGATCGTGCGCAAAGGCGCGCTCGAGTGCTCGAATATCAGCGTCATGGCTGCTGTTGTCTTGCTCTTCTACCTAGATGTAGCAGAACCAGCGCGAAACTGGTGAGGAACTATTATTTTTCTTCCGCTTCTATCTTCTATATTCTCCAGCCTTGCTCGTAAAACGTCCTTGCCTCTCTACCGACACGGGGAAAAGCTCTCTCGAACCCCCCTAACCTCTACCCGACCTTTTCTAACCTTCACGTCTAAGAGTACAGCGATCGCGCGTTATTTTTTGCTTTTTTGCTTTCTGGGAGGTTCTGTTTAGCTTCGCGTTGTTCTTGGTGGATGTTGTGGCGATGTGACAAAGGAGTGATGATGAGGCTTCTCTCAGTCTCCCTCTTTTTCACCAGCTGTCAGGTTTGGGGGGGAAGGAGAAGCGACCAAGGCCACGAGAGACCGAGCCGAGGACAAAGGAGAGACTGCTTCTTCACGAACGAATGAGTGACGGGTTAACCGTGAGATGTATTGGCAGTTAGTTGTCTCTACAAAGACAGGGTGATGGACCACGAGAGAACGTGGGCGATGGATGAAGGGTGAAGGGGGGAGAGGCAATGATGGCCGGAGAGCAGACACACTTTTACCAGCAGGCAGCGCGGTGGGTGTTGCGTGTGGCGACTTTGCTGCAGCGCCGCTCTTGGCGGTGACTAAACGGGGGACTTGGCGGAAATATTCACCCATAGAAAAGCATTCTGGCTGCCAACATCACGTCTCCCCTTTAATAAGGGTCTTGCTGGGTGTAATCTGTTGGGCTACTTATATTCAGAGATAATCAATTGCTGCAGTCTTGTATACGGTTATCATGAATCTTTCATTGCTTGATCCTTTTACTCTTGCCCAGGACTATCCTGAATCTCTCTCCTCCGAGCTTCGGTCTGGTCATTCAACATGTGTAGCCTCGCCCTTCTCTTCTTTTTTTTTTTAATTCTTTTTTATTCTTTTTATATATTCCCGTCTGATACATAAATTCTAACAAATACTAGGTGCGTTTCAATCGTAAGGGTGATCTAATCGCTTCTGGCAGGGCACGACATTCTCTCCACTTCTTCCCATAGAATCCATCTTCTAACGCTTGGCTCCCTTAGCTCGACGGTACAGTTGTGCTCTTCGACGTCGAAACAAACGGTCTTGCCCGCTACCTGCGCGGTCATGTCCGTCAGATCCAGTCATTAAGCTGGTCTCAGGACGGCCGATACCTAGCCAGCGCTTCGCAAGACTTCAAAGTTATTGTGTGGGACTTGTCAAAGAGCGGCGAAGGTTCTGCCCGAACGGTACGCTTCAACGCGCCCGTTTACTGTGCCGAGCTACATCCTCTGAACCCGTACGGCAGCCCCCCCCCCTCCCCAGCAATGACAGCAGGATTACATTTGCTGAAAATGACTCAACAGTAATTTATTCGTGTGTGCCTTGTTCGAGGACTCACCCTACCTTGTCGATATCTCCGAGCCAACACCGAAAAAATACCCATTCGCTAGCGCGCCGAAAAGACCTGTTGTGCCGGGCGCGGAGGAAGGGGAAATAGATGAGAAGCGAGCCGCTGCAGACGCAAAACACCTCACCACCGTTGCGGTATTTACTGTTTCTGGCGAACATATCATCACCGGCACGAACAAAGGATGGGCGAACGTTGTATCCACAAAGACGAGGGAAACCATACACTCCACCAGGATAACTAGTGGATGCATCACCTACATTCGTCTTACAACGTCGGGGAGGAATATGGTCGTTAATTCGAACGACCGCGTGTTGAGATCTATACATATCCCCGACACCCTCCGGGAAGGTGTCAATGGCAATGAAATCAAGCTCGAGGTGGAGCATAAATTCCAGGATGTAGTCAACAGGCTCCTATGGAACCATTGCACCTTCTCTGGCAACGGCGATTACTTGACTGCTAGCACATTCAAAAACCACGACATTTACATATGGGAAAGGTCCATGGGCTCACTCGTCAAGATCCTCGAAGGGCCAAAAGAAGAATTAGGCACAGTCGAGGTATATCCTACAACTACCCTATACAAAAAAAAAAATTATGATATACTAACCTACCCAGTGGCATCCCACCCGTCCCCTCGTCGCCGCAGCCGGCCTCGAATCTGGTAAAATCTTCATCTGGGCCACCTCCAACCCCCAGCGCTGGTCCGCGCTCGCACCAGACTTCAGGGAGCTTGAAGAAAACATCGAGTACGAGGAGCGCGAAGACGAATTTGACATTCACCCGAAGGAAGACGTAACAAAGCGGAGGCTGCACTTGGAGAACGAGGAAGTGGACGTTGTCACGATTGAGCCTGTCAGAGGCGAGGTTGAAGAGAGCTGGACCATGCCAGTCGTGCTAGATCTAGAAGATACAGAGAGCGAAGAGGATACACCAGGGCCAGGTGAGAGACGGCGGAAGAGCCCCATAGTGGATAAGGAAAAGACTACTGGACGAGGTGGGAGGACGAAGAAAAGGAAGGTTGAGAGTTAAGGGTATAGTAAGAGGATGTAAGATTAAAGTCGTAATATGTAGTTCTTGCTTTTTTTTAATTGCGGAGTATGGATAAGGCGTTATTCCTGGCTCAGTGGGCTAGTTTCGATAGATTGTTATAATTATCCCTGGATATATCCTAGCGAATTAACTAGATTGGGTATTGAAGTGAAAGCTTGATTCTCTTAGTGCCGTGATTAGCAATTTATCCTTAATTAACACCTTGGCAATATATAATATGATCTAACACGAACGCTACGTATACGATTTAAAGTCACAGGTAATACGTAATACCTAATAAACCACTGACTTAAAAAGTACCATCCCATCGACGGGTACGGGAGAATGCAATAGTAAAGACGTTACAGCACTATTTAGAGCTTTCTATGTGACGAGAATACGATATTAACTTAGAATTCTAGAGCATAGAAAGCTGCGTCGCCTTAACCTAGTAAAAAAATAATAGAAGAGAATTAGAAGCTATTGCCATACAAACTACTTTAAGCCTAAGAGACTACGAGGAATAGGACCTTGGCCAGCCCTCTTAGAGCTTTCTTCTATGGAAAGAATAAAACTTATTTCTCGTAAGCACTGAGTAACATCTACTTATGATTAATTCATTCATTCATTCAGACAAGGAGAGATATACAGGCGGGTTGTGGCATGTAGCGAGTGATAATCCATGACCAAGAAGAACCGCAACGAATTAAATGGGTAACGCTCCCGCCATTCGTCCCCTACACTGTAGTCTTTAAGTTTAGATAAAAGATAAATATATTTACATCTTCAGCTAAGAAAGTATGTAAGTTGGGCTACGCAGAATCTTATTGAAATTTTATTATCTTCTTCCAAGATAACTAGAATATCCCCCCCCCTAGAGCAAGATTAAGCAATCCCAGTCTAACGAACCCATCTAAAGACCCCTTTAGAACTTCAAAACACATCACCCCTACCCCTCATTTGTATTCTTCGCCACAATTTCCCTCGCAAACGTCGCGAAATCCCTCTCTTTATCCACCTTCTCATAAAGATTCGGTTCTACCACCTCATCAGTACAACACATTACCAAGGACCCCCCATACCACCCAGGAGTAACTTACGCGTAAACACAGCAATTGTATTCCTCGCCACACCCCCAGCCTTACTTTCCCTACACCCTCTTACAAAGTGCGGAACAGCCTTAAACTTCCCCTCTGTGATGACCTCGAGGGTCTCGCCCGTCTGGAACGCCAAACAGTCTCTCGGGATCCCAACCTTGACGATACCGCCTTTCCGATCCTTGATGTAGAGGCCTGCGTCTGGATCTGGCGCGGCGTCGAGTTCGGGGAGGTCTACGCCGTTGGTGATGTCTGGGGGGGTAGTTTCGTCGACATACATTGCTGATGTGAGCCCAGTGAGACAACCATGGTCGAGGTGGGTGCCGCACCAGGAGTCGAGGTCTTCTTCGGTTTCGGTAGTTGTGGTTGTGGGTGGTGGGGGGAAGTAGTGGAGGAGACGGGCTTTTGTGGTGGTGGAGGTTGCGACGACGTGTTCGAGGTAGCCGGGGGTGTAGGTGGGGATTTTTGCGAGTGCTAGGTGGGTTAGTGGGGTGTTGAGGGTGAGGGTGAGGGTGTGGGGTAGGGGTTACCGTATTGGTCGCAGGCCTGTTGAGAGGTTAGTTATATGTTTCTTTAATGCTTCTGCGGGGACTTACTCTTGCGACTAGACCTGCAGTATCAATCACCAAGGTGCACTGGCATTGCCCGTCAGCTATTATCTAGTCACTCTAGTTAACACAACTTACTAGTTCTTGGAATGTCTCCTTGAAGCCCTTCAGCAGGTCTTCCCGAGGCCATATATTCCCCTTCGTATACTCTGGTAAATCTGGGTAATCCCCATCTGCGCCGTCCAGCTTTGGATCTTTATAGAACGCACAGTTGACATAGTAGGATCCTTTCAGTGTATCTGCTCTGTCGTTTGCTAGCTTCTCTTTCCCGCATGACCTCTTTCACCTTAGCACTCTCGTAGATTATGCAAGAGTGGGCTGAATACATACCAACCAACAAGATACTTAGCCTCTGCGCATTCCAGCGCCTCAAGTTCCTCGGCAGGAAGGTTCCCAAGGTGTGAAGCATACGACAGGAGTCGGCGCCGGAGAGCCACAAACTTTGAAGGGAGACCCGAAACAACGATGATACCGAGGGAGTCGGGACCAAACGCAGTCTCAAGGGATGCAAAGTCAACGGCGCCTGCCTCGCTCACGTGAGTATTAGAGAATGATATACTCAAGGGTAATGATAATTACCAGATTGTAGGGCCTCAAGGGTCACAGTTACCGGGTCTGCCTTTCCGTAAGTCATCTCTGGTACATATAATAGATATAGAGTAAGAGTAAGAGCTTAAAAAACAAATAGTATTAAGGGAGATATAATACTTACTCTCCCACGAGAGGACCTGCAGGCTTTAAACAAGCCATCCCCCGGAACAAGCCACCTGCGATAGTTACCCACCTTCCCGATAAGGCTTATCCAGCAATCACACGGCGCTTACCCGGCCTTCGCGTGTCGAGTCCACCGGCGAGATCCGACAGCTCACTTCACGTCATCCCCTATACCACACAATGGTTAAAGCACTCCGATTCAAAGGCGACAAGAAAGTCAAGAAGCGAAAGCGCACCACCGAAAACGAAAACGAATCCGGCGGAGAAGGGGCATCGAAGAAGCCTGCCCCAGAACCTCGAAAGTTGGCGGAAGGTGAGGAGGAAGAAGGATGGGTCAATTCCGAAGAGCTTGGTGTGTACATTCCCCCCCCCCCCCCGAGTGCTAGGTGGACAAATAAAATTAAAATAAATAATAATGTATATAGAGGACATCAATGGTCCTGTAATATTCACATTCTCGGCTTCAACACCAGTGTGTATATCCTGCGACGCTGCTGGAAAAGTGTTCGCTTCGCAACTCACGACGGTATCCGGCGACGACCTCTCTACTGCGGAACCTACCGATGTTAAGCAAGTCTGGGTCGCGACGAAAATCCACGGGTCCGAAAAATACTCTTTCAAGTCGCACCATGGGAAGTATCTCACGTGTGATAAATTCGGGATCCTGAGTGCGACCCGCGAAGCCATCTCGCCGGAGGAAGAGTTCATGCCGGTTAAGAGTGAACTCGGAGGTGGGAGGTGGGCGCTGCAGACGGTGAGGGACCAGTTTTTGGGTGTGGACGAGGGGACGAATGGGGTAGAGATTAGAGGAGATGCGGATAGTGTGGGCTTTAAGGAGACGTGGGTGATTAGGTTGCAGGCAAGGAATAAAAAGAAGAGTAAAGGGTCGGCATCGGATGGGAGGATTAAGGATAAGATTACCAGGAAGGAATTGGAGGAACAGTGAGTGGCTTTGACCTAAAGTGCTGTTTTTTTTTAAAGCTCTGGGTGCTGACTTTGTGACAGAGCGGGAGTGAAACTAGATGATGATCAGGTCAAGACACTGAAGAGGGCTCGGAGAGGTACGAAATTTCTACCCCTTGGGTTGAGAGGGAAGATTATACTAACTATGAGTAGAGGGCCGGTTTCACGAGGCTTTACTTGATATCAGAGTCAAGCATGGGAAACACGATAAATTTGCATACTAGGCTGGCGTTCGTTATTTTATTCTTTTAAAAATTGTACACTACATAGGAAGACCCTTTATAGGGCGGCTATTGACCAAAATTGGAACAATTATCACGGCTACATATGAGTGTCAGCTGGTCCTTGAGTGATTTAGCTACGGCGGATACAAATTTCGGGTGACAGAATAGTGTTTTAATTTCAGCCTAATTCTTTTGGTAAGAGTATAAATCGGTCCCAATATTCTCCTTTTATAGGTCTATTACGCTATATAAGCAACAGCTAGAAGAGGCAGGATCATTTCCGTGGATACATCGAGTGACTGCCTGTGAACAAACGCCCACCACAACTGAGTCAATCAGATCCTCCGCGATCCGTTGGACCGTAAATGATTTAGGGTTTCTATAAAGGGAGCTGCGTCCTTTCCAGCCCTATACCTGCGATTGCTTTACACTGAGATGGCTTAACCAATTTAAACCAAACCATTCCCTATACCTCACACTGAAAGGCTTACGACAATATAAATGAGGGGCCATATCTATTCTATCTATACATATCCACCTCTCCATCTTTATTCTACAAACATATAATTCCACCTACCAGGACATTTAGCCCTCTAATATCAGGCAACACCACACCAAAAAGCAAAAAAAAAAAAAAACGAACAAGAGGGAGGGGAAAAAATAAATGCCAAGTTTAAAAAAATACAAAGACCAGAATATATCCCGAATCTAACTAACTACTACCCCTCTTGTCTATGTTTTCTCAGCGAGAACTACAATTCTACAACTCTACTCTCATCCCATTTTTCCATCTGCTTTAGTAAGTACTGATACATCACCAGCATAGTTCCACTCTGTACACTTGTCCACACGGCCCTTGGCCCCACGCCTCTAAACCACCCTTGTATTCCCTCTGTCTTGTACAATAACTTGAGACCCTCTAGAATGCTGCTAGTGTTGAATTTTAATGGGCCGGATTTCGGGGGCGAGGTTGTTGAAGGAGAGGAGGTTGAAATAGGTCGGATAGATGTGGCACGACCCTCTGTTTTTGTGGCCGAGGAATGACTAAGGGTGGTACATTGGGGAATGAGAGTAGAGAAAGGGCGGCGTTGTAATGGCGGCGGGTTAGAAATCGGAGAGGTAGGGGTGCGGACTTGCGTTTGTACCCGAGTTTTGACAACATCTGTTACTATGGTTAATCTTATATCCCCATATAGAAAGAAAAAAGAGGTTAGGAGGTTTACGGACCTAGAGGGCAAGTGATAGTCCCCGCCAATCCACCTGCCATTGCACCTGTCGCGATCTCCAACGGCAACCCAATATCCCTACTACCGCACCACTGCTTTGCCCACTTCTGAAACTGCTCATAAAACGCAAATTGCAGTGCCGAAAACGGTAAATCCCGCATAATTGTTGCTTTATACCCATAAAACAACGCTGCCGGCCCCTCACTCCTAATGATTGTCCTTGTCGCATCTACAGTCCCACGGTAATTATATCCACTCTTGAAAAACGGATTATTATATCTTCCCTGGAGCTGCAATCTCGTCTTAAGAACCTCACTCGGGACATAAATGATAGACGCAAAAAGATCACCAACGAGTCCACCGGTGAGGTATGCGAGGTGTTCGGGACAGCCCAAGTCGATTAGGTGCCGCTTAGAATACTCGTAGGTTCCAAAGAAAATTATTGTACCCGGGAGGGAGCCCATGAACGCCGGTGCAATGCCACCATAGAGACCTCGACGGAACCCTTCTTCACGGAAAATGGTGAGGTAGGCGTCAGACATTGTGGCATATTTGAGTGTGTTAGGGGCACCTTGTTGGCGGGTTTTGACGGTATCGAGGGAGTGCATTAGGACGTCGCCGGTGCTGCCGCCTATACCCCCAGCGAGCATGCACTGGTTCAGGGACATTTATTAGTTTTTTTTTCTCTGGTAAAATATTTTCCCGTGATATTGCAAAATCTCGGGGGAGGGATAAGTGACTGAGCATTGAAAAATCATACTTGTAGATATGGCGGTCGTCTCGACTCATGGTCTTCAAACATGGGTTGATGAATGGGCTCTATTATCGATTTTACCGTGACCGTCGCAAGATCATCGCAGACTCTATTTACCAGCGACCCGGTGGGGTTATTCCCCAATGGTGGGGTCTGGGAGTTGTTACTCGAGGCAGATCCTGAGAAGAAATTTGATATTCGTGAGCCCAGTGACATGGCAATCCCGCCGCTGCGGGCGAAAGCGGGAGTGGGGAGCGAAGAACGCGATGAGGAGAGCGATGAGGGGTCGGAGGGTGGATAGTGAGTGCAATTGGTTCGTACGTGGGGTGTGGAAGGGGGGTTTTTGGTGGGTGGGATGCGGCGAAAAAAGGTGCAGGCCAGGGTTTTGTGGTGTTGAGACGACGCGGAGAGCAGCCAAACTGGAATTTTTTATCTAGTAAACGTGACTTCGATAACGCCGGAAGCCACCCTGAAGGTAAGTATTTCACTTCTAATAAACCGGGCCCCAAAGCCTTGACACTCTAAGGGGTTGGTGGACCGAATGTCCTATCGAAGATTATGACTGAGCATATTTTCTTTTTCTCCTTTCTGCTTTCTCTTTTTCTCATGCTCATGTCACGTGACTTTGTCAGAGCCCTCATAACTAAGGAATTACTCGAGTCGTAGCCAGCTATCAACCACCTATTGGGATCCTATGTACCACATCTGATGTAGAATGTATATGTGCTCTTATGCCTATGTGTATAAAAGTGATTTTGGCCTGTTAGCCTTCGGTACTGGTCTTCGTCTACCAAAAGCACTATTGTGGAAACTAGTATTTAAATTTTTGACCCAGAATATTGCAAGGGCCTAGAATTTCTTTACTTCTTAGGAATAGCTTCTTCTGTTTGTACCCAATATTGTTAAGAAGGGGGGGCTAGATTTTTAGTTCAACCCCCCTCCCCCCCTAGGACACTTAATTCCATTACTGATCTAACTAGGTCTTAGATCCCAGTGCTTCCTTTCACAAACTGGTGTTTTTTTTGTTATATCTGATTACAGGGCTAAGATCGCATGCCTTGTTACTGGATCAGTATAGTGAAGTTCCGCTGACGAATGTGATACCAGGAATCAGGACCTGTAAAGTTCCAGCCCTATAAGTCTAAAGGTGTATAATACATAGTTCTATTTCTAAAGTACTCGCGTAGATAGAACTATAGAAGACCAATATCCAGGTGGAATTATATTTCTCTCATCAAATAGACACGGAACCATCTAGATAGATAAAAGAGCCCTATCCAGCCCTGTAGAAGCGATGCCCAGCTAGAATCGGGTGATGGTTGGTTTAGCAGCGAAGGCACTTGATGATTACTGGTCAAGGCATAGAGATTCCCGGAGATTTATGCAAGGGGCTACTATTATTGAAATGTACCGAGTCATCCGCAAAAACTCAGGTATGTATGTACTAGTGAGGCCGATAGATCTTTTGGTCATGTGATATATCTTTGGTGGGCGATCTGTTCTTTCTCACCAAAGATAAATCACATGACCAAAAGATCTATCGGCATCACTAGTACATACAACTACGTACTCTGAGCCTATTGAAAATTTCCTGGAACAATTGTCTTCCTTGGTTTTTATTTGGTAAACTGCATAAGTCACAAAGATCAACATATCCCGCTGCAAGGAACATTCGCGAGCGGAATAAAGGTTGGAGTTGGTCGTGCATTCAGTATCTAGAGTTGGTCATGGCTGACGTCTGTTGTGGCAGGGTTGTGGATATTATGAGTTTTGGGGCTCTTTCGTTCTTGGCCGATGACGTCATACCTCCCACCCTGCTGTCTTGACACCCCACTCCCGCGTAATTCAAATACTCCCCTCATCCCCCGCTTTCTTTGTTTCCCCTCCATCATCATCACCACACAGCCATCTTTAAGATAACAATCCAATCATCTAAAATCCGTTCTTTGACCTCAAAACCGATACCCATTTCAACCAATCATTAAACATGCCTCGTGGAAACGCTCAACAGACTAAAGTTATCTATAAGGGAAAGAACGACGACTTTATTGTTTTCGTCGAATCTATCGACGACCTCCAAAAATGGAAGAAGGATTCCTCTATCCCTCTAGCTCAAGTCTTGAACGGCTGGAAGATCTTTTGCACTCATAAGTAGGTTTACACATTCCATCAATAGTATTTTCATAAGCTGACTAATCTGGAATAGACAAGGAGCCCAAGGTATCCTCGACGAGGCTTCGAATGCCAACCTCGATGATGAATTTGGTACCTCAAATGAAGAAGAGGTTGTCAAGAAGATTCTCCTTGGTGGTTCCCCGCAGGTCGGCCATGTAAGTTATCCCCCAAGAGTCGGGTTTATAAGCTTTAATACTAATCAATGTATCTTATAGGCGGGCGAACGACAGGGTGTTACCAACATTACTATAGGTGGCCAGATTGCCCATTAAATAATTTTGATAATCTCTTTTGATATAGTTCCTTTTACTACTGGGGTTATTATGCATTAGTTTTGTTTCATTTTTGTTTCATTTTTATCATCTCGTCGCATGATATTAGGTGTTTATGGGATGGGTATCAATGATAGCACCGAGAGGGCTCGGCCTTACAGTTAGTTCTGAGGATTATATCAAAAGAAGTCTCAAATTATTACATCTACTATAAAAGTTTAATCATAAACGTGACAATTGAGATCAAAGCATGAGATGTTGTTGATATGAGACTTTATGAGTCATGTCTTGTGGTGGAGTAGGTTTATGCCAGGTGTACTACCTCTGAAGAAATTGATACGTACTTTATTTATTAGCTCTTAGTAAAAGTCTAGTCTCTCGTGTCAATAGCCTCTAATAATGAGAGATCGTCAGCCTTGGCTATAGTTGAAAGTATAACATGTAAAGGAATAAGGGAATATAAATTACAAGATCCTGGTTGACAGGTGAGCCCGAAGTATACGAATATATAGGGTCATATTGATATTATTTATAAAGGTTACTACTGAAGGGGTTGCGGCTGTACTGAGTGCTATAAGGCTAGGTTTCTAAGGGACCAGAGGCTGCTGCTACGAGCCATGAAATAGTGGCTTGAAACGATCATAAGCAACCCAAGTTCTGTATGTACAGCCAGGAAGCTAGTTAGAAAAGGCTTGTATTAACTAAGGTCTCTATTATGACCTGAAGGAGTGTAAGTGTACAGAGGGTGAATTTAGAACGTCCAAGGCGCTTAGCCATAGAGTTAAAGGAACCCTGGTAGTACTTCAAACCTCATCCCTGTACGCTTTTATAGTAGCTGGCAAGACTATACATATAGTGCTAAATGATAAAATTACCAGCCGCATCCCTGTAGTTGATCTCAGTCCCCCAATGTAACGTGTTCTACTGGACAAAAATTGAAAAACAAGGATTTATGACCGAGCAGGGTTCTATTGTTAATGCCACCGCTGGAGTCACCACTAAAAGTATGAAGGGCCAATAAAACCCTCAAATCATGGCTTTCGTAGTACGCTATGTAGTACAGCGCCCATAAACAAAGATCGAGAAACAAATGCTAATGAACAGAGCCCCGTGACCAATACATACTGTTAGAAGCCTCACTAAGACCATGAAGGACCAATAAGAACCCCGGCTCTGGGCTGTCACACCCCTCGATCCCCTTTGCTAGAGGCTGTAGTTAATCACGGGCTAGGCCTTGACAATTACAGCCATTAAAATCTTGTATTACACATCTTTTTCTTACATATTTTTTTACAGCCTCTCGAAGTACATGTTTTGGCCTCGAGCGCAAAAGATATGAATAATTACATGCAATCGCCCGTCCATGATATCAGTCTCTGTTCGAAGCTTAATGTCTGCTGGTTCAAACATCCCCGGTTCCTAATTTCCTCTCGATCAAGCTTTGGTCTTGATGGCTTTTCGATTTCTAGACACCTTATTATTATGCTCCATCCTCAACCAAAAGAATCATTCATCTTACCATCTTTTGCCCTTTCAAAAGACTCAACCTTGAAGTCCCAATCAAACCCCATATCTCCCCCAAGCCTTTTCCCCATTGCCACCGGATCTTGTGGGAGTGTGACCCCGATAGCGATTCGTGTGTCAACAATTGAGACATTGCATGCACTCAACCCACCAACCTCTAGTAGGTGCCCTAAATTCCCGACGAATGCGTCTCCATGCAGGCGTAGCGCGCTTGGGATTTGGTCTGTGTACAACTGCAGAACACCTCTTGAATCCAGAGCCTCGAGAATACGGAGTTGCTCCTTTAGGTATTCCAGGGCGTCTGATGCAGCCGAGCTGAACCAGGCGAGCGCTTCAAGCGAAAGCTCTGGCTGCGATCGCTTGCAGAAGAATGTTATTGCTTCTTTGAAGGCTTGGCTGACTGGTGGATTGGTATTTCCTTGGCGGGAGGAGTTCTTCACAGCTGCTGAATATTGGACGAACATGGCTGAAGTGATGACCGTGGGATCGGGGGGGGGGGGGGTAGGAAAGCTTTCTCGCAGGGAGGTAGCTCTTTATATAACCCAAGCTGGCGGGGCTACTATAGCGGCTGCGGGTAAGCCCTTAATTAACTCTAAATATTTGCAAATACATTAATTGGTATGATTCAGTGTGCATTCAGGCCGGTTCTAAATCTTCTCTACTGGCACGTCATGTATTCCGATATCTTCCCTCACTAGTGTCCTCGCCCACCTCAAATCGTACCAATACAGGCCGCTACAATCCGCCAGCTCCATAGATAACAGTGAGGCAGGATATATACCTTGTGATAAAGATCACTACCCTTGTCAAACGGGCGCTAGGGGTCTAGGAGTTTACCGTATTCCAGGGTTGACAGGCGGGACAAGTACGCTTGACTCGCGTGTGCGGCGGGACGACACGCCCGCGGGGGCTCACTACCACATCTAGGCCAGATCAGCTCCCTCGTAGTGTCTAGACCATGAGCCATTGCATGAGATAGGTAATATGTACTCTGCTAGTGATGTCTAAGCACTAGGGTTTTGTCGCTTACTGGACGCCTCCAAAGCCCACAGCCATCTTTTGACTAAACCAGGGATAAAGTCTCCAGTAGGATTATGAGGAACTGGTGTTCGATTCGCGTCAAATGTCATCTCTACGTATTGTCTCACGTATCCCTGGGCTTGTTTACCGGGAATAATTCCGCGTCATGGAGGGTCACTCGTGCGGAAATCTACTTTAGCTATCAATTTATGCACTCTCAGATAGGTAGTCCTAGTCATTGGTTAGCACTCGATAGTAGGAATCTCTAACACCGAAGAGTACTAATAAATAGGAACTCTGAGAATTAAAGCCCTTATATAATTATATTCCTTAGCGTCCACTACTTTAAGAATATGACCCTATATGTTGATTAAACTCCCTGTATTGGTTTTAGCAAGGGACATTAGCTTTATCTATGTCGTTAGGCCTCAGTTCCCTACGTTTCGTCTGGCGGTAAGGGGAGGAGGGACAGAAACGGGAATTTCGCCAAGGAATCACCTGACAGGGTACTAAATCAAGGCCTCACAACTGACAAATAGCCGGATTTATATTGATCAATCACCTGCCCTACAATGAACTAAACATCTAACACAAAATCTAACCACAACAGAAGGAGACCCCTAACAACTCTGTTAAAGCTGTATAAGTGGAAAGAAACAGTCCAAGAAACGAGGACTAAAGTCTTCAATAAAAGCCAAACATTCTCATGACGCCATCACCAATCCATCAAGAATTGAAAGTCAAAAAAAGATATTAGATACAAACTTGTCACCATTCCCCAACCCCAGATAAGAGAGAAGACCACAAAAGTAAGAGGAGCTTTTTAGAAGTTCAAAGTTAGAAACAGGAGTAATAAAGAGTTATAAAGTACAATAAAACTAGCCCCCAAAAGTAACCAGTTGCCGAGAAATACAAGAAAGAAAAAACGATATGAACCCCCACCCAACGGAACCCAAACCCAACAAAGGAAAGAAAAATCCAACAGAAACACTCCAGAATTGAATAACGTAAAAGGACTCCTCAAAATTTCTTCCCCTTCTTGCTTTTCTTCTTCTTGCTCTTATCTGGCAACACAATTGGCACGTCAACTAATTCCCATTCCATGTACCGAATCATGTAATCATCAATATGTTCTGGCTCTCTTTCCACCCTGCCCCAATCTTCTCCATATATATCGTGTCCAAGACCCTTTTTCAAGTCCTCGCCAACCACTAGTCCAGGTTCCATCGGGGTCATAGCAGGAACTGACATTTCCTCTCTTGGAGTGTTCGAAACAGGTGTATCCTTCTCCTTCTCCTTCTCCCGCTCCTTGCCCTTTGCTGTAATCGCCGTTATCGTTGTATCCTTCGGTGTCTGCGCTGGGGTATTCTTCTCAGCAAAGTCGGCTCCATCTGCATCAACAATCTCTCTCTGTGCGACCTTTGCAGCAGCAGCATCCTCAACATCCTCAGCTGCTTCAAGAGCCTTCTCCATATTAACTCCTGTAGCTGCTACGGGTTCATCGGCATTCTCGTCGTTAAGGTCTTTGATGACTTCGTCACCAAGCATGTCCCGGATTGAAAGCTTGTTGAAATAATCGGTTGTGAAGTCACCCTCCTGGATGACGACGTCATCTAGCATTCGTTTCTGATTGGACTTGCGGAGGATGTTTGATTCGATGGTATACTCGGACACGAATCTGTAAATATGGACATCGCGGGTCTGACCGATACGATGGCAGCGATCTTGACACTGTTTATCCATAGCAGGATTCCAGTCAAGATCGTAAAAAATGACAGTATCCGCACCAGTCAAGTTGATCCCCAGCCCACCAGAACGAGTGGACAGAATGAAAACAAGAATCCTGGGATCATTGTTAAACCGGTCTGTAAGTATCTGCCGCTGCTCAACCTTCGTGGCACCGTCAAGTCGTAGGTACCGGTGCCCATGGATATTTAAAAACTGCTCTAAAATATCCAACACTTTCGTCATTTGCGTAAAGATCAATGCACGATGACCTCCAGCTTGTAACTCTCGTAGCAGCCCATCTAACCGCTGCAGTTTACCACAGTCGTATTGTAGCAATCTCTTATCAGGGAATGCGATTGATTGTCGTATCCGGGAATTATGAAATGGATCAGAAGGGAACATATTCTGAGCCTGAGCCCTCCGAACCACTTCCACACCCTGGGATGTCAACGCTATCGGTGCCATGTCGACTGAAACAACGTGTGGGGTGACGCAGCCGAATTTATCGATAACTATGCTTAGCGACTCCGTACGTTCTTCGATCGTGGGTATCATCGAGCGGATAATCGAAGACCGATTGAGAAACCACTCAGTAATCTGTTCTCTTCTTCTAGGCTGCTGACGAAGTGGGCCTATTGATACGCCTTCTGTACATACTTCGACAAGGTTACGTCCATAAAGAGGCTGGTATTGTGTTCGGATATGGTTGAGTCTTACGCAAGACTTAAGTCTGTCAAGATGCGACACTTGCTGTTGATACTCCATGTATGCCATATTCCCCTTCACGGTCGATAGGTCCTGTTCTACCGGCGTAATTAACGCAGCTTTATCCTCATAATACTTCTCCAGGAGCTTCGTCGCTGTGAGTGTTTGAACCTCCCGAGTATGCTGCGTTGAAAGGGAATTCTTCCGCGCTGGAACCAGCCCACAAAACTCTAGGAAGTCCGTACCAAAAAACGGCTCAAACGGGTTCTCATTCAATAACCTCCGCCGTACGAGTAGCTCCTTGGTTTCATAGTCCGCAACCACACTCCTCTGCATTGCGAACGAAGTGACGATCTGCCGTGTCTCAAACAAATCTGGATGATTACAGACCTTTCGGAGTTGCATCAAACAGTTAATAATAGAAAGATAATTTCCAGAAACCAAAGTTTCCCGAGTCTGCGCCATTGACATAAATTCTTCGTATAAGAATCTTTGTCGTTTTGATAACCGGCAGTACACGATATGTTCATATTTCGCTGGCATCTGTTTCTCTACATCTGCCTTCAATCTCCGTAGTAGATACGGCCGAAGAACTCGATGTAGCTTCGTAACTGTATGCTTCGCTTCGTCGTCCATGCCCTCCCTTCCACCCTCAATAAGTTGATCAACTGGATGTGCAAACCACTCCTGGAATTCCTTTAGATTCGCAAAACCCGCCGGCATGGCACTCGACGCCCCGGAAGGCATCAAGAAGTACAGTAGCGACCATAATTCAATAAGATTATTCTGCAGTGGCGTCCCCGTAATCAGTAGTCTTGCCTCAGCCTTGAAGTTTAACAGTGTCTGCCATCTCTGCGACCTGAAGTTCTTGATGTTGTGTGCTTCGTCCAGGATCAAGTAGTGCCAGTTCCGGCGTTTAAATGTGACCTGGTCCTGAAGAACGAGCTGGTAAGACGTGATGCAAACGTGCCATAAATTATCATCAAACCATCCCTTCCGCTTCTCGAGCCGCTGCTCACGACTCCCGTAGTACGTGAGGATCTTGAAACCAGGAGCCCATTTTTTAAATTCCATTTCCCAGTTGAGCATAACAGATGTTGGGACAACGATGAGATGAGGTCCCCAAACTTCTTTTTCGCATGCGAGGTGAGCTAAGAGCGCAATTGTTTGAATTGTTTTGCTACGGATAGGAACGGTCAGCTACTATATCATTACTAAGAATACATCGAAATGGCAAGAACGTACCCAAGACCCATTTCATCTGCTAAGATACCATTTGTCTTGTTCGAGTACAACCCTGCGAGCCAATCCAAGCCATAATGTTGGTATTCACGAAGAGTCCCACGAAGAAGAAATGGAATGGGCGTTTTGATGTCCATATTTGGTTGGGGAGAGGTCTCGGGGGATGTAAGCGATGAGGGGTGAGCAATTTCTTTTGGATCTGCTTGGGAGATGGAAGTTGTAGTCTCTGCGTCCATAGTATCAAGATAGCCATTGGACATGGGAAGATCATCACGCGTGACCTCCTCAATTTCATCATTATCAATCATAGCATTGTCCACTGGTTCTTTCTCGTCATGTCCATTGACCTTTACCTTATTGGAATCGGTATCAAGATCGGCAACAATCTCAGGTACACTTGATGGCGTCTTTGCTTGCATGGCTTCATCTCCTGCGGTCTCATCTTCCATTTCTTCTTCGGATTCTTCTCCGGGTTGGGCTACTAGACCACCCAAATCACCATAGAGACCCATAAGCCCATATCCAAATCCTGCCCCGTCGTCCTCATCTGATTCTTCATCACCAGTTTCTTCCTCGTCAACTTCTTCCTCTGAATCCATAGTAGTTGACTCATCGCTGTCGTCCATTAGAATCTGGTCAACTTCTTCTAATTCAGGTAAGGTAGCAGTCTCTTCTCCTTCATGAACATGTCTTGGTGATATATCTTCCATTTCCTCATCGGAGGGATTATCATTATCAAGATCTTCAGGATCAGCTTTTGATATGCCATTGATTAATGACTCGTCTCCATCCTCATTCTCAGATAGTTCGTCATTGAGTTCCGGAAAAAGACTGACAAGTCCTTTCCCACCAGTTGTAGGCCTAGATTTAGACTTTCCAGTTACACTCGCATATTTGGCTTTTAATTCCTCAACAGTGAGATTTTCGTCGTCATCTCCGCCGTCATCCTCTTCAGAATCGCTGGTAGACATATTATCTTCATCCGGTAGTTCCATTTCTTCATTACCAGATTCATCATTTTCCTCATCTTCATCATTTCCCCCTTCTTCCTCTCCCTCCTCATCCTCTCCCTCTTCGTCTAGTTCTAGCCCCCCTTCTGATTGAGTAACCACAGAAGTCTGTCTATCCCCACGACGGGCTTCAAGTAGTTGTGTTGAGTGTTCCAGCATTTGGTTAAGGTGTTCCTTGCCAGCCAACCGTTGCTCCTCTTCCGCCCGAATACGTCTTCGGCGCTCAACTTCCTATAGATCAATCGGTCAATTCACGTCATCATAGATAAACATAAGAAAACGCAATACCTTTAACACCTCTTCCCATCTCCTCCGCAATTGCCCAACCTGCTCCTTATACCCCCTCCGATTCTCAATCCACTCCTCCTGTTCAATTTCCTCCCTTGTCAATGGTCTTCGCCTTTTGATCTCAGCCATAACCATCGCATTCCGCTTTTTCATAATCTCCACATGATCCTTCCGTTCCCTCATCAACAGCCTCTGAAAATGCAATGCATGCGCAACCAGGTGATCATGATGTGCATACTGTTGCGGCAACTCTGATTGTTTTTCTGGTAGGTTTAGTGAACAGTTCTCAGGCATTAATAAACCATTCTTCACACTCTCCTCGATCTTATTCCGGATTATAGCCTCTGCTTTAGCTTCTTCTTCGGCTGCGGCCAAGGCTTCGGGATTGTTGGAGATGTCATCTTGATGGAGGAAGTCCTCAAAGGTCGGAAACTCTTTTGTAGCTGGAATGTGAAGTGGATGTGTTATAATTGGTTTTGGCTTTCCAAATTTTAATTTAATTTTCGGGGGTCTGAAGTCTGGCTCCACTTCGAACTCCACATCAGATTCGAAGCTAAATTCAGAAAAGCCATTGAGTTTTGTACCGGAGGCGGGGTCGGATCTAGCGGATTCATCGGTGATTCTGGAGGCTGTTCGCGCACTTTTTCGAGTGCCTTGTACAGGGCTTGGTTTTGGAGGGGCAGGTTTGGAGGAGACGGTAGATTTTTGGGCAGAAGTTCGTTTTACTGGTGTCGGTTTCTTTGCAGGGGTTTCCTTTGTGGCAGGAGGCTTTTTTGGAGGTGTTGGCTTTGGTGCACGGCCTGTGGATTTTATAGGTGTCGGTGTGGTTGGATAATGTTTGCCATTTGTAGATGGTTGTTTACTTGTCGATGTAGCACGCGCACGCGAAGCTGACGGTCGGGAAGCGGTACTAGCCGGAGTAGATGACACGTCCTTCTTGTGCTGCTCCGATTGTCTCCGTGAGAACCTGGTTGGACGCGTAGCATCTCCATTCTTGTTTACCGGTGGAGGTAGCAATTCCAGCGGGATTGGGTTTGTCCGCCCAGATTTTCGACGCCCAGTCTCGTCGAGAAATGAAGTCGGAGTTTGGGTGGTAGCGCTTTTCCAAGGCGGAGAACTGTCGAGCTTCCGTTTCTTGGAAGGGGGTTTCTTTATATCTGTGTTTAAGTTGTCCCCCCCCTCCAGCTCCCGCTCCTCCCCTCGGTCCGGTGTCGTGGTGTGTTCGTTCTCCGTGGACGGGGGAGGGCTAAGATCAGAATTGGATGAATTTGTAGACTGTTCCCGGGGAAGTTGCACGTCTGGCTCACCAGACTCCCCCGGGCGTTTTCGCGTATTACTGCGCATCCACGGAAGGGGGGGGGGGTGCGAAGCTAATTAATCGAGCTGGACGATCGAGATGGGGAAAAACATGGGAGATTTTGGTGGCCAGAGAAAGGTGAGAATGTGGAGAGCTCGTGTACGAAGTTTGAGGGTTCAGAGGGTATTCGTTGTCGAGATATGGGATGAAAAGTGTTGAGGAGGCGATGGGGGAGCGATGTGACTGATGACACTGTCAGGTCAGTAAAGAGGCGATAATTTTTTGCTTGGATGGTGATTTTTCCTTTTTTCCCTCTGTCAATTTTTCTTTTTTTTCTTTTTTGCTATAATCAGGGTTATATGATAGGTTTTTGGCTAAAGAGGGTGGCCCGGATGGAGATTTGTGGGTGGTGGTGTCTGGATAAGGAAATTATGAGAGAGGAAATTCCCCTTTCGAGACTGATATGGGGGAGGTTTTATACCTGTGGGAGGGATGGTGCTCTATTCCGCTTATTTGCTCCTTGACCCTCCCCACGCCAGTACGGGCAGTAGTAGGTAGTAGCGAGGCAAGTGGAACATCCACAAGCTATCAGATCAAGGCGTGGTAGGTGCTGCTGCATTACATACATACACATACATACACGAGAAACCCTATCCTTACATCTATTCAGACTCTACTGCAATCTCTACTCTATCATTGTCATCAAGGTGAGTCTATGGACCCAATTGCCTCCCCGCCCTATTGCTGTGATAGAGGAGGCTCACGTATACGCCCCCCCCCCCACTACAGATGCTCACCCAAACACTGGCCCTCTCCCGGGCACTGGCCCATCGCTCGATCCTTCCCCGCCTAGTCCCTACCACATATGCCGGCGCACGGTCTTTTCGGGCTGGCTTCCCCAAGGATCCCGAGGAACTCAAACCTAGCCACCAAACCTATACCGAGGCCAATGATCCCGAGATGGTGTGGTCCTTCCTCCTACTATCACTCGCAATCATTAACCCGTGACCTCATAACCTACAGAACGGTGGCTACGTCAACCCTCCCGCCCAGAAGCGTCAATTCAGAGACCCCTACGCAGACTGGTGGGACAAGCAAGGCCGTCGCAACTTCGGAGAACCGGTGTGTCCATGAGCCCACTTCACCCCCACCCCCCCACATCTATCACTCAATACTAAATACACACACACCCTCTCCAGGTCCATGAAGACGATGATATCCTTGGTCGTTTCACTCCCGAGGAGTATACTTGGACTACCCCTAAGAAGGGTGTCATTATGGTTGGAACTTTTGCTCTCGCTGTGTTTGGGCTGTGTGGGACTGTGTATAGCTTCTACCCGGATAAGCCTGCTGTTGCGAGAAGGTTCCCGCATGGAGGGTTGGTAGATGCTCTTGGGGGTCCGAATGCACTTCCGGCATTATCGGATAGAGATGAGTAAAAACGGAAGGATAGCAAAGTAGGATATCATATATGGCTCGCTATTTTTGCGGGTTGTGGGGTCCCTTACGTGTAGATATATAAATTCCCAGCGGGGTGATGGTTCTGGTAAACATTATCAAGTTCCTGTTAGTACCGATAGTCCCAGAGTCTAGAACAACGGAATCATCAATTTATTAATTAAATCGACATTCGATATTGATAAACATATTTCCTTCCCCACAGATTGAAACCCGCCCGTTCTCAAAAATACGCGCCAAGCGGGGCGATTCCCGAATGAGGCTGATTGGCGTCACTCGAGAGCTTAGTGAGTGTTCAACTCTTCCCTCCCTAAGCTCCACATCAACGAAATCCATCACCTCCAACTTGATCTTCATCCTCTAAACCCATCACTTAATACCCCATCAGTTACCCACATCGTATACCCCCGCAAACTTATTTCGATACCTTCGTACTCACAACTGTAACCATGCCCAGCGCCACGGGCCAGAACTGGGAGAAGTACCAGAAGAAGTTCGCGGATGATGAGGAGGAAGAGAAAAAGATTATTCCACTATCGGAGGAGTATGTTTTATCTTTCCTGGTGGGATGGGATTTGACTATGGATAAGAATGGGATGGAATGGGATGAATACGGAGATGAATATGGGTCCTGACTGCATTACAGAGATATTCAAGTTCTAAAAACCTACGGAGCGGCCCCATATGCAGCACCTTTGAAGAAGCTAGAGAAAGATATCAAGGAGTTACAGACTAAGGTTAATGAGAAGATTGGTATGTCTCCATTCGCCCATCTCATCTCAATCTGCTGAGCTCAGTGCTGATAGTGGGGAATGAATAGGTGTTAAGGAATCCGATACCGGCTTAGCGCCGCCGCATCTGTGGGACGTTATGGCCGATAAGCAGCGAATGTCCGAGGAGCAGCCTTTACAAGTTGCCCGTTGTACCAAGATTATCCAGTCTGCAGATGACCCAGAAAAGGCAAAATATGTCATCAATGTTAAACAGATCGCAAAGTTTGTTGTTAACTTGGGCGAGAGAGTGAGTCCGACTGATATTGAAGAGGGGATGCGAGTTGGGTAGGTTATTACCTTTTTAGCGATATGAGAGGTTATGATAAAGCTAACGAAGTGTGGTGATACAGTGTGGACCGGCAAAAGTACCAGATTTTACTGCCGCTTCCTCCAAGGATTGACCCTTCGGTTACTATGATGACTGTGGAGGAAAAGCCTGATGTTACTTATGGTGATGTTGGTGGTTGTAAGGAGCAGATTGAGAAACTCCGAGAGGTTGTTGAACTCCCGCTACTTTCCCCGGAGAGATTCGTGAATCTTGGTATCGACCCCCCAAAGGGTATTCTGCTTTATGGACCACCGGGAACCGGAAAGACACTTTGTGCCCGTGCTGTTGCGAACCGTACAGATGCCACCTTCATCCGTGTCATCGGTTCCGAACTCGTCCAAAAGTATGTCGGTGAAGGAGCCCGTATGGTCCGTGAGCTGTTTGAAATGGCACGTACAAAGAAGGCTTGTATCATCTTCTTTGATGAAGTCGACGCTATTGGTGGTGCACGTTTTGATGATGGAGCTGGAGGTGATAATGAGGTGCAGAGGACTATGTTGGAGTTGATTACCCAGTTAGATGGTTTCGACCCGAGAGGAAACATTAAGGTTATGTTTGCAACCAACAGGCCTAGTACTCTTGATCCGGCATTGCTTAGGCCAGGACGTATCGACAGGAAGGTGGAGTTTAGTTTGCCGGATTTGGAGGGAAGGGCAAATATATTGAGGATTCATGCAAAGAGTATGAGTGTTGAGAGAGATATCAGGTGGGAGTTGATATCTAGGCTGTGTCCGAACAGTACTGGTGCCGAGTTGAGGAGTGTTTGCACAGAAGCTGGTGGGTTTCTATTTTTAGACCTGATTATAAATTATTTTTTACACATTCATAATACTAATTCATGATATAGGGATGTTTGCTATTCGTGCAAGACGAAAGGTAGCTACCGAGAAGGACTTTTTGTCGGCTGTCGAGAAGGTCATCAAGGGCAACCTCAAGTTCAACTCTACGGCGACATATATGCAATACAATTAGAGGGATGGTTGTGGGGATGCCTAGACTAGGGGAATTGAATTGGGCTGGTGGAGGCAAACCAATTGTATCATATCTGTTAATTGACTGTCATGATTTATTAGACCTTGCGTCACCATTGTTCATATACCTCTCTATTTGGCTAATTTTTTCTCTGTATAGCTGATAAAATAGTTGAAATATGTCTTAGTAATTCCACTTCCTTTCCTATACCAACCCACCCAGAAACTATTGCCACAATAACATATTCATATACCCAAGTAGTTCAAACTGTGGGGGCAACCCTTTATTAGCCGTACTAACCCCTAGATATAAAAATGACTAGCTAAGTATTCTGTCACTTTAGGCACTAGACCCTACTAAATAGCTTGCACCTTGTGCTTTAGAATACAATTCCTCTCTCGGAAAGACTGTCTCAGCAGCTCTTCCCCGCATAACCCTACAATACGTAGTCAAGTCTAGAAGAGCCGCGTAAAAGAGCTAATTAGAGGCTAAACTAGTCTTGATGTCACCCCATAACCTCAGCTACCGTGTGGTACTAGATATAAATCCCACTTTCTGTTCTATCGTCAGTGCCACCATGGAGGCTATAGAGCCATTGGGCCTATAACCAATACCACAATATCCAAAAGCTATGCTAACGGATGCACATCCTCTATCACTTACGTTGAAAGCTTAATGTACAAGGTTCAATAACAAGGCAATACTTTAAAGAGATATTTTCTCTAGAGGCGGTATTGGTATTCTCTTGACTCAAAGCACTATCAACGCACTAAGATAGAGGACTCGTCTAACCACGCTTTCCCAGGAATTCAGATTCTTATACTTGCAACGCTACAGTCTCTAAACCAGGAGCTCAAGAATACATTGAATCCAAAGCTATGCAGCTCGATTTTCGGAAGCGGGCTTCAACCCTTGCTGGGAGAACCGGAGGATGTATTCTTTTATTTGTTTAAGGTTGGCTTAAAGGCAAGCTACCACACAATCCAAGCGATTTACAATATTGTCCCGAGGGGTATTAAGATAGAAAATATATTAGGAACCTGATATAACCATATGCTCGGGTGTAGAAGACTATAACATTCTAAAGTTTTATAAAGAAGTATAAACACCTTAATATCCTTATCTCATTTTTCATCAAAAGAATATTACCAATTTTCACCTTCTTAAGTAGACAACCTTAAATTTTCGCAAGACTACACAAAAATATTATATGACAGATAAATGAGATTCTCTAGAGGCCAATAAGAAATTTAGGTCAGACTCTATATCTAGAGTCATAGGCTGCCCAAAGCCGATAGCCGTCATATCCCGAGAGTCCCTATAGCTAAATACGGAAAAGGCTATGGGAGGCTGGTTGTTTAGTGTAAATATCAAGGCGTGCTTTGGGCGCCTGGCATTTAGTGCATGTGCCGAATATTTTTGTCGGCGTGTTTATAAGCCTGGATTTACAGTCTGTTTCCTTGAGGATATAAATTTACCGCCGTTCTTACTGGCTACAGCTGCATGTTGGGGCCCAAGATGTGGGGTAGACGATTTTTGTAAACAGTGAGTGCTGATTGGTTTGCTCTGGCAGCTTAGTAAGTAGTAGGCAAGTTCCGGGACATGGGACACTCCTCAGAACCAGATTGCCGAGGAAGCGGAACGGCCAAGACTATTTCTCCGACAGCCGCCGCCTGCCCGCCGTGATACTGGACCTCAGAGAAATCAATCATCTCTCTCCTCAATCCACCATCACTCACTCACTTCTCTCTTCTCTTCTATTTTCTCTCCCCTCTCTCCCTGTGCTCTAGCACAATTCGTAATATCTAGATACCTTCACCATGAGCTCCCTTGCCCTAAGGAGATTCGTCTCCTCGCGCGTGAGTTCTCCTCACATGTGATTTTTTCGGGGAGGTTGAAGTTGGAAGTGGAGGTGCTGATGAAAGTGAGAATAGATTGCGCCAAGCGTCAAATTGCAGACGAGAGGTTTCCATGTTTCAAAGCCGGTTGGTAAGCATTTTCGAGTCTTGATACCCCGCCGCGGGGCATTTGATTGTTCTAATGAAAGCGGGGGACAGCGAGGATATTCGCATCTCAGCACCTTCGCGCGAAGGAAGCAAGTCCGCATGTCTCTTCTAAATATCCCGTTGTTGTATGTTTTACCCTCTCATTCCTATTACCAGAGCGACATCCCCGCTAATATGAGCAGGATCACGAATATGATGCGATTGTGGTCGGTGCTGGAGGTGCTGGCCTCCGTGCGGCATTCGGGCTTGCGGAGGCGGGGTTCAATACAGCTTGTATATCGAAATTGTTCCCGACCCGTTCACACACGGTTGCTGCACAGGGGGGTATAAATGCAGCGCTGGGGAATATGCACGAGGATGATTGGAGGTGGCATATGTATGATACTGTCAAGGGGAGTGATTGGTTAGGGGATCAGGATGCGATTCATTATATGACGAGAGAAGCACCGGCGAGTGTTATTGAGTTGGAGAATTACGGATGTCCATTTGTGAGTATCCTGGATTCTAGGTTGTGCGGGAGTGCGGGGGTGTGGGGTAGATGGTTAAGAGTAGAGAGTCGGGACTAATATTGAGTAGTCGAGAACGGAGGATGGTAGAATCTACCAGCGCGCCTTCGGTGGACAGTCTAAGAAGTACGGAAAGGGTGGACAGGCCTACAGATGTTGTGCTGCTGCAGACAGGTATAGCCTCAATTACAGATATAAGTTGTGGATTGGGAGTGGTTCTAATTATATGACAGAACTGGTCACGCATTGCTTCACACTCTCTACGGACAGTCTCTCCGCCATAACACAAACTACTTCATTGAGTTTTTCGCTCTCGATCTGTTGATGGAGAATGGTGAATGTGTTGGTGTTCTCGCCTATAACCAGGAAGATGGTACTCTACACCGCTTCCGTGCCCACAAGACTGTTCTGGCCACTGGTGGATACGGGCGTGCTTACTTCTCTTGCACATCCGCACACACCTGTACCGGTGATGGTATGGCCATGGTTGCCCGTGCTGGTCTTCCAAACCAGGATCTAGAATTCGTGCAGTTCCACCCTACCGGTATCTATGGTGCTGGATGTTTGATTACTGAGGGATCTCGTGGTGAAGGTGGATATTTACTGAACTCTGAGGGTGAGAGGTTTATGGAACGTTACGCCCCTACCGCCAAGGACCTTGCATCAAGAGACGTTGTGAGTAGATCCATGACCCTCGAGATTAGGGAGGGCCGTGGTGTTGGTCCCGACAAAGACCATTTGTACCTTCAGCTCTCTCACCTTCCTGCCGAGATTCTTCATGAGCGTCTCCCCGGTATCTCAGAGACCGCCTCTATCTTCTCCGGTGTTGATGTTACGAAATCTCCCATTCCCGTCCTGCCCACCGTCCACTACAACATGGGTGGTATCCCAACCCGCTACACCGGAGAAGTCCTCACAATCGACGAACAAGGCAATGACAAGGTCGTCCCTGGCCTCTTTGCCTGTGGTGAAGCCGCTTGTGTATCAGTCCACGGTGCTAACCGCCTTGGTGCCAACTCCCTCCTCGATCTCATCGTCTTCGGTCGTGCCGTCGCACACACCATCCGCGATACTCTCACCCCAGGTACCCCACTCAAGCCAGTCAGTGCTGACATTGGCGCTGAATCCATTGCCAACCTCGACCGCGTGCGGAAAAGCGACGGACCCAAGTCTACCGCGCAGATCAGGCTGGATATGCAGAAGACCATGCAAGCGGATGTATCCGTCTTCCGTACCCAGGAGTCACTCGACGAGGGGGTCAGGAAGATTGCAAAGGTCGACGAGAGCTACAGGGAGCTCGGTATTAAGGATCGTAGCATGATCTGGAACTCAGATCTTGTTGAGGCGCTAGAGTTAGATAACTTACTCACCTGCGCGCAGCAGACTGCCAACTCTGCAGCGGCGAGGAAGGAGTCGAGAGGTGCGCACGCGCGTGAAGATTATCCCAAGAGAGATGATGAGAACTGGATGAAGCATACTCTCTCGTGGCAGAAGAAGCAGAGAGGGCCTGTCGAGCTGAAGTATAGGGGAGTTGTGGGAACCACTTTGGATGAGAGTATGTTTCCCCCCTCTTATGTTGCTATATTTATGTGCAAGTGCTAACTTATAACCCCCCACGCATAGATGAGTGCAAGGCTGTGCCGCCATTCGACCGTGTTTATTAAATAAAGAACCGTGGGGAGTTGTGGTATTTTTTTAAAAAAAAGCTGAATATTTCCTTACATGTTATTTTTGCGGGATCGAGGGGTGATATTTGGTTAGGCCTTCTAACGTTTTATTTTTATTTTTCTCTTGCCATCCCACTAAACAATTTTTGTATGTGGAAGAATTACTGTATAGCTCGTTGCGCTAAATGCAATTGAAAGAGAAAAACGCTCGATACTTGGATAGCTATGAGGAAGTTTTTGCTGTTACTAGGTTTAGGTGTGGGGACACATCATAACAAAAGATAGAATGATGCTGAAAAATGTGTCCTATCTAGTCAAACGTTACCTAGCGACTTGGTGAGGAATGCAAGACAAAGTAAAAACCACATCTTAATTACAATCATATCATATCACTCGGGAGTTGTCATGATACTTAGCTACTTTGACTTTGTTTGTTATTCCGTTACATTAAATTTCATTAGTTGATAGTGGTTCCTATACTAAAATCAATACTGACATACAAAGATGTCTATGTAGATAGGGCTTGAAAAAGGCCTGGCTTCTCTTTGGACAGACAGCCCACCAATTATAGCATTACACGGATACACGTGACAAATACGAGGCTGTACCAGTTACGAGGCTGCCAGGTAAACATACCACCCTCTTACTGTAATATTGCCCCCAAATTACCAAAAAATCTCCACAGTAATAGTTAATACTATTCTCATCATGGCAGAGGTCCTCGGCTTTGCAGCCAGCGTCATCGCTGTTATCCAACTCACAGCAAAGGCAACCTCCTTGGGATATGGATATATAAGTGGGGTCAAAAGAGCTTCCGACGATCTCCACCAGCTCGTCGATGAGCTCGGTCTACTCAGTAAGGTTCTCAGTATAGTTCAGAAGGTTGCGGACTCGAATTCGCAGTTCGAAACACTAGAGATATTCAACAAACCAACACCTAACGGCAAACTCCCACTCCGGACATGCGCGTTTGACCTACGAAGACTTGTTGCGAAGCTAGAGCCCGGGGAAGGGCTGAAGGGAATGGCTAATAGTCTAAAATGGCCTTTCAGGGAGAAGGAGATCTTGCAGCATATTGAGAGGATTGAGAGGCATAAAAATATGCTTATTCTTGCGTTAAATGCGGACCACATGTAAGCATTTGTGAACCATGTCACTTCCCCCTTAAATCCTCTAGGATTAATATTAGATTTAGATTGCTATCGAAAGATATCAAGATAGATGTGCAGGAGATTAAAGTGGATGTCCGGGCTACTGCTGCTAATATTCATGGAATAAAGCGCAAGTTTGTGGAAATTGAGGCTTGGACACAGAAGGAGGATGCAGCTCAGATCTGTGAGGAGCTTGCCCCTACTCAAAAACCCTGCGCTGATCGATCTAAATTATAGTAAAAAGACGCAGGGAAGTCCTCCAGTGGATTCACCCAGAAGCTATCGAAAAAAGCACAATGATATTAGTAGACGTAGAAGAAAGAACACTGGTGAATGGATCTTGAGAGCGCCAGAATTTCTAGAATGGACCAAGGAAGACACGAACCGCCGGCTACTTTGGGCTTATGGAATTCGTGCGTAATCCTTCTAGTTAGACGTCATGATTAATTACTGACAAGATTTGGGAAGTAGCTGGGGCTGGAAAGACATTTCTGAGGTTTGTTCCTTGTTTGTAGTTAAAGTTCAAAGTAGAGGTTTGCAGTTATGTCACTTCCAAAGAGACCTACCTACGTTTAAGTAGAATTTCGAGGAATGGCTTTTAACCGCAAGCTCTCTAAACCCAATCTAGTATGTAGCTGACAACCAGGTACCACTATAGCTCTGTTGTTATCGGCCACCTTCTAAGCCAGGCACGAATAGAAGATTATGGAGTCGCCTATATTTACTTTGACTACAAAGAACGAGGCCAACAAGAACCAACCTCTATTCTTTCTAGCCTGGTAAAACAGCTTGCCGAACAGCAAAAGCTCCTCCCACGGGAGGTTGACGATCTATTCACCAAAATAAGCGGGGGGACAAAGCCCTCTCTTGAGAATCTGTTTTCTGCTCTTCTCTCCACTTCGAAATCATTTTCCCAAACATTTATTGTTTGTGATGCACTGGATGAATGCGATCAAAAAGCCCAGAGACATGACCTTCTCCCACTCTTCCATAAGATGGCTGAGAGTGGTATCCATCTCTTTATTACCAGCCGACCACATCCAGAAGATATCAATTACTCCTTTAAACTTTCAGCGAAGATAGAACTGTGGGCAAAGGACCAAGACATAAAGAGCTATATCGAACAAAAGATTGATGAACACCCACGGGCAAGAGTCCTTGTTGACAGAGCCAATTGTAAAGCCAAGATTATTTCCGAGCTTACTGAATGCGCCAAGGGAATGTATGTGGCTGCATTTATACCTACTCTATTGGTTCCGTACTAATATACTAGTAAGGTTTTTGCTTGTACACTTCCATATCGAATATCTGTGCCAACAGCCTACAGTAAAACAAATCCTGGCGGAGCTTGAGAAGCTCAAGAGGTCCTCCAGCGAAGATGGTAACCCCTTGAAGCCTACCTATGATAGAGCTATGGAAACCCTTCTAGCCCAGCCCAAGAGTTGCGTGGAACTAGCAACCCGGACCCTTTCATGGCTTGTGAAAGCCCGACAGACGCTCACAGTCCCCCAGCTTCAACTTGCTGTATCTGTGAATCAGGACTGTATTTTTTTTGATGAGATGGATATCCCGGAAAGTAATACATTACTTGACGTCTGTGCCAGTTTGGTGATAGTCGACGAGAAGAGTGGCACCATCAAGCTTGCTCATTATACAGTCCAGGAGTACCTCCTCACGAGCCCGATAATTCATGATGCGGAGCTTAAGGTCACTTTGGCTTGTACAACTTTCCTTTCGTACGATATATTTGCGCAAGCTACTCCAAAAAATATTATCCACCATAAATATTACTATTTCCTATCCTATGCTGCCGCCTGGCTGGATACCCATCTTGCCGCGTGTGATGAGGCTTTGACAACAGTTTATATCCTCAGATTTCTTCAAAGCATTAGGAATATCTTATCATATAGACACGCCCTTCGCAGTCTGGGTCATTACACGCTTAGTAACCAGCAAAATATTATAGAGGAAATAATAGGCCCCTGCCACTCTTCAAAAGAACACATCCCACTACTCGTAGCAGTTGCTCTACGGCATTGCTCTGTAGTACGACTACTACTTGAAGGAGGCGCCGATATCGAAGCAAGAGATGGCTTCGGAGAAGCCGCACTCCACCTTGCAGTACACCCAAGACATGAATCCATGGTCCGACTGCTGCTCGAAAAAGGCGCTGATATCGAAGCAAGAGATGACTTCGAAAGAACCCCACTACACTGTGTAGCATCCCGGGGCTACGAGCCCATAGTCCGACTACTACTCGAAAAAGGCGCCGATATCGAAGCAAGAGATGATTCCGGAGAAACCCCACTGCACTGTGCGGCATACTGGGGAAAGGGGCCTATGACCCGACTACTACTCGAAAAAGGCGCCAGTATCAAAGCAAGAACTTATTCTGGAGAGACCACACTGCATTTAGCGAAACGCATAGGAGATAATTTCATAATCCAAATGCTTAATAATACACCGAAATCGCACCCATATGCAACCTTAAGATCTCCAGTAAACACAGCAGCACGTTAAATCCCTAAATTAGCCCCACTACTATTCGAAACCGCAACGAAACCCAAATGAAAACAGGTAAGTACATAAAACCCGTACTATAATTACTGCTCGGAGTCGCCCTAATATGGAGAATAACAAACACAATAGAGACTGCGAAGTAGTAGATAGGTGGAAAATTACTTCAAGTTCCAGTACTTGGGCCCCCGTTCTAGCCCTCTGTATTTCTTTAGTACTTTTACATTTAGAAAATCCACATTTAAGAAATCCATATATTAGCTATCACCTAACTTTATTTCAATTCACTTGTCTCCACAATCTTAATAGTCGTAGCCGATTCATGATACTTTCATTATTCAAAGACTTGGTCCCGGGTGTTTAATACTCATAAATCAAAGAATATATTACATCCTGCATTTCTTTTCGTCCCCTGCCACAAAAATAAAATTTAGTTCTAGTTGAAAACTTAAAAAAAACTATGCCGCAGACATCATGCAACCTTTTCCCAGACCTAACGTTTCCCACTATCATTCCTACACATACATAATTATATAAGTAACCTAGAGTAGCAGATAGTTCCTTGAGATATTTATTACAACCTCACAGACATCTTAGACCTTAACTACCAATACCACATTGTTGAATACAAGAACTACAGGGCATGCTTTACTCTTGTCTCTTGTAATGTAGTGAAATAAAGGCATAAAGTCACTAGATAGATAGAATCGAAACTGGAAAATCATTATTAAATCAAGACATCTTATCCTTATTTCAACGTGAAATAGCCTCTTAGACTAAATTGTGACGAGTAATACTATATGAAGTAGCAGATGTACGAAAATGCCACTTTAAACGATAATATATATCCACCGTAATCGTATCCAGAATACTTTCCACCAAAGCTCTCGAAAAATGTCAACACTTCCACTAGCTGGAAGCTTTCTTAGTTAGAAGGACTAGGTAGTTGAGATATAGGACGGATGGTGGGGGGGGGCTTCCTGGAAGAGGTCTAGAGTCTACACAGCCTTGATGGCCACAGTACTAGCTAGTGGATACAATATAAGCCGTAGAGGTCTAAGTTGATGTCAGCGCAGGATGGTACATGAGAATCACTCTCTAGGGCATGAGATAAAATCGGATTACCAGTAAACTAGGACCCCAAAAATCTACCCAAGTTCTTGATTCCGAAGGTATAGAAAGACCGATTGATTAGTAGCCTTTTAGATACAGATAGCAGGTGGAGAAGGGTAAAGAAACTAAGGCTAAACAGATCCAATTATCCCCAAAAACAAAACATCTAGGCTTCCTTAAATTATCCGATATTACTGCAAAGCTAGGCGGGTGTTCACCCCTTCCTTTCGGGCTCTAAAAACTTTACTACTAGAGATTGCTGAGCGTGATCCTATCATATCCAGAGAAACCAGCCCCCATCCATCCAAATATCATGCCGTCACCAATTCTGCGCCAGCCTCCTAAGATAGTAATAAATGGGACACAACAAAATACTGCATTGTATCCCCTCCCATTGTTCCACAAAGCAAATATAGCTGCTATTACTTATCACTCCCGGGCCCCGTAATTACCACAAACTTTGTAGGATATTAGAGACCGCAGGGGTCTCAAAATACACCGGAAATATGAGCCGAGTTCTAGAGAGTAACTAAAGATCTTCCAAAGGGTAAATTCCCCGCTTGTATACATAGCAACCCCAGTTGACAAGATTAATCTCTATAGAAATAGAGGGTATATAACAAGACTTACTGCTTTAGCTATAATTTAGAGACTCGCCCAATTAAACACGTGATGTCGTTCACGCGTTGTGGGGGGATAATGCATGTACCTGGGCCACCGGCCTGTGTTATGAAGGTGGTTTATAGAGATCTCTCATAAGACATTATTCAAGGTATATTTATTATGGTCTCTACTATTTTCAGGGGCCCCTAAACGAACTCAAAGGCTATAAGTCCTATATATTTCGCTTAAGTGTAGCAGTACAGACGTAGATCCATATCAATGTCTTAGATGGGGGGTGTTCCAGCTACGGAACTGGCAGATTTGCCGGATATAACATCCGCCGGTGCTAGTATCTAGATCGTTTTGTCGATCCAAGCAATAAACGTCGGCCGATGTGGGGTATAGCCTTGCTTATATCCTGTACGTCTAACAGGTGCGGAACCCAGGTGAGCATTTGTGATCAACACACCACCGTCAAGCACATCAGGACACCACGATGGACAGGAAAACCAAGATGCCAGGCAATTAGCTAGAGGCAGAAAAGGGTGCATGCCGGACTGTGGAGTAAAAGGTTGGCTGATACGTCATTCGTTGGTGTCTAAGATCTGGATCAGAAATCAGAGCCGTACCTACTCTAGGCTGCTATGCATAGATAAGGTTTAGGCAGATATGGTGACCCTACAGGCCACAGCTGCCACTCGTACAGGTCCTGGACGTCCAGAATAGGGCTAATTACAGCTGTATGTCTGACGTGTTGGACAAAACATTTTGTTTCTGGACTCGCTTAGGCACCACGTGGCCGGTAGCACAGACAGGGAGGGGGGTTAGGGACGGAATTTACTTCCGTACCTAGACCCCCGAACCCGATCCCGTAAATCGGAATGGATATTCTGTTGAGGCTCAGACTGAGCCTTTGAAGGGTCACCAATTTCCTATAGCCGTTTTGGCCAAGTGCTGCGACAATGGGGCGTTGGGTAGTCCAGCAATTGATTCTCAGTGACGTGTTTGTATGAGCGAGTGAGCGTTCGTGACCGTAATTGTGTCCCAGGCCTACACCTCCGGTGGAAAGAATATCCTATTTATCAGAACCGGACTAACGCTCTTCCGCATAATGCAAGACTTACAGCACCTGGGCATCCCCTGAATCATCTAGCAGTCAACCCAGGCTTATCAAAGGGAGAAAGAAAAGAAAAGAAAAGAAAAGCCGCGGCTCTACATCCAAAAATGGCTAATCCGGAGTCCGCGGGGTTCCTACTTTCGGGTACAGCAAGAGCCTATGAACGATATTCCATGTATTCAATAGGGCAATGCAATACAAATTACAGAGGCAAGCTTTATCATTTGTATTACCAGGACTGTGAGCTTGATTTGCACTCAGCTCCCCAAGAGTGGAAATGTGCCCCTATAAGCGGGGTATACTCTTGTATTTACAACGTAAAGCAATATACCTGGTTCTATATACAGACCAATGAGTCCTTTAGATCCCCTTAAACTTGTTTTACCGCCTTGTGGGCTCATGTGACGAGCTCCACTCGTCTACCCTTAGTCCCCAAACATTTCTGAGATACGGTAACAGGGAGCGCCATGTCTTGCCTACTGTCACATTGTGCCTACAACATATAATGCCCCTTATAGGGTGTTTTACCTTGGATGCATATAATCTAAGGCTAGCTATTTGTTGAATTTTGTCCTGCCAAGGAGTAAATGTTAGAATTGATCAGCGGCACAGGCTTACAAACGTGACCCCATAGGAAAGACACGGCGCTCCCAGCTGCCGTACCCCGAAGGCGCTTGAAAACTACGAGTGGGGAACCTTATGTCTAAAACACGTACCCCCAGAGTTTCACTACTACTGCCCCTGTAAGTTTCACAGAGCTTACAAAATACTTTAATTATACCCAAACACTCCCGAAATGGCAGTCCTTCAAAGCTCCTGTATGTACCACCCCTATTGAAGGAGGATATATACGGTGATATAATTTTCTATAGATCTTCCCCAAAAACTAGAGCAAAACAAACAGGGATTTAAAAGATCAATAGCTCATACAATGTCCGAGAGAGTGTTAGTAGGCCCCTGGATGGACATCATCACCATATCCTAGCCGGAGAATACCACTCGGTAAGTTGATTGCATCACCCAGATGAAACAAGTCCTATAATGAATTTAATATACATATATTATAGATAACTAATGTGTAGTGTAGTACAACCCCAGATTAATATGTAACACATAAAAACAAATAGATAAGTTATAGTGACCTATACATAAGACAACTATAATAAACCAATGATACACACTAATAGAGGTATAAAATGGGTTCCATAACTAGAGTCCCCATATCCTACAAGATGTAAGTGATGAGGTCAAAATAGTACAGCTATGGCTTCATGACACGGATCCGGAGGAACTCTTAGGAATTACTCGGGTCAGGTAATAAGAACCTAGACATGCAAATTGAGCCTGCAGGGGTTTTCGCTAAATGAGACGTCTCGAGAAGAGAAAAGGTTTTCCCCGATTGGTAAAAACAGTATCTATATGCTCAGGTTCTTATTACCTGACTCGAGTAGCTATACTCATCTATTTCTATTGGCTGTAGAGAAAGCTAATGTCTTTCGTGAAATTCCCTAATGTAGGCACGTTTTAAAACTAAATAGACGCCTGGGTTAGGAATAAGGTCTCGTGAGGCCCCTAGTAGAGGTTAGTCCAATGCAGGATGAAGGCGGTAACCGCATGCAGCTGAGCCAACACAACCCATAACGGCTCATAATAAGTTATATCCTAAATAAGTACGAGCAAGACAACCCATGAAGGTAGCCACCACCAGACATAAGTGATGATCTACGCATAGCGTTTAAAACCGTGTATGTTAAATTGTTTGCCGGTTGATTGGTTGGTTGTGAGGACTGACATATAATTTTATGCAAACTATGACCAACCCCCCAATGCCCCGCGTTTGTAGATGCATATGTACCCCTCGAATGATGAGTGTACATTTGCAGAATATCTTGCGATCTCCACAGGGGTACTAATCGTGTTTTGGTGGTCAAGTTATACACAGATGTAGCTAAGCTCTTTATGGAGCTTGGCGAGGGCGAGTGATGATGCATGACCTCAATAGTCTCACGAGTACAAGACATCATTGATACTTTCAGAAAGCTTGTCTAAAACGGTAAACTATGGATGTTATAAGACTTCAAAAGTCTCCAAGAGACACGATAAAGTGCAAAATATCGTTCATAACAGCGATCCTTTTAAACAAAGTATTTACAAGTGCAGATTTGCTTCCAAAAAAGGTGTCAAAGAACCCGATCTCAAGTGTGATTGTACTACATGTGGGGATGGATACCCTCGGGCTTGGCAGGCCGCCTAATTAACAACAATCTAGCCTCCTAATTTGGAAATCATGTCACCAAGATACCCGTTAAAATTTTCACCGCTCGATGTAGCTGCATATGCATCATGCTGTACCCAGTACCCGGGACAGGTGGGTATAGTTTGGTTATCCTATCACAAAGAGCACTTGCACTGTACGAGAGCCCGATTAATTTTTCCAAGGAGCCGCGGTGTCCGGGGAAAGACTTTTCTTGTTTCCAATTCTGGAGGGTCCTGTTTTCGTTTCGGCCAGACTTGAGCACACCGGTTGTATCGTGAATGTCTCTCCCTCGATCGACACCTCATCACGCACATAAGGCGGTACACAGTGTCGATCCGATTGATATGTGTGGATGCGATACGGTGTGAATTAGAATTGCGGGGTTTTCTGAGTGTTCAAATCTTGGAACTCAAGAAGCCCCCATTGCGCGAGTTTGACAGGTACTGATCCTATCGTGGTAAAGAAAAATAGGTATTCGTAACCTATTCCGGGAAGTACACGATCGAGATCGCTATAGACTTACAAAGAGAGAGAAAAATCTGCTCCACACGATATGCGTAGTCTTGTGACTCGTGGGGTACATGTAGCTATATGTAAGCAAAAAAATCTGCCCCCCACCTTCACCCCCCTTCACCCCCCTTTTTCTTAACGTCGTCATTCCTTCTAATATTGCGCTTTTGGACACCCAAGATTCGAGGCGTGTGGTAGCGAATTGAGGCATTGCATACAACCGCGAGAGAACCCGGCGGTGGTGATTTACTCGATCCATGCGCGTAATGTCCAATGCACTCGACCAGTCGCATGCGGGAAAGCGTTGGTACATGCGTTCCCTGCGTACTCATGTTGTCAGAACCAAAGTCGATCATGGGACCGGTTATTGGTATGTTAACCACTTAAGCTTTCCACAAGCGTTTGGACTGACCTGCTCTGTCATTGTACTTTATCACTTCCCACAAATCACCCCTACCCCCAGTCATTTCAATACCCAGCCTTTCTAACCAATACACTACCCTTATTTCACCATGCTTCTATACCAAAATTTCAACCCTACAACAAGGACCAGATGTGCATGAAATATTCGATCCCCACACACCTTAACAATCCCCAAGCTCTCTGCATATTTCTCCAGATGAGGGGTGAAATCCTTATTGATCCACTCGGCTCATGAATCCCCCCCAATGATTGAACCGGAGCTCCAGGGGTTTATTGATATCAAGTTCGCCTAAAAACGTACCCTTTCTAAATCTGCTGTCAGTCCCTCTAATGCCCAGAAGTCTATCTCTATTCAATAAGTATGAGATACTTAGATGACCCGACGAGAAAAGTTCGGTCAGATCCTTAGTTTAGCCGTAGTAAAAAATTATAGCTCAGGAACCTTCGCTATCGCTTTAGTCATCCTACAATCCATACGGGAATCCTTATGTAAGTTGTCGCGGTGTATCCCCCTCATCTTTTCTAAAACCTCCGAAGTCGACATCCATAAACCCCTGATACTCGGTTGGTAGGAATCAAACACCTCTGTTTAATCCTAGAAGGCTAAAATCGGTTTCAGCGAGACTGGAGGAGTTAAGCCATCTAGAATAATAACTTTTCGCTGCAATGGGATTAGAAACCCATATGCATTTAATCGGACTCTCAATATTAGAGTGCGGGTAGACCCGGTAAGTGTTCCTATAATTCTCCTAAGCTAGGGAAACTTAGAAGCCTAAAGCATTAGTATCTTGGACAATTTTGAGGGGAATAAGCTTTATAAATCAAAGAAAACTTACTAGAGCTAAGAGACTAGAATTCCCTCCATATCGAAGGCAATTAAGTGTGCGATATGACTTAGTATTAAAAGTAGTTTGTGTAAAATCCATTATTGCCTATGAATCAGTAGAAGATACCCCTAGAAACCGGCTAGAAATATTAGGTTAGGCTTATTGCCTATCAAAGCGGGATATCCTTTAAGATAATAATCAAGATAACAATCTTGACGTGGAATCGGTCGGTTTGATAATCTGAAGATACCACAAACCCACTTCCGTGCTGTACATAAGATCAACCTTTTCACTTCTTTATAAAGTGACGTATGTGGTCAATTTTGTAAGACGATCTTCGTTTCTAAATGGCAGATCCCCCAATGTAGTTATTATACCCGTTTAACTTAAACTATAGAACTTGAGGAATTACTTACTGAATATACCTTGTATTATATTATATCTATTAATAATAGAAATAATTCACCGTAATAAAGATCTTTTTTATTATAAATCCCTGACTCACAGAAGTTTTCAAGTAGCCCAGAGACTATCTTGTAATACAGCTGCATAGTTTTTCTAGATAAGGCCACTGCAGGATTTCATCCTTACTAAAGAAAGCATAGAAATAAAACCAGCCTCCGAGCAACTAGTATAAATAGAGCATTAGTGATAAGTTGGACTTGGGTTCGGGTATAAGATAGGTGACACAGAAAGGGAATTAAGAAAACCATGAACCTTGAAAAGATATATGACTTAGATGCAGGAAGTATTCACAATAAACTCTGATAGCTTAAGTCTTACCTGTGAGAGTTGCCCTCTGGGTGGTTGTGCCACGTAATTAGTTACTAAAACCTCACGTATTAGATCCCGTTACATGACAAAGTTGATATCAACCAAGCATCCCTCCAGAGAAATTCCCTTCCTTGCTTGCCAGGGCTTATGGAAGAGGTTAGTTAGTTCCTCTTTGTCTTCATCGATCGTCCTCACTTCACACTACCAATTTAAACAGCCGCCGCCAAGAGGCGCCAAGGCCTATATGCCCCCACTGGTCAACACCTTTTGGTAGATGATTAGAAAAGGATGAGTTAACAGGGGTACTTTCTGACGTTGCTACTGGTTGTCATTTAATAAAGCTCCAGTAAAGGCCCACCCTTGTTTCCGATACTTCCTACCGGATGCTGTAGCGACGGGAAGGAAAATCCGCATATCATACCCGATATTCTAGCGACTGAGCCTATTCAGGTAATAAATCGCCTTGGAACGCTTATGGGAAAAAAGTTGCAGGGTCCGTGACCAATACGCAGCTCAAAAACATTTCTGTCTACCCCGGAATTCGTATTCTAGCCTTGTAGGTCATCAGATGTGTCCAAGGCATCGAGAAACCAGTATTGAGCGTGGAATTGTAGTGGGACCCTGTTGTCATCACAAGAGTAATATTTTAGATGGCGGGCGGCGATTTTTTGAGTAAGTCAGTCTGCTTTGTTGTGGGGGTGCGCAACTTTAACCACACCGAGATTCCCCGTACACATGAATGACAAAGCCAATAGCAAATAGTATCAGGCTGGCACGAGAATAAGCCGCAAAAGTCGTGTAGATATATCCATTGGGGTGCTGCAAAGAAAGAATTTCCTACCCCAAGGTCTCATAAAAAAGAAATGTCTTGCTCTCCTGCAATCGTAGCCTAGAGCTTCAATGATATCGCCAAGACAGGGATAAAATGTTTATCATGACGTCATAGAGTTACACGCAAAATGCTTCTCCCAAATCAACTCATCTCAACTCCCAATCTCGCCCCCGCCACCGCACCGACAATGCACTATCAGTGAGCTTCGCGGTCACGAAGGGCTTTATCCAATATTCATTCTAGAAATTCTTGCCTACAGAAAAAATCAGATGAGAGACAGTCTCAGGCGTCCCGGGTCCCGGGAGATGTATGACGTTGATACTTGCTTTAACATTATGAGAATATCGCTCTGTGAGCCTTTAAGGCGCCAGACGCATCTAAGGTATGTTTCGGAGGGGCGTTAGGGTGGATGCAAGGTACAGATGTCTCTCGTCACCTTGCTCTAGAAACAAAATATCAGCCTTCTAAGCAATTACGATTCTTTTCGTATTGATACAGGATCTAAGAGCAGCATAGCATAAGCTGATGCAATCGGAGTTTAAAAGGAGGCTTAAGCAATCTATATACACCCCTCGACGTCATCCATTTGCGATGAACCGGGGCAGTCAAACAGCTTGAAGCATACTTCGGTTCATAGAGATCCAGATCTTTGGACGCCTCCACCAACAGGTGCCGGGCCCTCCACACGCGCTTAACACCTTTTTTTTCTTTTACCGCAAACAGTTTCACTCCTCGAAAGCGCCTACTGAACCGTAACATTTGTAATAGCAACAATATCTTCTCGTCATTCGTCATTGAGCAGCAGCATAGCACAACACAGCTTTTCTTTCTTTCCTTTTCCTTTTCCTTTTTCCCTCCTATTTTTCCATTCAATTTTCACCGCTAAATTTAGAAGACACATCATCAGATGAATTCCTCAGGGCCCGACACAACACCATTGGGACATGATGCAGCCCAGTTGACGGAGGCTTTGATGAGTCTGAGCTCCTGCAAAAGGACACTAGCTAACTCCGCCGCAATCCTTTGGAATAAGCATCGTAGGATTTTACCCCGCATTAAGTCTCTTTACTATACTCAGAGAAGGAGCTCTAGAGACTCTTGTACACGATCCTAGCCTTCAATTCCGATCTTTATCTGGGCAACTAGGACTACTTTATCTCGCGTTCTATTTCCCCCCTACACGATAGCTTGATGTGGGCCTCTAGTCTACCCGGGGGGGCGCCCGGGATCCTCATCTTATCTGATCACTGTCTTTTCCACTCTCGTGGCTTTCTTTCCCTTTCCCCCTTCCCTCCCCCCCCGGTCCCCCCCGCGACCAGTTCGCAATCCATTAATTTCGTCTCCGTGCTCGGCCTACGCCGGGAGAAAAAAAATCCGATCGTGGGTAGGTAATCTAGTCCACGAGGACAGGTAAAGTGGAACCGAGAGAGTGCACCCACATACGTAGGGAACTATCACAGAGGGGGTTACTGAGAAGCATGTGGGCCGTTACTGCTACCTGTAGATGAACTCCGCTCGCCCCTCTCGAGAGGAGGGCAGGCCCCCTTGATATTGTACCTGCCTTCCGGCCGTCTGTGCTCTTAGCTACACGTGCTAGGGTTCATGGGAGCGGGAGAGTACTCTATGATGTATGCCACAGGTACCAGGTAGCCGGGGAGGGGAGAAGTGGGGGAAAATGAAGGAATAATATTCCGCACGTATAGATACCTAGTTGGAGGAAAGGAGGAAAAAATCATCTAAAAAAACCGTGAGCCAAACACGTAGTTTAGCCCCCCCCCGCTTCGCGAGTCACAGCCGCTGAACAGCAGTGAACCTAGTACTAAATAAAATAACAACACAAACACCTAGCCCCCTAGCCACTGCGGTTTTTTCTTTTCTTTTCGCAAACAGGGGGAGGTGTACGTCAAAGGGGCTCATGGAACAGAACAACACACATGGTCTGGATATCATAATTTAAACTTTTGTTTTGTTTTGTTTTGTTTACCCCCCGTTTCTCTACATGCATCCAGTGCACCGCTCTTGTTAGGCGCCATGGCCAATGATGATGATAAAGAACATACAATGATAAGTAGTTAGAAGTAAAAGTAGAAGAAATAAGAAGTCCGACCGAAGTGCTCATGTAGCTAAATAGATAGTACGCCCCACCCACACCAACTGTCCGTCCCACCCGTTCCCACCCACCCCCCAGTTGAAAAGAATAAGAGAACGGAAAAACCTAAACCAGAAAAAAGGGGGAGAAGCCCGGAATAACAACCAAAGCCAAAAGAACAGAAAAGCGCCGACCCACTCCGCCCTGCCCTGCCGCATCCGGGGACCCGCGAGGATAAAAAGTCTAAAAAGGATCCGCACTATATACCGCTACGAAAAAATAGAAAAAATGTAGCCTATAAGAAAAGAAGAGATAAGGTTTGTATAATGAACGACAAGAAGGTAGAATAAAAGAGCTGTAGGGGGTTTGGAGAAGAGAAAGCTATGCAACGTAAAAAAAAAAACCAACACAAAAACACCAAAGGAAATGAGATAAACAAATACAAGAAAAACAGATAAACTCCAGTAGATAGTATAATAAAAGACTTAACGATAAAAATCCCCCGCCAAAATAAGGGATGAAATTTATTTTGCCCGCTCCTCCCAATTCCACTTCGCACGTAGATAGGATATGGGAGTCCCGGTTCGTATAGTGAATAGGATATAAAAAAAACCGTTGGTATCATCGTGACAGGTCGTAAGGGAGCAGACCATTCTCCAAATCCGCCATCTGGATAAGTGAGTGTGACCGAAGGGAAAGATATATCGCCCCACACACACTGTTGTCCGTATATCCAATAGTGGAATCGAAGTTGAGAAGCCTATATGCTCGCCCCCATATGCTTGGCTCAAAAAATATCAAAAGACGACTTTTCCCAATCCAAAGCCAAAAAAACAAAAACAAAAGCAATCCTCCAAAAGACGCGCTGTGTATATAGGAAACTTTGCTGCAGGTTGAAAGATTGGCTTCTTTACTTTAACCGGCTACTGGAATTTCGATTTCTTCCGGAGTCTCCAGTGATTTTTGAGGTGGCCATTAATGAGCCAATATATCTGTAAATAATAATAATGTTAGTAAAATGTTTGGCCGTAGTTGAAACGCAGGTTTTGCTGGGCAAGGAGGGGTTTGGCGGTGGTCGTACTCTTGGAGAAAGCGATTCTCGCCTTCTAGTTTATCGTGCTCTTCCCTAACCTTGTCCACACGATCAAGAAGTGCCAGAAGACCAGACTGTAATGTTTTTGCTTGTCTAAAGATTGTTAGCCGAGCCGTTTCGATAATCATCACCAGAACTATAGTACAGGTAAAAAAGGCATAAGCAAGATGGGTTGCTCACTGTTCAAGCATAGCTTTTGCTTCCCGTCCAATTCGTTCCAGTTCCTCGCTGTTTCTTCGTGGGCTCATGCTCCTCGCATCATCCTCAGCATACACTTCCCTTTCCACAACAGGTGATCTCCCTCTTTCTACCACATCTGGGTCCTCTCTTGATGCTACACGATCCTGACTTGATCTCATCACTTCGCGGTCTATAGGGTCTTGATCGCCGTGGATAGAGTCTGGTGTTGAGGAAGATGAGGAGGTGGCTGATAGCGGCGGTGACTCCAGGACCTCAACGTGAGAACGCGAAGTAATTGAACGGTTATTTGGTGGTCTTGTGGAAGACATACTAGTTTGTTATTGGTAGATATACCCACGGCCAAAAAAGATTAGAAGACTTCGAAGGGTAGTCGAGGTATGTCGAAAATCCAGTTTACTGTTACGTTGGAGGTGGTGGCGGTAGTGGTTGTAGTGGTGGTGGTAGTGCTGCTGAGCTGTATGTATGTAGAGGGGAGGCGGCAGGCAGGGCAAAGGTGACAACCAGACTACTCTAGAGCAAGGAATGTAAGGGAAGAAAGTCGGTTAAATTAAAAGAAAGATAATGTGACCAGTGCTTGTCCCTCAGTTTTATTATGTCTCTCCCTCTCCTTCTTTTAATAAAAAAGGGTGATTAAGAAGTAAAGATTTTCCGCTTTTCTTTTTAATTCGCTTTAATCTTTTTGCAGTTGTCTGGCACCGACGAGGGTTATGCGTGGGAAGAAGGGTATGGAAAGGAGGGGAGGGTGACAGCGAGACGGCAAGTAAGTTTCGACGAGTACACACTCAGTAGCCCCAGTATGATATGTACTTTACCGGTATCGGCACCGCGGGACTGCAGTGTGTGGTACTGAAAATTGTGTGGAGCGTGGTGGAATGTACGTGAAAGTCGCCCAGGGTGGAGAGGCGTTCGTGTGGTGTGTGGGATATGTACGTATGTAGTAGTGCCCTCACGAGAAGAGAGGGAGGAAGGGAGGAGTGTGGAGGTGAGAAGTAGTTGTTGATACCTCCCTACTTACCTTACAACTCCTCTCCCTCGCTGCTATTCAGGCTTCTGCCTCCAGTGCCCCCGATCGCTGCACAAATTCCCTAGAGTAATGAATGGTATGTATTCGCACTCCAGCCTTTCCCACCCCCCCCGTGACTACTAGGGTCGTGAGATCACCCAACAACTACGAAGAGTAAAAGACGCACTGCTGGTCTTCCAGGCTACCCAACTCTTCGTGATGGCCCCTTGCTCGACTGTTCAGCACAAACTGGTATTGTTCGGGTCTAACACCCAGTTCGACTCATAAGTCACCAATAACACAGCCGCGCCCCTAGTATCATTATGATGACTTCTTACTACGAAAAAATATAAGTTGTATCTATGGTCTATGCAACGGGGCTGATGGTTTATTCTCGTGATCTTTTACTTCATTGCTGACATGAGTGAGTGAAAGAGGAGAGCAGAGCAGCTCAGCTGGCTCGTGGGGTAACTGGGCTGCTAAAAGCAGCAGCGCCGGGTGCGCGTGTCGTATCAATCATAACCGTCCTGCAAATTGATTTCTCCATGTTAACCTAGCCTCAATCGGATCGCCCTTGCTAAAACAGCCACCCCTTTGCTCAAAAGAGAATTAACGGGGAAGGATCCGAAAAATTCGGAAAGTGAATCCAGTACCCATTGAAATTATACTGTACGGTTTACGCTCGTTTCTCGGCTATATATACATATGACATATGTCACGGATGATATACAATGACGATTTCTGTCGGAGTTTTCATAGGAGAAGGGGAAGGAGCGACAGACGGCCGGTCATTGCGGTGAGTGGGGTGTAACGGAGGGCCGTTCTTCTAGAGTGGACAAGGAACGATTGATATTTGCAGTAATGATGGGAGGTGATTTGCAGAGGACTGATGGTGATCGGCACAGAGACGGGGTTTTGGGACCCGATGGATGCAGGCTCACAAAGCCAACGGACAGAGAAGCCCGAAAGAAAAAAGAACAGGCAAAAAAAGAAGCAGTGAATCGGTGCATTTAGAATCCTGCTGTAAGGCTACTGCAGTCGAGTTTCGCACGTATGTTCTGTGTATGTACCGATACGTACACATCTCACGAAGTCCATGCTGGGGGGGGTTAGGGTACAAAAGCGAGCTGCTGGGACCCAGCCGAGTTGCAGAAAGTTTGCAAGGGACCAGGATGTGAAACTTGGGATCAGCGAGAGAGAGAGGGCTATCCAGTGACGTTAGGGTGAGACTGTTTCCCGAAATGCAGCTGCAGTCACACCGTGAAACGCTATTCCCTGCCGAATACCGACGTTGGCCAAGACAGCCAAGCCAATGATACTTAGACAAATGGGGAATACCGAGGCGCAGGGTCAATAGTCCAAAAAAAAAAAACCGTTGACTACAAGGGAGGGACGCGGCGTCGTTGGTGGGATAAAAAGCCCACGACATTGTGGATGCAACCATGCTCCAGAAATATCACCGAGCTATCTACATTTATATACCTGCCTGAACAAGCCACAGCTGCAGGTTCACGATTAGGGTTGGAATGGCGTTCCTAGAAGGGAGACAAGCAATGAATGCAATACTCATGTGAAGGAAAGGGCTTGTGATAAGGTTCGGGAAACGGATTGTTTCGCACTGCGGCTCTACATGTACTTATACATGTGCACATATGAGTCCTAGTCCTGTGCTTGAAGTGAGTCTAAAAATATTCTTGTAATCGCCTCGGGTCATGCATGTCTATTACAGCACATCATTGACCTTGTACACATCAGCTTAGAGTACATGTTAGTGACTGAATTAACCGATTATTAACCCAAAGCAGATAGCAAAAGCACAAGGGTAACACGGTGCCACAACTGGTCGTCCAACACTTCAGGAGTGCGGCTGGGAGGGGTCGATGATAGCCCAACGTCATATCGTGATTCCCGAAACCACGACAACATCAGACTCTCTCCGAGACTGCCAGGTAATAGGTAGCTCTAGGTAACTCGACACGCAGCCAGCAGTTACAGCTCTGCTGTATCGCCACAAGCTTACCTAGGTAGTTTTTACTGCATATCTCCTAATCGGTATCTCTATCTGTTCCTGATCTCCCCATCCTGCGTTCGCGTAACATCTCAGCTCCATCTCCCGACGTGTTGTTTGTTTTGTCCACCATCTCTCGGCCCTAGACAGAGCTCCAGCTACCCGAGTGCAACCCCCCTGCTGCCCCCTGCGCAACGTCAACTCCAGAAACAAAGGCCGGGTGACGACGATTACACTTCCTTCTACTGTCTAGCTACCCCACACACATACACACACACCCCTTCCCTTCCTTTCCCCGCCAGCGAATCCCTCCAGCTGCATTGTTCTCGAATCCTTCCATCGAGATGTCCAATGCACAGCGTCGCCGGAGTAATCTCGGCTCCAACCGTTCCCGACAGTCCGTTCGCCAGTCCGTTTTGGTGACAACTGACGATGCCTATTCTTACGCTCTTCGTAGTGCATACTTGCATTATCTTCTCCAACCTCGGCCCCGGAGGCAGATCCCAGCTCCTGCCGCACCGGCCATTCACCGATCCTCCACTAGCTTCCATGAGGTGATGCGTGACTTCTCGCATTCGGTGCGTGACTCCAAGAGTACCCGTTTCCCTAAAGACTTTCTGCCCAATCTACAAAAGAGGTTGGAGAGTGTATGGATGGGAAGGGATTACAATGTCGAATATAAGGATGCTGCCGTCAAACGCACCTTTGCAGCCTTCTACACGGCATTCAAAGAGCCCAGGTTTTACGAGCAAGTGGCTAAATCACGACGGGCAGAAGATCTTGTTTTAATCTTTTATTCATCTGCTACCAAGGAGCTGCAGAAACTCAAAGCGGACGATTCGTGGAAATGGCTGGTGGATCGTCATGTTGCCCTATTTGTCAGGCTTATGCATGCTGTTATCAAAGAGCTAGGGGGCCACCAAGAACTGAGTAGTAGGCTGGCGACTTTGGAATCAAAGTTATTGCAACACGATTCAAATCTATCAGATGAGACCAACAGACGCTCATTGACGTCTACTATTTTAGGCCCCCCGGCACCATTGACCTATAACGTTAACGATATGCCAATGGTAAAAGTGGTCTCCAAAGTCTTCAACATACCGTTAGCAACCTGCCAACAAGATATCAATATGAACAAAGCAGCATGGACAGAGAAGGCAGCTCTGCAAGATTTGAAGTCGTACAGTAATTTTTTGAGTCTTGGTAACACAAGACGTACATTACGCAGTGACGACTTTGACACAGACGAGGCATGGGAAACCTGGCGGAAATCAGAGGGCCCGGCACTCTCACAACTCATGTTAGCAATTGTCCAGTCTAACCCTGCCGAACTCTCAAAGACTACTTCGGGACAGCCATCCGGCGGAATCAGAAATTCCACTCCTTCTTCCTCAATTTCATATTCTATGCCAAGCGATCTAACTCGCCCCTCCTCCATTTCTACATCTGCCTCCGATGCCTCACTCTTCAGTTTCGACCAACCGGTTGATATGGAAGCGTTTGGTCTGACACCTGGTTCTCCGACAGATGCCACGCTGGACACACCATATACATATATTCCGCCAGACCCTAGAAGCTATTATCGTGCAGTAGTGGAGAAATGTTTTTCCTACGACTTGCATGATCCTGAACTTCAGCCTGTCGAACTCCCAGGTTCGGAAGATCCCGTGAGCCTGATATCAAAGTCGTCATTAGACCTTTTGGCCGAGTGTGGTTTGCGTTGGCGTGTCCCATTATTTTCCAGAATGATACTTTTTATGGATGTTATCCGTTCGAAATACCAGGATGGCGAAATCGACCTTTCCATTCTTGATACCGCTTTCATGTATGCCAAGAATGCCACGTTATTCGAGTGGCAGACTTGGACAATGTCGGACCAGAATATGTTTCGCCAAATACTATCTTCTGTGCATGACACGTTACTTAGAGAACTTTATGAAGTCCTTCAACATGCATTTGACGCTAAAGCAAGGCCTGTGGGGAGGGTGATGTGGATTTTGGATAAGCATATTTATGATGATCCATTATTTACTGTGAGCGACATGGAGAGCTATATTGATCAATTGAAGGAAGGATTGAGAATCAAAGCTGGAGAGATCGTGGAGGAAATGATGCAAGAACTACCCCAAGATAGAAGCGAATTGGACCCGTTCCATGTTGTGGAACTCACACAAAAGGTTGTCAAATTGGCGGAAAAGATTAGTAAACGGTTTAAAGAACCCATTATGGGGTGAGTCTTATTGCCTATGCCGTGTAATCTCAGCTGGGTTTCATTTAGTGTCTGACATGATTTGCGCTAGGTCTGTCAATCCTATCATAATCTTTATCGAGATTGTATTTCCTAAGTTTGCTGTTGAGGCAAGGAATATAATCCTTGATATCATGCAAGTATACAAAGAGAAAAGCCAAGAAGTTGAGATTGAGGATGGCTTTGATCTCTATAAAGAACTTTCTGAGATCCGTCGGATATATAACGAGGCACATCCTAAGGAGCGCTTTCCAGTCCATTTCGAAGATTTCCTGGCGGATTTTGTTTGGCGCTGGATTAAGAATACAGACTCTAAGGTCATCGGTTGGGTCGACGAGGCGATTAAGCATGATGACTTCACAATTAAAATTCGTGAAGAAGAGGGGCGTGAACCGACAGATGATGAACGACATACATTATCAGTACTAGATATATTCAGGTCCTTTAACCAAACGGTGGATTATATCAAAAAACTGGAGTGGGGTGATGAAGTACAGCGTGCCCGTTTCATGACAGCCCTGTCGAAGACCCTTGGGAGTGGTATTGCAAGGTATTGTGAAGTGCTAGAGAAGCTTTTTACCTTTGAAATGGACAGGCAAACCCCAGAACAGGAGGCAGCAGCAAACCTAACTAGGCAGCAGAAATGGATGGCATTGGCTAGGGATGCATGGAGTAATACGGAAAAAATCGAGCCGTTCCAGTTTGCCCCAGAGGTATGCTTTGCCTTTATCCAATACATAATGACTAGATGAAAGTTGACGATTTCACTCATTAGTCCTGTGTGAAACTTAACGATATTGAGTTTGCAATCCTACAACTTGACAAATTAGAGCACTCTCTAGACGTTGATGGCGTTGCAGAAACCCTTGTGCGAGCCGCTCCTCCTCCTGGAAGAAAAACACTTAAGAACTATGTTTTCACAATTAAGATTGTTGAAGCTGAAGATTTGAAAGCTATGGATATCAATGGCTTCAGTGACCCATACGTCGTGCTTGGGGATGAATACCAAAAACGATTAGCAAAAACTAGAGTTGTCTATAGAAACCTGAATCCGAGATGGGAGGAAACTGTGGATATCACAACACAGGGACCAATTTGGTTGACGGCAACTGTATGGGATTGGGATACTGTCGGTGATCACGATTGCGTGGGGAGGACGAGTATTAAGCTGGATCCTACGCATTTTGGCGACTTCTTACCACAAGAGCATTGGTTGGAATTAGACACACAGGGAAGACTGTTATTAAGGGTTAGCATGGAGGGAGAGCGGGACGATATCCAGTTCTATTTTGGGAAAGCTTTTAGGACGTTGAAAAGAACAGAGAGAGATATGACTAGGCAGATTACGGATAAGGTGTGTGAATTCCTATGTGATGATGCTAAGAATTTTGCTTAACTGTGCCGTTGTAGTTGTCTGCCTATATTCACCACTGTCTCTCGCGCTCGGCGCTCAAGAATGTTCTATCTAAAGGGTACGGTATATCAGCAGTATCTAGTCTGTTCAGTCGAACTGGGTTGGGGGCTGGACGACCACAATCAACTGTAGGGCCTGCAGTTACAGAGGCAGATGTTGCGGCTGCTGTTGTTCCCTTGACGGACTACTTTAATGAAAATTTTGCGATCTTAAACACCACCCTAACTAGCTCAGCAATGATGCTGGTCATGTCGAGACTTTGGAAGGAGATTCTAGTAACACTTGAGGCATTGCTTGTGCCCACATTGTCAGACAAACCGTCACAACAGAAACCACTGACCTCACAAGAGACCGAAGTCTGCTTCAGGTGGTTACAGGTGAGCAAGCTTAATATAACTTATTTTTGCCATCAACTGACATATTTTACTATATAGCTCATGTTTGACTTCTTTCATGTCATCGATGAGTCTACTGGAGAAGCTAGTGGTGTCCCGCTTGACGTTCTCAAATCTCCTAAATATCACGAACTCCAATCCCTCAACTTCTTTTATTTTGAATCAACAGACAATCTCATCCGCACCTCTGAGAGAATGGCAAACGCTGCTGCTGCACGCCAACAACAGGCCCGTAATCGATTATCAAATTCTCAATCTAGCCATCAAGTTGGCGGGATGTTGGGTGTCCCAGGTGCAAAGAGGACTAAGAGTGTTTTGATGAGTAGAAATCTGGGAACTATGAGGAAAGCAAAGGAGGAAAAGAGAAGAGAGGCCCAAGCGGAGCCGAGTGATGATATGATCTTGAGGATTTTGAGGATGAGGCCTGAGGCATCAGGTTACTTGAAGGACAGGAGTAGACAGAAGGAAAGACTTGCAGCTTCCGCTGCTGCCGAGGCAATTGTGAGACAGAGTATGAACTCAGGGCCTGGAAGAATGGGTGCTATGGCCCCAGGTATGGGCATGAGAAGGTAAATTTGTGTGATTGTGATGACTGACTTCCTTATCTTCTGTCTGGCGTTTGTTGTGGATTGGATTTGTTCCGTGCGACTTAAGCGTGCGATTGAAATTACTTTTCTATATTCTATATTTTATTCCTCAGCTTCGTTGCGGTGTGTTGCGGTTTTTAATTTCATATTTCTGCTATCCTGTGTTTGTTCCACGGTGCTGATAATACATACCTCGGTGGTTCATTTCCTTTACTTATATTTCGTTGGAATTGGAATTGGAACTATTCTTTTGTGGGAGGTTATTTGCTTTTTTCTTATAATTTTCACTTTTTTCTGATAAAGAGGATACAACTCTGGTTCAAACTAGAGTTGTAACAATAGGGTGTTGTGAGGTCAAACGAGATGTAGAGATTAGGGATCAGATTCCAAGGCAAGCCTAGAAGATGGGTATACTCATATCTAGTTCTTAGCGACTGGACACTTGGGTAATCAGGGGGTTCACTGTAATAGTAAACAGCTCTGGAAAATTATGACTGCCGCTCGGTACACGGACAGTATTTATGGAGCCTAGAATGGTCACAAAACTTGTACTAGTATAAGATCACCTCCTGAGATATTGCTATACGCCAAGATTCAGAGCACAGACCACACTCTATCTCCTCGGTCCAATGCCCCAACCTGGTGTGGAATTTGCCGCCCATACCGAAACCTCCGCAGGCCCGGAGAAGCATTATCGGGTTTTCGGAAAGCCTAGTGGGCAGGTTGATGGGGTTCGTGCCAAGTAAAAAGGGGAAGTGAAAATGGGAGATAGAATACAAACTTTTCTTTCTATTCCACTCTCCTCCTAATTGACAGATCGTATCATAGTGATGCTCCGAAATTCTCTGATTGCCGTCTTTGCAAGTTTACTCGGTGTCCAGTCGGTTCTGGGCACGTCAGGTTACTACCGTGCTCCTGCAAAAGGACTGGTGGCCGACAGCGTTGCCGATCAAGATGTGAAGGTTGAGGCTAGAGATCTAGGTGAATTTCTTTTACACTCCTCCGTGACTCCGCACGCTCATGGGATATCTATTGGCATAGGTTCAAACCCATTATCCCCGGTTGCAGGTGTGATAGGGTTACTCATGTCGTTGCATTATGAGTACTGGTGTACGGAGTTTCTCCCAAATTTTCCTACGCCTTCGAAATACATAGAAACTACAGTTACGAGGACGGAGACCGAGACTGTGAGTGGGGAAAGCACGATTACGGAGGGTAGTGGGGTGTCGGTAACGAGTGGGGTGGGTAGTGTTATGGAGACAACGACGATAACGGTAACGGTGGAGGAAAAGAGTACTACGACGTATGTTGGGTTCGGTTTCTCCCTAGTGGAGTTCGAGAAACTAATAGGGATTTAGTACAACAACTAAAATCACTCCTCCTAGCATAGCTCACAGGGATGTAGAAGTTCCAGAGTTTCTTAATGGCTACGATAAAAAGATCATCCGCTCGGCCTGCTCTGTGGTTCTTCAGCCGTCACCGAGAGCGACGACTACAACAGCAATAGTATCTGTTACTTCGAATCTCTGCACGAGGACAACGCTTTATACCACCACTATAATCCCTTCCCAAACCACTACTATTAGAACTACAAGTACAACTGTAATAAAAGTTCCTAAAATAGAAACCATTACAGTCACAGAAAATGCCGATTCGCAATACGGCATCTAGCCACCGCCTAAGCTCTTGGTGTTTTTATAGTCGATAGGTTCTAAGAAGGTTTATCTAGCAGGTCCTAGTCGATTTCTACATAGCTTAATATGGTCTGACTAGAAGCTTAAATAGCAAAGTATAGATTATCTCTAGTTATTTAGGGGGTATTCAATGGGGTGTTCATTGGTAGTTTAGAGTTTTTTTTTAACAATGATTACGGGATGTAGCTTTTATAAAAGTGTGGGAAGTAATAGTAATAGTAATAGTAATAGTAATTATTATTCATACCCTATTAGATTATCAAAAAGGGTAAAATTGCAATTTATTGATTTTATCTAATACTAAACGTAAATTTAGATAAAATCAAGAGAGTCTACTACACCTATTTCATGGAACATTGAGCTTTTATTTGGGGGCACTGCGACTATTTACATATAGCTTTAGGTACTCGATTACTTTTGCCTTATTACTAATAGCCCGACCGGGTCAAGTTACTATCAATAAAGAATCCAGCTATGAGATAATATCTAGAGCTTATCTAGGTAAGAAAACAAGAAACTCAAATGAAGAGTGGTTCAAGAGATATTAGGAGGAATAAGTTCGTTGTCTTCAAGTAATTGGACCAAACTAGAGCATGGGAATCTCTACGAATACATGAGGCGGAAATTCTGTTTAAAGGTATTAACTCACCTCTCATTACTTTTCTATCTGTAGGGGGCACCATCTCATATTTGTGAGCTTTCGTATGGAATATAGCTATTACAGGGCGAGAAACTTTAAACACAGTAATCTAACGACTGATATTACAATCGAGTCAGCATAGTCTAATTAAGGTCGGGATTTAATGTAACTTTATCACCGTTACATTCATAGCACCATTGGCCTAACGGTAGTGAGTTGCGAGTAGTTTGATCGACGCCCATAGGGCCTCTCGTTCGAGCCGCGGTGGAGTAAGGAGAAACTGTAGAATAATTAGAATACGCAGCTCAAGAACCACTTTTTGATACTATTTTACTCTGGGGTTTTATATAAAATCTTTAGTCTAGGTATATGTAGGTAAAATTCTATCTATATGCACAGAGTCATAGTGAGAGGAAGAGGCGAATGAAAACGAGGGAAGGATGAAGGGAGGGGCTCTTTTGCGGGCATATGATAGCGAGTGATAATCTATGACCAACTCCCAGAGAACACTATGCGTGTCCCTCGATATAGTTCCAAAAAAGGATATTAATGTTTCTAATATATTCATATATTAAGCTTCTGGGTCTAAATTCTCTACATCCCTCTCCATCTGCCACTTCCGCACCTGCTCCATCAGCGTATCTAGCGTAGTTCCATCCATACAGCTCGGCAAATCATGAAGGCTAAAGCCGCACCTATGGTCTGTGATTCTGTTCTATATGCGTGTCAGTAAAGTTTATCAATGATGGCCTCTGGATTACATACCTGAATATAATTATAAGTCCTCAACTTATCCGCCCTCCCAGCATTTACTTTAGCAACCCCCCTCCTCAGCGCCAGCTCCTCCGCCTCCCTCTCACTTCGTCTCCGTTCCGCAATCCTACTCTTAAGAACCTGCAGACACTTCTCACGGTTCTTATGCTGACTCCTACTATCCTGAATTGCGGCTACCAGCCCAGTCGGAATGTGCGTCATGCGCACCGCCGAGTCCGTTGTATTAACATGTTGCCCTCCAGCACCTCTCGCACGCATGATATCGATACGAACATCCTTCATATCTATCACACTATCCGGGTCTTCCTCCCCCTCACTCTCAGTCACCGGAAACGACGGCAGCACCATAACACTTGCTGTGGAAGTGTGTGTACGACCCTGTTTCTCCGTCGCCGGAACACGCTGAACACGGTGAACACCTGCCTCCCCACGCAGCACATCATATGCTCCCGGGGCATCAATCTCGAATATCGCTTCTGTTATCCCATCACCGCCTTCAGTAGTGGGTGTGTGGGAGATCATCGATATGGGCCAATTGCGGAGAGTGCAGTAGGTTGTGTACATTTTCAGCAGGTCGTTTGCGAAAAGACTTGCTTCAGAACCACCGGTTCCTGGACGGACCTCGAGCATAGCGGGGAGGTGCGCGAATGGGTGTGGGGGGACGAGTGAGTGTGTTAGGGTTGCGGAGAGAGCTGCGAGGGAGGCTTCGGTAGTGAGGATGTCGAATGCGGCTTCGGAGCGGAGGTCAGAGTCGAGAGAGCGGTCGGATACCATCTCCTTGAGCTCTTTGAGATTCTATATGTGGGTTAGTACATGGTTGGTGCGTGGTTTATGAGAGAAGTAGAAGGAGGTGTACATTAATAGCATCTTCGTAATCTCTTAATGCCCGGGCGACACCTGCTAATTGTCCAACCCTCGTGGCAGTCTTTTTGTTATAGTCCTCGCTCAGCTTCCGTTCCAGCTGTGTGTGTTCCAGAGTTAGTTGTTGGGCTCGTCTCAGTAAACCTCCGGGAAGCCGGGAAGTGCCGAGTGCAGCATCTTCGGTGGTGTTAGTTTCGAGCTGCAATTGAGGGTGAAGGTGTAGACGTACCAGTCGATTGAAGCCTGGATTTATACGGTGAATGAACGAATTTGTGGGTAATACAGCGGTGGCAGATATATGCTGCTGGTCGTAGTCGTGGTATCATCTTTAGGTATATAAATGTTTCATTGTGAGGGTTTTGCAGACAGAAATTTTGAAAGGTGTGGAGGTAGGGTAATCAGGTTAACCACGTGATTGAGCGAGTGATATTTGGTGTGTAATATTACTACGCTCCCCGCCTCCCTTATACGTTCCATCTCTATTAGAAAAGAAAGGATAGAAACGTAGACTCAATTTATTAGACGCATCCGGTTTTGGGGGAAGCCTCTAGGGCAAAAAAGCAGCAAAAGTGGTTGGTGCTACTTCAAATTACAGAGATGCTCCTTAATCCACTTGCTCACAGTTCGGACAAGAGTCATTCAGCCATCAGCTGAAACGATGCCACAAGGCCGGACACTGATAAATTTAGGTTTTGTGGGCTTGATTGTAACGCTACTGCAGTGACTTTTGAACTCCGGCACAGGCTTGCAGAATCAATACTGGGTGAATTTCGAGGGCCTATTAGCTATTTTAAAAACTAACAATTATAAAATCGTTCGAGGAGAGAACTATCAGAACATAAACTAAGACCAAAAATAATTCCTAGACCGGCATATATGGAAATGACTGAAAAATGACCCCTAAACGAAGTTCCTCTATCATTTCTATGTAGCCAAGACCTTGGTTTCAGGCCTCTTTGAAGTTCGTGAGATATATTTATTATGTCTTTCGTATTTTTAGATTAAGTATCAGTAGTTCCGAGAGTATCCTTACTTAATAGTGGAGGATATTTGAAAGCTTTGGATAAGAAAGGGTTAATTAATGTTTTCCCCGTTGAAGGTGTAGTGGATTATTGGCAGGGCATAATTTTAGAGTTTGGCTTGCATGTTAAAGTTCAGTATAGTACATCCTTTATATATGGCAAACTAGGTCAGGATAAATAGTAGTGCATCCAAAGCGAGTTCCACTTTATGAAAACGCTCAGGGTCCGTCTAATTCTACTCTATAGGTCTACTCTATAAGACAGTATAATTCAATTATATTGTTATAAATGTTACCCCATAATTCCCAGTATTAAACAAATATAGGCCAAAAAGACCTTAAGTCCGTAGCCTAGGGGCCGGGGTTCCAATTTATAAGGGGATGTGATAGATAAATTACAAATGAGGCTTCTGATAAGTTTGGTATTTCATGGAGATATAGCAGTGAGTAAGGGCATATTAACTAGCCCCTCCAGGCTAGTAATAGCGAAATAGTAGACTCAGCCTTGGGGATCACGGTATAGAGGTAGTAAATCCCTTAAGTACCCACAGTAAGAATTTACGGGAGTCCCAAATATTAAGCTAGCTAGGCCATGTAATCTTTAGAGGTGCAGGGTGATACGCGCTAGTAACCCTTAAAATAATGATAAAATATAACATTTTCACCAGCTGTCTAGCCAGTTCTGGCTTCACGGTGATTTTTATTGGAAATTAGTCGCCACATCTGTCTTCTGGCCGCCAGATAGTCCTAAAGTATCAGAGATCTTAGGTTACAAGACCTTAGGGAATGGGAAATTTAACATCAAAAGGAGAAGAAAGTAAAAAAAAACAGAGATACGTGACCCAGATACCCCTTTACCAGAAATTGTTCCAAAAACAAGAACAGAGCGGATCAATAATAAACCTAGACAATATATACTACGGGCTTCCATGCTCTGAGAAAACAGCATGGGGGAACCGATAGAGCAAATCTTCTCAGGGCCTACTGGGTGACACTCGGCCCGGGCGGGGGTGCATCACAGGCAACGATCCGTATCTAATCCCAAACAAGCTGCTCTTGTTGTCCCTTGGTCTTTGCTCCATCCTGGAGATGTTGGTTCTGGGTCTTTCGTTTCTGCTGTTCTAGCTGTGAACCTAACCTCCCATTCTTCTGAGAACTTAACCGTTGCTGTCAAGAACATGAATATTAGTATCCTACTCGCAATAGGAACCCTTCAGGGGTCATACCTCTGCTGCTAAAGCTGCTGCTACACGAGCATTCGGTGGAGTTGATTGCTCTCCACTGTTACTGCCCTCGATTTCATTGTACCCGCTACCACCCCCTAAAGTTCTCCCTGGCCCACTAGCTTTGGGTTTCTTTGGTCCGAAGCTAGGGAGAAGCGAGGTTCTTGGTGAAGCTGATGTGGAGGACGGAGATTCTTTACCGCAGAGGTTACCCATAGCTGTTGTCAAACTGGAAGTCAGTATGATGTGTGAGGGAAATGGGCTGTGATGTCCCGATGCGCGAATGGTATAGTCTTGGCACCTTGTCAAACCTAACCCTATGTACTCTATCTACCGAGAATCGCGCTAGGAGGTTGAAATAAGAAGTGGCAAAGCAACTAACTTACAAAAGAAGCCTCTATCCCTAACTAGCCTATTAAACCCTTCCCAGCAAAATTTTGCAGTCACACTTTGTTTAGACGTCTTAGTGTGATTCTCGCTCTTGCCAGATTATGCTTGAATACTTCCTATGTGGACTTGGCAGGTTATAAGGCTATGATTAAGTGCTACCGGGACCTTCCTAAAGGACCAGACCTTATATTTTTAGGAGGTGCTTGAATCTTGAAATCGAAAAGGTCAAATTAGTAGACCGGATTAAGTGATACTTGCGGGGGGAGCATCTAGTGGCAAGATAAACCGTGATAGCCAAAGGCGAGGAACAAGTGGGTACGTACTGATGCTTGAGCTACGCAACCTTTTTTTTGATGAGATATATGTATGAATGTATTGCGTCTTTAGAAACTCGTTTATTATCTTTTGTGTTTTTTCACTGATTTCAGTCCCCCTCTAGGAAAAATAAATAAGGGAATCATGATCCCACAAATACTAACGTCATATGAATGGCAAGTAGCTAATTGTATGACTTGAAATTTCGTGTATTCTACTACGGCTTATCCGCTAGATTAATGCGGGGATTATTTCTATTATTATGCATGGAGAAAGGGGTGTCAGGAAACTTTTTTAGGGAGTTTTTTTAGTGAGTTAATTAGTCTATAGTAAGACCTTCTAAAGCGAGGATTGTTATCCCCTTATATTTCCCCATATTTCCCCCTCTAATAGCCAATTTGACTACAGATATTTTTGAGACTGAAGATATATGCAATTTTTTTATAGGATTGATTTGGTTGATCATTATTCATACTTTTTACAGGATTACAAAGCGAGAAAATTATGGCTTATGTACATATAGTGATTGTTGGACAAGTTAGCGCCTACTCTAACATTACCTAATACCTCAAAAGTCTAGAAAGTAGCCGAGAAACAATCAGTTGACATTAGATCGCTAAAAATGCTTAGTACGATTCAGAAAGGCTTAGTGAGAATCTGCAAGCTAGGGAAAACATACTAATGATGCAATAGGTATCAACTCCTTCATGATAAATAGGCGGATAGAGTAAATATATATATACATGGCTCGCATAATACAATATCTTGATTTTTGGCAGTACGCACAAACACTATATATACATGTATATAACCCTTTTCATAACTATAATACATTAGATCATACTAGAAGAGTTTAGTTTCCGGAAGCAATAACTCCTGACCCACTATGCATGCTTAGGCTACATATCCTACAATCACACCCTAAAATTCTATAGTCAAGGGCGCGCTAGTACAAATATTTGACTCATAGTAGTAGCCAACCTTACAGGTTTTATGGCCAGCCCAAGACGCCCCCCCCCGCCACCGTTCAGAATGAACATATTCCGTGTTCTCTTTAGTCTAATTTTTTTTCTTTCCTTAGTTCCTGCGAGCTTTGTCCCTAGCTACCCTAGGCTTACTACCCAAGGCTTAGACCCTCATCAAGTAATGAACAGCATAGAGAAGCTAGCTTCTACTAGCATTTAAACGAGCTTAAAGCAAAATATAGAGCAAAGATATCATCTGTTTCTTTGTCTTTAAGCATTAACTGACAAATGGGACATGTGGACCTGCGGTGGAGTGAGATTGGTGGTTTTTGCTGGCCTTGAGCCGGTTGGGGTATTCCGCACCCTTTAGGGTGAAGCCCTGCAAGCATCTCTGATAGAGTGTGGAGTGCGAGTACCATAGCCTTAGGGCTCCATGTACTATGATAAATTCATTCATTCATTCAAGCATTAACTGATAGCTATTTCTCTTCAGAGTGACAGTCCATGATTTGCCTCGTGATCAGCTCGCTTCCCGCCATGCGACGACGACGATCCCACCCTTCCATCTGTCCGGGGACATACCCGTATACAGCAACTACTACGCAAGAACCGATTCGTCGTACATAGCTCATATAAAAAATTACTCTCCCCCCAGTACCCGTATTTGCCGAGTATATTGAGGGGGTTCGCGAGATGACTCGCTTGGCTTAATAAGAGATCTTTGGGATCTATAATAGCGTTAGTACGAGAAATGTGAACCGAGGAAACCCCGGGCTCGGGACAGGTGATCTTAATACCTCGATTAAGATCTAATTGGAGTTTGGTGATGATGTCTAGCAGGTACACGCAGTAAAAGTAATGTTGATAAATCACTTGCTTCTCTTATCTAACCACAACAGGAATTTAATCCGCTACTCCCCCAGGTTTTCGGTAACCACACTAAGCACACATAGATTCTTCGCCTCCTACTGCACTTAGCTATAAAAACCAAACCCCCCGGAATCCCGGCAAGGTGTGCGATACCCCCCCATCTCTTGTTTTTTTTCCTACATATTCTGCGATCATAATTACTCAAAGGGGATTTCCTCCCTTTTTCTTCTCCCTTCTGAGTACGCTGTTTTGACGATTCAAGATGAATCAAGAGAAAGAGGATCGCATCGGTAAGTTGCCAGTTCATTACTACATGTACTCGCCTGCCCTTCGCTCACATAAAATATACAGGCTCAACACCTTCATCGACTTCATTCGAAGAATCAGCGATTCCTTCACAGCAAATCGATGCTGTTCCTCCGCCAGGAATCGATGAGCGCAAACTCATGAGAAAGATTGATTTGCGGTTGCTGCCAGTCTTATGTATTCTATACCTATTGGCTTTCTTAGACCGGTACTTATTCACGCAACCCTCTTAACGTCTAAAAACTGCTTCCTTGACTCACACGCGAATAGTGTCAATATCTCTAATGCCGCTATCTTTGGGCTCAAAGAGGACTTGAACCTTGGAGGTGTGGAGTACAATACTGCGCTAACAATCTTCTTCGTTCCTTATATCAGTAAGTTTTCTATCCTCGCATGCGCAATTCAATTACTGATAATATGACCAGTTTGCGAAATCCCCTCAAACATCCTCCTCAAGCGTCTAAAGCCCCATCTATGGCGTATACCTCCCCTTCCCCTCCACTCTGTGCGCATTTATTCACTAACTCCCGGCATATAGTCTCCTTCTGCATGTTTTTTTTCGGTCTAACCACCACCCTTCAAGGCCTCGTCAAAAACTACTCTGGCCTTCTCACAACCCGCTTCTTCCTCGGGGTCTTTGAATCAGGAATGTTTCCTGGATGCTTCTACCTTATCGCAATGTGGTATAAACGGTCCGAAGCACAAAAGCGCTATTCCTTCTTCTTTGGATCCACCTCTCTCGCTGGTGCATTCGGAGGATTGCTGGCCAGCGCGATCGGAAAGATGGATGGCGTCAACGGGTGGCATGGGTGGCGGTGGATTTTTATCCTTGAGGGAATCTTAACATGCGTTGTGTCTTTTCTGTTCTACTTCATCATCACCGATTTCCCCGAAGAGGCGAAGTTCTTAACGGAGGAGGAGCGCGCATTCGTGAAAAAGAGACTCCTGGTAGATGTTGGGCAGAGTGCGAGAGAGGAGAAGATGACATTTAAGGATGTTGTCAATGTTTTCAAGGACTTCAAGATCTTTGTCGGTGGGTTTATGTATTTTGGCCTCATCGTCCCAGCATATGGTAACTACCTTCTCTCTTCCCTAGATTAAGAGTAGGAACTAATACAAACTAACATAAATAGGATATGCTTACTTCGCCCCCACAATAGTAAAGCAACTCGGACACTCAGCGATCCAAACCCAACTTTACTCCGTCCCACCCTGGGCCTGCGCCTTCGTCTTTGCCATGATCATCGCCATCATCTCGGACCGCCTCAAGCACCGCTTCCTATTCACACTCATGCCAATCGCCATCACCATCACCGGCTTCTCAATCCTCTTGGCCGTCCACAACAAACCCAACCTCCAGTATGCTGCCTTGTTCCTTCTCGCTATGGGAACATATTCTGCGATGCCCGTAGTGGTTTGTTGGTTCAATACAAACCTGGGGGGACACCACCGACGTGCTATTGGTACGGCATGGCAAGTAGGATTCGGTAATATCGGTGGGATTATTGCGACATATTCGTTCCTTACGAAGGATGCGCCATTCTATACGAGTGGATATAGTATCGGGCTGTCATTTAGTGCGTTAAGTGCATTGAGCTGCATAGTATACTTTGTGGCGGTGACAATAGAGAATAATAAGAGGGACAGAGGGGTGAGTAAGTATAGTGGGGCGACGGAAGAGGAGAAAAGGGGATTGGGTGATGAAAATCCAGATTATAGGTATTTTAGATGAGGTGGAACGGATCCAGGGTTATACAAAAATAGGGACTTGGGTTATGATTATTTAATGGCACTCGTTTTTTTCTTGTTATGTTTTTTGGATGAATCGCAGGCGGGATAATTAAAAGTGATTTGCTTATAAAAACCATGTGCATATTTTCTCCTACCTCATTAAATAGTGTTCTTTAACTTGGTTAGCCTGTTAACCTTTTGGGCTGGATACATCATGCAGGGATCTATAGTAGCATGCATGAAAAATGTGGCCTGTGGACGAGTGAGGTCTGATGAATACTACAGTCTTAACCAGATTTGTCGTAAATAGCATGGTGCCGTAATAGTAGTACTCTAACTAAATCACTTTTATAAGAGCAGGGTTAGGGGGAAGCGGTTGTTTAGCTTTCACGTAGAAACGTTTTAGCTTGGCTCATTACGCATATACAGATGATGTCTCTGACAACGCAACATTTGTAAAAATCTCAATATACTAAAGCGCCACCTTTAATACTTGGCTTTTTCATACTGAAGATAGATTACGTTATGGCCTACCCCCCGCTCCCCTTCCTCAGAGCGAGGAGTCTAAACCCTATTCCATCGGCATTATAATGCCCCCCGTTCGAGCCACGGTGGAGTAAGGAGAAACTGTAGCATGACTAGAACACACAGCTCAAGAACAACTCTTTGCTACTAAGGTTTTTTCTCCCCATTTTTTTGGGGTGTATTTAATGCAGATATATACTCTATTAGTTTAGAGAGTGTATAGAACTTCCCGTGAGAAAATAATAGGGGGACAATATAAGAGGAGTATGGAGAAGAGGGGCTTCTGAGAGGTGGTGCATGTGGTGCGAGTGAGAAGTTGTGATCATTACAACCTCTACTGTAGTTAGATATTTTACGCTTGTTAAATACAAAAATTACTTTGGATATATAGTTAAAGCTTAAGTAAGTCTATCTAAATCCTAATGACTAATGAGGCACCAAATAAATAAGATCAGATGCTAGAGTCAATATAGTAACCTATTAAATAAGAGAGAGACGTAAAACTACTTTATTATGTCACTAGTACAGGTAAGATATCCACATCAATGAAATGAAAGGATAAAGGGGGCAATAAAAACGACGAGTGATCTCCCTAGAGCTATATTTGGAGATAATGCGGAGGGGCCTCAAGTATGAGAGTGACACAAAACAAACTATGCAGAATGTGCATACAATAGCCCCTCACTCTCTCCGTTTACTTATTTCTACCCCTCATTTTTTCCCTCGGGATTTACGTATTCAAATCTTCGATAAATAAAGGGAGATTCGTAAAAAATATTCATTCTTCCCTCCCATCCCGTCCATGCCCCCCCTCTGAAAAGCTAAAAGATATGCAATATTGAAAAGAAAGAGAAAAGGAAAAAAATTATTATCGTACATCACCCCCCTAATTTTTTTCCACCGCTCTTTATCATCGGATGTTCATTTCATTTCCCAATAAACTCCCCCATACCTCAAAACATTTCAACATTAATGCTATTTCCCCAACTCTCCCAACAACAAATTCTTATCCGACGACGCAGACACGACTATTAACACCTCACATTAGCCCACCCATCTACCACCACCCTTTCCCATCTTCATCTTCCCCCTCTTCCCTCCCCGCCTCCCCCCTTTCCCATACCACCCAAACAGCGGGAAGAAGAATCGACTTACTTATCGGCTCGCCTTCGACTGGCGAAAACCTCATATCATTGACGGTCCCTCTGTGTCCTGGGAGTTTGTAAAGGAGTTTCTTCGTCTCGTTCTCCCAGACAGCGACGCTTCCGTCACCACTACCAGCACCGATTTTATCGCCTGTAGGGCTCCACGCGGCTCTGATAAGGTTCTTTTCAATCCCGCTGGGAGCGCCCTCGAAGGTGTTGATTAGTCTGTTTGAGGGTGCAAAGGCACGGATGTCCCATGTTCGGACGGTACTATCCATGCTGTTTGAGAGGAGTGATTGGCCGTCTGGGGAGACTGAGAGAGATGTGACGGTGTCGGCGTGACCACGCATAGTGAATGCTACTGCACGCTTTCGGAGATCCCATGCCTGAGGTTGTGTTAGTATATATGCACAAAAGGAGAGAGCGAGAAGGGAAGGTTACCTTGATGTCATTATCGATTCCTCCACTGAACAGCTCGTTGCCGGCCTCACTGATTGCTACTGCAGTGATTGGAAACTTTGTGTCCAGATAGTCAATGCACTCCTTTTGCCTCGGATCCCAGATCTGCCCTTATGTTAGCATCATTGTCTAATGCCACACGAGCATAGTAACATACCCCAATTGTACCATCGTCGCTCGCGCTGACTATCAGCTCTGGCCCCCGCCGCGTAATGTCTAACGCGTTCACGACGTCCTCGTGGCCTACGTATCTCCTAATCCTAGTACCATTTTCGACATCCCAAGAGGCGAGCATGGCATCTGTTGACGCGGAGAAAATGATGGCCGAGTCGCGAGACCATTGTAGGTCGAGAACAGCACCTTTGTGTCCAGACAGTGAAAGGTAATTCGGACAGTCACCATATGTTTTCCAGACCACTGCGAGGTGTTAGTCCGACCATCGGGAGGGGAGAGGGAGAGGGAGAAACATACGGATTGACCTGTCAAAGGACCCTGATGCAATATTCTGACCCGTTGGATCAAACCGTACCGCGAATACCTCCTTCTATAACACCGTTAACGCCTCTCCCTCTCCCCCTTCCTCTCTCCAGTATGCAAAGACTACCTACCGAGTGTCCGGTCAACTCCATAATTGGAGCTTGTAACGCCGACGTCCTAGGAACCTAATCGACCCTTACATCAGCCAAAATAAAATAAAATAAAAACCCACCAGCAACACCCTCTCTCGTCTAGATAAACCGTACCGCCTGTATGAGCGCGCCATTACTCGCCGAGATCCCAACGATCGAAACCGCTGACGAAGGACCTCCCTCTGTCACGGGTGTTTTTGTCCTCTTGACGAGCTGGTTCGTCCCGAACGCTTCGGGTGCTTTGCGCTTATCTGAGGCCATCGTGGGATTCTCGTAATCTTGGGAAGGTGGGTAGGAGTGGGTGGGTGGGTGGGTTGGTTTATTTTTCTTTGCTCAATACGTCGCGTGCGGGAGGGAGCTTGGCGGGTTGGTAGTTGAAGATTCGGAGGTTGGATTTCCCCAATGCGGCTCTGACAAAGATGGAAAGCACCTCGCCCACCCCCTAAAGTGCTACAAGTGGTAGGGGTTTGAGAATCCACAGGTAGGTTTTCAAGAGCATGGGGGCTTGACACTTCTCTACTGTAAACTGTCTACTGCTAGGAGAGGGAGAATGCTTTATTTAATTGGGCGCGGGCACAACAAACACGGAGGGGGGGGGACGGTCACGGGTAGAAAAAAAAGTAATATTCGCATCACGGCCCTCTTTCTCATGCCTCACAAAAGACAACATACAACAGAAAAACTGGAAAAATAAAATAAAAACGCAGCTTGTAAAAAAAGAAAAGAAAGGGGAGAAAAGTTTGATGGTTGTCCTTATAGACAAAACCCGTTTACAATATAAAAAAAATAAAAAAGGAATAGGTAAAGAGGGAGAGGTTCTTAAACGAAGAAAGACAAGTAAAAAAAAAGAGAACTATAAATAATTAACAAGAAATTTTCCTTCATGGATCCACGCATTGAAGGGGGTGTTTTTCATAAAAGGAAAAGGTATCGAAGGAAAGTATAGCCAGCAAGAATAAAGTAGTGACGAGCTTTTTATAGGGCCATTAGCCAGAGGGAAAGAGAATGAGAAGTTAAGCAAGCAGAATAAGGGAAAAAAGGAGAATCAAACCCCCCCCCCCAATACACACCAGCCAGTCTTCCCCCCCGACCGGAAAAAATAGCCACCTAGGAAAAGAATAAGGACGTCTCGCCAGAATTCCATATAATGGAAAGAGAGATATGACCAGAGGGAGTCACCCTCCCAAGCCATGTGTGAATAAGATAGAGGTAGAGGATTCAAAAAGCAATATCAAAAAAAGGTCGACTCGCAAACGCACTGATTAAATAAACACAACAGAAAGAAACTCAGTAAACCAAAAATAACACACATGACAAAAAAAAAGTCCACACAAGTCTCCAAAAAAGAGAGAAACAAAATCAGTCCTCCGTCCCTCCTCCCAATCCATCCATCAATCCTCCCATTTTTTTCCTCCCTCGAGAACCCCGGTCATTCCAATTGCAATAAGTACCATCCATCACTCTTCCTCCTACACGCTTCGTGATCACGTGCTTCCCATATAGATATTTCCACCCCATTACTCGAGTACAAGAGGGTAAGGGAAAACAAACAGAACAATGACAGACGTCATGTCGAGAATAAACATCGAAACAAAAACGCCGTCATTCGCCGTTATAATAATAATAATAATAAATGAAAATGAAAACTTGGAGGAGGTTGAGTTGAATCAATACGAGAATAAAAAAAAGGGGGCAAAAGGAAAGAAACCCCCCAAACACCACAACGCTGACTCCATAGATGAAATAGTACAACCACGAGAATCACTCACTCCAGATTACAAATCATCATCTGATCATGAATCACCAGCAGATGCTTCTACGGTATCTGTTGCCCATTGCCCTATTCCATCAAACCCTGCAAGCCCGCTTCCGCTATCCTCAGTATTTAGGAACGAATCAAAATCAAAGGTATCCAGAAGGCCATCCCCTGCATTATCTGAGAAATCCCCGAAATTAAGACTGATATCAGCTTCTCCTCCCATCGAGAATCCCGCCCCCACATCAGTGGGACCTGGGACAGGAGCCGGAGGTGCGGCATGTGCGGGATTGGGAGTCGGCTGCTGAGTCGGCTGGCCTGCGGTATTCTGTCCTGGCGCAAAACTAACTGGTCGTGCGTTCTGTGAGAAGGAGGATTGATGCTGAGGCGTAGTCGGTGTCGGAGGTTCTGATGATGGTGTTCCAACTGGTCCTGTAGGCTGGGGAGCTGCACCGCCATTTTTCTTATTTGGCCGTGGCTGTTTAGAATTAGCTCGAATAGAAAAAAGCACACACAAATTGAGGACTCACCTTCTTCACATTGTCTCTTGCAGCCTTTTTCGGGTTGGCCTTGTGGCTTTGTGTTGGTGTAGGTGGCTGCTGGTTTGTAACCTGAGGTGATGAGGGCTGAGTGCGCACATTGTTCGGTGCACCTGGTGGTACAGATGGTGGTGGAGGCATTGTCTGGTGAGGTAGGCTCTGCCTAGCAGGTTGAGGGGTACCAATCTGTGCCTGAGGCTGTCCAGCTTGTGGTCCTCCAGGCTGCTGTTGGGCCTGTTGCTGGGCTTGCTGCTGGGCTTGCTGCTGGGCGGCCTGTTGCGCTGCTTGTTGAGCTTGGGCCTGTTGCATCTGCATCTGCTGCTGCTGCTGCTGCTGCTGCTGGACCTGTTGTTGCTGCTGCCATATAGGACCTCCACGACCTGCCTGCTGTGCTGCACGTAGATTGACATTCATTTGGTTCATCTCACCTTGAGTCATTTGGCCGGCAAAGTTTGGATGAGAGCTAGGTGGACGCATCATCGCCGCACCGTTAGGCGCACCTCCGGGGTTTGCGTTACCCATTATGCCCAAGGAGTTCTTCATATCATTATACATCATATCCTGTTGGGCCCCTTGAGGAATCTGACCATTGAAGCCACCCATGGCAGCTGGTGAGTTTCGCTGTTGAACATGACCAGGCATCTGACCATCTGGCATTGGTGAGCCCGGACCAACTTGATTTGGCATCTTTGGTGTCCCTGTCATCTTCGGATTACCAGGAGGTTGTGGCGAAGGTGCAGCTCGACTACTTGGGGACATGCTCTGTGAGAATCCTTGCTCCATCCGACGTTGCCCATCACCACCATGATGTTGAAGACTGTCTTGCTCAGCACGAGCCATTGCTAGCCGCTTCTTATTCTGCTGCTCAAGTAACATCAACTGCATCTGATAATCTTGCAGGGCATGGTTTCCAGTGCCAGCGCCCATACCACCAGCCCGCATACCACCAGGTGTTGTGGCATAGAAGTCACTCATACCTAATGGAGCACCTTCGGAGGTCTGGGGCATCATGGGAGAGCCATGGGCCGACTGGTTCTGCTGAGCATTAGGCATACCTTTCGGTACAGGTCCACCTTGCAGGGCTGACACTGCTCTACCGGCATGCGCAGCCAAATTCTGAGCATAGAGCTGAATAGACTTTTGTTGGGTTATTGGGTTCTGACCTTGAAAGGCCTGGAACTGCTGTGGAGTCAATCGATTTGGATCAATTCCGTTGGCCATGAGCAACTGATGTGCCTGAGATGCAGAAGCAGCGCTCTGTGGAGCACCTTGAGGCGCACCTCGCCCATTCCCTACCTCTTGGTATTGTCCGTTTTCTAACCGTAGCCTCTTTCCGTTTGGTGAACCGGCATTGTGCCCAGGAGCTGGGGACTGAGGTCGTGGCTGCTGTCCATTCATATCGTTAACCTCACCATTCTCGCGCTGCATTGCAGCCTGGACCATCATGTGTTGCTGTGTCTTGAGACCAGCAATTTGCAAAGGCGTCCTGTATTAGGAAAATATATTTGTCAGCAGTTGAACAAAGAATGAATAACACCATCGATAGTAAACAATGTCTACTAAAGCTAGAGCTATTCAGAGACGTAAGAAAAAGGCTGTTTACAACTTTCTGTTGTTGTTCAGCATTGCAGTCCTTGCTAATAGGTTTTTGTGCTGCATGCTCATCTCGCCGCCCCCAGCACCGTCTTGGACGTTCATCGCGCCGTTAGGGATTCCCGACTGCATCTGCATCATCTGGTTTCGATATTGCGGATTGTTCATATTCATCAATTGACTGGGAACTTGGCCTGTCATCAGCGCGTGTTGTTGTTGAGGGTTCATCTGACGAAGTATCTGTTCTTGCCTAAATCTTTGTGTTGCCTGCAGAAATAAATTAGTAAATAAACGCCACTTGACACCATCATCGTCGATGCTATTGCAAAGACAAATACGACGAAAGATCTAAAAGAATGCTTACCTGTGTCTGAGTAACATATGCTGCAGCTGCATTTGTACTCTTTACAGCACCATTTCTGGCCCCAAAAATATCCCAAAATAGACACCACCAGTCAAACAGAAACGAGCCCTGAGGGCAGTCGGCTGGAACTTTCGGTAGGGGCAAATCGTCTGCTCGTCCTTTATTCGGGTCATCTGGATCCTCATTTTTTCGCTGACTCGGGCCCTCACCAGTATCCATCGCGTTATCGTCAACACCATTCACGGTGTTGCCATCAGAGTCGTGTTTTTGCGCCCGACGCGACGGGCTGTTTCGTCGGCTATTTGGCACTGTTTGCAATTCGGCCTCTGAGTATAGTGACCGCGCACACTCTATCATGCCATTCTTGAGAAAATAGTCGTAAATATATGTGTTAAGCAATGACTTGTCACTGCTCGATGGGGGTCCGCGAGGACCAGCTCCATTGTTCATGTTCATATTCATGCCGGCGGGAGCGCCCCCGATGGCACCCATACCCATACTCATGGTGAAGGGATAAGGGTAGAAACTTCAAATTTACCGTGATTGATGTTGTTAGCAGGTACTCTCAATAGTGGAATATGGTTTGGTGTGATTTATGGATGCTGGTGCTCCCGTTGCTGTTGTTAGGGGAAGAGGCGAAATCTCTCGGTCGCGATGGCGATGGCAACAAGGTTCGATCAGCCACACTTTTTCTTGGAGGGGGGCGAGCAAGCGGCAAACGACGTGAAGACAACGGCGGCAACAGGGAATAGCAACGCTGCACGCGAGAAAGATGCTGCTTTGGATATGTAGAGAAAAAACCAGTAATAGCAAGAAAAAAGAGAGAGAAAAGGCAATGGTGTTGTATATAGCGAGAGTGTGATTTACGCGAGGGAAACAATGAGAAAGCGAGGGAAATGCAGGGACTACTGGTAGGGGGGTGGTTGTATTCCAGTGAGCTTTGGTTGTGGCCAGAGATAGAGGCTGGGGAGGCGGTTGTTGTGGAGGTTATGGGGGTGAGTGCTGGGTAAGCGAGGAGTTGTGAGGCAGCAAGAGGCTGCTGCGGGCAAGAGCGGACGCTGCGGGCGAGAGCGGATGCTAGCGCTAGGCTATAAAGTGGGTATATTCAGTACCGGTACTGCTCACTGCTTGTTGCTCGCTGCTGTAGCAATAGTAGCTGCCCTGCGAACGCTTGAGGGACGCGAAGCGCGAGGAGGGACGGTGGTGACCGGAAGAAATGATCGCCAGGGCAAGCAGTGCGGGAAAAAGACACCTGGGCTAGGTTGGGTCGGGAGGTATAAAAGGGTGCGTCGGGCAGCAGCGGGGGTGGAGTGGAGGGGAGGGGGAGGGGGAGGGGAGGGAGGGGAGGGGGGAAGGTGCTGGTGTAGTAGCAGTAGCAGTAGTAGTAGTAGTAGCGGTAGTAGCGAGTGGGTTGGCCGGAGGGGGGAAAACCTCTCAGAGATGCTGGTTACTACTGACTGACTAGAGCCCGTTGCTGCTACCCAAAGCTGCTGCTGCGCTGGAAGTGAGCAAGTGGCCTGGTAACGAACGGAACAGTCTGAGAAAAATGCCGGTTCAGACCTTCTCGGTGTATGTATGTATGTATGTAGCAGGCAGCCAGATTATAGAAGTAAAGATAATTTCCCTGTAATCTCTTGGTGTGATATGGTATGAGACGTCGTGTGAAGCTCAGTTCAACTCTGCTCCCCCAAGACAAGAAAGTAAAAGGGTAAGAATGAGCAGTCGTCTTCGATGGTATCTCTGGATATCCAGCTCTTCACTTCTCTTGTGGGGCTTCTCTGCTCTGCTCTTCTCGGTTCGTTCAACAATAACGACAACGCAGACACGACACGGAGCCGGGGAAGAAAATGATGAAGTTGGTCGCAGCAGGCAAGCACTCTGGCAAGCAAGCAGTACCAGCAGGTTGTCGAGCAGGAGGCAGGGCGGGCGGGCGGGCGTGGTGGGAGGGACTGGCAACGCAGTACTAAGATGGGTGTGGCGTGGGTTAGGGTTCAGCGGTATTTTTTTTGTGTGGGAGCGAAAATTAAAATTCGGGTGGTGGGGATCGAAAGTGATCAGGGAAATAAGGGATGAATAACGAAACTGGTTCTAGCATCAATTACGGAAGGATTTCACTGCGATAATTGGGTCAATGGGCATTGAATTGTTGAAGAGCCTCAGCGGCCTGTTCTACTTTGACACGAACATTAATTCTCCGGCCGAAAGAGAAGGTACCGGTGATATCTACAAGGAGTTTGGGAGATCTATGGGGAAAGAAGGGGTGGGTGGATAAGAGTACTGAGCGATGTGCGCCGTGCAGAAGATGCGCACGCAGAAGGAAGATCTTCTCCGTCAGTTTTTCCCACGGTTTCTTCGCTTCACTTTAGGATGGGATTGGTATGGCTGCGCGTTGTTTTCGCCGGTACGCGTGCTCCCTCAGTGTGAATTATACAATACCTAGAATTGCTAGAAGAGAGGGAGAGGGGAAAAAATCGCACATCTACAATCCGATTGATCATGTGCTGCTTACACATTTTCTCCTTTTTTTTTTTCTCTTTCTTTCCTTTTCAAAGCACAAGATCGAGGTGGAGAAAACAAATAACACTCTTCCGGAGATTTACTTAGATAATACCCTCACCGCAAACCGCCTACCGAAGCTTTCGGGATCCTCAAGCCGCTAGGAAAGCGGCTATACCTTTGGTGTTGCCAATTCAATAACCCCAAATAAAATAATCACAGGGTGAGGGTGCCGGGTCACTGTGATGTTTAGTGGGCGAGTAAGGTAGGCTCACCACCACCACGAGACTTCTCAGTGATGACATGGCTGCCTCGCATAGCCCCACGCCAATAGCAAGGCATTCAGAACGAAGGTCAAGAAAAAAACGGAAATAGAAATGCGGTATAGTCCAATGACTCTAATAAGGCATCCCACTACTAGCAGTCAATGGCCTTGTAGATACTGTTAGCTTCTCTCTAAGTATTTTTTGCTGCTGAATAAGTAATTCTTGAGCAGCAGCCCAATCATGCTAATATTTCTACAGTGGGCCTCCCTCAGTCTTCACCTGGAGGCAGTTCATCATCGATAATCCTAACAAGTGTGACTCTCATCTCAGTCAACTCGTTACCCCGTAAAACATCGCTCACAAAATGCGCGTCGACCTGCATTTGTACCTGTTTCTCTCACGAACCGCCGTTATCCATGTCGGGAGTCAGCCTACTGTTACCTCGTTGCTTGTATTTGAGCCGCAACCTTATCTCGTGAAAGGTGCAAGAAGGAAAAAGAAAGTAAAGAAGCGAAAAAAAGCCACCGGTCGCAAGTCCTTCACACCTGCCTAGCAGAGCTGTCTTCTGCCACCTTCACGGCAGACGACCACCCACAGAGTAAAAACCGAAACAGAAAGCAGGGATTACTGACCATTTCCAATGAGCCTCGTAGGACCCCACATAGAAGATTAGAATACCAGAGTTCATTCTGCGCCCTTCCATCATCGGGCAACTCGACGAAATCCGCTAGTGGGTTCTCCTCAAAAGTAAGAGAAAACTGTTTACCGTCTGTAGTCCAATTTGTTACGGTCGGGGTGATGTTTAGGAATACTTTAAATCCGATCTGCGCATCGCCACGTAGCGAATTGTCAGCAAAGCTTTGTAAAGACAAAAGCGTGACCATAACCCGGAGACCGACGGAGCTGCTTTATTCCGAGTACCTAGATTACGAAAGATAACGTTCCAAAAGACTGTAACCCAGTGCTTACAGACCTTTGAGATAGTTTCAGCGGTTTCTCTGAAGTTTGCACACTTCCCCATATTTGTCTTTGCAAGAAAATCTTCGATTAATCGTAGCCCAATATTATAGCCCATCTTCTCAAGCTGCTTATTAACTTCGAGGTAATCGCCCTCATAGTCCTTACACAGTTGAGCAACGATTGATCCGTATGTCAAGGTGACCAGCTCCGCATTCTATATAGCGGAATTAGTACAGAATGAACCAAGTGATAAATTACCCACTTGTGGGAGGGAGGTGAGGGGTGAATGAGCAAACGGACCACTTTGTCGATGCGAGTCTTCCATACTCTGACGAAACTCGTCAGCTTTATTTTTTCTCTCCCCCGGCAGAAGCGAGCTTTCGAGGGGCTTGCTTACTCTTCGCCGATACGGGCAGCTTTGTTCGCTGACATTGGGATTACGTATGTCCTCGTCAGTGAGGAGAGATGGTGGGGATGGAGATGTCTTGAGCTTCGTTATCGGATGCGGTTGAAGGAGCTTTGCTTAGGTCGGATTCAAGAGGTGGGAATCCAACTGTTGTTCCAGACTCTAGTGGCGCTGTGAACTGCCAAGACTGTCAAGGGTCGCCAAGCCCGTGTATTTGTCGGGGCTGTCCTTCCCGTTCAGTCCTCCCTGAAATAACCGCAGGCACCCTGTTACCTATAAAGAGAACATTAGGGCATGTAATTAATACCAATGATAGCTGCATTTATGCTGGGGACTATTTCAAGAGGGTATCAATTGCTGTTTATATCATATTACTCGATGTGTAATACTTAGGGGTTGGGCCTCATCTAGAGGACTAGCTGCACATGGATTACCGTGACCCTTTAGAAATACCCAGCGTAGAAAGACGGTGATAAATAAATTTAATCATAGCGTTAGACCTTACAAAAAAGGTAGATCCCCAAATGTAGATCCTCAAGCCTGTGTCTATATATGTAGGGTATTAACCGACAATGAATCCCCTACTATAATCCCCTATAGTAAGAATGTAAGGCTGCAACGTGTGTTAAAGAGGGTAAATTTCTTTCTATACATGTATTCCACAAATTTTATTTATAGTCTATAGAAACCTAGCCTATTATATCCACAAGATCATAAACAACGAACGATACTCTCATATTTACTTATTATTTCAGCATAATTAGAATCTATAGACTTGTATTATAGCATAGGCTCGCTCCCATCACCACCTATCACAAGAACCAGGGGTTAGCTTTCATAGGGGCAAGCTGCCATAGGGGCTGGGTACGAGACTAAATTATAGCATACTACTACTTCTATTAATCTTAGGTGATGTTATATAAGTCTATTTCTTGTCTCATTGGCCTAACTTTATAAGATCAGGCTTGGCTTCTTATAAAGGCTAACGACTTAAGTCTAGCGATGGCTGGGGAATATAAATTAGTATAGGTCGTATTCTTAATTTACCAAAAACTCACACAACCACGACTAAGTATCATTATAAGAATGGGGGCTACATAATGATGGCTTTGAATAGGATTGGGGGTAACCGTAGATCAAGTTTCATAGGATCCGGTCTATTCTAACGGAGTTGGGATAAGAGTGGAACCCTAACCCATTTCCAGGCACAAGGGTTTAACAGCTGTCCTCCAGTGAATGTCTACACCGGTGTCTCCACATGCACTTGCAAATTTAGAATATCACTCAGTATGCAGCTAGACCGAGCTTACACTCCATAGGTCTCTAATATCGCCCTTAGAAACTTTGTTCAGCTTCTCCCTATATCGGGTATCAATATCCAGACCTGAGCAAAGTAGACACGAGGAATCTTATTCGTATAAAAAAGTGTTAATTCTAGCGTATACAAAAATGAATCATGAGAAGAAATAACGAACGTTTAGACGTGAAACCTCAATATTCTTTTCCAAATTATACCCTGGCCTCGGCAGAACGCATCTGGCAACCCCCTCGGAACACAATAAATATGCGTTCCACTAGTACCGGTATCTCGTGCTATAATCCTTTGGACTGACGACGAGACCTCTCCCTTTTCTCGCGCCTTTGTAGATGGTTTCGATCTAGACACAAACAGTCAGTCAGTCATCTGGTCGGGGTTCGCAGGAGGGGGCGAAAGGATGACATACAATATCAATCAGCTCCTGCTTATCCTCCAATACCCAATTCATTTTATTATTGTTTCCGGTTCCAAAATCGCACATCATGTGTTTATTCCTAAAGAAGAACATAATTGTCAAGGGATCATAAAGTTCGTACCTATCCGACAACAACTAGTCAGTCAGTCATCACACGGTCAGACTACCAAGGGGTGGCGGGTAGGAAAGGAGGGAGCAAACATCTTGTTAAAATCAGGAACCTCATCAATATCGCAAAGGTAGATAACTGCAAAATTCTTGACTTTGTCTGCAATACGGTATAGCATCTCGTCTTGTCGCATACAGTCAGGATCCCAGTCACGGCCGAAGCGGATCACGACTAGACGATCATCCTCGGACATGATGGCTTGGTCGACGTGCCAGCCGGTCTTGAGATGAGGGAGGACGACGGAACCCATTTTGTGGAAGTTGAATGCTGTAGCTGGTGGTGGTAGAGGGATAGGTGTTGATGAAGGAGGACGAGATCTAGGAGTGAGTACGCTAAACCGCTGGATACTAAGAATGCGAAAAAGCTAGTCCCAATCTAGATGCATGGCCGAGAGCCCTAGCCCTCAAGTGTCTCCGCCTTGGCGTTGTGAGGGCATAAGTTCCGTTTGCAGGCGACGTGTACGGCGGCCCAGATGATTGACTTGGAACAAATTGATTTCTTGGAGGGCATTTATGCTTTGCCATATTTATAGGCTATATTTTTAGGAACTTCAGTACACAACAGCCTGGAAGGTACCATCATACCATAGAGCGTTGTAATCACGAGTGATAGGCTGTGACACAAACATTTAACCAAGTTGTGGGTCCGGTAGACTTATTTTTGGCCATGTAGTTATCAATTGCCCTGGGGAATTCAAAAACCAGGATAAGGTTGCAGATATCAGTGTAATCTCTCGTCTCCCAATTCTTGATCAGAGGCGGGTAAATTGACGTCGTCCCCTTTCCTCGCGGGCTGCTAAAGGGGATGGCTTCTATATGTAAGCAACCCGGCAGTTTCTACTTCTATATTTTGTAGTCACCGGGCGGGCTTGCGGCATAAGGGCGAGTAGTAGAAGGGAAGGTGCAATCTATCTATATATGACAAGACCCAAGAGAGGTCGGCCAGGATAGGTGAAGGAAAAAGGAAAGGAAAGGGAAGGAAAGACACCAGCTTTAGCTAGCCACTGTAAAAAGCTTGTTTTCGGTCACTCTGAAACCGTAGCGTTTTCCCTACTCTCTCCCTGCGTTGATTCTGGACCTGGATTCTCGTGCGTGGGTAGTAAGACTTGGCTACGCTGCTACTAGCCTCCAACGCTCCCGCTGCGCTTTTAAGCCTCATTAAGCACCGGCCCTAAGTCCCGGCCAAGTCCCGCCTAAGTTCTGGCCATTTGCTTGTGGGTAGTGTGGACGGCCCCAACGTCGCTTCCGAACTGACGGAGAACCGCTGCACTATTCTTGTACTGATTGCTTGTATGTATATACGTATGTACGTGGGGGGATAAGGTATGTAGGAATTCAACTGTTATTTACGGCATCTACTATCTGTATGAGACCAAGAGGCACAGAAGTTGCTTCTTCCCCCTGAGGGGAGTACAGTCGCTCACCCGGTGACGACGAGTACCGTCTGGCAACGAACAAGGGGGTTTGGAGCCAATAGGCGACAAAGTATTTCCTCAGCTTGGCTTTTTTCTTTGCTTACATTATACTAGATATGACCCCTGTTCGTCGCCAGGCGGTACTCGTCGTCACCGGGTGAACGACTGTAGCAATCACTCGCTCCTGATGATGCAGCCATTCGGGTAACACAATTTAGGCTGGTTCAGGGAACGATGCTGATTGGGTGGGGCGGGTGGTGAAACGACCCCAAACAGCCAGAACCCCTGACCAGTCCATGCACGGGAACCAACCCATGTGCAACGACAGGCGAGGAAAGTTCGTGAAGAAACGTTTGGAGGGGGAATTCAAGAGTATGGTAGGGGATTGTCAGGACAGCTACTATCGATTGGCTACCGCCTTAATAGTAAGTGATGGTGATGGGCGGGATGATCTTCTTAGGATGGGCCTGAGATGGGACGGGGAAGGAAAATAACTGACTGATTCTATGAACGGTAGTTGTGTTCCTGGCAAGTCAGTTGGGAACTGGATGCAACACCAAGTCCCACAACGGGCGGTTAATGTGATGATCTGGGGAGTCCGTCATCATTTCAAGACTGACAGATCTGCCTGTTCCTGGTTTCTTCCCTCATCCTTTTCCTGCTTCATAATTGTTCTCATTGCTTCCCCCTCCCTCTCTCCCCCCCTCAAATGCTCTGGTAGTCTTTGTAACGGATGTACTTCCAGTTCTCTACCCCCGGCCTGTTCACTCCTTAACTATCACGCTCCTTTCGTCTCAGTTGCGTAGTTTCCTTGTATTTTTGGGGTTCCCGAATTCTTGGGGCCGGTTCGAGGATATCCCCTGTCAGCTGCTTCATTTCCCTCATCTTCTTTCGTCTCCCTCTTCTTTTTTTTATTGTTTTGCTGTTTTGCTGTTTTCCTTTTTTTCTTTTCTTGCTCTAGCCTTTTTTCCTTCCCCCCCTTCTCTTTCTTTCCCGTAACTGCGAGTCAGCATCTTGGCCTAAAGAACGGTTCATTCGCTCTAGGTTGGCCTTGGGGATTTTCCTGCTTTCTATTTTTTTCTTTCATCTCGGACTCTACCTAGGGTTAGGCTGCGGTATTACTGGCGGCAGGTTCTGCAATTCTACAATATCGCTTACGGGTCTTCAATCAGGTCTATACTAAACAATCGTTGCCTTTTTTCATACATCTTGAAATAAGTTATCCGGATTTTTTTCTGTTCTAGTTGGTCGAATACCTTCTTTGAACAAGGTCGATACAACGGGAGGCTTCCAGGAGGGAATAAGTTTGTATCGCAACATTCAGTTCAGTCCTACGACACAGTAACGATAACCAACATGTCTCATCCGCATTCAATAGTTGTGGATAATCAGGAGTCGGGTTCAGGAAGCCATATTGCTGGGGTTGGAGCTGGAGGTAGTGGATCAGTAGCAGGGAATGGGATTGGAAATGGGGTTGGGGCTGGAGTACGGAGCTGGTGGAGGAATAGCAGAGGGGAGAGGAGAAGGGAAAGCATGGTCAGCAACGAAAGCGCCCCGAAGTCCCCTTCTCAGGGAAATGAGATGGTTATCGTCAGCTCAAACTTTGCTGGTCTATCTCCAATTATCACCTCTGGTCTATATAATGCACCGAACATCAACCCAGGATCGCACAATGCACCACCTGTAGTTTCACCTATATCGCCAAGAACTGGATCGAATCCGGTAATGTTTACCCATCAACCGCAGCAACCTTTGCAGGATTCACAGCCTCTGGAGAGGCCTCAGGCTGCTGCGATGAGGAATGAGGCTGTTGGAGCTGGGAATCTAGTTATGCAGGAGGTGGGACAAGCAGTACAGAGACCTGTGGATATCGAGGCGCAACAGCCACCACTGCCTAGTGAAATGGGAAAGTGGTGGTGGCAGCGGGGGTCGCTTAGAGGGTTACAGTCAAAGTTGATTACAGTTTTAGTGGCCGGGGGTTTTCTGGCCATTACATTGGCAATATGTCAGTATACATCAATAGAGGACTTGGGTTTTCTTGGGAGGGCCTTTTTTGCTAAAAATTGCGATGCATATAGATCTCGGCTTGGCGCTCACAAATGACCTCAGACTTCGTCATGAATGGCATGTTCTGCTGATTTTGATAATCTTGATTGCAACAATGTTCTTCTGTCACGCCCTCGTACGACTATGTATCTTGGCAACAAATCCTTCACGGTTTCAGAGATCATCTAGAAACTTCTCAAGGATCCCATCTATATCTGGACCAGACGGGTATGCAAACCCGCGAGAACCGATTCGGATACAAACACATTTCGAGCACGATGTCGACGGCGTTGAACCGGATTTGACGAAATTACCACCCCCGGTGTATGGATTGTGGAGGTGCTCGTGAGTGTTACTTATCTTTGAGTAATTTATTTGAGGGGTATTTGCTAATACATTCTATCTGCAGAGTGAGAGTGAACCCAAACCAATTTTACTGGGTTCGGAGAGCAAGTGTGCAGCCATCTGCAATCCCCGAAGGAACTGAGCCTACTAGCCCTAGAAGTCGCAATACTCCACGGCCGCCATCATACGTCTCTGAAGATGGTGTTTCATACGCTTTAGCTCCGGAAAACTTATTACCGCCCCCAAGGCCGGAACCACCATTGCCCCCGCATCCATCGGAGGTGCGGTGGTTACAGGGCCACTGATAGTCACGAACATCTTCTCTTTCTTTGTAAATTGACGACTTTCTTTCTGTGCGCTTGAGCCACGATTTCTTATCTCCTGGAGTGGTATCGTTTGTGGGTTCTGTTTGTAGGCAGGTTTGATTGGTTTATGAATAAGCGGGGAATTTATTTAGCTGGGTGTATTTAGTTGGGGTTTTGGGAATGTGGGAGGGTGTTTTTTTTAAACTTTATTCAGGTGTTATTTCTTGTGATTTTTATACCCCCATTTCCTCCTATGTTAGGATTGTTTTATTTTGTATACTTGTGTATCCACACTTCTTTCTCCTTTCTCCTTTTTTATCTTTTCTTCTTTATTCCTTAGTTTTGGGCTCTTGGTGGGTATGATAAGTTTTGTTATCATGGTGTAAATGTGGAGGGAGGATGGTGTATATGTACTTGCGGACTGCCCTCAGACGGGACGATAGGAGAGGAAAGGTGCACTAGGGCGTATCTCTTAATAAGTACAAAATTATTGGTGCGTATGCACTGTGTATTTATTAATTAGAACATCCTGCTTGACTAGGCATCCGAACAAGACTTCTCTTTTTTTGTGAGAATGAAGTCTAATGGGGACCATATATTATTATGATATCCTTGTTGAGACTGGTATCAACTGGGTACGTACCCGAGGCTGCTAATAATTGTTGCAATAACAACGAATCTACTTAATAACCCTCTAGAGCGATGGGACTTTGGTAATATGTTGAATTTCATTGGACCATAGCCTAAAAAAGCTACTGGACTAGCTAGTACAGCTAAGCCTATAGGCATATCTCTCCCGCTCTAAAAGTTTTTGATCGTATTTGAGTCAATAACTTTAATTTATGGGATAATTTGGCAGCGTGAGTACTATATTTGAAATATTCTTAGTTATTGTGGGTTGGCAAAAATACCCGGACACTGGCGTCGCAACGCAACCTACATGTATACCATAATCTGACAATATGACACAAGGCATCTATTGAGATTGATGGATAATATAAAAGTATTAATCTATGCTAAATTATCTTTTTATGTTCTATTGAGCCCCTATTTCATGTTCTTCTGGTTAATCCTCATGCTTTATTTGTTGGCATGAGAGTACGTAAATGTCCATGTATTTTTGCCAACCCACAATGTTAGATTCCTTGGTTAACGTATAACAGGTAGTGAGAGTATATATAATAGTACATCTAAGTACAACTCGATTAGAAGGAGTGAATCTGCTCCCTAGTTTATTTGGGCTGCATTTTTAAGGTGTGGAGTTTAGTATGCCGTAAGTATTTCTGTTTTTATTATAATGCCACTACTCAAAATGTTTCACTAATAGCTGAAACCACTCTAACAGGGTCACTTTTAACTAACTTCTACGACTTCTCGTTTGAAGTGGAAGACTATCGATATCAATATTCAAACCTTGGAGGACTTCTGGTATTCATCACTAACAATAGCTGAGCTATATTGATGTTTAATCTTTGGTGATGGGTAGTATGATCTCAATTTGTTATATCGGAGTGAATTTTGGGGGGATAGGAGCTATTATTTGAAGGAGTAGGGTAGAGTAGGGTATAGGTTCCATAATTAAGCTAGGTTTAGAGTTAGTTTCTGGGGAATGATACTGTTTTCTCTATATTTTTATGATTGATTTTGTGGAAATATTCTTTGTTTAGTTCAGACATCGGTCGGGAGAAATACGAAAACATCGATAACAAGGGTACTACCTCACAAAAGTCCCAATGTAAGACAATAGACAAAAGCGCCGAGAAGACATGTAGATTGGGGAGAGAGCACATGGTTTGAGGGACAGACAGTAGAAATCTAGGGGTTGCGGCCGTTTATAGGATCGAGGTAGTCTCGAGGGTCATATATAATATCATTAATTTTTGAGTTTGGTGGTCATTTCACGGTACCTTGTATTATATGTGCTCTCTACCCTAATTACGGAGTTAAGTTTAAGTGTACCCCATCCGCTATATTTCTTGTAAGACCTGTGTCATGAGGAGTCACTCGTCTACGATCCTCTGTTTTTCTGCTCATATATTATCACTCGCATATATGTATACCAAGGAATGAATGAATGAATGAATGAATTTATCATTATGTATACCAAGGAAGTTTGTATAAGTCTTTTTTGGCTGTTTAATTCATCAGTGTATCCAGCTGTAATATGAAGATCCCGTCTAATAGAAGGATTTTTATCTAACAGGGCGTGCATGTATACTGTTAGAAACTTCACACTTTGATATCGCTCAGCCGGGTGAAACGTGTTTTATATGATGTAATAAGTTCTCAAACCAGCAGATTTTTAGGTTGTAAATATAAATTCAATACCGCTGCCAATGGCAAAGTTAACATACAAAACCCGGTCCCATAAAGAAACCCTCGAAGTAGTATTTCCTCCCCAAAGCAGAGCCCAAACAAAGTCATCAGATAAAAAAATCATAAGAAACAGACAGAAAATGACTCAACCCACTCCGCCTCCTCCCCATACTAGTAAATTTCAGGATACCCCTTATTCTGGTTTCGTAAAGTCGAGGCCTCCTAGCCACTCTTCTCGGTGTTGATTCCAGTGTTGATAATACCCCCAGATACAATCCAAACATTCCCAGCGTACTTTTCGGTACTTTCGAAAATGGTTCCGATTTCAACACGCTCTAGAAGGACATCATCGCCATCGAGCTTAGAAACGCTAAAGAGGCGAGCATCTTGTTGTAGGTTACAAGACGGGGTAAAAGAAGCAGCACCAAGAATGCTATCTGGCTCCTTCTTGCCAACCTTTACTGAAATGTATTTTTCGTCTTTCGGTTTTCCGTCTTTCGGGATTGTCAGTGCATAGATATATTCAGTGTTTGATTGTTCGTTGACGTAAAAGACAGTGAGTGACTCGTTTGACCGGGCTGCAATTGCCAATGGAGTCGTTTCCGAAAATTCATCGATATCGCCTTCACGTCTGAGAAGGGCTGCACTCTTTATTAGTATTAAAAGTTTGAATAGCTTAAGTAAACTCACTCTTAGCCCTCCAAGTTACATGTTCGGGTTCATCATCGGCATCATCATCCCCACCTTCACGGGTACCCGACATGATTTTGAGGAGTCCCTTAGTATTTTGGTAGACTATGTGGGTAGTAGCTTCTTGCTGGATGACTGCCAGGTGCCCTGTAATAAGGGCTTTAAACTCAGCTGTGCCAGCCATCTGCCAGACGTATCTTCCATCCTTCAATGAACCTTGGAGCTCCTGGATGGCACCGTTCTGAGTGACTGAGTAGACGAGGAGTAAATTGGAGGTGGGGCAAAAAGTAGCAGCAATTTTGGAGTCTGTGTGTGCTCTGAATGGCTCACGGTTATCATCATCTGGGGTCTCGAACTTTTGGGGTTCCCCCCATGTCTTGTTAGTCGAGTCATATCTCTGATATAGCAAGTAACCGGAGGCGTTGGGCTCCATGAAGATAAGGACACGCTTATAGTATATTAGTATATGAAGGATAGAATAAGTATGTGATTAAAATACCTCATTAGTGTCTTTAGGATTATAAGCAAGAGCCAAGCAATCGCCTGGTGGAGTCTTCGGGTGGATTTTGATGGGCCTTGCAAGTCCCCAGCTCCCATTTTTGAATCTCACTTCGGCGAGGGACTCCTTTTTGCCCCTTTCGGTCTTGAAGACAAGGCCACAGAGGGAGTTTACGTTATCGGATGCCACTGCCCAAGCATTAGGCTTAATGTTTCCATCGGCGGGGTTGATTATGTTGGCCATTGTATAATAGGTTTGGGGATTTGTGTTGAGGTTTGTTTGGAGTTTGGAGTTTGGAGTTTGGAGTTTGATGTTCGGGGTCTGCGCTGCTGGTGTTCAGAGTCTAGGTAGATCAGGGCCCTTTATATACTGAGCTCTGGGTATATCCATATCCTGAATTAGGTTATAAAAATGTTAGTATATCAATAATTTTGCTTCAGATGAGTGTGTCAGTTAGCATTGAGCGGCTCCGTATGCCGCATGGTTCCGCCACCAACATAATTTCTGTAGACGTGAATCCTTTGGGGCGTACCGTAAAAGGAATGAATTCTGCTCTTTGGGTTATCTAGCCATTTTCAGAGATCTGATTGTGCTCTACCAGCCAGGGAATACCTTTTGTACGAGCTGAAGAGTGGAGCCGGAGGGGGCGGGGTAGTGTTGTTAGACTACGGTGAGTTACCAATATCTCCTCATCCGTTCCAGTACCATAGAACCCTAGTAAGCGAAGCATATATTGGCGCCTACGGGTACCTCACCATAAAAAAGAAAGAGGCACAACAAACCTACGACTTATCGGTATTTATATATGCTATTTTATGAAAATATTAGGTTTCTATAACTCTAAGATTCTCTAGAGTATGGGCATGTACATATGTTTGTTTATCTGGTGTAGTAAATGTGTTCAAATTTATTTGTGGCGTGGGACAGATTCCCGGGTGTATATATTTATATATATTTTATAGATATACCTTTGTTGTAAACTTGCCAAATACCTCGGTTACTTCAAGTTAATCTTCTAACATATACGCATGTTGGTTTGGAGATCAATCACTATATACTTACTAGTGTATTAAGTGATCGGGGATCTTAGAGTTATATTTGGCGATCAAGGGAATTCACACTGGTAGAATACCAAATATTTGATACTCTATGAATTAACTAGTGTAGAAATTTCTTCTAACATGAGTGGTGGTTGAGTTAAGGACTAGCTACATGTATATATATAGTGTCGCTATTATGTTTCCTTCAACGATTAATATTCGTTCATTACTAGAGCATCTAGAAGTTATTATTCTATAAACAAAATAACGGGCCAGACCGAAGGCCTAGATTTATTCAGCTGAAGAAGGCCAGTCAGTCATGAGCTGAAAAAAGCGGCAGCTGAGAATTTAGAGTGGGGTTCTCCGTGAGAAAGCTGTAGCACTCTTTTTTCTTACATTTGTGGCTTTTTAGGTGACCTGCATAAGATTAAACCCTTATGGTATCTGATATTATAATAATCTTTCACTTAGATATTGTGAGGGGAACCATCTTGCAGTAACTATGATAGTCATTCAGCATCGCTTCTATCAAGATTGCTGCTATCTTTACCTCAAACAGCTCTTTCATAGTATAATAAGCATCACATTTTTAGCTGAATAGAGCGCCATGTTTCTCTCTACCTTCTTATGAGCTCTTAGATATACACTCAGCGGTTACTATAGCCTAATGTAATTGATATACTAAATTTGTCGGTTGTAACTGCGACTTCGCATTTCTGTAAGTTCTGGTTGGTATGCCCATTATACCCTCCTGACACCCTATCAATCCAACTGGAGTATTGTAATATGCGGCGCTACTGTGATGCGTATGGCAACGGACTACCTTAGCAAGATATTGCAGGCTGAATAAAGACGCTATCCCAGCAGAGTACTACATACAGTATAAGAAAACTGTTCAGGGTAGGCAGTATGTACAACTACTTATGGGGCGACGATGGCCAGCCACCGTCACACAACGAATAAGAGTTCTGGAAAGGTTTCTACCCACTCTATGAGTAGCCGTACCCGAAGTGCGGTACTATTCTAGTAACTTATTCCTACATGTGTATGTTTGGTAGGATCTATCTGAAAGCTGGCTGCCGGTCTAATATTCGTCTCTACTCTACGTACGCATATGCTGCTGAAACTTACGTTCGCGATATGACCTGAAAATGTGGTTAGCCTGATTAGGGCAGGGTTTTCTGCAGCAGTACCCATTTCTGTCGCACCCTAGTCTCTATTTGGTATTTATCAAAACGCCTCTAAAACGCCTCCGAGACAACTAAGTAAGTTACCCAAGCGAGCCCATACTCAAGAGAGCCCACAAGTACTGCAGGCGCCGGTCATTTTTACGCAAGTCTTAATTGCGGTCATAACTAGCGAAGTAGGAGTGAGATGCGTTAAAAGACTCAAACAATTTATGATTGGCGCCTGATAAGAATAATCTCCAACTATCGGGAAGTCTATTGGGCTACATGTCTACATGTAGGCACTTGCAGTGGCATAGCACCTGAACATGTAATTACCGCAGGTATATTTAGTTGCGGGTGGACAGGGATCCGACTTAGCACGGACTGTACCGGACTACATGTATCGATAGGGTATTCGCTGCTGTTTGTTTCGGTACAACCAAACCAAAACTTAACTTTATAAAATTCACAGAGCTATTCTCATAAAAAAACATTAAATTTTTTGGAGTAGGTGCGTTTTTTTAATCTCCTAGAAGCCTAATAATATTCTAGGTGATATTTGTAGCACAGGGAGCCTTTGATAATTTTCGATTCTGGCTGTAGAGATACCGAAACCAACAGACTTGTTTTTTGGGGGAGTAGTACTGACAGGACTATTGATGAGGCACTGGAATACAGATAATATATAGGGTACTGGATGGGATACAGGATAGAGTATAGAAATGTTATAATCGGTTTGTCTGGCTGCAAGTGACAATACTCGAAAGTTTCGCTATCTATGTTTTGAGGTTCACTTGCCTAAATATGTGTCTCAGTCATCTGTACTGAACTCCTAAACACCAATAGCGAATTTAGATTATTTATGGTACTATCCTAGATCGCACACTGGTGGGTGTACCTACTGGGGAGCGTTACTTCAATAAGTACCCCTGTCTGAGGCTTGCGTTTTTCAGGTCGGGCGACTTTTGTACACGGCAACTACCGCCTAGAAATCTGATCGTAAATCATATTTTAAGAAAACTAAGAATCTCGCGCAAGCTTACCTATCATAATCGATATCCTTTGTTTTATTTCCTATTTTTTCCTACTAGGTGTATATGTTCTGGCCCGTTAAGGGGACGTCCCCCCGATACGCACGTCCCCTCAACGGGCCAGAACATACAGTATGAAAAAACGGGGCGAATTTACTGCCATAGCACTACGGGTTTTAGTCGCAAATACCGAATTAAGTCAGTATTTGAGGTAGATTACGGTACCAATACCGTATTCCTCCCATATCGCTAGCGTATTGGCGGGAGCACCGTACTAATTCCACCCCTCTTTTTTGTACTGTATATACGTGTACGAGATCCTGGGTGTATGATGCTAGATGGATGTATAAACCAAGCAATATATAGGCTAGCTAAGAATTTAGAAGCAGAGATTCAATGGGTGCCGGCCGCATACCGGACAAGCTTTCTTATCTATATTTACCTGAAGTAGGCGATAAGTACCTGAAAATGTAAACCTCAGATAGAGGATCTTAATGGTAGTTCCTCCTAGTGAGTAAGGTCAACTCTTATCGAATAGTACTTGTATACTTATTTTCATTATTCCAGTCGAGAGTAGGGATCAGCCTAAGAGATATATAATGGCTTAATATAGTCTAATTTAGATTGAAGTTTTGTGGTTAAGATACGAGTAATGTAGGCTGACGAGAGAGGGGGCTAGGGGAGGTGCGGAGCCGATTTAAACGTATAGAATACTTAAGAATAATCAAGATATTTAATATTTATCTAATAGCGGAGTTATTCATCGCTCTTATACCAGAAAAACAGCTTCACTTTATCTTCCATCGTCAGTGTACCACTCATCTTCATTCTAGGCGCTGAAGCTTCCGTGAATGAATATATTTCCTCGTTTCAAATAGCTATGAATAGTGTCCTATGAGCGGAGAGTACCAAAGTTACCCTCAATACCCACGCAAGGGGGTGGCCTTTATCTCTCGGTTATATGTGTATAGATTAGGGGTTGGAAAGAAGTCTACTATGTAGCTAGGCTCCTGTAGTTGGTATACTATATATCCACTTATGGTTTTTACTAGGTGATCTAAGGTAGGTGAATAGCGTTTATAATTTTACGTCAGTATCTCCCTTTTTTCTAGGATGGGATCTAGGAAATATAGTGCCCGTTTATTGGTGTTATCCTCTCTCTCACGGCATAGTACGTGTGTATCAATACACTTCCATTCATACGGGGTTCCTGCGGGAAACTGATCTAGCCATCTCAAGAGTATCGGCTGTAAAGGAGGCGCCTCACCTATATATCACGCATTTTATGATAAAGGAGGAAGAAAGAGTATAGGTAAATAGAGGTCGGCAGCCAATGGGGACTAATATAATGCGCCCCAAAGGTAGCGGCGGAGTGGGCTATAGCAGCATAGTCTCACTCATGCTCAGTTGACGACATCACCAAGCCCCTACCTTACCCCATCAGGTAGCTTTTGTTTACCCTTTTATTTGGTATAAATAAATATCTACTTACTAAATAAAGTAGAGATCAGGAGCTAACTAGAGCCAGCATAGTCTAAGATCTATCTATTAGTTCTTAGAGACTTCCAGTGCTAATAATCGTGAAGATGGGAAGTTTTTAAGGGTGACACTGTTGTGATTAGGATTGATCTTTCAAGTCTTTGCATTTACCTTCAGGGATCATGTATATAGCGAGAGTAAACCCAGTCCTTAGGTTTGTGGGACCCCACACAGTTATTCATATTTCCAGAGGAAGATGGGTTTCTGTAATAACCCAGAGATCTGTTTATTCTGAGTTAACTACATAAAGTACTTCGTATTTTTAATTAGACCTCAAAACCATGAGGCTTGGGGGTTATTAAACTAAACTAAGCAAATCTCAAACTGGAGCTGAATGAGTCTCACAGGCGTACCTACCATCTGACCTGCCCGACCTGCACCGAGTGATTCCCTATGATTTCATCGAATTAACAGTATCTTGGCACTTCCTTGCACGTGACTCTAGAATCCCCCGCAAGAAAACTTTTGAGCCTCCATCCATTCCTCCACCCAACCGACAACCAGCCAAAATGTCTAAAACCCCCGCCAAAATAAATGACTACCTCGTCCTCCCGATAAGACTTCCAGCTAGTAATTCCGGAGTAGAGTCGGCTACACATTACCTCTATCTCCGTCGACACGCACCAAAAGTTCCAACACCCGATGATGCAAGGTCGCTGTTCGTCGTTAATGTTCCGGTCGATGCGACAGAAGCGCACCTAAGAGGACTATTTTCAGGGATTGGTGGCGGACGAGTTGAGAGTGTTGTTTTCGAGGGAGAAGAGAAAAAGAACGAGGTCGTTACGCCGGTAGAGTCAAAGAAACGAAAACGTATTGATGAAGCGGATGTTGAAGCTGCTGCTACGGTAAAGACATGGGATCGGGAACTGAGAAGATCCGGCTCGACGGCGATAGTAATGTTTGTGGATAAGACAAGTGTTGAAATGACACTGAAGGCGGTTACTAAGGTGAATAAGAGTAAGAAGCAAGATGGTACCACTAACTGGGGTGGAGGTATCAGTGATATAAACAAAATACCCGCCTTGGGAATATCACGTATAGAAACCATGCAACTCTCTCTGTTTAATTACACTGATGCTTACATTCCTCTTATAGGTTATTTGACACATCACAACCTCCGTTTCCCTTCTAAGGCAGCACTGCAGGCATCAACCGATGCCTTCATGACCATCTTCAACGAACAGGAGGCTGAGAATGCACGCGCTCTTGCTCGGCGACGGCAGGAGCCCGATGAAGATGGTTTTATTACCGTGGTACGGGGTGGAAGGGTCGCACCAGCCCGACAGGAAGAGGCTGCTGCAGTTGCGAAGAAGAAGGAGGCTAAGGAGAGCCATCAAGGGTTCTATAGATTCCAGGCGAGAGAGGTGAGGAAAGAGAAGCATCAGCAGCTTTTGGCGAAGTTTGAGTTGGATAAGAAGAAAGTAGCAGAAAAGAAAAGCATGAGGAAATTTAAAGTATGCGAATTTCCTCTCATATTTCATAGTGCAAGCTAATTATGGATTTTTCTTAGCCGCTGTGATAATCTAGCCATACATAAAAAAATTTGCCGTTCGGTTTGGATATTAGATCTTACACAATTCCAGTCAGATCTCCCTTAGAAATAATATCAATCTCCTGAAGATTTGACTATGAACACCAAGTTAATTAATACAAAACTATCCCATAAAAAACTTTAGGCTTACCTCAATTAGAGCGGGTTTATATTCACTGGATTTCTTGCTAGACCTAAAAATTGCACTGCTAGATCGGGCTCATGCGGCTTCCTGCACCTCTGTGTACGTACGTACCACTTATTCTAGGTGCCGATTTAGGGATATTTACTTGATTATCTGTTATTGATTTGTACTCGCTGGTGTATATATAATCTAATATATAGTGCTATTCCCGGAAGTCTTCACGTACTTAATAAAATAAAACAAAACATAACACCTGTAGATCGAGTGATTATCTATGAAGAAACCAATAGCTTTCCCCCCCCTACATTGATCACATGAGCGAAACCAACAGCATGATAGTCACTAGCGTAGGTCTTTTTTTGAAAGCTTGATTTATCTGCCCATAGTGAGATAAATGCCCCTTCCATGTTTCCCGTAGACATCCTTTCAATCTCATCCTTAATTCATATCTCAACACAATTACTTCCTATTCCACTCAGCCTTCATCTCGGCTATTCTGTCCTTAGTGCCATATCATCAAGTGCCATCCTATCTTCCATCATGGCCAACACTGAGGATTTTGGTGATGATGTCTGTGTATCAGTATATTCCAATGGCTATCGATCCAGCCTTCTGACAGCTATCACAGGATGTTGATTTCATCATCGATGTTGATCAATTACAGAATCACGGTAAGAAGAGTTTTGTCCTATCCAATGCTTTACTTTATTTCTAAGAAAATATGGTATAGGGATTGGTGCGAGTGATATCTCAAAATTGAAGGCGGCAGGATACTGGACGATTGCGGTAAGTACAAAACATACGTTTAGCAGTCAATTAGACTTTACTAACATATCACCAAGGCTGTCTGTGCTGCCACAAGAAGAAATCTTTCCAAGATTAAAGGTCAGTATATAGAAGCCCTCACTCAACCTTCTACAAATAATCATTTCTTTCTCATGAAGGTTTCTCTGAACAAAAAACCGAGAAGGTTAAGGAAGCTGCTATCAAGTGCGCTGTAAGTCTCCCCTGAGATTACTCTATTCAATCTAGCCCTTCCACATGTATTAACCCTCTCGTAGCCAGCATCCTACAACTTCATCACCGCTTCTGAACTCGGTCACCTCCGCCGTAAAGTATGCCGTATCTCCACTGGCTCCAAGAACTTCGACTCCATGCTCGGCGGTGGTATCCAAACCATGTCAATTACAGAAGTATTCGGCGAGTTCCGCACAGGAAAGTCCCAACTCTCAATGACCGCAGCAGTAATCTGCCAGCTCCCCAAGGAACATGGCGGGGCAGAAGGTAAAGTTGCATATATTGATACTGAAGGCACATTCCGTCCGGAGCGCATCAAGCAGATTAGTGAACGTTTTGGCGTTGATGGCGATGCTGCATGTGAAAATATTATTTATGGGAGGGCACTAAATTCGGAGCACCAACTAGAGCTCCTCAATGGACTTTGTCAGAATTTTGCTGGTGGAGAGTTTAGGTTGTTAGTATGTAGTTATTCTACCCCGGCCTATAATTTTAATAGGAGGTGCTAAGGGGAGGAGATTGTGGACAGTATTATGGCGTGTTTTCGCGTGGATTACTGTGGTCGTGGGGAGCTTTCAGAGTAAGCTTTATGCAATCACATGTACTACCGCTGAGAACTGACATTTGGCTTAGGCGTCAACAAAAGCTCGGCCAAATGCTATCTAAACTTTCACACATGGCCGAGGAGTTCAATGTTGCAGTTCTGATGGTAAAATATGTATACTTCTGCTTGAAGATAAATAGTCCAGCTGAAAAACGATTTAGACAAATCAAGTTCAAAGTGATCCGGGTGCCAGTGCCTTGTTTGCTGGAGCAGACGGGTAAGTCCCATGATATCAAGAGTTGCAAGACCTATTACTAATGACCACAGACGCAAGCCAGGTATGTGCCCCCCAATTAATACTCAGAGTTCCTATTAAGTAAGGGGATAACTTGGTATAACATCACAGTCGGCGGGTAATAACCTCCCCCCTCCCCCACACCTAAAGGTATTACTATAGAAATTAACTTTAATTCTAAAGTCACGTTCTCGCTCACGCTTCAGCTACTCGGATTCTCCTGGTTTAGCCCAAAAATACCCCCTATTGACTTTTTTTTATCAATATTTAATATTTACTAATTCAATCACAGCGTAAGGGCCGTGGTGAGGAACGTGTCGCTAAGCTCCAAGATAGTCCCGATTGTCCAGAACGTGAAGCTACCTATATTATTACTAACGGGTTCGTCTTGTTTTTTACCCTTGTCCTCACTTTATTCCTCTTTTTCCATTATGGATGTGCTGAAGATGGAATTTGTGAAGTGGAATAAACGATCCCGAAGCCACTAAGTAAATGGATTACTGATCCATGAAAATTCATAAATATATCAGTTTCATCATATGCTCCCTTGAGTAACCAGGTTACAAAAACGGGGCCACAAGCTACGACGAAAATAGCAACTATTTATGGCTCAGCTAGAAATGAAGGACAGGTGTACTCAATAATTCCGAGAGAATATCTTTAAAATATAGTGCTATATCTGTATGGCTATTCTTCCAAATTAAATCTATTTGAAAAGGAGATAAATAAACAATTAGACGTCCATTTAAGCTCATCAAAGCTAATCAACCACCTACGCAGTGGCCTTTGTTACGCAAGTCAAGACCCGGGGCCCCTGAAAGCCACGCAACAGATTTTTTTTCTATTGGAACGCTTCCCACAAAAATAATTAAAACCATGCATGAAGTTTAGACACTGTGCTGTGCGACCAAGCCCCGTTCATGTTCTCCTGCAGTACTCATAATTTATAATACAGCAAAATATATAACATATAGTAATAGCCCTTAGATAAAACCCTGTTAGAGTGATGTAAAAGATCTCATGCATCTCGAGTTTTTTAAAATATGCAACCACAACCGGCGCTTCAATCATGGCGAATCACTCATTGACGACCCGAACGATTATCCTCTCAGGTCAATCTTATGAATTCTATCCTACTTATTGCTTTACTAATGCCAGGAATCATGACTACTAAGGTCCCCAAAATCAATATAAATACTATACTGCAAGTCGCTGCGCTGCCTGGTGGCTTATTGCTTTAGAATCTTTGTTATGGTAGGTTCTCCTCAGATATATACCATCGCCACAACTTTTCCTTTGATACAAATTTAGGTTATCTTATCACAACGAACATGATATGAAAAGAAATTTAGTAGCAAATCCCGAACGAAAATTCAACGATGGAAGAATAAAAATATGAACAATGAAAAGAAGTCCTAATCAACCCTTGAAAACATAAGAAAAACCGTTGCCCGTATGAAACAGAAACAATAAAGTAGTAGATCTGATCCTAATTGCAAGTTCCACGAAACACCAGTAAATCACGGGGGTCAGGTAGTCAGAATCCATAGAATTAACCTCCATGTTCCCAAAAAACAAACGAAATATGTAGTTCCGTTTTTTGGACAGAAAAGAGTACTTCTTGAGAGATTTAAGCAACGGAAGGATTGACAGTCGGGGCTTGATCTGCTTGCTCGATTGCCTGAGGGCAGTCACGAGAGATATGACCTAGATAAATTATCAGTAGAGAACCCTTATTTATGTACCTAAAATAACCAATGGCTTACCGGCTTCACCACACCTATAGCACGTCTTTCCAGCAGTGCTCAATGGACCCCCATTAGGTGCCTGACAGTCCCTACTAATGTGGCCAAGTTTCCCACAAGCATAGCACTTCATGGCCTGGGCCTGACAGTCCCTAGCATAATGGTTTGGGCCTACTTATGATAAGCAACAGCACAACCACGTTATTAATCTTGGAGAATAAACATACCACCACACTTATAGCAAGTTGCAGGGCGTGGGTTTCCAGCAAATCCACCTCGTGGAGCGAAACCCCCAGCATATCCGCCACGAGAGAAACCACCGGCTCCCCTCCCGACACCACCACCCATCTGATTTGGGCAAGCTCTGGCCTTTAAACCTTTGTCAGGATCCAATAATCATTTATGAAATGTGAAACAATTTCGGGAATAATACCAAATGACCAGGGTTGCCGCACGAATAGCACCTTCCACCAGTGCCAGCTCCTGATAGTCTTAGAGTGGGACAATCGGCTTGAACATGTCCAAGTCCCTGGCAATGATAGCACTGCTTGGTTTCAGTAGTCCTGGGATGAGGACATGTGTTTGATTCGTGACCTATTTATCGTTGAGTTTTTTAAACTATAAAGCCTAAAGGACAATCCCCACTATAAAGCTTACCCGGCTGCTTGCCTGTACCCCACAAAACACGTCAGCGTTGTTGCACTAAGAGGGAAAAAAATTGCAAATTTTTACCAGTAAGGAAGGAGAGTTCTTACAATTGTAACAAAGGCGTTCTGCCGACGAACAAACTTCAGCGAAGTGGCCGATAGATCCACACCTGATCTAAAGATGAGCATGCTATAATTGATAAAACTATAACAAAGAGCGAGAAAAAAATGGAGCGTAATCAGGAAGGTGAGGGGCGGCTGACTTGTAGCAGGCTCTGCGAGACAACGATGACATGGTGATAAATTTGATAATTTATATAAGAAATTCGGTAAGATTCTTTTTATGTCCTGAATATGAGATCAGTCTCTATGAAAGAGGTGAGATGGTGGAGAGGGAAGGAGAAAAAGAACATGGTAAAAGAAAAGAAAAAAGCGGCCATACCTTTAATCAACGATTTTTGTGACTCTACTCCCAACCCTACTCAGCACTTCCTCTCACACGACACTCATTACACTCTCACAGCTTCACTCACACTCTCAACACTCGCTCACTTCCTTCCACAACCGCACCCAGCAAATATCCTTCTCAATGTAACGACGTTTGTCGAAGAAGATGGTGGATGAAAATCCGAGATGGAGAGAGGGGGTAGAGAGGGGAGACGAGAGGTAAAATAGGGTTGAGGTGGGTGGTGGGGCGTAGAAAAGGCTAGGGGATACTAGGGGCTGCTGGACGTATGTATGAGTATGAGGGCGGGTGCGTGTGTGCTATGTAACTTATGGCGCTGGCTGTGGTCACCTTTTAGGTTCGGTGCCTAAAAAAGCTAATTTGAAGAAATTTTTGTTTCGCGCGTGGTCGAGCAGGATCCGGGTTGGTTGGACTGGTGGAGGGGCCACCGTCACGGGAGATGGCAAAGATGAGGAGACAGAGGAGAACGTAGGGGGGTACTTCCATGGCCTTAGAGGAGTCTTTCATTTTCTGAGTCTTCTTTTCCTACGAACACGAACCGCATGTCATTTCAGTAAGGTGACCGCAGTGCATAGTTGGCAGTGTGCTTGTCTTAGTCGCAGCTTGTAAGAAAATTATGCTAGGAGAGGGTTTCGGCCACCGGACTTGCTTGTGGTGGATAACATTGCCCCCCCCCCCCCAAAAAAAAAAGAGAAGTAAAAAATAAAATAAAGTAAAGAAAACAAGTCGTCCTATTCGGTAGTACACTCCCGACTGATGCAGGGCCCATCAATGATCCTTTCCCTTTTGGCAGTGAAGGCACTTTAGAAGCCGGAACAAGTAAAAAGAGTCAAAAAGTAAAAGGTTCATCTATCAGAGAGGCATCTGGTCTCGATATAAAACACAAGACAGAAGGAGGCCAATGGTTCCCCACGCTTCATGCACATTATGAAAGAGGCAGCGATGAGGCGCCGGAATCGATGGATTACGAGCTTGCTGGATGAGGCGCCAAATGAAAGGTTGCCTTTTGGGATCAGAACATCCAGGCCTGAGCACAGAAACTACCCAATATCAAATTCGATTCAGCGACATGCTGTCTCTTCCTGTCGTTCGTCCCTGACCATCAGAAATCGGGCAAGTAGCCAAGAGATATTAGGTGGAGATATCCCAATCCCTCCATATCTTCTCTGATTGGAAATTACCTACGACCACATCCACTACCAGGTAGGAAAAAAAGGAAAGAAAAGATCCCGGGTCAGAAGTTGAGGCAGTTGAGACCCACCCGTAGGTTTCTGCTTACAAGGGATGCTCCGAAACCTAGTGTGGAATTGGGCAAATAACACATCTCATCCCAAATTCATGCGTACCCCTTGTCATCCTTGCTATCCAACGACAAGTTGACGATGCTTGGTTGCAAACAGAAAAACTTTCTGAGCAACAAGCGAGAAGACGTCAGGTCATATGTGCATATCAGATCTGCCTCTTCATTCGCAATCTGGGGAAAAGACAAGGTTCAAAACCCTTTATGTAAGATTGTGCGCAACCGGACTATACTGTACCAATCAACCACAATTGAACAGCTACTACGGAAAGATTGGATGAAAGGTCTTTGAGAACATTTCAGAAAAAGAGGAGACCCTTCTAGTAGCGCTATGATGACACGAGATCGTCGGCCGAGCTTCCGCACGTTGATTCTTGTGGCGGCAAAAAGCACGACGAAATGCCGTCAAATAGCGGTGGCCTGTCCGAGCGGGACTGTGCCCGCGGAAGATCCTTGGCTTCAAGGAGGCCCGGTGTTTCGCGATAAATTTTCAGACATCGACAAGGCGTTTGTTTCTTTGTTCTCGTTGGTCGTGGTGCACATCTCCACCCCGAGTTCCTGGATTGCGAGATCTCGCTGCAACCTTCCGTATGTCAAGCTTTCCCAGCAACCAGCTTGGAACGCATAGCCACATGTTCGCAATGGTATGGGATTTACGCAGATGGGTTCGCCCATGCATCCACTTTAGTAAATATCAAATACTCTACTGTATATGTACGGATGCGGGTAAATAGTAATCTCCTCAGAAGAAAATTGTGCGGGAGACTGTCATAAGGCTAGGCATACATACTGTACGAAGTCTGCAGCTGAGACCTACTAAGGGCACAACTACAAGGAGCTCCATATAGAATACCTTGCTCCCCCCACCATGCTCACCTTCTGTCGAATGGTAATAAGCAATAAGTACCACTTCAAATCGCTGTTGCATCTCTGATACCCATCGACTGCTTTAGCACAGAAACTATGCTTAGAGCAGCTTTACCCTCCATATCAACCACCAATAGCCATCCCGATAATCGGGACGTATGGTCTCTTCGGCCCCGCTATGATATAGTGGGTACTCGGTGGCCGGTCTTTGCTACATTCCGAACTACCTCGGTACCCAATGGGCCATCAATTTACCACCAAAGAGTGAAGTTCAGCCGTCCGTGCCATATCATATGCGCCACCTAGCAGTCCGTTTAGCATTTCTCGCCTCGGATCGGGGTCTCAGATTTTAAAAAAATGGGCGCCTGCATAAAAACAAAGGAAAGAAAAAGTCACATGTTCCACACCTCATGCGGGTACCATACTTACATAGGGATACCCTACCTAGGTACGATATGTTGGTGATCCACACTAAGCTCCCACATTGGTAGGCACTGGTTTTTCTTCGCCCTACTAGAATGTGCGACAATTGGGCGGGCTGAGTTGCGGTCCCCCGGCGGTCAAAAACAATATTCAAAGTGGATCCTTGCATAGGGCCCAAGCTCCAACTGACGATTAAAGAAAACTTCGAGACCATCGTGGAACTTCAACAAACAGTCAACGAATGCAACACCAGAAGGCCAGGCTGGGATTTGTAAACTTTCTTGACAGGCATCTTCAACATAGCCGAGCGAATCGGAGACCCTTTCCCGCAATACGGGGTGCCAGCGAAGCAAGCGGCGCATGAACAATGCGTACTGCAGTTCCTCCGTGAAGATAGGGCATCCAGTGAGCCTTTGTCTACTTGATAGACTTTTCAAATGTCTGATGTCTACTGGACACAACTTTACTGCACATTACATGGGTGCCTAAACTGGTCTACAACATATCAATGAAAAGGGTTTAGACTAATAAATATAGTCTTAGAGACTAAAAATTTCTGACATATCCCCCATCTTCAGGGAATTGGCTCTTGGAGCATTTAAATCGCTACTAGAAAAATCGAATGACTTCCCATGATGCTACCCCCACCCCCAAAGACGAATTAAATTACTAGGAATCGACATGCGCCAAGCGTCACAACTACATCATATTATACAGATTACCAATCCGGTGCGAATCTACACGTGTAAGTATATGCAGGTAAAACAGATTTAATGATAGTGGATATGTACGATATACTAAAGATAACAGTATCCCCACTACTAAAGTCCTAGATCTCGGCGAATATTTTGATACTCATCTCGGAAACTGTGGGTAACTGAGCCCCTTAGGAAATCACGAGTAGGAAGTACATTAACAATGGTCTGATATATAACTACATAAGTAGGTTGGGAAAAGTGGTGCCTGCTCGATAAATCCATCAACCTCCCTAGAACACCAGGCCCGAAGAAGGGAATACTCGGTCACTATGAAAATTGGGTGTTATAGGGTAGGTTTTCTACTGATCTATCTCACAGCTTGCCGTCAGACTAGTGGTTCCTTTTCAAGTCTTCATTACTTATAATAATTCTAATATTTTAGGTATTGAAAAGCGGCCTCTTAATAATTATCCTATGAAATAGTAGATCTATTCTCTCGCTAGAATTCACGCTTTGCTTGGGTAATGTGTTGTCACAAAGTATAGGATTAGTTACTACTTGGGGTGAAATTAAATACCTGATTGCAACTTGAACCAAAAACCGCAATGAAATAAGGAATGTTACCCAGAAACTCAGGATCTATTTAACAAAAATATATTTATAAGCCTTGGGACAAATTTCTACTCTACCAGAAATTCCTTGAAGTTGCACTAGAGATGTAGAAAAGTATGAATTTTGAGGCTCATGGCTGCTACACTCGATCCGGGTAATTAATTTCGCTGCAAATAGGGGTGTTCTTTAATTTTAATGTAATAAATGACTTAAGGAGGAAATACTAAGGGTGCACAGAAAACTTTCTCTATAGTATCTCAAGACGGGTTATGCTTTAATGGGGAGAAAGTAAATTCTATATATTATTCGATACATCATAACTACGGGACATCACTCGCCCTGAAGTGGCGGTGCTATGGCGCAGTAATTAAATCACCTAATAAGCCTAATAGCGGGGGTCTATGCTTAAAATTTAGGCTAGAGGCTATAATAGATATCTAATATATAGGGTAGTAGATGTACTTGGGTTAATGCTAGGGGCGTTTAATAGGCCTGTAGTTGGGGCATAACTACAACTAATAGGAACATACTCCTGGATTTCGGTGTTCTATACCACTATTAAGTTTAATAACAGTGCCACAGCAATAGCCACATTAGTCAAGAATGATCTTTTTACTTGGCACACCTGAGATCGGAAAAATGTTAACTCTCGTAATTAACCGTTTGTAGATACGTTCTAAGAAGTGCCCGGGATTACTCGAAAAATCTTAAAAAGGTTTATGCCCGATGGTAAAAGCGGTACTAAGGAATAACTCGGGACCAATGATTTGAATTTACTTGACTAGCCACCCTTACCTCTTTTACCAATCATTTTGTGATAGGCCAAGCTCTTATTCTGAGATAGACACAATATGCTGTTTGTTTATTAATGTAGGGCTGTCGAACTTCTCATTTTGTGAGGTGCCACGGGAGCAAGATCCTAGGTATCGGGGGTCCCTGGCGACCATATTTCATTTTTACCAGGAATCCCCTTGGTGTACTCCACCTTGAAATACTTGCGGAAAGAGTGTAGGAATCTGTATCAATTCTACAGCACAGGAATTCCCGTACGATCAGAAACAACCATGCTAAAAGCATAGTAGACGAGCCTACACGTCGCACACCATGCAATGTAAAACCAGGAGGTAAAAAAAATGAAAGGAACAGGAAAAGAGAACCGGAACTCAAGGTTTAAAAAAAGAACTATTTCAATTGAACCAACGGCAAAGAAAGAAAAAGACCGAGAGCTTGTGGGCCCATATAAGAAAGAAATAGAGATTTCAACACCCAGCAGATTTGGACGCCAGACTTGCGGTTATCTTAACCTAATTCCATGACCCACTTGACTTTATAGCTGTGATCCCATTTCTGACTTTACCTGCACCACCATCATGCATCCCTCCTCTTTGTCTATATCTATTCTTTAGCCTCTGCCTTCGCATCAGCAGCTGGTGCAGCTGCAGGGGCATCAGACATCTCTTTATTAGACTCGGGAGCAGGATCGGCCTCAGCTTCAGATGAAGTCCAAAGGGTCTATTGGAGTGTCAGTATATTTATTAGTCACTAGAAGTTTTTTGGGAACTAACCAAGTTGTCCCGCAACAACTGCATGATCAAGGTAGAATCCTTGTAGCTCTCTTCACTTAGGGTGTCAAGTTCTATAAAACTGTCAGTAACTTATACCATGTTTTATTTTTAATAAAAGCAATGTAAATACCAGCAATAGCATCATCAAAAGCTTGTTTGGCAAGATGGCAAGCCTGATCAGGGGAATTCAGGATTTCATAGTAGAAGACAGAGAAGTTTAGGGCCAATCCGAGGCGAATGGGATGAGTAGGGGCAAGATCGGTCTGTGCGACTTCAGTTGCGTTCTTATAGGCCTCCAAAGATTTGTCGGCGGATTCCTTGCGTTTGTCACCGAGAGCGAACTCGGCTAGGTAGCGGTGATAATCACCCTTCCTAAATTAATGTTAGTTTCGGGTGAACTATAGTTTTTAGAAACGAAAGTAATAGCTTACATCTTGTGGTAGAAGACCTTAGATTCACCTGACTGAGCAGAAGGAATCAAATGTTTGTCAAGAACTTCCAAGATGTCCTCGCAGATCTTGGCTAGCTCTGCCTCGATCTTCTGACGGTACTCCTTAATCAAAGCAACCTGGGATTCATTGCCTTTGGACTCCTCCTTTTGTTCAATAGAGGTGACGATCCTCCAAGATGCACGTCGGGCCCCGATGACGTTCTTATAGGCTACGGAAAGGAGATTCCTTTCCTCCACGGTGAGCTCTTGATCGGCAGAAGCAACATTCTTCATATTCTCGACCATCTCTGGAATATTTTCAGTATATTAAATATGTAAACAAACATGAAAGATTGATGGATTACTGACCCTCATAACGCTCCGCCTGCTCAGCAAGCTTGGCCAGGTAAACTGAATCTTCGTAGCCCATTTTTAAGATCTGTTTTTTAAGCTGGTCAGCAGAGATTCCATAGCAGAGATGACGAAACCCTACGCCCCACTCTACAGGGTGAGAAGAAAAAAAGCAAAATATAGAAATAGAGATAGAAATAGCTCTTTAAACTAACAACCGAGAACCCCGATTAATAGCAAACATGTTATCTAACGGAAATATGAATAAAACTTAGATGGAGATGGAAGAGATGGGGAATGTTGAGGTAAGGTCATGGTGCTGATAGCAAAATAGCATCCATAACCCCGCTCTATGCTGCTTTCCCGATAACAGCAACAAGATAATGATGCCCTCATCAGAGAAAGATATCATTCATCCTCCGCAACAAAGCTTCACCTCAAATTCATGGGACCTCTGGATGCTCCCGGGAATTCTGGACCCCCTGACAAAGCTCTCCCGTACTAACAAAAAGGGGAAAGAGATATGACGAACAGAAGGGGTGTGACGGTAGAGGGAGAGAAATAGTAGTTACCCTGGATATTTGATTAAAGTGTTGGTAGGTCTAGTAGTAGTAGAGAAAAAAGTGATAGCGGATGATGAACAGTGATAGTAGTAGAAAGATGTAGATATGAAGGGAGGAGATTGAGGGGGAAGAAGGAGGTTTAGATGGTCGTCGATGATGTGTTAGGTGGGAGGGAAAGTGGGCTAGTTGCGTTGCGTGGGCTGTGAGAGCGGCAGAAGGAAAGGAGACAACAACCAAGGTATGGCGATCCTTGCCCCTTTGGGATCTCTTAAATTGCTGCAAATTATGTTCGATTTGCGTCTTGTCAAAACTCCAGACACGGTGACAACGACTTGCTTCTTAGCTAGGGCAAGTTTAAGGACGTATCTAGATACATGTACCACATGATCTGGTTGTTGTTTCTGTGTAGAATTTCGAGTTTCTTCAAAGTTTTCAAGGGTTAGGAAAAGTCACTACTGATTCGCCCTCAGGCAGAAAAGAAGACGAAAAACAAGAAACCAAAAGAAGACCCTGTGCACACCGGAATGTATTCCTTGCACCTGAAAATCAAGGTGCTTCCCCTTCCTACCAGTGATTTAAGATGGGTTGCGGGCTGTTTCATAAAACAATACCCCGTCGCCATAAAAACTCGCTATGACACCGAAGTAGCAATTGCCCGGTATTTCATGAGGCTCGTGGCCATGACGTTTTGCTACAGGAACTGTGGATGAGAAAACAAGGAACAAGAGCCTCAGGCCCAAAGGAAGTGCAGCGATAGAATAAAAAAATAGAGATAGAGTTAGGAGTACCAATACGGTGATTATCTGATTCTATCTATACCTTGGTGCCGTCTGCAAGGAAATCCATACAAATTCTTTTTTTGGGGGGTGAGGTGGGGTTCATCAGCGCATGGCCTGATCACCGCGCTGCCTGTCGTCACCTGCCTGTCTCACCACTAACCGCAACCCAACGACTTCAAGGCCCGAATTTATTTACAAGAGACACCCATCCACATATATCCCATTCTGAACTGGTAATCTATCACCAACTACAGGAACAATGCTTCGTACAGCCATCACTCGCTCTCTTCGCGTTAATCGCTTATCACCCATCCTCATATCTGCTCGACCCTACTCCTCTGAGGGGTCTACCGGTAGTGGCTTTTCGCGTCCAACCGGTGAGGCTGCTGGGTGAGTTGGCTCTTTTCCTATTCCCCTCACAGGTGGAGAAGATAAAGCACAGAAGAAAAAGTGGATTTATAGATGGAGGATTATGCACTGTGATAAATCACTAACTGGTTATATCCAGTGATGCTTTCACAAAGCGTGAGAAGGCCGCAGAGGACTACTACGTCCGCCAGCAGGAAAAGCAAAAGCTCGTATGATTCCCGACACCCCTAATCATAGTAAAAACAATTATTGATTTTGTCTGTAGCTCCAATTAAAAGAGAAGTTGAAACAGCAGCGCAAGCATCTTGATGAGCTGGATGCCCACATGTAAATCATCTTAACCCTAGATTTCTACGGCTAGTTCACTGACAATGATTCTATAGTGAAGAGCTTACCAGGGATCAAGGTGGAGAGAAGAATTAAGCTATCTGAGACTCTGATTCGTCCTATGAATACGGAAACTGTAGCGAGATGCATGCACGACCCATGAATCTCGGACATCCCCATGATTGTATAAAAAGAGAAGGAGGTTATTGCTTCATCCAATAGTATATCAAGAGAATAAATATATTCAATTGAATATACTAGATATAGTTGATATGAGTGTCTCTGAGGGTACCTACATGAATAGATATTTGCACTAGGGGAAGTCTCATTTTAGGCCACTGAAGAACATTACAAGGGCCGATCTTTTTTCAAGTATGAAGTTCTCAGTGTCATGAGCAAGACTTGCGTTTTTCACTCCGATGTTCCTCCTTAGTAAAAATCTTATTATGGTCATCCCTATGCGAGAGATTACTTGAATAATAGGCACCCCTGTAAATCTCATATAATTCGTAGAGAAAATTTCGATAGATCAATGTGTCATGTGATTTATCTTTGGTGGGGGATCTGTTCTCTCATTGAGATAAGTCAGGTGACCAACTGGTTTATTGGTATTATGGGTATAAGCTACACTGAAGGATCGAGTCCCAAAGCGGTTAAATCGAGCCGCTTTAGGAAGCCTTATTGATGATGATTATGATTCATTCTACATATGCGGAGGAACCCATTTGTTACCAGAACCAGGAAACGTTCCTCTTCACTGACATCAGCAGATTTTGGTTTTTCTCTGGAGGCTCCCTAAGGGCTATAGGGTAATAGCCTTCTTTGAGCTGTACCTCCTATCGAGAAACCCTTAGCCAACACAGAATCAGCCTGCCGGAGTGCCTAATGACAAGTCCAGGTCAGGTCACTGAGCAAAGCTATTACAACGAAGTTACTCTGTAATAGTTCGAGTTAAAGAATATCCGTCTTATAAAAATGCGCGATCTGGTTTGGATAGGGATTATTTTTGCACTAGTACTTTCGTATAGGAACAACTACTTTATATGAATACGGTATATATGTATCGTACCAAAGGAATGTATACCCTCATAGGAAAATCGTACTGTACCCCAATTTGTATGCCCTGCTCAAACCCACCCCGCGTACGCCTCGAACAGCCTACCGGCCTAAAATAACCCTTATTTTACCTCGAGAGGGGAAAATTATAAAGATGCATCTCATACCTTCCCCAGACGGGGAGTAATCAGCAGCTTGCCGGCCCTATTAGTTTCCGCGCCATCTTTTCAGACAGTCTATAGCTGTACTTCGCTTACAATAATGTCCGCGATATCGTAATTATTTGGTGCCGCTGAAGTCTTCAACTATCGTTCTCTACGATGACTTGGCTAATACTAGCCTACGGCCCTTACCAGTTTGTTGAAAGATTACTATGTTCTAATGGGAGTGCGGTTACCGTTTTGTTGGGGGATGGCCTGGGGGGCGCTTGCTGGTTTCGCTGGTTGAGTCTTACGATTCTGAATGGCGCTGTATGTTTAAGGCGCCATAGGCGCCGACAAATGATAAACGCAAAATGACTGTCGCTAAACATAGACTCGGTCGCAATAGAACTTATGCGTATCGCCACAACCAGAAGGGCAACCTAGTCGGAAGTGTTATATATTTTTTTGACAAATCAGATGCCAGTTTGGTTAAGGTGCTAGTAGATATGGCGGTGTAAATACTTTGAAAATAACCACACTTATCTCAAATACTGTTTTGGATGACCCTCTCAGATCCGCGATGGGATGTGTGGTACCCCACTTTTTCTTATCAGGAACTCGCCGACGCCAAAACTCAGTGATTTCGGTGGGTTTTTTTGTGTTACTCTGATATTAAAAAGTATGACTCGAGTTTGCTATGCTATGCTGAGACATGTGATGGGTTAATAGAAGAGAGATGGCTATTGGCATAAATGGGAAGAGATGTGGGTGCAGGGGTGTAGATACTTCAAATTGGGATTTTCTCGTTTTTAATATTGCCTTTTGATTTACTAATGGTTTGAATGAATGAATTTATCATTTAAGTACTTTACTAATGGTTTTTCTTGCATGCGGGGTTATAAATGTCGTCGGTGGTAAGGTGAGATGAAGTGAGAGACTTGGGACATTTATGAACTCATGAGTTTAAACTTTTACTATGCGTGTAGCTACAGTGAGACGCTTGCATAAATACATTAATCATAGAGTAACACCCAAGGGCTCCAAAACCGAATAGAATCATATGTAGGATCGAAATTTTTATAATTTAAGACTACTAGCCGAAAATAAAGTCTGTCCGGTTTGGTACTAAGCAACACAGTCCACCGTTACAGCTAGGGGTCATTACAGCGGGCATTAGAACTAAAGAAACAGGAAAGCTTCATAGGATAGTAGTAGGATTTATTTATATGAATGGGGATAACGGGGTTTGTTGATGGTATTTCTTTTTGGGCGTAGAATTCATTTCTTGTATGTACCCAACCGAACAGACTTTATTTTCCGGCGAGTAGTAGAACACCTTTATACCCTTGTTTACCAGTAAAGTAGTTCCCAGTTCATCATTGACACCGTTGTCATCCTCTAAATATCACATGACCAACAAAGCGCATGTGGCCGGGTAACCTTCTCAGTGCCTTTAGAGTAAAGTCTAGCTGGTGCTGGGAGAGAATGATTGTGATTAGGATATAAAGTGAATATCTCATTAGGGTAAATCCCATCAAAAACGTTCTTTGTTTGTAATCTAAAAACATCCCCATTCGAAAATTTAACCTTCGTCAAGACACCTGATACGCATAAGCCACTATGGCTTGCCCTCCACATATCTGACAGGTTCTCTCTAGCTCTCCATATCCCCACCATCGATATATAAAGCTAAGTGGAATTCCACTAACATATTATAATACCTCACGGATTATATATGGTACCTTGTATTATACTTGGAATAATTTTGAAAAGTGTGTATTTGACTCCCACCATTCCGTTAGGGGGGGGTAAGAGACTAGAGTAAGGCGGGGCGACAGTGACATGATCGTGCCTTTATCTACTTGTATTTTGATAGTTAGAAACGTTTGAGGAAGTAAGTTTGTGGAAAAAGCCCGGATTGGTAGATTGCCAATTTTCCGTGACCGTGAGGCTCATGTAACTATTGAGGGGGAACCCCCCCCCATAATTCAATTCACACCCTGGTTTGGGTATGCAGAATGCTATTCTCCACTCGGATATTTATTAGCCGAGAGATTTTCAGACCTGTAATAGCTAGTAAGATCAGTTCCTAAATCATTCAAATTTAATCTCCCGTGATAAGATCTTCAGTATTAATAGTGAAGAAAAGAAAAGATCTAAAAGTAGCAAAAAGCATAGATTGTACTTGGCAGCAACAGTCGGTACATTTATATAAGAGATAGAAGTATTGATATCATTTTATACCACCTCGAAGGCAGAAAGAGACAAAGGCTGTGAGTATATGTAGGAAAATCTTAAAGAAACTTGAATTCATCACAAGCTCCTCCCCTTTCTCTCCCGGGAAATAGCTAACAAACACAAAGTCCGGCTCATAGGCAAAATCATACAAGGTCGCAACTAAATATAAGGAACCAAGAGATGTTGACCAGGACGTGTAACATGCTATGCAATATTTCCATCTTACGCAGAGTACGGGAATAGTATAGAAAAATAGCCAGACCAAAACAATAAATGCAGAGGTATATTGAAGACATGAGAATGTTTCGAGAATAACGGATGGGGAAAAACAACCAAAGATCCAGTAAAAGAACACAAAAACCCTGTACTAATCGCAAAAAAAAATAGTAAAAGTCAATGAGGCAAAACAACAAAAAAAATCAATAGACCCTACCAACCAAAACCGCACCATGAAAGCCACAACGATGATAAAAAAAACAGACAAGACGCAGACCACACAAGGATATCATCCCCCTCCATTCCAGTCCTGCACGTCACCGACCCAATGAATAGATAAACAGAAATAATAATAAAAAAACCGTCCAGAACACTTCGCCGCTTAATTTTTTCCCACCCCGCTTGTCATAGTCCCATTCGTAGGATCTTTTAGAAGGAGGCGAAATAAGAAAAGAACGCTTTTAAAATGCCGATAAAAATCCCTCGTCCGACGGTGTCCCGCAGCGACGGGCCAAGAAAGGGGTCCTCGTCGCAAAGTAAATGCAAATTAGACCCGCTACCCCCTGGACTCTTTCTCCTGCATGCAACTATAACAATATAGGTCCCGTACAAAATCAACGATATCCTAACCATTTCCAAATCCACATCTGACTTTCCGTTCTCCTCTCAGCTGCTATGCGATCGGTACAGTGCCTACAAGGAGCGACCTATTATTTTAGCCTACGATCAAAATTTAAGGTTTCCATCACAAGAAACCATTACGTCTTGGCTCACCCGCTCATGTTCAATCAAGTCATCTTCCGCTAGCTCAATTATTTGCTGCTGGGTTGCTGGTATCGCAGTCGCTACTGCTACTGTTACCGCCCGAGGTTCTAATGGTGGTCGACTCCTGGTCATGTTTGCTCCGTTTATGACCCTGTTCACCCGTTCGCTGTCGTCCGGCATCGATGCTGACAGAAGTCCGCTGCCTCTTTCCAGGAGTGGGCCCCCAAGGGTCGCGCACTGTTCCGATGTTAGTAAGTCTGTTCGGGATCTCGTCCCAAATTCCTTCTGGATGGCAACGTCCATTTCGAGTTATTACCTTGAGGATGACTTGTATTAGTGTATTCTGCTTCAGAGGCTTAGACAGGTATTCGTCCATCTGAGCCTGAATACACTTTTCTCGATCACCCAACATGGCATGAGCCGTTAAGGCAACGATGGGGGTCCGTGATAGACCGGCCTCCTTCTCGTACTCACGAATCTTCGCGGTTGCTTCGAATCCACCCTAAGAAGCAAACCCGTAAGTATTTTCCCACATGTAAGAGCTAAAAGTAGATTTACTTACCATAACGGGCATCTGTACATCCATCAAGATCACATCGTACCGCTTATTTTTAACGGCCTCCAGAGCCTGTAGACCATTCTCAACAACCTCCACAGTGTGGTGATACTTCTCCAAGATCTTTACAGCTAACTTCTGGTTGACGATATTGTCCTCCGCCAACAGTAGATTGAAAGATTTCGAGTTCTCGGAAACTGAAGGCGCAGCCCTTCCTTCCAAAGCAGGGATCATGCCATTACCAAGGTCAATCGGGAGACATGGAGTAGTCATATAAGAAGTGATTCCCAAATCGAGGGTAGACTTGAGCGAGACCTGAATTATCGGGCAGAGAAGAACAAGTGGAATATACTTGAACTCGTCTAGTGTCCGCAGCTTCAAAGCGGTATCCATAGAGTCAACTAGTATGACATCATACATAACACCCTTCCGTCCATTGTTCATGTCTGGTAATGGCGCTTCTTGTGCGGAATGTACGACAATCGGTACTAAGTCAAGCATCCTTAGCATCTCTGGAATAGCGGCGTTCTCACGATTCTTATCGATAAAGAGAACGTGATGACCCTTATAAGGTTTGAGCTGAGGCATGATTCCACCGAGATCGGTCGACGCAAGGCGCACGATACATGTGAAGTAGAAGGTACTACCCTGTCCGTACTGACTCTTGACCCAGACATCACCACCCATAAGGTTGACTAAACGTTTCGAAATCGATAATCCAAGACCTGTACCACCAAACTTTCTGGTTGTAGAGCCATCGGCTTGACAGAAAGTGTCGAAGATCAAATCAAGCTTGTCAGACTGAATCCCAATTCCGGTATCAGAAACAGAGAACTCGAAGCAGTACTCGTTCTCGGCGCAACGCGACTGGTCTGTCTGACGGATAGTCAATTTGACTTCTCCGCTTTCCGTGAACTTGATAGCGTTCCCGACAAGGTTCAGAATGACCTGTCTCAGGCGGAAGGAATCTCCAACCACATGATCTGGAACAACATTGTCGACACAGTAGACAAGATCTAAGAAGCGCTCATTGGCCTTGACAGCTAATGTCTTCAAAGCGTTGAACACAGTTCCACGAAGTGAAAATGGAATTTCTTCCATAACCATGCGGTTCGCCTCAACTACAACACAGAGCCTTGTCAGTTACTGGTTGTAGAATCTAGCCGGCAGTAGTATTATAATACTCAGAGGAGTAAGGAGTAAGAGAGAATAGAATAAAGAAGATGGGCGGACATACTCTTCGAGATATCCAAAATATCATCAATAATTGTTAATAAGCTGTTGGCCAGATTGTGCACTATATTTAACATCTCACGTTGGTACTGAGTCAGGTCGGTATCGAGGGTTAATTGAGTCTAATCGCAATGTCAGACCACGTTTCTAATATTCCAGGGAGCTCTAATACCATTCCAATAATACCGTTCATTGGTGTTCTAATTTCGTGGGACATGTTTGCCAAAAACTCTGATTTCGTCCTGTTCGCCAATTCGGCAGTCTCACGGGCTGCAGTATTCTTCTGGATACTGTCACGCAAGTTGAAGACCATCTGATTGATCTTAGTCTTAAGGGCATCCATTTCCCCAGAAGCCTCCACAGTGATGAAACGATTGAAGTCACCATCAGCCGCTGCAGCAGTGATTGACCCGAAGGCTCTGACTTGAGTTGTGAGGTTCTGTGCCATAGTATTCACGTTGCTCGTAATTTCTTTCCAGAGTCCGTCGACATCGTTTACCTCAGCCTGAACACCTAACTTGCCGTCTATACCCACATCCCTCGCTACACGCTTGACTTCCCGTGAGAACACCTCTAGTCGGTCTACCATCTTGTTGATAGTTGATTTTAGCGCAAGAACTTCTCCTTGGGCGTGAACGGTAATCTTTCGACTCAAATCACCCTCGGCGACAGCTGTGGTGACATCTGCAATACTTCGCACCTGTGTAGTAAGATTGTTGGCCATAATGTTGACATTATCGGTAAGATCTTTCCAAACTCCCTCAACATCTTGCACCTACGATTTGTCAGTATCCCGATCTGACGATCAAACCCTGTAAAATCAACATACCCTAGCTTGACCTCCCAATATTCCGTCTGTACCAACCTCCCTGGCGACCTTCGTGACCTCTGTGGCAAAGTTCTGCAAACGCTCTACCATCTTGTTTATCGTCTCCTTCAACTGCAGGATTTCTCCTTGGGCATGTACATCAATCTTCCTCGCCAAATTTCCTTCCGCCACAGCAGTTGTAACTGAAGCGATACTTCGCACCTGGGTTGTAAGGTTACGAGCCATACTATTAACGTTCTCGGTGAGAGATTTCCAGGTGCCCTCCACGTCTTCTACTCTGGCTTGTCCACCAAGCTTTCCTTCTGTTCCGACCTCACGTGCCACCTTTGTGACCTCTGTAGCAAAATTCTGAAGACGATCTACCATCTTGTTGATAGTTTCCTTGAGCTGTAGAATTTCTCCCTTGCAGATAGCACTGACTTTCTTAGTAAGATCTCCTTCGGCGACGGCAGTAGTAACAGCTGCTATATTCCGCACTTGATCTGTGAGATTTGCAGCCATGGCATTCACATTATCCGTAAGTTCCCTCCATGTTCCTTTAACCTAAAGTTTATGAAATATTGTCAGAAATCCCGAAGGTCCCTCAAGAAAAATTATTCATACCTCGCGTATTTCAGCTTGACCACCGAGGATACCATCGATTCCGACCTCCCGGGATACTCGAGTGACCTCAAAGGCAAATGTTCGGAGTTGATCAACCATAGAATTAATAGTCTGTTGCAATTCCAGGATCTCTCCTTGGGCATGGACATGGATTTTTCGGGACAAGTCTCCGTTAGCTACAGCAGTAGTAACATCTGCAATTTCTCGGACCTGGTTTGTGAGGTTTGAAGCCATGACGTTCACTATCATCGTAGGATATCAGTATTACTTATCCAAAAGGTCTAGCAAACTATTATATCTAGTCGACGAGAAAAACGGGAATAAAAATAAAAAGAGGGGGAAAGTCTCAAGCTACCGTTGTTTGTCAACTCCATCCAGGTTCCCTCTACGCCGGCGATTCTAGCCTGCCCTCCAAGACGACCCTCGGTTCCTACTTCTCGAGCCACTCGGGACACCTCGCTTGCAAAAGTTTGCAACTGATCTGTCATGGTATTGATGGTATTCTTGAAAGTAGTGATTTCTGGGTCCATCTCTACAGCGTGGACAGTAACCTTCTTGTTTAGGTCTCCCTTCGCGACTATTATGCACGGACGTCAGATCAGCACCAATACCCCACCCCGACAAAAGATACCACTTTTTGTGCTCGCTCATTTCCCACATACCAGCAGTAACAATCTCTCCGATTTCACGGAGTGCCTTTGAGAAGGCTTCGTTTGCTTGTTGAGACTTCTTCAGCTCTCGCTGAAGTCTTTCCACTTTTGTTGCCTCATCTATGGGTATATGCGGGGTCTGCTTCGCCTTCTCTGCCTCCTCCATCAGATTCTTCATTATTTTCCTGTTCTCTTGGATCTCCTGTTCTTGAGACTTGACATGTTGGTGTAGGAATTCGAGCTGGTGAGATTGGTCGCTAGCATCACTAGTTGGGCTGCTACCGTTCCTTTGTCCGTCCCGTACGGAGATAAGGCCGCCTTGGATAGGTATAGGTGAGGGGTGACGACCAACAAGCGAGAAGGGGGAGGATGGCGCACCATTTTCGTTTGGAGTATCAGGAAAGTGCTGGCTAACCGCATTGGCCTTTGACTCTAAATGCTGAATCCGCTGAACCAGCGACATGAGCTCCCGCTCCAGCGACCTTTTATCGAAAGTATCATGGCCGGGCAAAGTGATTCTTTGCTCCTCACTGAACTTGCTGTAATCGCCCTTTGCGACAGCCCGAAGGACAGCCGTTGTGGCCTGATAGACGGCGTCGTTCTGCATAATTTGTCGGCTTATTTTTTCACCACCGAGAGGATCGGGGTGTTGAAAAGTTTTAGAGAAACTTTGGAGGTTGAGATCTTGACCAAAGTATTTAGGGGGAAGGGTCTAGAGGAGGGGGGTGGTGGTGGGAGTGGGTAGTGGTGGGTGGAGGGTGAGGGAGTTGATAACAGGTACGACAACCCGAACCTCAGTTTGGTTGATTGCTAATTTCGGGTGGGAAGATACGAAGGAGGAGAGGAAGAAGGGAGAGGGGACGAGACTCGGAGGATAAGGAGGGGGGGTGTGTGCACGAAGCTTTCTTTCCCTGGCGTTGGCCCTCCTCTGGCTAGCCGTTACCGCTTTGAAAACCACCACAAAGGTGATAGCGATAACAGGTGGTGATAGGTTTACAAGAGAGGGTAAGTGCGGGACAGGTGCGGTTAAAGAGGAGTTAAAAAAATGATAAGGGGAGGTAAGGGATGTTAGGGAGGGGAGGAGGGGGGAAAACTCTCTGGAGGGAAAGGGAACGCGAACGTGTAGCGAGAAACCGTCCAAATGAACGAGAGAGAGAAAAAGAAAGAAATGTGCCAGGTGCTAGGTGCTAGGTGCTAGAACAGAACGACCGAGCAAAAAGGACCAGAGCAGAGTAGAGTAGCAGCAGAATAGCAGCAGCAGCAGCACAGCGCGACAGGCGGGTGGCCGGCAAGTCGTAACAAGCGCAGTAAAGCAGTGGGCCAAGCAGTAAGAGAGGCAAACGAGGGGAGCCGACAACGACAGAAAAGAACGGCAGGGATCAGGCCAGAAGGCTGTGTGGACTCCGAAGAAACGAGCGAGTGAGAGGGCGGATGGACTGCCAGTGTGCTTGCAAATGTGCGTGTGAGGTCTCAGAGTGACGACCACGGCGCAAGGATTTCTTCGACCTGCTGCTGTTGGGTGGAGGTTGAGGAGACAAATAGCTGGGCAGGCGTTCATTGTGCATACAGCGGTACAGGCAATCCCAGCCAACAATCCACCCGGCAGACGGGTGTCACTAGCTATCCAGGCGTGTGAGCAGTTCCTCAGCGATATTGGGAAACCAGCAAGGAGGTCCATGTAGAGAGAGTGGGAATACATACATGTACCGGCATCAAGCAGAGCCATGAGGAAAGCAGATATATACCCATCACGGCGATGTGCAATCGATAGCTAGGTACAGGTATGAGGAACAAGCCCTACCCAAATCTGTAGTTGAGATACACTTTATCCTAAATCTTTATCATTCTCTGACGACACTCGACATTCGACACTCGAACCTCCCCCCTCCTCTCGGCTTCCTCCCTTTCCCCCCCATTCCTTCTTCTCCTTCCTCACCTTCCCCCCCACCCCCCCGCATGTCTTGCATTCGCCTCCTTCTCCTACTTCCTTCCCCCCCCCCTCCGTCATCAAGTGTGCCTGAATGAATCTGTCCACAGCCTGGACCTGCCTACTCGCGTGTACTGTACAGTAGAAGCACATTAATTGCTATATCATCAATCCCTCTAATTTATCTATGTTTCTGCCCGTGATTCGTCTTTTCCGTTGCTCGGGTTCAACGATCTCTAGAAACCCCCTCCCTCCCTCCAATCGTTCGAGCCAGGGTCCAGAACCCACGCTGTTCAACGGTAACCCCGCCTCCCATAGTTCCCGTTTACTGCCCCTTGGAAATTACGGTCCCAATCTCGGTAGGCTTAAAGGAACTTTCCCTTATGGTATCAGAAACAATGGTTTTCTTTCTCAGAAAAGTATGTCCAGCAGTGGCCCAGCAGCAAGGTGGCCACGGAACGGAGCGCTGCCGTTAAGAGAGGTATGAGGGGGGCGAAAGTCAACCTCCACTACCAACGTGATCGGCTTTCTCATCTCCACCGCTACTTCTCTACCTGCTTGCTATCACCAATTCTACGCCGCTAGAGTAGAGTACAATCAGGGCCCACCCCTCTTGCCCGTATCACGTATCAAAGGCTGCATGCGGTGCATGAAAAAGTACTGATATACAAATCACGATACGCCTGATGACCTTTTTTTTTCGGCCCCCTCCCGGTTTAGAGTAGGCGACTCACTTTTTTCAGCTATGCATGACCAGGAGGGCGTCATTTGTACGACGGACCTGTCTTCCCCTCCACCTTACGTAAGAATTCTGAATGCTTCGAGCCTCATGGATCCAAGGACCAGGCGTGTGGAAGCAAAACACGTCTCTCGAATGCGTAGCTTTCAACTACCTATCCCCTTGATTCCCTCTCGGGCTTTTGCAACTTGCGCATCTCGGGTTCTCACTGGGGCTGCGATGGCTCCTCCGTCCCCCATCTTGGCGTTCCGCATTGTTCTTTTATTGAGTCTTGAAACTGTTGATCTCGATTACGATCATCGATCCCAGCGTATGTGCTGTACACACGGTCTGTTTCTCAATACAGAAAGGTGTGGGTGCGAAGTTCTACAAAAACAAACCATATGGACTATTATTCAAAGACCGAAGGGGTACATATAAATGACTGTCACTGACGTAGATAAGCCCGAGTTTACTAGGGAGAAGATTTGACCTCCCTTTTTCTCCTTACTACATCTTTTGTTCTCCCATGACAGTCCCATCATCCTATTCATTGCTGGCCACGGGTGCAAATTGGCCGCCCTGCGACGAAACAATTCCGGAAACAAATGACCCTCCGACGTTGAGTCAGCCCGCAAATCTTAGGGTTGGTTGTTATCTCCAAACTAGGCAGAAAAGCCAATAGACACTTTCTCACCTTGTTGTGGCTGTCTGGTTGTGCGGATCGCCTTTACAGCTGCCATCCATCAAGCGGTGAGGCGGACGGCAGTTATTTCGCCATTGTAGCCAGTTTTCTCTTAATTTTTTCTGTTTAGCGGCGGCCAGCGGGGTGTGGATTTCCGTACTGCTTCTTATGTGTACGTGTACCGCCGCAGCCTCTTCGATCGTCGCCGCTGTGTTGTTTCCCTTTCTCCGAGGCGTTGAATTTTTCCTCTCTTATAGCTAGGTCCCATGACCATTTTAATTTTTTTTCTTCTCACCGGTATGATACATAACGGAGACCTCGACCGTCAACAAAGGCAGCTGGGAATTTTCTAAAATGGAAAGGCTCCATGATCACCCGAAAGTCTGAGCTAGCACAACCAGGTCCCACGTGTTTCAGCGCCTCGGACAAGACATGGATGTTTGTACTACACAAGCCAACAGCCCTAGCCCTGGTAGTGGAAAACTAGAGACGCAGATGCGCGAAACTCCCCGGGTTCGATCTTACATTGAGGCTAGTCAGTTATGGTGGCGCTCGTACCCTAACACAGTGCCCCACGAGGAGGCTCCGCCATGGGTCTTGAGATCACCGTGCTCGCTACCGCAAAGGTGGGATTTTATTACAGATGTCACAAGTGAAACAAAGATGTCCAGGAGGATATGAATGATGCGACGTGCATCATGATGGCAGTCCACAGGCAACCCCATCTGAATAGAATACACCTATCAATACAAGAGGAAAGAGAGGACCGAAGACGAGTAGAGATGGTTATCGTTCTATGGGAACGGACGTTGGTCTATCCCCATCTACACTAGCTCTTTGGGTGGTTCCTATTGCGGGAACTTAAATTCAACCGCTCAAGGGCCCTTTATGCTAGAATAGAAGATCGATCTAAGAGCCAAGAAAGATTATTCAATAAATTTTTCCAAAACTTTAGTTATGCTTTTGGTCCAGCTACTCCATGTGTGATCACCTACATTTATTGAAGAAGAAGAGAAGAACTATATGTATCTAGATCTATACAAAGATTTAGTTTATTACTACTCACTTTTAAATACAAGTCTTACTAGCTACTTAAGAGCTATATGTAAATGTAGTCAAGCTATCCTTTCCCCCACATTTTACTATTTTGGTTTCTAGAGATGTACATAAGTCTATAAAATTCTAGTGATTTTTTTTAGTAAATATGGCAACACTACTTGCTAGTTCTTTCTTAAAGATAGTGAAGGTAGGGAAACATACATTCTGAGTTTTTCCATGAATTCTTATCGGATGTTGCCAAGGTATTTATCGAGTGATATTTTATGATGAGCTTGAATATGTCCCGTGATATTTACCTTAGTTCTGACTACAACCACAATGTAAAAAACCACCAGTTCTCTTACAGCTTTAAATAGTAGTTATCATCGAAAAAGTTTCATTCTAACAGCCAGGACAGCCTTATAAAGGACCTAGTTTGAAATGCCACCTCCACCTCCTCCAGATGAGCTCGCTGGTAAGAATTGTGCCTGGCTTGTAGCCGGAAACACTGTTGGTAAATATAAATTCTTCTCTTTATCGTCTCTTGGATGATTTTATTAGTTACTGGCATTGATATCTTTGTAACATCTCCTAGTCTCTTGTGACGACCTCAATGACCTCAACCAACCCATGCGTTGCGGTATCCTCCGTACCTTCATCTGCATCCGTTATGGTAGCAGAAGGGCTCAAACCTCTAGCTTAGGCACTCTCCCACCAATCTGGCTCGGTTTCTGTGATGCCTCTATCTTTGCCTCTACAGCCTTCCCGGACGGAGCTAGCGAAGCCGAGAAGATCAAAGCCATCACTGGGAAGCCAGCGTATGAAGCAATCTGGCAGACTAGAGCTCGCTCCATCGCTACTACTGATCGTGGGCTTATCAAGACTACTGGGTTGGTCTTTGGTCATGTTTATGGGTTTGCAGAGGACGGGAAAACTGTGTTTTTGAAGCTTACGGATGAATTTATCAATAGTGAGGGGTTTTTGAAGGGGAGGTGGTCGACGGTTTACTAGAGAAGAGGGAGACCCCCCTTCCTCATGCTTGACGTTTAGAGTAGTTTTGCTTCGGCTTTTGGAGGTGCCTTGTATTTTCTGTTTGATAAATCTATGCTAAGAAATATCTGTGAATGCCCTTGAAGTAGAGTAGGAAATAAAGGTTTTTCTGGTTGGTCTTTTCTTGGTCTATTTGGGATAGCTTATCTGTTTCTCTACCGATATTCTCACGCGTGAATACCACTGATCGCCAATCTTCCGAAGTTTGTTTTGGTTGGGGTATATTCCTAAAATAATCTTTAGAACGAGATGTTTAAATACGATTCACAAGCTTAATTTTACCACCATTAGATAGAAATCGCGGGTTTCTTAGCTTCTGTATATACTTAAGTTGTGTATCTGGAATTGGGGGATAGTTTTGTTGATTTAGCAATGATATCCGAGTGATATTTCATGAAACAGATTCGTTGGGTACTGGAAAAATAGGTTTGGTGACTGGAAGAATTTATTAGTTAAAGAATTTAGGCAGTATCGAAGGTTTCGAATTTGGGCCTTTCTGAGTGTTCTAGCTTATTTCTTCTAGTAATATTATTTGCCTAATACTTGTTTAGTATCCTTTATATAACTATCGCTAAAACATCTTGTCAATAGATTTTTATAAAGAATTCCCGAGGTACTATTCTCTGAAGAATTTACTTAATCAATTCCTTCTACAATACCGAAAAACCCTCTGCTGTATTCTTAGAAGAAGAAAAAACCTGTTCTAAACCACCGGTGTCACATGCACACTTACTCACTTAATATATGCCATGGATAAAAGTGGTTGATATTGACATCACTTAATTTAGCCTTTACCACTCTATCATATGGATAAATATAAGGCAATAACTATAAAAATAGGAGAGCTACCAGCCTTTATACTAACAGAAAAAAATATTTACTTATTTGGTATTTAGATGGTATAGCTGTGTTTTCGAAGTGGTTCTGGTCTGGCCTAGTCATCAATGGCCCTTATCCGTCAATATGGCTAATCTATGTACGCGCGAGGTCTTTTACAGACAATTTATTGTATTGAGGGGACAAACAAATAACCACAGATTTACTTAGGATCTAAATTGAGCCTCACCTTATTACTATTCCCAAGTCTAAAAGCCACCTAGATGTATATTGGTAGTATAAAAGTATAAACGTGTTTCCCCCCTCCCCCCCACAAGTTGTAGAGTGGTGCTTATCTGAAGTCAATTTTGGAGGTACTGGTTATTTGCTATATGAATCCGTAGTTATTTGTACTCTGCAACACTACTGGGAAAGATGATATCGACAGAAAACAATACCATTATGATTGGAGTTATATAGTGGTTGTAAATAAATTATTTGGTGGTATCTGTATACGCAAAAACAAAGAAGTTCTGTGGGGCCAATAGAATCGATGTCACTTGCGTACATGATAATACAGGAAATAGCTCTTATCCACCAACTTTGGAGGATATATAAGGGCCATTGATAGCTGGGCTAGGACAGGCCGCCTATAAAGGGTGAATTGCACGTATAAGACCATGCCGTCCGCTTCTTGGGGAGGGACTTCTATCTTTTTGGGATGTACCGCGTCCCTTTACTCTCATACTACAGTACGGGAAAGCGGGGTGTTTTTGGTATGGCATTGGTGATGCTAGATTAAGTTGGCTGTGTTACAGAACTTTTTGACCAACTTGGTAGTACTTCTAACTTAAAACCGCATTTCCCATCGATGTGGTAGTGAAAACACCCCTCTTTCCGCTATTGCACCTATAAATGAAGATCTTGAATTTTTAACAAATCATAGAGATGCCTCATTACTTTGTTTCGACTCGGAGCTGGTGTTGTTTTCTGTTTATAGGGCGAGTGATCATCTATGAAGTAACATGACCTGGCATAGGTAAGAATAGCACTAGATTTGGGTCTGGTATCCTGTCTAGATGAGGACCTAACTTGTAAGGATGAAAAAAAGTTCTCTGCTGTAGTTTTTTGTTGTGAACAAGTAGACCAACGCTGGTAAAGCGACTAGCTAGGTAGTTAATAGAAAAGTATAAAAAAATACGGGGCGTGTCCATACACCGCTTATCTCAATCCATCTTATTCTTGGAAGGAGTCTTTTCGTTTGCATCTTGAATCTCTCAGATCCCCTTCCTCTTCATAGTCAATAAGAAGCAGAAGGAATGAGAGGATTTCCGGCGGTGAACCGAAAAAAGAGGGGATCTTGACAACGTTGCACTACCTATAACCAAGACAAAAGATGGCGTAAGTTCTGGGGCCGGTTTCTTGCAATTTTGAAGCATCATATTGGGGGTTCGGAGCCCGAAAGTTGTGTAAAAAAACTGTAGAAGATAAAAATCAAGTGGAAGGGAAGTATCTTGATTGGTATATATTTGTTCTGGCCCGTTGGGGGGACGTCCTCTATATGGACCAGCCTACGTCCCCTGTATGGGCAACAACGTACAAAAAACCCTGGCTACAAAAAAACACTCAGAAAAAAAACCTTCAACCCCCTACAAATACAATGAATCATAGTATAAATCTAGAAAAATCTCAAAATCTAATTCAAGATGTACTCATATTTTCTAGCTATTATTCTTATTCTTTTGAGTGTGCCTGTATTAATTGAGCTATACTTTGTTGGCTTGCCCATGGGTGTCCCTCCAACGGGCCAGAACATATTCATGTCTTGTACCCTATATTAATGTTAAAAGGACATCTATCTCCAGCCCTAATAGATATTTTATCACTCGCGTATAGCTAAAGACTTATGCCAGGGCCATCTAGATTTTGGCAGCCACCATGAGTTGGGTATCTACGGCATCCTCCCTATTGGCCAAGAATAATTGTGCCGGAATTTAGACTGTTTTACATCTGTAAATTCTACATACTGCAGTGGTAGAATACTATTCTAGTAATTTGGTCGACTTTGCTATCAGCAACTTGATGTATCTATTATTTCCATTGCATATAAGTGCTCTTAATTAGGAACTATCTAGGAAGATTTTGGAATTAGACATGCTACTTTCTAAGGATAAGTAGATTTTTAGTACCTCTAGGGAAGGATACCTGATGAAAGATATGCGGCAAGGAATATGAGAGGAAATTAAATTAAGTAGACTCGTATATATTAATATATTCTAGGAGAAACCCCTAAATCACACAATGTCGCCCGACATTTTCTACCTTATCTCCATTCTCTGGGGTCATGATTTTACTAAAAATCTTTTAAAAATTTCTGAAATCTAAATACTATTCGCTATTATTACTCTCTAGTCAAGCACTTTACTAGTAGCAATAGAATCATTATCAATAGGGTATTCTATGTAGGAATTTATCAAGGAATTCGAATAGCACATCCATTAAGTGGTATATTTTTCTTCATAAGTCCGTGTGTTTCTACTTAAACCTCCTCTTATATTTCTTTCTACTTTATTTAAGATACATTGATCTTACATCTATCATTCTCAAATTCGTCACTCTTCGATCGGTTACTCACAGATAGGTCACTCTTAGATCAGTCACTCTCAGATCAGTCACTCTCAGATACATTATTCTTAGGCCCACCACCTGAAGGAAACGAGGACTCATCTTTCAAAATGCATCTCAAACTTTCCATCATCACCCTAACCACTTTTATAGCTACCGCCCTCTCTCAAAACACCTGTAGTGCCTCCTGCAGGTTCACCCCAATCACAGACCACTTCCCTCCAGCATGTGGCCCCGTCCCGCAGGTCTTGACGATGAAAGACTGGGAGTGCGTATGCAACAGCAAGCTCTTTACCGATGTCGTGAGATGGTGTATTCAGGATCACTGTGAGATCGGAAAGCGCGAAGGTAGCCTTTAACATTCCTTACTAAGAGGCAGTTTATACTGATATCTGTGCTATTTAGAGGGCTATAAGGTGGTCATGGCACGTTGCGAACCATACATACATGTTAGTACTAGGCCTACATCCTCATTTCTGCCCACAACCTCTGCAGCCACAGAGTCTCAGCGTAGCACGCTCTTGAAGTCTACAGAGTTGTATTCCGGGATGCTCCCGGGAACTACACCTATAACTATGCAATCATATACTGTGGCCCAGCCTTTGGTTTCTACATCTTCCCAAGTTCCAATCATACCTACCCAGACAACTCAGCAAACCCAGTATGTCTTTAGTAGTATAACTCCTCCAATAGTTAGGACTGTAGAAAAACCTGCTAAGAGCGAAAACTCGGCTCGTTCAATCCACACATCTATCCCTGCTTCTTCAGTTATGAATGTCATGTGGTTTTTGCTTGGGGCTGGTGTTGGTGCCGTACTGAGATAGGTGCCGTACTGAGATAGGTGCTTAATCTAAGTAGGAGGGATTATGACAGGGTAGAGAGGAAGTATTTGGTCAGGTTTAGGCTTTTTGTTGGGCGTGGAGGGGTTTCTTTCTCTTTTAGGTATTTAGGGTCTAAGTTCAGTCAATGAAAGGTGAAGGGAGTTGATTTTGAGTAATTTTATTAGACCTGGTTAGTTAGTGTCATTAATGATTTATTTTTTAAGAACATACAAAAGAGTTTACAAACTAGTCTCGTTCTCATTCCTATGGTTGATTTACTGCGTAGCACCGTAGGCTTATGATCCTATTGACAGCTCTTGTACACTAGGATGTAAGAGATAAATATGTTCGTTACAAAACTCTTAGATTTTTATTGTTCATGATTCTAGGGCTGCTTTGGTGTTGTGGTTGCAGATAAGGCAAGGTGGATTCTATAGTGCATTTAGCTAGACCTCAAGTCCTTGCCCTGACCGCTATCAATGCACCTTTTTTAACCTTACTTGACGAGAGCTGAACAGAACGCCGCCCAGTGTGGCATGATATGAGGCTGTAAACTACGCCGTGGTCAAGGAACTTCATCACAAATCACTCGAGAGATGCTGATATGTAGCACCTTGTATATACATGTACTTAAAAGCGAGGAAACCTAGTTGGAATGCCCTCAAGAGTTATACACCTTGGATATACTGTTGGAAAGGCTCTGTTGCTCTTACCCAAATAGCAAGCGGGGAAAGGCCCTGATCGGAGGCCAATAATTTCACCAAGAGTTATACAGGCACCCATCTAATCTACTCCCCTGAGTAGTGATATAATTTCTTCCATCTATGCCTTCTATACCCCAAGCCCTTTTCCAAATCACCCTACCCTTTCCTACCATTCCCATCACTACTCTCGGTAACATGGACCAGCGAAACACTCTGGCTCTTCTTAAACTCCTTCTCAAGTTCCTTCTGCATCTCGAAATCTAATTGTCGTTCTCTCTTTACCTTTGACCGTTCTTCATCTCGGATAACGCCTGCGTGCATCAACTTTTACCCCCCAATTTACATCAGCCAAGCTCTTCTAACCCAACATACATAGGAGGGGACAGACTTCTTTTTCAGCGCGCTGAAAGTAATGTACGAACCAGACAACGCCCCCACAAAGAGCGGTGGTTGTAGCAAGGGTTGTTTTCGCAGCTCTTGACATTGGCTTGCGGTGGGTGGGTAGCGAATGACGTCCTAGGTGTACGTCGACTTTGAGTTATAGAGCCGCCCGCAGCAAGCGGCTTGGCACAGGAGGTGTTGTGTGACGCATTCTTGTCTTTATGTGGGGATCGACGACATCCCTTGTAACAAAGGTCTAGCTACTGGAAATCCCCCGTGTTTAGGATTTAGTAAGCTTTCTACATTTATATTTTGGGAGGCATTTGCTAACTGGAGGCTGTAGAGGAGTTGGTAAAAGAATTCTTGTGAATATGGCATCTCAGTGGGGCGTTGTGGAACCGTTTCCAATCTATCTTGTCAAGGGTCGATATTTCCTTTATGACGCTAACGGTATGTAAATCCTCTTTGCTATTTCCGACTTCCACCTTTTTTGATTGTAAATCTCCTATACTATTATTAGACTATTACTGGCGGGTAGTAATTTCTAGAGAATCCTCTCCTTGAGATTTAAGAGCTAACGTAGCACTCCCGCAAGCCCAGTCGTCTCCCACGTTCGAGCAACCCACCGCATGTGTGGCTGTCTCACCGGCACCCTTCCCCAAATACCCCAGCAAAATGTCTTTCTGGGCCTCCCCCTTGAACTTATGACCGAGGAAGCCGCGCTGCTAGTCGAGAAAGGCGCTGGCTACGTTGTCAATGACGTGAAAGCCCACTCCAATGGCCTGAAATCCATGCTCGAAACCGACAAAGCCGCCTTCCTCGCATCACGCGAAGAAGAATCCTTACGGGAGATGCAGGTTCTCCAGAGAGCGGCCGAGGAGCGGAAGAAGGCTTTTCGGACACCTAAAGAATCATCCCTAAAGGATGGTGATGGTGAAGAGGAGGCAGGGGAGGCAGAGGAGGCAGAAGAAGCCGTGTTTGAGGCAGGCGCAAAATCAAGGTCCATAAACCGTAATAGCACAGATCTCTCTTCAGCACTCCGATATTACCCTGTTCCTTCGACTTCTATGTCTCCATACCACACCCCCCCTCCTCCTCCGGGGTCTAGGGGACTTGATCCGGCGCCTTCAGAGACTTCATATCCACTATATAAACATCTTCATTCTCACAATTACTTCCTTTCCCCGGGACTGCGGTTCGGATGCCAATTCATGGCCTATCCAGGTGATCCGCTACGGTTTCATTCTCATTTTGTTGTGACAGGGCTGGGATGGGATGAGGAGATTGAGATGCGGGATATTGTAGGTGGAGGAAGGCTGGGGACGGGAGTGAAAAAAGCATGGATGGTAGGGGGAGAGGATAAAGATAGGCCAGGGGAGGTGAGGACATTCTGTGTTGAGTGGGGTGGGTTTTAAGTATTGTTAGGTGTACTTTGTGATTAAATGGGCTCGTAGATCTTTCTTCGTTTCAATACATCGTTTTTTACCTCAAAAATCGGTTTCTACAAGATTGATACTGCAAAACCTTCTCGCAGCGTATTCATGTAGACTGTTTTTCAGCACAAATTATTCTTACAAGTAACTAAGTAGGCCAGTACCAAAGGAAGTATTCCCTAACTTTTAACAGCTCTCCACACATCACTTGCTCCCCTCCTCCTCCCCCTCCCCCTCCCCCTCCTCTTCTTCTTTGAAATCTCCTCCGCAGGATCACTACTAATGGTTGTCAGATCAATGACTTGTACCTGGCTACTTCCGCTTTTAACAGTATCCTTTTTCGGCCCTTCCCTGTCCACATTCTTTGCACCTTCCACCTCGTGCTGAATCTGCTGTTCATCTAATGACCTCTCTTCTCCCTGACTTAGTCTTATCCCGAATGGTGAGAATATGGGGAGTGGTGGGAGCTGCGGCTCGTCTTGGGTTTCTGATTCACGTTTGATTAATGCTCGCTGTGATTGAGAGGCAAGCATGGATCCAAGGGTTGGGAGAGCGTCAGAGTCGGATTCGTAGGTAGAATTTTGCGCACTTTCTTCTATGGGTGGTGAAATATAAGGCTCCTCGTCTACAATTGGCGTATCTTCAACCTGCACTTCTGGCTCGGGAGTCTTGAATTCGCTATAAGAGTGCGAGTATTTTGGGGAGTTTGTGACCTGTGCATCCTGTGGGGTATCAAGCACTTGTTCTTGTGAGGTCCCAATGATTAGGTGTTCGTCCTCCCCCACTGCCATCTCTGCTGCAAGTTCTTCTAAAAGAGCTTGTTCCTCCTCCTCTTCTAGGGTTGCTGCAATTTTTGCTGATAGATTATCTTCCTCTACTTCTTCAGCCGTAGTTTTAAAGGCACCTTGTTCTAGAGTCGGCTCCCCAGTATTCCCTTTATTAGTTCTGTCTTGCTGCTCTTCATCTGGGGCATCATCCATTGCCTCCTCTACTCCGCCACCATCGTCATCCACAGAACCATCAGTACTGCCCTGGCCATTATTACTCCCGCTCCTATTCATGCCTTCCCCATCTACAACTCTATTCTTCTCACCGTTTGTAGTTTCATCTACACCCTCCGGTAGCTTCACTAATAGCGGCTCAATAAGCTCTCCCCACACCAATTCCTCCTTCCCCTCATCAGCTCTCGTATCTCCGGGCATCTCGAACTTCCTCAAGACTTTCTCGCCAGTATCCTTATCCACCTCCCGCTCAATCCGATCCCTAATAGCCAGTCTTATTACAAGAAGCGGACCATCCGGTTCCTCATCGATGACCTCTTCGATAATAGCAGTTCTATAACCAGCCATTACTGGGGTGTAGTTCTTATCCATCGTAAGCTGTTTAAATGTAATTACAGTTCCTGGAAGAACCGGTTTTGTGAGAGGTGAGAGAGTAGATAGGTCCGCTGGAAGATGTGGAAGATCATCTACAGGGGCCTCATCTTTCATAACTGTATCATTTACAGCTTTGTCGTTGGTATAGCGGGTTGTGTCATCATAGTAGTCATGGTGACTCCAGTCATCGTACGCCTGCTGCTGCTGGTGGTAGTAGCCATCGTTCTGACTATAGTCATCATATCCCCAGTATTCTTCATGCTGCTGCCTTTTCTTTTTTCCGCCCCCCCTTTTTCTCTTCTGTCCTGCCACCACATCACCTCGAAGAAACGAAGGTTGCTTAAAGGGGAACGTCGGTTCAGGAAGTTCTACGCCCTCCCATTCACATTCAACAGCAGTGAGTACTAACTTTTTCCTCCACGAATCTAGATCTTCCTCCCCATGTTCAACTATCTTTGGTTCTACTGGAACTGAAATAGGATTCCCGTCCTCATCATACACGATTTTCTTCGGCTTCTTCCCAAATTGTTCCCTTGCGAAGCCCTTCCTTTTGTTTGCTGTATCGCCCTTATGTGTAGCTACCCACTCCTTCCGCATAATCTCCTCCTCTGCAGCTTTTTTTTTGGTAATGGAGAGGTCATGGTGGAGTATACGCTGGATAGCAGGGATATCGACGTTAGGTCGATTGGGGGTCTTTTGTTTGGAAGATTCTTCAGTTGGTACGTCATCCGTTGGTTCCATAGCAGTGTCGCCGTCGGCATCTTTCCCTTTAGCTTTCTCTTTCTCTTTCTCGAGCTCTACGAGACGCTGCTTTTCTCTCTCTTCGATCCATTTATTAAAATCGATATTGGTAGTCCCAGCCTTTTTAGCTTTATTATAGATCTTCTTATATCTTTTGCGGCGATTTGCGGCCTTGACAGCATCTTCACTTTTCGGTTGTTCAGGTTGTTTAACAGGTGTAACATGCTTTGAAAGAGTGGTTATCTTTACAGGTTCAACATGCTTTGGGGTTTCTGGGGTTTTTGCTGCCACTGCTATCACCTGCTTTCCTGCTACCCATGCTAAGTACCCTGTATGATTCATATCCATCGGCACCGCTCCTGACTCCTTTAGTTTGCGTAGCTTTCGGTTTTCATTTTTACGTTGGTTTCTAGCTTTCGTAGACTTTTTGCCTTCGTTTGGGAGGGACCCCGGGGACACTGGGGGTCCTTTGGGGTGGGGTACTGCTTCTTGTTTCTCTTGTGGCCCTGAATAAGAGCTAGACGAGCTAGACGAGCTAGAGGAAGTTGAAGAAGTTGAAGGAGTTGAAGAAGAGCGCGCCCGAGTTTTCTGCTTTTGGGTTTGCGGAGGGGTTCTGAGGAGGGTAGTTAGCTTCTTAGTAAAATTGTAGTGATCTAGCGAGCTTACTTCTTAGGTTGGAAAACTATTTCGTCTTCACTCTCCTCTTCCGATGAGGATGAAGAAGCAGAACTTTCTTTCTCTGGGCTTGGTGATGGGGATGAAGATGAAGGTTCTAGGCTGCTATAAACTTCATTATCCGAACTCTCGACTTCAGTGGCAGCGGTACGCGGATCAAAGTCACCATCTGAGGACTCATCATCTGAGGGAACTGTAATGCCGAAAATATCGAGTGATTGGGTTTGAGGGTCCTCCACTGCTGCTTTAACCGGCTGTCCAAACACTTTTACTTTTGTCCTTCCATAATCATCCTCTTCTTCCTGTTCCTCGTCAGATGAGGAGTCTGAAGACTGGGATGCGTCAGGATTGAAGTCCCCATCACTAGAGGAATCAGAGGAATTGACGTTGGTGGTTAAAATATTGGCGGGTGTATTTTTTATTTTTGGTAAGGCCTCTTGCGTATCATTATCAGCTTCAGAACCTGAGCTACCTTCAACAATTCTCCTCAATTCTTCCTCCTCATCGAGTTCCGATTCAACTTCGCCAGTTGCATCGTAGTAATAGTCCATTAAGGGATTATCATATTTTCCTCCATTTACCACTTTCTCCTCCTCTTCCCCCTCATCATCCCCGTCCTCATCCTTTTCTGATAGATGGCTATTTTTAAACGCTGCTTTCTTCTTCATCGGAACAAGTCGTCGTTCTTCAACCACCTCCTCGTCGTCTGAACTTGAATCATCTTCAGTTTCTTTGTCTTTGTCCTCCTCAATATAGCTCTCGTCAGTCTCGGACCCAACCTGAACTGTAATCGAGTCATCTGCCTCAGCTTGCCCAATTCTTCTTCTCTTCCTCGACGGAATTGTCAACGCTGGTCGATCTGGCGCTGGACGAAGAAAGGTACGACCAAAAGGAGTTCCATCTATTAGTTTTCGTCCTGATGTGCTAATTTGGCGCCGCCCAGAGAGACGCCGTTGTTTAATTTCGTGAGACGAAAGTGGCCGGATTCTACATTACACTCAGACAATCAGCGACTTGTAATAACTGTAGATAGCCGGAAGAATGGTAATAGTGGGTAAGCATACACAACCTCGTCACCCTCTCTAATAACGCTCTCGACCTCTTGGAAATGCAGGCACTCGAACCCGTCAATCTCAACGGCATAATCCTCCAATCCCCACCTTGAAGATTCCAGCGGGACGATCTGTGATACACGGGTAAGGAATGAGGAAACATTCCTATCATCGCCGGGTTGAAAGGAGGATGTGTCCCACCATATCTTCATGGTGGGGAGGCCATTACGGTTTATAACTAGACGGAGCCGCATGGCTGGGTAGGATTCTGTGATGTTGTTGGGTATCCCTGGTGGAGAAGTGGAAGACGCGTCCTTTGTTGAAGTTGAGGTGTGGAGGAGCGACGCTAATCCTTGTTTGGGTGTAGTCTTAGCGCACAGGCCAGAAATTTATGCCAAGCCAGGACCGAACAATAGGAGCAACAACCAGAGAGCCCAAAGGGTTACAGGCTTTGGGGGGGCAGGCTGAGGTGCCGGTTTCTAATAGTTAGCTCATATAAAGATTCGTGTATTGATTGGTAAGAGCTTCTGGGGCTGTGACTGGTGGTTTGCGACAGCTTTGTTCATCAGCAGTCACTCGACCTAGTGAGCAGAACGCTAGAAAATGCTAACTCTCGTATGCGTGAGGACTTACAGATGCTAGATTTCTTATAGAACATATAACTGTATGCAAGAGTTGAATCGAGGCTTGGGAGCTTGGCTAAATATCATCATAAGTAACTGATGAATACTAGACATATATATACTAGACCTAGATTATTCATGTAGGAAACGGCAAAAATAGTAAGATAGGTATTGTAATAGTTATATTTAGGATTGATAAGTGAAATTCGCTGTTATAGCTGTAGAGCTAACAGTGGTAATAGAGACGAAGGTAGATGACCGGTAAAGGCGGGAGGTTGATATTATAATACTAGCTATTCGCCTTACACGTGCATAATAGGCCCTTTTACCCGAGGTTCACCCCAGCCCAGGTTATATCTTCAGTGTAATGACTTAAGAGGTAGCTTATTAGCAAAGTGTAAGATAATAATAGAAATCATAGTTATAAGACTTATTCTCATAAACCTTTTCTTTCTATATACTGAGCTATTCTTTAGTCTATCGATCCTACATAAGAACATGCATAGGTTATATACTTTTAATCCTGCACTAGCCACTGGACATCTAAAGTCCCCTTAAGACTACTTGGATCATGAGCTTCCCCTTCCCACCTTTTTGTACAAATTTCAGAGATCAAACTGTTTTCGTAGCTGATGGGGACACTAAATAGAGTATAGGCGTCGTCGTTATTTCTCTATTCTGGACATCAAGAACCAGCGTATATAATTATATATAGTAATTAGACTGGGATGTTTAGAAGCTCCTGTGAAATAACTATATAAACTAAAGTAATTAAAGGTAATCTATTTCATGGATATTATGAGCCTACTTAAAGAACAAAGGTCCTAGTTTTTATCTCTATCTCTAGTTTTTAACGTTGTTCGGGTGGCAAAACCTGTTAGTTTGGCGGAAATTAATTAAGTGCTAAAGTACGTGTATATTATGAATTTACCGTAGATCATCGCCATGGATTAATTTTCAAGTATCTCAATATCAAGTTGAAGGAGAGAAGCATTTATCCTCCTAGATTTCATTTTGTATTTGTTTGCGGTTTGAATGAGGTTGTTTTTTTGTTACATGTACAATAGTGATTATAAGTACATATATATATATACTAATCTTAGTGCCGTAATATTATCTATAGGTTATAACGCAGAGTATTTTACTCACTATATTTAATAGGTGAGTGAATTTTAGGATCTGGTAAGGCTTATAGGCATTCTTTGCTCTTTAAAGGCTGGAAATGGGATTAGTTAATTGAATCATAAGGCATCACTCGTGGCATAGCTTAATTGGCTAATATCATATGACTCTACTCTTTCATACAACGGCGTTGTGAATGAGACATAGGAGTATATAAAACCGAAATGAATGAAAGTGGCTTCACAAGTAGACATATCTAGCGCAAGCCAATGTAGCATTTTTAGGTAAAATAGGGTGGAAGAAGTTTCAACGTGTTTCCACCAAACAATAAAACTAGAATTCTACCTCATAGGTACTTACATGACTCCAGAAGAATAAATTACGTGTACACACCACGACGCACAGCATGTATAACGCTGCTGAACATATATCAATTTATTCATTTATGACTAAATATTCCGCGCGTACAAATATTAAGACCCTACTTTTCTGTCCCATTTCTCTCCTAATACAACTAGCTACAGTGCTGGCTGAAGGGGACTGGAATTAAAGAGACCATCAAATACCCTTGCCTTGTAAATACGTCTTTGTATAGACATCAGAAAAGTCTGGCCGGTGCCAGAACGGTCACAGTAGTGACCAGGTTCACATAACATCAACCAGTGGATGAACACACTAGTACGACAACGTCTTCACCCGGAAAGTCTGCAGGATCTGTCAATACGATCACGCCAGCACCCTCAAGCAATAATTCGACTAAATTTCTACGTGCGGCAGCGGAAACATCTTGACTCTAGTCCGGAAGGGTCTAGGGGGCGATCTGCCCCCCTCCTGCCTTGTGAAATGTATCAAAAGTGTGGTGGGGAACTTTAGCCGGACTATGCATGTATCAGCGCTCCGACTGGCTCCCTAAGGAAATCTTTCCGGCTCGGTTCCCAGCAGATAAAAGGGTTTGTATCAGACTGGACCGGTCTTGGGAGGGGAGAGAGGGGACGGGGCTAATAAGTGGCAAGATTAGACCGGCGGGTATATATATTTACTAATTAGGGTTTGTAAAACTAGTTTCAAAAATAGTAGATGTACTGAAGGCTCAGTGAGGAGTTAAAATCGCTATTAGCTACTCATTTGCCCCTTAATGCCCGACAAGGTTCTCTCTCAACGGTTTGTGATTCGGAACTGAGGGACACAGGCTTTACACACGTACTTGTACGCATCTAATACTTTGTGCCCTTGGATAGTCTCCCTCTCTCTAGTGCCCGGTCCGGATTATTCGCGATCGGAACGGTCATGGAAACACTAGAATAGACCTATAATAGAAAGCTCAGGGGCGTTAAAGTGCCGTTCTATTACATACACACACAGTAGTGCTGCATTCAAATAAATCTCGAGTTCCGAAGAAAGAAACAAAGCAAAACAAGGGAAGTAGACTCTCTAGGCTTCTGTGGCTCACAAGATAACGAAAGGGACGGCCTGAAGTCTGTCTGATCGCCAGTGTTCGTAATTGAGTAAGGTTGGATGTTTGATAAACCCGAGATTCTAGAAAACTTGAACCACAACTCGTCTAATATGTACTCACCGTAAACCAATAGTATTTCCCGGGGCTGGTGACAGCGCAAATCTCGGAAGACCTCGCAGGGAGTTCAGGGAGCCAATTTAACCTAAACAGGAGCGCAGTGCAGTAATCTAATTAAATACTGAGGTAAACTTTGAAAGAGATTGCGATTCACAAAGCAACGGCGAAGTATCCAAACAATCGCCCTCATCTCATTTGCTCGACGCGGTAGAAAGGCGTTACTCGAAGTCTAGAACAAATTCTAGCTCTCCCGAGATCACACCGCACTCCCGCCAAGGGTGTCGGGTTTCTCAATTTTCTGTCTTTTATTTGCCGCCCCTCCCCGAGATACAGAGATAGATCTTCAATACACCAAAGGCAGGTAACCTTACTTTCCTCGTTCCGACCAGGCTGCCTGCATGCCCGCAACCGCCACTTTACATCTCTTGAACGGCCTTGGATTCTGCTACCTGGTATGGTGCATAGCATACCAAGGAAAAAATTACTAGTAAGCTACTAACGCAAGTTCCCTCAATACTAACTAATTGGGCGACCGGCCAAGCAACAGGAAGTGACACAGCTTTCCTCATGGGTTATCACTCGATAAGTTGATCCAAATCCTCAAGGCGACAACAGCTTATTCAAACTTAGGCTGACATAAATATGGCTCTTATTATTTCCCTTTGAATAACCCTCGCATAAGTATACCTGGAAAGCTGCGAGGTAGTGCCAAGGCTGCTACCTAAGTGTATAGAGTGATGGTGGTGGTGAGGAATAGATAGGAGGGAAATACATTTATATCGTAAAGTTAGTCACACGACAGGAAAACTATTCGAAAATTTCGAATTTTATTTACTCCCCGGGTTTTCCACTCCATGGACCGGAAACTACCTTGTAGCCTGATTCCATTTTCTAAAATTGGCTAAGTATTTGTATTGTTTGATCTGGATCCAACACCCTCAACAAGGCAAACAAGTAGAACTAAATCAGAAGGGAGCAGAAGATAAACTGAATTCAGAAGCTAGAGAGAGAGACCATTTTAGACGATAATCCGAAAAGAAAACTCAACCCCAAACAAAAAAATGAAATTAAGGAACTAGAAAAAATTTACTTTTTCGCGATCAAACCAAAGAATCTGATCCCCCTGTGGTTGACTTGCGTCACTCCCTATATCCCTTAGTAGAACCTTATCGAATTGCCCATATGCGTCCCCTTGACTCTGAGCCCCCTGCCCCCCCCTTTTTTTTGTACTATTTTTCCCACCAATACAAGTTTCCTTGACATACTATCACAGCCACACATAATATGACTAATGGGTAACCACAGTCTTAAGAGAAATAAAGTAACAATGAAAAGCGAAACCCAAACACCTTAACCCACTCCAATCTTAAGCTTCAGTGTGCGTGCAATTTAAAAGTCCAAAACGGAAAGACACAGAATAAAACAAGCATTGAAAACAACGAGGCGGGAAACAAAACAAGCGACGAAGTATGAAGGGCTAGAGTCGGGCAGGGGGAGGGGGGAAGGGGGGAAGGGGGGGCGAAAACAAAAAAAGCCAGCGAATTCTTGTAGGGATGGGTAAAAGAAAGAAAAACTTGACTAGAGGAAAATTGAGTAAAGAAAAGATGAAAGATATATAGAACGAATAGAGAAAATGAATTTTAGTCCTTATAGGAACAAGTACGCTCTGAAATCGACCGTGGTTTTAATAAACCTTACTAAACCCCAAGGTCCTGTGTTGTTGCAATTTCTGTGTCCCATGAGGATTCATGCCTTCAAACAGCGACTCCTTTATGTTAGAGTAAATTCGGATGCTTCCAAAAAGTGATCATAAGATTGACGGTACCCACCTACGCTTGATCTCGAATAGCTTGGTGAATATGAGGAGCTCGAAGTAGAGTTCGTCCGCATGATTGGTGTAGGTGTAATAGACTTCGAACCGTTACTAGACTCTGAGTTGCTGCGATTCTTTTGTTGAGAGTGCGGCAAAGCCTGTGAAGAAAAATTATCACCTGGAGAATTCGAAGTATTGTGGTTTTGGTGGGAGGAGGAAGAGGAGGAGGTCGGGAGCAGTGAACTATTCGAAGATGACAGTGGAAACGTTGGGTTACTGTGAGCACCGTATGTATTCATCGGACATGGTACTGGGAGAGCGGGTGTTTGTTGCGAAGTAATTGCCGATAAGGTTGCCATACCAGCTGACTGAGTAGTTGAGAAGGAGGTATCTCCGCCCCAAGAAGTATATCCCCTGTAAGATGCTTGGAGCGGTTGATTCCCGTATCCCGAAGATACTGTGTCACTTACAAGCGAGGTTCCTGTAGATGAAGGCCGCAAGTTTGCCGCATTACTAGTTTCCGAAGCTTGGGTCCTGATAGGTAACGGGAGCTGAACCTTCTCATTCACTGGAGTCCTCGGAGATATCCCATCTGGAAGAGATGATGAAAGGGAGTTTAGTGCTGGAAATACCACAGGGTAAGTTCCAAGGGGTTGGTTTGGGGCCGAAATATAGTTCTGCATGGTAGGCTGGTCCTGATCTAAGTAAAGACTCGAATTCTGCCGCCCACCAAGAGGGGCCCAATGTTGTCCATTGAGAATAGAGTTTGACATTCCTTGACCAATGTCAGGATGCATGTACTGGGGGTAATTCCCGTTATATATATCCCCATTACCAACAGACATTCCATTATTACTAGATCCATGGATGGCCCCGCCTGTCATGTCACCCCCAAGTCCATCATATTGTGTCCTATGTCCCGCAATTCCAATGCCTCCAGTAAGAAGTAATCCTGTGTTGCCATCTCCATCCCCAACCATCGGGTCTTGGTGATATAAAGACTTTAGTGGCATCGCATGGCTATTGTGCATATTATGGTGATGGCTTCCAATCCGAAGGGAATGAGCACTCATGTAGTTCTGGGATGCCGTCGTCGAATGTATCGGATGTGGAAGACCGGTTATTGTCAATGATGAGGCAGACGAGGATGCCGAGGAAGATGAGGAATATGGATGTAGATCGACTGTTGCTGAAGAGACCTGCTCGTAACCACCCATCATGAGCACATGGTCTGGGACGAGCTCTCGCATTTCGCATTGTACTCTTAAAAATACGCATAGCCCATGTCCCACTTGAGCTCCTTTGCAATTGTTACAGCCACTACTATCCCCTGGATCTCCACTACACCGAATCTTCCGCTTACGGCATCGTCCGCACTGCCCAGGAGCAAAGCTAGTTAGTTAAAATTTTAAAAGCACAAAATGAAAGCTCTCAAAACATATAAAAAAAGTCCACTTAGGAAGAGAATGAGCGTGTACAATGTTCAAAAGGGGTCAGAGAGGGACAAACAGCTACTGGGATGCGCCGTCGTGGGGTGCCGGCGGCACTATTGGCAACATGTGAAGCCGGGCTAGATCGCGAAGGTTGTCGAGCCATTGGATCTGCCCGAGGATTCGAGCGAGCTAGAGCATATGATCTATCATGGGAGATCGGTGGTGGGGCTGGAGGAATTCTGGATGCTGGGTGTCTATAATCCAGAGAGGTATCATTGGTATAGCTCAATTGATTGAGCATATGTCGTGTCATAGCTAGAATAAAGACGGGTCGGGAGTAGTGAGAGGATATGTAGTTTGGTCCTGCCGGCGCAGTAACTGCAGGAAAATATGAACGGAACTAGGTACAGTTGAATGATCGAGACTGTGATGAAGGCAAAGTTTGGCGGCGGGTGGTAATCGATTACGCTAGCACCCATACAAAGCACCGGTGTTCCGTCTCCGTCCGGCAGAGAAAATCAGGGAAGTAGATACTGGAACCTGGAGAAAATTAAGTTGAGAAAACTAGAACGGAGGTTGAGGGAGAAGCGCACAAGAGGCCCAGGGCGAAGTAGGGGTGAGGGTGGAATTATAACAAAAGCCGATCAGACACCAGAGGGTGAATATCAACCGTATACTGGTAGGACTGATTTCCTCCTCGCAGTTTCAAACTCTTTAGGGTTGGTTTGATGGGATTAATGATAGTGGGACCAGGTGGACGTAGATGATTCTGGGCCTCATGCAGTTTGCGAATACTACTTCCCTACGCACAAAGAACTTAACTTAAGTTTGCGTCTGCCATGTATATAGCTGCATAACCCTCTAGCTAGCCTTTGTATTACATATTTCCACTCCTGCAAGCACCCATTCTAGCTGAGACAAGAATCAGTAATTAGGAACCGAAGCACAGGCAAGATGCGTGGGTGAAGAAGAACGCAAGGGGAAATTGAGTGGCAACAGGGTGGGAAGAAAGCAAAAAACGGGGGAGTGGGGGTAGGGCGATGAATACGTGTGCTAACAATACCTGTACCAGAAACGAATGCTATGAGTTGTACGGAGAGAAATGACACGACATAAGTTATGATACAATGTGGCAAGGCAGTATAACATTTCCAGGCGTTGATAGAAGGTATTAATAATTACGGAAGGCAAATAGAGTTCTGGCTACCTCCCCACATGATAATAGATCATGTCGATCGGTTCGGAGGTTTCGCGGAGCTTATAGAATATAACTCCCCGTATGGTGATAAGACAAGACCCTAGCCCACACTCTTCTGATTAGCAATAGTACCCTCAAAGCGCCCTGGGTATATTAGGCCATCACCACCTTTTGGGAATCTTCAGTGCCAGCAGATTTTTTCTTTTGGTTGCCGTCCGATTCCTAGCCCATTCGTAGTCCTGAGCCGGAAAGAAAGTCGTAGGGACTGCTGTACTTCCGCAACATGCCGAGCATTTCGTTTGCACAAATTTACGACGGGTCAGGCGATAAGATTCCTGCAAAGTGTAACAAGCATCTTAGATGGCTTGGGTCTCATCCACAAAACAAACACTATAAAACTCACACGCGGGTAGGTGCATAATAGTGGCGCTATCTCACCTAAGACAGCCCTATCGTTCAAGTGAAATATGATCATGGGGGTAGGTGAGGCTCGATCATAGCTCCAATAGATGGTATACAGGTCCTGCAACCACCCCCCAGCAGGACAAAGAAATCTCGAGTTCTGTCTTCCAGAAAAAAACTTGATGATCTAGGCGGCAAATAGCTGAAAGTTGTTAAATATTGGTAGACTGGGATATGTTCGTACTCTGATTGCCGATAATTGTATGGCGCTTTAATTCCCCGGCCCTCTGTTTCTAGACCTATAGTCTACTACGCCACCACGTCAATGTTGATAATAGACCCAAGGTTTAAGCTCAAAGGTTTATGTTTTTTTTTAAAAAAAAAACAGCTCCTAGATAGGAAAATATTCACCGGATAAAATTGATGCATCTCACCCACCTAATCAAATAAAATATACCTAAGCTCTTGAGCTTCACTTTTGGCGTATACTATACCCACAGTGTGAAAGGTACGTTCAAAGAAACTATAGCCTTGTTGATAAACCATTGGTAAAGAGTTTCATGAATAATCATAGTGCATTATCACTGAGTTCGAAAGCAATATGATGTATGCCCAGTTATCGCCTTAGTATAGATATTGTTCGATGCCGCCTTTTGATTGCCATACGCTCAGATCACAGAAATCTAACTGGAGTGTGGACCATCTGACAATATTAACACTGAAATGTTGAGTACCGCTTACAAGTAATAGCGATCTTATTGTATTGCGGGTGGCGGATGGTTGATGACCTCGTAGAAAAGGAGAAGTTGAGTAGAAATATAGATGCAAGGCACCAGGATGCCTGGCGCCTCAACCCTCACGATCTTTCCGTCGACATGAAGATTTAATCAAGTGTTTCCCATTACAAACCATACTGTAATCCATGATCTCTCCCACCTATCACACTACAAAGCATCATTGTTTTTCTTGCTTTAGTTTAGTAACCATAGTTGCTTTTGATGTTCTTTGGATTGTAAACAAAATTTCGATACGGCGCGCATAATTCGTCCCTATGGTTATGTGGCCTCGAGAATTAGACCGGTCATAATTCGGACAGTCTTCCCAACCTGTCCATCAACTACTCATGAGGAAAAATACCTCTAGGAGTAGGTATGAGCAAACCTAGGTAAGCTTTATTGCCTTTTGAGCCGCATAAAAAGGGAATGAGATATTCAAGAGACAACTATTACCTGACGCAGGATATTAGATCGAACAGAGGCTTGTACCATGTACTAGGTAGGATATTCTTGTGTAGAAACATCATGCACAAAGAAACGGTCCCCGAAATTTAGTGCTTTGATTCCACTTTGTACCCGTTTATTCATGTGAGTGTAAACATCCTGTAGTTGTTCTCCTGAAGTACATGTAGTATCTCGTAGGAATTATACCACAACTGCTGAGGTTGTTCTCTATACATACGCCAAGCCCTTGGCCGCAGAGCCTCAAGGTGTCTAAACTTAGTGACACAACTCCTGATAAACTTCCCATTACCTCACCTCACTCCCTACATCATACAGGCAATACACTATCACGTATTCACCTACATCACTAATATTTGCCGGGTTACATCTCAACTTAGTGGGAATTCAGAATGTCAGTTTTACTAGAACTAGGGGAAGCAGGCGACGTTGTCATCGACCTCCTTGTCGATTGCGCCCCAAAGACCTGTGAGAACTTTCTAAAGCTGTATGTACCCTCTGCCCTACACCTACCTAGCAGTCGAATCAGTAGAAGGCCCCTGTCCGGGAACATGCAATATATGAGCCATCAACTAAAACTAGGGCGGTGCCAGATGCAAGATGAAATACTACAATTTCTCGCCTATCTACAGTATTCAGAAGGATTTTTCATTCCAAACAGGCGACCCTATAGGTCCTGACTCAGCTAATTCAGATGGAGGCACATCAATCTGGGGTCTTCTTGATGGGCCCTCTAAACGGTTTTTCCCTGCCGAATTTCACCCAAAACTCAAGCATACGGAACGCGGTACAGTGAGCATGGCAACTGCACCTGGTAGCAACCCTGACGAGAGGGTGAGTGGGAGCCAATTCATCATCACAACAGGGGATGAATTAGACTTTCTTGACGGCAAAGCAGCCATATTTGGAAAGGTAGTAGAAGGGTTTGATGCGTTGGAGAAAATAAACAATGCGTTCTGCGACGACAAAGGAAGGCCACTGAAGGATATTAGAATACGGCATACCATTATATTAGAAGACCCGTTTGAAGACCCCAAAGGACTCGTAGAACCGACTGAAAGTCCTGTTCCGACGAAGGCGCAGTTAGCAACAGTTAGAATTGGAGAAGATGAAGATATTAACGAAGATGAAGACCCAGAGGAGGCGGAAAGAAAAAGGCGAGAACGGGAAGCCAGGGCACAGGCACTGACTCTAGAAATGGTGGGCGACCTTCCATTTGCGGACGTCAAGCCGCCTGAAAACGTCCTGTTCGTCTGCAAACTCAATCCAGTTACCCAAGGTACACTAAATATTCATCTTCATGCCCCTTATCAGAAGACTAACAAATATCTCTACTATAGACGAAGATTTACATTTAATTTTTAGTCGTTTTGGCAATATCCTCTCGTGTGAGGTTATTCGTGATAAAAGAACAGGCGACAGCCTGCAGTACGCATTCATTGAGTTTGAGGATCAAAAGGCTTGCGAACAGGCCTATTTCAAGATGCAAGGGGTGCTGATTGATGACCACAGAATCCACGTTGACTTTTCGCAAAGTGTAAGTTTTTCTTGCATGGTTGATCTATTACATTTTGTGGTTCCCACTCTTCTATATAGGGTTAAATATTACTATATGGGAATTAGAAGAAGGGGGGACTTGGAAATCCCCATTTTCTTATTCCCGACCCTCATAGTTCCGGATGCTAACACATCCGTCTGGCAGGTCTCGAAGCTATCAGACACGTGGCGAACAGCAACCAATGCGAAACGCCGGAACGCAGCCGACACACGTGGTTTTGGCGGTTCCAACCATTTAGAGAAACGGCGGCAGTACAGGGAGAGTGATCATGGGTACCGTTCCCACGGTGAGAGCGGCAAAAACTCCGGTTTTGTTTTTGATGAACAGGAGATCCGGAAACATGAGCACCCTAGGAAAAAGGACGGTAGGAGTGATATCAGGTATCAAGATCATAGAGACAGAGGCAGAGATAGGAGTAAAGAGCGGTACAGAGGTAAACACCCGGAGCGGAGCCAAAGTCGCGACCGGAGAGGCGGCAGGGATAGGGATTGGGAGAGGGGATCCAGGTATTCACATGGCAGAAGTCGAAGCCCAAGACGAAACCGCGACCGTAACAGGTGAAGCGGGGATGTTTATCGCCGTTATAGAGCAAATGCTCTTACATGTCGCAATTTTGAACCTTTTCAGCCTTTTGGAGTGCTAGCGCGCTTGTTTCCGTTACCTCCACCAACTAGCGATTTTACTATTATTGTACAATGTGGGGAGATTGCTGTATATTTCTCTAGGCCCTATAATAGAACTTTGTAATTCTAAGTAGGAGCTCCCTTTAGTGACTTCTCGGCCGAGTGACCAACTGTGACGCCAGAAGACAGACGACTAGCTATCCAAACTATGTACACATGTACTGCCTCCAAATCCATGCACCTTATGTTACTTGGATACCATCACCCGATTCCTAAAAATACTAATTATAATGACCGAAGGCAATTCTAGGTCTATTAACCTCAGGTAAGCATAATATATAAAACACACTTGTGATTATTTTCGTTGTCCAGAGGTTTCAAAAAGGTACTTTTTCTCTAACCTTCCTAATATAATCCCCCCATCTCTCTCCGGCCCTCCTATTTTAACAAGAGCCCTTGCTGAGGGTCTTTTCAGACCTGAGCGTTCTGCATGCAGCATTAAGCCGGTTATTTATAGACATTTCTAAGGATTGATTGCTTCAAGTACTTGTATATATATATCACTCCTCGAGAATTAATTTTGTACACTATATTACTCGCTAGTTGATCTACAATATAATGCTTCTATGTTATTAAACACATGTATCCCCTGTTGATTAAGAATACTTCTAATCTAGATACTTTAGCCTAGTACTCCCCCTTCCTAGATTGATCCCGATCCATTATAATGGTATAATTTGTGCGGTCTAGCAATTATAGTACATGTATAATTCGGGAAAAGCGTAAACTTACCTTCTCTTACGATCTGCACAACATGGGCACAAAGGACTATTGCCAGGACTCCCGGGTAGGTAAATTTATGTAGAGTATAGCTGTGAGAGTATTACGGCCCGCTTCCGGTGCTAAATTCAATTTCTGCAGCTTCCCGCCACGGAAATAATGCTAAACAATGCACTTATCCTGTTTGTGTGCATGGTCATGGGCGGGTGTAACCGCCACGTGCTTCGGGTTTCGCTGTTAACAGTTTTGTTGCGATCTTGTAAGGGTGGTGTGATCGATGGCGTTTTATATTGTGTGGCAGTGGCCTTGATGTGGTGTCCAATCAATATTGTGCCCATGCTTGAGCCAATTAAGACTCTTTACGTTATGGGACGTTATCACTCATGCTCCAAACATAGGTAGTGGATCTATATCCTTTAGTAGATCTTTCCGCCAGTGCAATGCATTCATGATCGCTACGATATTTGACAGCCAAAGATCACATTTTGACGAGCCCAAAGATCCCTAACGGGTTTTAACAGCAAAGTCAGACTCAGGTTTGACATAGGAGCCGTGTGAATATGATTCACTGAATCGTCAATCCAGGGTGTCAAGACTTGGTATAATATGGTTCATCCAGGCCACTTTAAAATGCTTATGCTTGGCTTCATTGATCCGCGACTGTAAAACTCGAGACCCAGTCACACAGCTATCAAATAGGCTAACCTAAATACTATAAAACAACCCAGATATAATTACCTCTAGCTAATCTATTATCTCGATTCCCTGAATCCGCCTGCTCCGCGCTTCTCCCCTTGCCTTCGGCTCCCTACAGGGTATACAGCATTTAGGTCCAACCCCCTAACTGAGACAATTAAGTGCATCCAGCTACAGTTTTCTCCCGGTTCGTCTAGACCATTTAATAGTGCCCCATATAATTCGAGTCTTATGAGTTAATGACCCCCATGTTATATAAAATGCAAATTTAACCCAACCAGGCTTAGACAAGATTATACAGGGTAAATTTTTTGAAAGCGTAACGTTAACTCAGCACAGCCATCTCGCTCATGAACGGCAGACCACGACAATCAAAAAGAAAGTTTGCGTTTGACGCATTCGTGTCCTGAACTCATCGCCTTGCCGGGTGTCTGGTGACGAAATAACCACTGAAAGCCGCGCTTGAAAGTGAGGAGAATTAACCCTATCATAGAGCAAAGAGAATCAACACGCTGCGTTGGGATAGTGAAGAGTTGAGGTCATTACTGGTTTTAGAAGCTCAATTCATAATAAACAGTTTCCTAGTAAATTACAAACAAAATATCTAAACTATACCCTATTCCCTTAGAGTTTCTCTACCATGTATTTATGGTTCGTTAATTCATTCATAGAGATTCGCCAACTATGTACAGCTATATACCACTGGCGAGAGAAGACCCCTCCCCCCCCCCCGAGTCTTAAAATATCACTCGGCCACTAAAATATTAGAAGTGACAAATGCGTAAGCACCTCACCGGATACGCTATAAAATCATGAATTACAATATATCTAAGAAACAAATTCCCCCATATAAGAAAACTCTAGGGTGCCCAGATCATCGAACAGCCCATCGGGGTTCCGGCGTTTACCCGGGATAATATTCTTGTCTGGATATATATATCTTAGTGACTATAATGTGACTAGAGTCTATGTATGCAAGCAGCAGTAATCGTGTAGAACCTTGCATATTGCCTTGGGTTAAACTCGTCATGTTGGTTCAGTTCCTGATATAACGGGATTTGATCACAAATTACGTACCAAGATTATGGTCTGCCTTAAATATGATCATTTGAAAATAGATATTCTTTTGTTTTCTTATGGTACGGTGTATATATATCGTTAAATGTACCTTACCGGTGGATCATGAACTTGCACTCGTACTCTCACGTGTCAAAACTAGGCATAACGGTCACAGGTGAAATAGGGCGCTGCTTAAACTATCCGTATCATATCACTTTATAATGATTTCGTCGAGGAAATAGGAGTATCAATAACGGCACTGGTCAATAAATCATCCAGCCCATTAACCCGGAACCAGCCTAATCCATGATTCATAATATGGGAACACAGCAACATATATACGCGGACGTGGACCTGGTATTTTCTTAGAAACCCACATATACGCCGAAAATCAGAAAATGGGAAATTAAAGTGACCGCTGCAGCCGATCTCTCCAGCTCCTCGAGCTTGGAACTGTACCAGTTATTATTTAACCACCAAGTACTCTAGCTTTACTAAATAGTACCTACTAAATCACTTGAATTAACATATTGCCCCATGATTATAAGACATACATTTAAGTTCTTATCGCTAATTACGAGCGCGAGCCTAAGTACGTATATAACATGCCTTTTAAGAATCGAAAACAAGCCTTTAACTATAATTGCCTAGAAAATATCCTTCAAATCTATTTATATATGTCTTTTTTTACTCTCAGAATTCCAGGGCATATATATATGAGATTCGAGAGCTAAAAAAAATAATCACAAATTATCACTCGTCACATAATTAATTATCGATATATCACAATTACCAACTCCATGGTATTAATCCAGGCTGTATTGCCCACGGTAGTTGATCCGGATAAAATCTATATATATAAATAAAGGCTATATTATCCTATCACCCGCGGCCGTGGCCGTGGAAACTACATGTTGCTCCTGACTACACGTGAGCATGAAACAATACCGTTAATTAAATTATATAACTATTACCAAAAACTAACTTTACCAGTTGTACTATTAGTATTGGGGGTATTACCCTAAAGATCTATAACGCATCCTCACCTTATCGCAAACAGTACGGTGAGAGGTCTGCTACACGTACCATGAGACAACCATTCCTATACCCTATACTAAGGAATAACCCAACACCTTGATCCCTTCTACAAGCTATGCGCCTAGACCTCCTTCTGTCAATGAGGGTATGATTGAAGGCGGGTACGACCCGCCCGCGATGATCAGGGCCATAACCATTGATGGACCAGGTCTCACCATTACCAAAGCGGGACACCTGCAGATGAGCTATCGCATTATCAAAGCTTGGGGTGTCAATGATTTAGTGACTGTGCATGATCTGAAACTATACGATCTTCAGGGGGATAGTACAGCCTTGTCGATCATTGATACTATCATTACCCAGAAACCACCCCAATCGTAGCTTAGTATTTGTTATTATCCAATAGGATGACGATAATAGAAACTAAGCTTATATTAGATGGAAAGATCCTTAGCCGTCTATGGCCTCTCTAGTAGCGTATACTATACTAATGTAAATTAAATATATAATCCGTTTTTCCCTAGCCAAGAAATATAATAGAAAATAAAATTGACGATATATACATACTGCCTCCGAATCATAACTCGTGAGATCATGGAAATAATAAAAATAAGAATAAGAATAGCAAGCCCAGCCAATATTAAAAGAGCGACAGAATAAAAAGATTGAAATCTTTACCCAAAACTCAAAGAAACAATTAAATGACAAAATCCCCACCCCTCCCAAAAAAACAAAAGAAACAAAACCTTTAACAACCCATTTTATTTAACAGTAATGTATGGCCTTAAATAATAACTGCCAAAACCGTTCCAGCCACAACTCCAGCCATCAACCCCATAGACATCAACTTCCCCCTCTCGCCGGCGCCTGGAACAGGATTATCCAAACTCATTACTGAATCAGTACTATTTTTTCCTTCCTCATCCGTAATATAGCATATCGTCCCTCTTTGTTCCGCGCCGCCCGCAAACTCACAGTTCTTATTGAACTCTGCATCTTTGCCGGTTTCAGAGTTGGTAGTATTGAAGTACATAATTATGTATTCGATGTGCATGTATACATCATTTGTAGAAGGAGGGCCTGACCATGTACCGTTGTTGGACCAAACATTTAGCATCATTTTGCCTTCCTGTTCTTTTCGTCAGCACATTGCCCGCTTAAATTGTCATATAGGTGTACAAACATGGGTTGGAACATTCTTGGTCATATTACGCGTAGGGGTATTGTTCTCGTAGAAGGTCGTTAAACCATCAACCCAATCAAAGCGGTGCTCTTGGGATATGGACCATGGTACGGCCAGTTGGTCGGCGAAAGTAGACCCCTCGACTATCTCGTATGTTGTTGTATCGTATGCTATGAAGGTTAGTTAGGACTAGGGACTGAAAGGTAATTGGGACGTACAAGGATGATTAGTATAGTGAATAGTCGTTTGGTTGTCTCTAGTCAACACCTCCATATCTGTCTCGTTATCATCGTCCTACGTAGCACAATCCGTCAATAAGCCCTCAATAATATTCATCACACAGAACGAGAACCCACATAATAAAAAAAGAAACCTGCTACCGCTCCTCCTTCAGCCCCTGGTACTGCTGAAATTCGGTATCTTGCCCGAAAGCTGCCGTGAAAGAAATCCTGCCGCCTACTGTGTAATTCTGCGACCTGTACCGGCCTAGTGCTATTCTTTGGGTGTGCTTTTTGGAGTAAATGCATTTGCCCATCTTTCACCCAGATTGAACTCATGGCATTTTGACGAGCCATCAGCCCGGTCTTGTTGTCCGCCGGAAAGGTGTATTCCTGGATCTCCCAATCAGGGATGGTCCGGGTGAGGTTCGCAGCATCAGTAGTGTCGGGAGTGGTAGTGAAGTCGTTTGTGAAAGAGTGTGTAAAATATTGGCCGGTTTGTATGAGTTGGTAACCGCATTCGCAGACGGCGGATGTGGAGCGTGGGAATAGGAGGGTTAGGGTACCTAACGGCAGAAATGTAGAGAGGAGTTTCATTGTGGTCAAATAGAAAAAGAAGCTTGGTAAAAGTCGCAGCAATCAGAATAAATTAATATTAGAAGATAGATAAAACAGAGAGAGAAAAGCTAGCCGTTATACGTGAAATAAATATGTGAGAGTTGAAGGGGGGGCAAAGGAAGGGGGTGGGCTGCGGTCTGGTAGATATGTATAAATAGTTGCCAACTACGTTTGTGGCCTTGCGTCCAATTGAAAGTTGAGGATGAGGAATACCCGTCTTACAGGCCTATCAAATAAGAAAAGTGCACGGCGTTTCGAGAGATGGCGGGGGGTTGGTTCAGGAGCCTTAAGATGCAGATACACAATCCACAATCTACAGGCAGAGAGAGAGACACCACAAAAGCCATAGGCACTGCAGAGGTTCAGATACCTATCATCTTCATCCCATCTTCCTGGAAGACCACTGAAGTCCCTCCGTATCCCAGCTGCACAGTGCTGGGAGGCTGGGAGATGTTGACACAGAAGCGATCGAGAAAACTCACTCGCACTGTCTCGGACTCACGGCTATAATACGTAGTGGGCAAAAATAACCCCGAGAGATCGTACCTTGTTGCAGCAGGAATCCCGTGTTGCACCCTGGCCCTGGCAACGGCCCCGAGCCGCCAAGCTATTTAGGGTAGCCGAAGCGGTTTTCTGCAACGATGGCGAGGACAGCACAAGGCCACAGAAAGCGAGCATGCTGGGTTCGGGCACTCTGTTAAGCTTCATTTCCTTATCTAGATTCCATGTATGTCCGCGGGGGGGCCCATATCGTGGTTGACACTCGTCTAACTCTAATATTCGGAATTGTTAGACCCTTGCAATTATCAGGGGTGAGAAGATCCTAATGGCGTCATGGCTTTTCAGCCGCAATACATATGGGCTCGTGCCCATCTCCTTCTACGACTTGACCTGCTACTTGCAGACCTTTTTGGGGTCCTTATTGGCTGGGTCTTACTAGCATTCTAGCCTCCATAAAGCCCCTGAATAATACATGCTTTATATATATATAAACAAGCTTCGCAAAGCACCTAGGGTTGGAGTTGGTGATATATATATTTATATACAGTCTTAAACTAACAAATAATGACAAGCTACAACTTACCAAAAACCAACACGGTCAATTATGACTATTTTGAGTGGAGTGAGCAAAACAAAAGAGCGGAGAGGGTTCCAAAGTGTGAAAAAAGACCGAGGAGTACCATAATGAGCTGGATCAGATCAGAGACACCTAGAAATCAAGTGCATAGTGCCGTATCCCTGTCATTCGCTGATCGAAACTATTTCTTGGTAATTTTGAAATCTCTTCGGAAATTAATCTTTCCTCCTGTATAGATAGCCTGTTGTCATGCTATACATTAGCTCCTTAGACGACAGTTGGCAACTTAAGTGACCAGCTAGGGAAGGAGGTATACACACAACTATAATAGCTGTAGAAAAACTCAGTAAGCCTAATATTACGGAGTTAGCATATAGCTTTGAAAAGAGAGAACTCAACTAGAAACAAACCTAAAGACCAAGCCATAGTACCCCATCCAGCTGCATCTCTTACGAACCCGGCTATTACGCGCAAAATCAGAATCCTATACGAAAAGCTAAAAACCTTAATAAACCTACCCCACAGCGGACCAACCAAAGTCCCCGCGCTCCAAGCCACATTATATAACCCATACTATGTAGTCTGACATCAGCTTCAATATACTTATAATAGCCTGCTATAGACGAGATACTTACACCCTGTGCATAGGCCCCATTACTCCCAAATCTCCCGGGCTTCTTCTCCTCTAGGTCATGAAGGAAGAGTGTAATTTCCGCCATAACAGGAGGAGTAATCAGTGACAGGGACACCCCCACGAGTGCCAGCAGCACACACATGAGTACAATATCTTTCGTCTCATCGTTCGTTGGTAGCCTCAGTAATACGAAAAAAGGACAGGAGAGGACAAAACCTAAGGTTTCGACCCAGCGGGGGCCATATTTATCGCATGCCCATCCTTTGGTTTTCATTTTGTTTTGGTAAGCGTTGGAACCTCAGTACGTAGTAGCTAGTTGGGCATAATATCCATATACATAGGGAGGGTCTGCCTACATACCCGCCAGGGGCGCAAGAAAAGTGGGAATAACGATAGCAAGGAAGATCAACCCAGCCCCACTAGAGCCGAAATGAAACGTGTCGCGTACATACAGCGGTAGAGAGGCCTCGATGGCGGTAAGGAGAATAGCTTCGGCCATACATGCCCAAAGAGCGCAGAGGAGGCGAGGATAGCGGAGGAGTGTTATAAGGAGGGGTAGCTTAGAAGTTTTTCTGTTGATTAAAATATTTGTACTCTCAATGTCGGTTGGGTTGGCTGGGAGATATCAATGATCATTCTCATGGTTTTTTGTCAAATTAAGACTTACGAGTAGGCTGTACTTCCTCTGCCTTTGCCTCCTCGGCGGAAGATATGTCAACGGGAGGTATTCCCTCTTGCTCACTGTCTGTTTGTGTGATAGAATAACGTCTTGCTACTCTTTTTTCGATGATAGCAAGACGCCAGATGATATCGATGCCGAGCTAATCAATTATTAGATCAACTACTCACAATAAAAACTCACATGCGTGGTTCGATCAGTTGAGGCACTTACAAGTATAAAAGCCATCGAGAAGACTATATTCAATTGTCAGTATATTCTTTTAATTAGAAACGATAGTATATACCGGCATAGTATCCACCTCTATTTCATCGAAAATAAACAAAAAGAAATTTAGTATTCCCCAAACAAAAAATCTTTGCTGCAATCTTGGAAACTTACCGAGCATAAACTATACCTCCTAGTAACGGTGCTAAGAAAATTGCAGCACTTATTGCAATACTCACAATCCCCATGCTCTTTGCAATTTCATCCCTCCCAACTGTATCCACTAGCAGCGCCAATCCGACCACCCACACAACTGCCGCAGAGATACCTTGGAATAAACGTCCGATAACGAATAAAGTAATGCTTTTACCAATACATAGCAGTACCGTTGCAGCAGTAAGCGCTATTAGGCCTAAGAGGAGGGGGCCACGCCGTGTTTTCGTGCGGTCGGCAAAGAACCCGCAGATCGCTATATAAGGTTATAAATTAATAGGTGTAGAGCTATAGATTTTTATTGTTGAGCTACTTACGTGAAGCGATAAGAAGGCCACCGCCATAGATGCCTAGGAGAACGGAAACCCATGTTTGGACATCTAGGGGGAAAATTAGTGGTAAGAATTTATTGGGGCCAGATAGATCTAGCTATATAGACTATACCATCAGGGTTAATCTTTGCTCGCGATTCCAGGGCGAAGGGGAATACAGGGACAATCTATCGATATTACAAATTAAGTATATAGTTAGTTTTACAATATGAGTCGAGAGTTATTTGAGGGGCTATATTATATTACCAATCCGTATAGGAAAATATCCTACAGAGAGAAATATTAATAAAATAACACTGTCATAAAACAAGGATATAAAAAAAATACGCACAGTGAAAATTGCCATCGCAATTGCAGATATAATAAAAGTCTTATTACTTCTGAGTTTAAGGAATATCGGTGGCTGCAGTCTCCGGGCTTCATCCTGCTGCTTCTTCCAGAAGCGTAGTGACCGCATTTGAGCCGCTACGGTCTCGGTTCTAGTGAATGATGTACTATGCGACTTCCTGAATCCCCACGATAAGATCCTATGGGGTTCTTCTTCGAAGTAGTGGTTCGCCTCAACTGGCGATAATTATAGGTGTTCGATGTTACAGTTGACGGCAGTTAATTATCGGATGTAGTATATTTAGGGAGTTTCGAGCGGAGTGTTTTTTTTCTTCCTAATTAACGGTGATTATAGGTGTTGGAGGCTAGTTAGTTCAAGTGTACTTTAGTGTATAGGGATCTATAACTCTTATACTCGCAAGGGGCTCTTTATAGAGGCGGTCAATTTTATGACTGGGAGAGCTAGACGGATCGTCCCCACAGCTAGCTATCGATGGCCGGTTTTTCTCCCGCCTAGCAACTTTGCGGTTTTTAATCTACGAAGCCAAGCGATTTGGCGTTTCTTTCCTCTGGCGATTGGCTAAAACTGAGGATCCGTATTTCTGGTCATGACAGACGGAACCCTTGTTCGGGAAGCCGGTCACCGGTCACCGGTAACGAAAATTTCCGGATTAGTCATAGAAATTCAGTACTTTGGGCTCTTTTTCCTATTTTTCAGCATATTTCTAGCATAGACAAACATCACTGGGATTCCCTAGCTACTGGGTCATTTTAGACTTGCCTAATCAAGAACATTTCTACATACAGCCTTACTTCGGTACCGTAACACAGGGCTAACTTCATACAAGCTCTCCATCCGTTGCCTATATCAAGCCTCAATACCTACATATGTATCTGATATACATATACATATGCATATATATATGATTGTCAATCAGAATCAGCTCGGGAAAAAGATCCCGAGAAATCAGACCATCAAATCCAAGCTTCCATCACTTTATTTACCATCATAAATAATAAAATCAATAGGAATCTTGAGTACCCGATCTTTATAGCGACACAGCCTTGTAGTACTATGGTTATTCCCTAGAAAATCACCAATAACTACTATGTACCTAGGTATCAGGATTCATCACTCGAAATCTCGAGCCTATGGTATTTTCATCTACATAGTATTAGTTGAACAACCCTTATTATCAAGTTCGGATAGCGTGGTTATAAATACTAATACTTCAAATGCATATATATATATAAGACTATTAGATTATGTTTGAATAATTAAGGTGCGACCCTCGCCCTCTGCCCCAGCTAGATATGCCTCCCTCCTCCTCCAAATTTAGGAAGCTTGACTAAATAACTACATGTAGAGCTTAGATTTATCCTTGTGTGAGTATCTTAATTAATGCTTTGAGTACCGAATGTCTAGAACCTGTGTACTGTTCTACAAAGACTTCAGTGTACGCTTAAGAATTTCTCACAGAATCAATGGTATTTTTCTGGACTAACCGAGACCCCATTCACCGTAGCCGTCGACCGATACTTGATACTACATCTATATTATAATGTACATATATTGAGCCCTAAATACATTATCAAGGGAAATTAAACCTATCGAATTTGTCTTCCTGCTGAAGATAGATTCTAAATATTTATAAAATTACCTTTTATTATGAAATGTCCAAAGAATACATGTATATATATTGGGAGAGGTTGAATGGCCTGACCAGACATCAAAGGAGAGTAAAGATTTAGGTGTACGTGAATTTCCCCCTGTCTCTGAATATGAAATACCCGACCTTTGAAGATAAACTCTAGTGATTAGTCAATATATTTACTCTAAGATTAACTTGTGAAACATCTCCCTCTAGACCTACGTTAATCATTGCATGTACTTATGATAAATTCATTCATTCATTCATACGTTAATCATTGATCAGAGTAGATAGATAGATTTTGATACCCCCGTGACATGAACACCTTAATAAGTTATAGCAACTCCTTCCGGTCCTTCGAAAAACCCAGGGACAGTGGCCGTATCTTTCGATAGATTAGCCTGTTAGGACAAATAGTCCTAGTATTTCAGGCTCTATTATATCATGGGCGTTGGAAACACCAATCACATCATATGCCTACTAGATTCCAGTACATCTACCATCCCTGCTCTTCTCACCCCTGCCAAACACAGAGTCGCTTTGAATCAGGACCTTATCCATTGGCTGCCAAACACCATGTCAGATTGTGAGCGTCAACATCCGGATGAACCGAGCAAACCACAGCCCTAGATATAGAGCAGATGAATGTTCTATAATGGCATCACCACTCAAGCAGCACCCTCAATCGGCTATCAATTACCGTTCGAGATGTCGAGGGACAGATTTTAATTCTCTGCCTATCTTCATAGTGACGTCACAGCTCTCACCACTCTTGTTTACCCCACCTATGTGCGTAAATGTATATAACACAGTGCCAGCCCTATTGTGAAATTATCATATTTCACAAATCTTCTTCTTCGTATGCAACCCGCACGCCAGCTCTGGGGTCTCTGTCGCAGCAGTATACGTAGCGCCCCCCACTCCTCACTACAATCACCGTCCCAGACACTACTTAAGCATCGTATCACTACTACACCCGCCCTCGTAAAGCCAATCTCGGTAAGAACCATGGCTACAGTTCAAGAATACCGTCTCAACCTTGACACTACAGACCTCAAGAATGGCCAGAAGAAGGAAGTAGAGGTTGAGGGAATTGAAGGTGCAAAGGTTCTGCTCCTCAAGGTCAATGGTCAGCTAAGAGCTCTGGGACCCAAGTGTACCCGTAAGTCTACTCTTAGATAAAGCTTTTTTCCTCTCCTTCTATACCGCATTTCAACGCCAACCACTCACAACATACAGATTACGGAGCTCCTTTAGTCAAAGGCGTAGTTGCGAGTGATGGCCGCATTACCTGCCCCTGGCATGGGGCTTGCTTCAACACCTCGACAGGGGACATAGAAAATGCCCCTGCCCTCGATCATATCAGTGCTTTCCCCGTCTCTGTTAAGAACGGCTCCGTATACATCACTGGAACTGAATCTTCCATCAAAGCCGGTCGTCGTAAGCCAGATATCGCATGCAAGCTTGTGGCTACTGGCTCGGAAAATATTGTGATCGTCGGTGGGGGATCCGGCGCAATTGGTGCGATCGAGGGTCTACGTGAGAAAGGCTTTAAGGGTCGTATCACGGTCCTTACGAAAGAGTCTTATTTGCCTATTGATAGAACAAAGCTTAGTAAGGCGCTGATTTCGGATGCTAAAAAGGTGGAGTGGAGGGATCAAGCCCACTTTAGTGAGGCAGGGGTGGACTTCCATTTAGGCGTCGAAGTGACGAGTGTGGACTTTAAGAGACATAAATTGCAAACTCGTGATGGTGGGGAGTGGAGCTATGGTAAGGTACTGCTCGCAACTGGAGGGACACCAAAAAATCTACCAATGAAAGGGTTTAAGGAATTGGGTAATATCTTTGCGCTAAGAGGGTTAAGTGACGTAGAGGAGATCAACAAAGCTGTCGGTGAAGGGAAAGGGAGGAAAGTTGTTGTTGTGGGGACAGGGTTTATTGGTGAGTTTCTTTCTGTGTGACATAGGGAAAGGATGGGTACTAATGACTGCCTATTGTAGGGATGGAGGTGTCAAAATGCCTCGCGGGCAAAGGCCATGACTTGACTGTGATTGGCATGGAAGAGTATCCACTGGAACGTGTAATGGGGGCTCAGCTAGGAAGGATCTTCCAGCGCCAACTCGAAGAATCAAAAGTCAAATTCAAGATGTCCGCCAGCGTTGAATCAGCCCTCCCCTCCAGCTCCGACTCTACCAAAGTTGGATACATCACTCTCAAAAGTGGCGAGAAGATTGAAGCCGACCTCGTTATTCTAGGCATCGGCGTTGCACCAGCAACAGAGTACCTAAAAGACAGTGGGGTAGAGCTGGAGAAGGATGGGAGCCTAGGCGTAGATGAGTACTTCAAGATTAAAGGTGTAGAAGATGCTTATGCTGTTGGTAAGTGACATTTCAAAACCAAATGTGGAACATTAAAGGTCACTAACACGCGATGAAGGTGATATTGCAACATATCCTTACCACGGCCCCGGCTCAACGCCCTCAACAACCGTTCGTATAGAACATTGGAACGTCGCGCAGAACGCCGGGCGCCAAGCCGCACTCCACATCGCCACATCTGAGAAACCAGTACACTTCATACCAGTCTTTTGGTCCGCGCTCGGTGCACAGCTGCGGTACTGCGGCGCTACACCTAATGGATATGATGATGTCATTGTGAAGGGTAATCAAGAAAAGTATTCCTTTGCAGCGTATTATACCCTTGGGGAGGTGGTTGTTGCAGTGGCGACGATGCAGATGGATCCTATTGCGATGCAGTGCGCCGAATTGATGCGAAGAGGGGCAATGCTAGGGAAAAAGGATATTGTTGATGGGGCGGATGTGTTGCAAGTGGAAGTTCCAGCAGGAGTTGTGATCTAATGGGTGGAGCGAGTGATAGGTAATGAAGAAGTCGAGTCAGGGTTTTTTGTTCCCTTAATAATTACATGAGCCGATTTAGGTAGTAATTACATGGTTTTCTTTCTTAAATTTCTTTAGATGAAAGCACTCGGCTTGTCACGTCTATTATATTATGAGCTTTGCACACAGTGAAACCTCTATCTTTGAAGAGAAAGTAGGTCTGGGATATATAATACTTATGGAGCCTATAAATAGGTTTCCCAAGTGTAAACTTTTATATTATTACCTTTCAATCATATGGAGCATGATCTTGTTTCTCTCTTCTAGTTTCTTCGGGGTTCTTACTAGCACTTTATGTACTACACTATGCGAGCCATAATAACATCTTAGTAATCCAAATGCGCCTAAGATTTGTCTTTTCGTTAGTAAGATGTTATTGGCCACACAATTCATCCAATAGATAATTATTGAGGGAAAAAAAATCTTTTTATTCAATAGAAAAGGGACCTAGCCGAGTGATACTATATGATTAAGGATGATTGGTCCCGTGCTTTGGGCACCTAGAGTAGGTTCAAATAAGTTCTTTGCACCTGTTGCTTATATTTCCAGTTGAGTCTATCTGTAAAGCTAATAGGTCACTAACCCGGTGCAACATGGCGAACAACCCAAAGCTGTGTCATGTACGATCACTCGGCAGTTTCTCAGGTGGGTCAATGAGAGCGACCTTTTCAACCAAACAATTCGTCATCATCAGATAGCTAGGTTATATACCTCAGTATGTCTAAAATATACAGTGTATAAAGAATGACTGTCAGCACTCCTGATACTCCTTCGGTGCACCACCTCCCCCCGCCAAGCCACTCTGAATGTTGGTACTGTGTGTTGGTTGGCAAGGCAACCACCACGTCTAATTGTTTATCGTCTGCAATAACCACGTCGTCTTCTACATCTTCCGTCTCCCCTCTATCGAGACTCTTTATATCTTCCATCCTTCCCACTCTTCCACTTTCACTCTTTATCCCTACTCTAATATCTACATCTCCACAAACTAAAGTTTTACTATGGATAACGATGCCGAAAACAGCTCTTCAGCCCCCACCGCACGCAATGTCAAAACCGCTGGCCCGTCTGGCCTCAACGCAGGGCAATCTGTATCTAAGCGTCTCCAACAGGAATTAATGCAGCTAATGGTAGTTCCCTCCTGCAATCTTCTTACAAGTCCCAGTTCTAATACAACAGTAGATGAATTCTACCCCTGGAATTTCCGCCTTCCCACAAGGCGGTAATCTCCTCTCCTGGATTGGAACAATCAAAGGGCCGTCAGACACACCCTACGATGGGCTTACCTTCAAACTATCTCTTGAATTCCCATCAAACTACCCCATGTCACCCCCGACAGTGTTGTTCACTACACCGATGTTCCACCCGAATGTGGACATGGCAGGGAGAATCTGTTTAGATATTTTAAAGGATAAGTGGAGTGCTGTGTACAATGTCCAGTCGATCTTACTGTCACTGCAATCACTGCTCGGAGAGCCGAATAAGTATGCATTCCTCCTGCTACGTCTCTGCTCAATTGTATCTGATATCAAATAGCAAATCACCCCTCAATGGACAAGCTGCGGAACTATGGGATAAGGACCCGAAAGAATATAAACGTCTCCTCATGCTCCGCCATCAGGAAGCTGAAGATTAAATCGGCAGTTTTCTTCTTAATTGATTGGTAGCGAGTCATAGCGGTTGTATTTATTTTTGGGCATGTATTTTTTCTACCTTTAGTTTTCCGTGATTCATTGTGGCCCCCGGGTCTAGTGGGCTACTGAGCTCACTGTTTGGAGTTGGTACAAACGCATGGCTTCGTGGTGCGCTATCTGAACGATAGTGGTGGTGTGGAATAGGGAACCGGAATGATTGGAGTAATGGTGTAGTCCTGAAACAGACATAGGGGATGAATTAATGAATTGCATGGTTCTTATACGTCAACTAGAGCTTTGGATCTGTCATGTGACGCTTCCCCTTCGTAGAGCTGTTATATCATCATGGTCACACCAATAGAATTTCTATCTACTAAAGAAAGGAATTTGTCTGTATGCGTAGAATGCCAGCACCTACCCATACGTTTCATGTAGTACCGTGATCATATCAAACCACGCCATTGATATGCTCCCCCCCCTCCTGATATCGAAGCAAAAATATAAGTGAAAACATCTCTCTTCTCCAATTAACCCATATCCTACCAAATACCAATGAACCAATCATGATAATAAAAAAGTGGAAAAAAAAGTGGAAACGGAAACTACATGTAAATAAGATAATTATTAAGTACCGTATAGATACAGCCCCCCACCCCAAACCCGCCACCCACCGCCCTAATTGTCAGCCCTTCCAGCAGCTAAACCCTGAGAAAATCTAACCCAAAGCCCCCAACCAAAATAGAACCAAAAAGTAAGAGTTGAAAATAGAAATTCCACACCATTTTTACTTGACCAATGAAGAGGGAAAGACAAAAGAAAAATTTGCCTAAAGGGCCGTAAGAAGAAAAAGACTTTTGTACAGAGACCAATCTATATAAAGGAAAAGAGTAATTAATATTCAAAAGAAGTCTTGCCTATGGCTAGAAGAAAAAAGAGAAAAGAAAAAGGCCGGACCCAATCGAGTAAAAACGCCGTACAGTAAAAAAGACTCCGGATGACAAGCGAATAAGAAGATCAATACAGGAAATTTTTAATAGTGAGTCTGACTGAAGACGCTTGTACGGTTCTGGGTAATTAAGTATTAGTAACGGATAGTAGGCTAGAAATGAAACATGAGTTACATACCGGCATTTTTATACGGCAAGTCTCTCAGCCACATACTGCTGTTCAAATGTGCGGTTAGGGGGGTCGATGTTCATCATATCAGAATGAATCCTGATTTCCGGAGTCTCAGAAGTGACCGACGGGGCCGCCGAAGCGATCTCGGGCGTAGCACCAGGGGGAGGTGTTGGGGGTGCGGATGTATCGACCAAGGGAGCTCCCCAAGTTGGGACAGACCATTGCACACCCGTGAAAGATTTCAAGCTAAAGGTGGCCTTCTCCCAGCGCTTGCAAGGTTTTCCAGTACGGTCTAGAGCACGAAGACCTGCATTAATGGCACCTTGGTTTGCTTTAGGCCCAAGCTTGCCATGGTTCGAGTGATGCGTCGCTGGTGATGCGTTGGGGTCACTACGATATATTAGTATATGATCATATGCGAAAAGTGAGCCGAAGGAGATTGAACTTACAGTTTAGTCCTCTTCCTCCCTGGCTTCCCTGGCTGAGAGCCAGGCTGCCTTCCACGTTTTGAACCGGGTTTTGGCCCAGGGGTGCCCTTGGGCCTATCAGAGGGGGGAACTGGTGTCGCGTTCAAGTCCGAATTTATGGGCGATGCAGCATCTACCAGCTGTGGTGGAGACACTGGAGCAGTCCCTGGGGTTGAATCTTGTGGAGATTTCGCAGATGTATTTGCCGTATGATGAAAGGTCCTGAGATGATCAGGGCTAATCTTGAGCTTGATAATCAGCGACTGGGGAACCTTTGGCTTTGGCTTTGGACCTGGCTTCTTTCGTTGTTTGGCTGGAGGTGGTGGAGGGGGTGGTGGTGGTGGTGGTGGAGCAGCCGCGGACGAGGAAGAAGTTGACGCCGATTCCCCAGGCGATGGTACGGGTGAACTCGTAGAAGAATCTGAAGTACCAGCCATTATACCGAAGATAAAACCTGGACGGCTTTTAAAGGTGAGGTATTAGGAGGAAGAAAAAAAGAGCAAAGACTAGACTCTGCCCGATTCTTGACTTTTTTTTTCGTCGCACGAGGGTGATTTCGTTTTTCACGAAGGGGGGGGGGAGTGGAGCCGAGAGTCAAAATGACAGCTAGCGAACAGGTGATGGGCGGTTACTGTTGCAATAGTGGCGATTGTGAGGCGAGCAGCGGTCACGGTGAAGCAAAAGACGATGATTGCAGAAGTGTGGTGGAGTTGATGATGGTGATGATGATGGATGGTGGAAGAAAGAGAAGAAGGAGAACAGGAGACGAGCGGGAAAGGCAATGCATTTTATTATTGTGCTTGTTACTTTTAGTGGTGGTGGTAGCCGTGAGCACTGGAACTCTCTAGGGGTAAGGCCGAAGTCGGTTGGGGTTGGGTTTGGTGTGTGCGGCGGATGCCAGTGGGGATGGCTGGGTGGAAGTGTGTGAAGCTTTGCGTTGCTTCCGTTGTTGCTGAGTCTCAGCCGGCCAAGAAGAGCCGACACGACCATCAGGATTGCCAGGAATCACTAATACGGTGGGTCGATGGGCCGATAGCCTTCTAAATGAGGTTGTGGATGTAATTTTATGTCGGGAGATACGGGTGAATTGGCGATAATTTGACGGTATGTATTCTATCACCATCGGAATCTGTAGCTATGGCGGCTCTGGGATATCTGTGTTTGTTTTGCCAGTCCTGCGGTGTGCATGGCTATAGTAGATTTCATACTGCCTGGTACAGCATGATTTGGGGTACATGTTGTAGGTACGGAATGGGTAGGAGTTACATATGTAGGAATCGTACCTGTAGGTATATATATGATACTTATACTGGAAGATACATGTAGTAAGTCTAGAGTACATGTAATTCTCTATCTCTCTGTGAAGAAGAGTACATATAGATGTACGCCCTCCCCTCTGGTTTTATCTATCAGAATTTGTCGACTCCTGCTTCTCCATTCTTCTCTTATTCCTGAAACTCCCGTCATTGCCCTCATACACTCGTAATCTTCTCCTCGACCGACGTGCGTCTTTGTCCGTCCTGTCCTGGAAATCCTGGCGCTGTCCAGCCGACTAAGGCAAGTGTGCAACAAATGGCCTTTTATTATTATCCACGTCTTGGTTACGGCTACACACTCGCTCCACAATTCCAGCTTCGTGTGCGTTCTTTTTATCCTCGCCCCTCGTCCACGCAGACAGACAAGAATTTCTCGATCTAGAGGGCTCCACCCACGGCTGCTGTTTCATCAGCGAGAGTGGAGGGATTTTTATTTGGGATTATGTATGGATTTACGGATATCTGTCTGTCATCTTCTCTAATTGGGCTCCAAGTGTTTTCGTTTTTTTATTACCCCCATCCCAGCAGCAGCAGACGTCCGCGCCGGGGAGAGTAGAATCCCGGATCATACGCACAGCTCCTGTACAGATAGTAGGTGCACGTAGTTATCATACGTAGCGACAGCAGAGCACAATCCCACCCAACAGGTACCTGGACAAGAGGAAAAAGAGACTCTCTAGCCAACTGGCGCACGAGACTCGAGCAGAGGGCAGAGCAGATCTTGAGTGTGTACATGAGCATAGGGCAGTCGGCATCATGTGGTACAAGCCACCGTATGCGGCCTAGCCTGTGGAGTACTGGAAACGCCATGGTCAGCGACATGCCAAGTGCTACGGTTGAATAAGGTCGCATTCCGTGCAGATGAGAGCCACAGCAGGCGTCTCAAAGGAGCAGGGGCGCCACGACGTTCCCCAGCCCCACCACCCATCACCATCCAAGACAGGTCGCTTGAACGTTTCCCCTCACGCCAGCTTTGGTACATGTTACAAGGGTTGTGTTGAGTTACGTGCTTGCATTTGCTTTGAGCACTTGATCATTTGCTCTCGGCCTTACATTATACATACATCTCAACTCTACACGACATCATTCTGCGCCTGTTGAGCAGAAGCTGCGAGGGAGAGACCAAGCAGAGAGAGTGGGTGTTCGTGTGACGACCGGAGAACAAGGAAAGGAACTTTAGGAAAGAGAGGGAAGAAGACAGAGAGGCAGAGACAGAGACAGAGAGCCTCAAGATAGCTACAGCTCTTTCTTCACCTATCACTCCTTCACTCACTCCTTCGCTACCGTACTATCTTACTCTCGACTTGACTTGCTGTCCTGAGCTTACGTTCATCCCACTTCCACCTTTTGATATACACACGCTACTAACGGTATTTGCACACCCTTCTTCCTCTTTCTTCGGTATCCTCTCATCCTCTCATCCTTCTTCATTACCTATCCTCTGCTACTGATTGCCTCTTTATTCCATTTCCATCAATACACCCCCCCCCCTCCCTCCTCCGCTATCTACCCATTGCTCCCTCTCCCGCTTCCCCTCATACTCACTGTGCAGGAAGAGAGGGAGAAAAGTGCCGCCCGGCATCGAAATTGGATTAGTTGTATATCTCACAACGTCTACACGTCTCGTTTCGTGTAACCGGTAGTACCCTGCGAGTTAGCAATCCTTCTTCCGCTCCGGGTTTTTGAAACCTGTCCATGACCAACTCGATTCCAGCAGCCTCAAATCAGGCTGCTACAACGATGTCTAGCTCATCATCTCTTAGAAGGGTTGTACCTGGTGGTTCTTACGCTTCGGTCGTTGCCGGTCAATCTCGTCTCTCGGGGTTCTCCCCCGACGGAATCATTCATAACGGTGCCGGAGTACATCATCGGCATCTATCAAACCTCAACTTTCCCGGTTCGAATGGTTATTCGTTGAGCCGACAGCAACGCAGTGTTCATCAACCCACTACAGTTCCTAGCTACCTTGCCGAGTCGAGCTATGCTGAGCGGCTGGCATCTTCAGCTGCTGTATTCAATCCGCTCCCTACACCGCCCCCATCCTTGACGATACCTGGGAAGCTACCACAGGCACACCGAGGACTAGCGTTTGATATTATTGAAAATGTTCCGGGGGATGAGGAGGCGCTGACGCCATTGCCAACACGCTGGAACGAAAATGACAAGTGCCAAGGAATAGATCTGCTGAATAATGGGTCGGAGGTGAAGTTTGTTGGTTCGTCCGCCGTTGGGAGATGATGCTATTGAAAAAGAAGAGTTCAGCAAGGAGTTGAGACACTGACACTTTTTTTCTCTCTTTGTCTCTACTATCAGGTCCACAAAAAGTTAGTGACAACGATGCAGCTGCTGTTCGGGCTGATCAATTCATGCCACCTCAATGCGGCATATTCTACTACGAGGTCACAGTTGTTTCAAAAGGGAAGGAAGGGTGAGCTATTCTCAGATCGTTGGCATGTGCCGGAAACTGAGCTGTTGGATGGATAGGTTGATCGGTGTTGGATTTTGTACCGGAAAAGTCCCTCTCAATCGATTACCAGGCTGGGAACCAGAGTCGTGGGGGTACCATGGTGACGACGGAAATTCGTTCTGTTGCCAGGGAACTGGAAAACAGTATGGTCCTCAGTTTTCAACTAATGACATCATTGGATGCGGTGTGAACTTCCGAACTGGCACCGCATTCTTTACGAAGAATGGTCTCCCCTTAGGGACAGCTTTCAGAGACATCAAAAGTCCGAAGCTATACCCAGCAGTAGGAATGAAACGACCGGGGGAGCACATTCGAGTTAACTTTGGGCAGGAGAGGTTCGTTTTCGACATTGATCACTACATGAACGTAGGGTTCCAGAGCAAAACCTTTATTATATTTATCCCTAAGCCTATTTCACTGACAGAACGCTGATATTTACAAAATTTTAGGAAGAGAAAGCTATCGTATATAATGAGATAAACAGCCATCCTACAGCTGGGCTCTGTCCATCCCTCGATGAAGCAGCATTAATCCAAGCTTTGGTTGCGCAATATCTAGCACATGATGGATATGTCGACACAGCTAGAGCATTTTCAGATGATGTTCAAAATGAAGCTCGAGCGCTGGTTAGTGGGCGGTCAGAAAACACAAAGTCCTTAGATCTGAAGGAAGACGTAGATGCAATCAACCGCCAAAGTACGTTCATGAAATTATAATATATCATGCACTCCATTAACAATTATGTGACTATATAGGGATTCGGAGCGCGATCCTTGATGGTGATGTGGATCTTGCGCTTAAATTCACCAAAACGTTTTATCCTAACGTCTTCAATGATAATGAACACATCTACTTTCGACTGCGCTGTCGGAAATTGGTGGAAATGATCAGACAGTTTGCAGAAACTGTAAATGAGCCCCCGACACGGAATGGACACGACGAAGCGATGGTTGATGTTTTCGCACAGGATATGGAGATCGATGATTCGACAAATTCCGCAGCCGAGTGGGAGAAAATGGATGTTGAAGACGAGTACGGAGGTGTGGGGATGGAAACAGGTGGACCAGTAAAAAGTGCTCTTGATGCAGCGGTTGAATATGGACAGCAATTGAGAGTGGAATTTCAGTCGGATACCAGGCCAGAAATTAGAAAAGCATTGGAGGAAGCATTCAGTTTGTTTGCGTATCCAGACCCTAAGGATTCTGTTCTTTCACATTTATTGGACGAGAAGGGTCGTGTGTCAGTTGCGGAAGAGCTTAATTCGGCAATTCTCGGTACGTACATGTATTGCCCAATTGGATTAAGATACTGACGATCTTTTAGTCTCACTTGGCAAATCCTCTGTAGCCGCATTGGAAAGACTTGTACAACAATCTACGGTCTTGGTTCATGAAATTAGTGAAGAGGGAGGGCCTGGAGCGTTTGTCAATCTTGGAAATGACTACCTGAAAAATTAGGAGTGCGAGGGACCTTATTATTCTTAGTCCATACTTTAGCATTCGTGGGGGTGTACGGCATTCTTATTTCTCTTGGCACATGGGTTTTTTCTCCTCTTCTCCTTCTTCTGTTCTTTGTATTAGGTCAAGGTCTCTTTTATTTTGTGTTTTTACCTAAGTTGGGTGGTATTACGGCATGGTTGCCTTTTGTTTCCCCCAACGCATTTTTCTTCATCCCGTCTACCCAGGTTCCTACGGCGAATGAAAAAAAGGTGGGGGGGACCGATATTGGAGGAGTTTATTTTTCTCTTTTGTCTTTTAGCTCTGTGCTCGTCGGCCGTTAGTTGAAACCGGGACGAGACGGTCAAAATTGGTTAGTGGAAGGATTGAGGGATGGCGAAGGACCAGGGTCTCGGGTTCGTTGGTGATGGCGATGAAAGATTGAACTCCGATGTGAGATGTGTATTGTGACGAGTATTATGTACGGGATTTTATGCCTTTTCTTTTCTTTTTCTTTTTTCCTCGTACCCCCTTGTTTCTGTTATCCATGCAGGTGCATCCAGAATGTAAATACATGTAGCAATCATGTCTAGGTGCAAACTATGAGATGCTTCTCTCCGTGTTTGAGAATAATAATTTATGCCATTTCTCTTTTGTCTCGAAATTTTGCACAAAGTGCATAGCCGGTCATGCATACTCGGCCCGGGCCACCATGCGGCTTGAGCAGAAACGTGGCTGTTGACCCCGCAGTGTCTCGTTATAGAAGGTCGAACACTTCGTCCGAGCTTTCATCAGCCCGATAACTAAATATGGACACATGAAAGGCCTCCCTTATTTTGTCAGCCTCTTCATCTAGAAAACCAGCAACTGCGTCAAAGGAACCGCGTAGGGTATATGTTGCTCCGGGTTCTTGAGCCATCTTAGCTGAGTCCCCCAAGCACTCATCATGACAACATCACTAACCCTATGCAGGTCAATTACATACATATGTATGTAGTAATTCGTATCAAGTTAGCAGAATGCCACCCAGCACTAACTTTCTCTGTGGCGTAGCCGAATCATACACCATATCTAAGTGTGCGGGGGTGATTTTCAGCCCACCTCCTATGCCGTACTAGGACTTTAGAATAACAAATACTCTCAGAGTCTCTTTATGGCTAGAGCTCTATCTATGAGAGTGGCATAAGATACGATTAATTGCAACTTCACACATTGGGGTTATACGCTGTGAGCCATCATAAATTATATGACTTTATAGGGGCTAGAACAGTCATAACAGCATTTTCTCTTAGGAGAAATATAGAAATGTCTTTGACAGGAGTACTTCTACGGGATAGTATTTTGTTTGGGCTCTCTAGGCCACAAGATATCGGTACTGGGACGGGGGAGGTGTGGAGGGCAGGACCAGGTCTCTCTCAGAATCCCCCTGTCTAGAAGGAAGATTACGTATTTTGCTCTACGGGATTTAGGCAATTATGGGCTGTCGCCATATATCAAATGAGGTGTGCAGACAGAAAGTACAAATTTATGCTTTCATAGTATACCACATGCATACTCGAGACGACGCCCGCCAGCGCCCAGGAGATCTTTGCTCAGTGGGCCTCGGATGCCCTTCATGAAGCAGCCAAAAAAATTCCATTAGATCCTTCGCCTACACTCACATCCCTTCACTTCGTTCAGGGAATAGTCAACTAAGCATTACCGCCCCAAATGTGAGAATTAGCGAGTGATGGCCCATAATAAGAGCTATAGAAAGTATTGTATCTTGTTTTGGTGCAGATACCTCTATATTACTAGAGCTCTAACTAATTACCAACTCCGGGGGCAAGAGAACGCCTTGTGTGTGCCGGATATTAGATTATCAAAGACTTATAGTGGTCCAGATATTAGTAAATTCAGGCTTTCTCCAAAAAAATCACTTGTGATATTGTAGCAAATGGCTCTTTTTCATTGCCGCTTCAAATAATCACGGAGTATCAACTTCCTCTACTTGCTTAAAAGTGTATAAATAAAATACTACCGATAACTACCCTAAAAGGTCTTAGAGGTAGCAAATAGCATCGAGTCATTGGTCATAGGGGTTTTATTGTTCAATATACTGGAAGATGAAGGCCTGAAAAAAGCAGTCAACTACGAGACTCTTTATGCTCTTTCCTATACTATAACCCTTCACTTCGTTCAGGGCATATGGAGTCGAACTCCAAGGGTACAGGGTACTAAGGGAGGTTTATTCTGAGTTTTTCTGATGTGGTAGAAAATAGGCAAGTATATGTTCCTCTGTATAGGTATTACATGACGATCCTCCCGACTCAGCCATTGACGATATAAATTATTACCTTTTCATCACCTCTTCCAAATCTTTCTAATTAAAGCAGAACAAAAAAATAGAAACAAAAGCAACCGCGACGCCTCCCAACCTCCCGTCATCCCTTTAATACAAATTAGAAAAAAAGACACAAAGCTTCGAGCCCATAAAGGAATGTATTTAAAAAAAACATGAGACAACCACCCGGATAGCTCGCGTGGAATTTGGGATAGACAGGAGAGGAGAAACATAAATAACTGGCAAAAAAAAGTGCCTGTTAACGCATATCATCTGGTAGCGCCCCATAATACCCCCCTTCCTGCTCATATCTTCTCCTCGGCCCATCAACTGGCCCAACATCATCCGCCAACGCATCCTCATACGTCGGTGGGGGTACATCTTCTCCTCCTCCTACACTCATGCTCCCACCCATACTTCCGCCGCCGCCGCACCCTGCACTACTATGAGGCCGGGAAGCAGATAGTGTATTGTCCTGCCATGGTGGCTCGCCTGAGAACGAATGAGGCCGTTTCGGGAAGTCCCCAATAACCGGAGAAGATACAGGTGTGTTCTTTTCAGAGCGACTCGCATTCAATGTATGCGTAGGGACTGTTAGAGAGGTGGAGGACTTTTCGGTCGATGTCTTACGTGGTAAAGGGTACGTAAGTGGTAGAGTGGAGTCGAGAAGTTTTTGCGGAGGGGCAATACCGGAGTAGACCTGAATTGGCACTATGAGGGGAATATTCTGTTGCCATTAGTTCTTATGTTCCACTATCCACCCTGGGAAAGAAATTTACCTCAATAATGCCATGGAACCCGTAAGAAAGTCCTACTATCACTTCAAGCTGATAGGTTCTCCAAATATTGCAAGTTTTAAAGCTCGGTGGTACTGTGTCTGGTAGAGCTGCATTTGCCCACAAGCCCATTTCCGCCTCCACCTCTTTTCCCACTGGAAGATTATCTCCTCCCAATGGCGCTCTTAGGTCCCGAATACTTAGTATTGGGATCACCATGTGGTCCGTCTTCCGTAGGCCATGTGCCGTAATCTCTGTATATGCATGCAACAAGATCTGTAGGCTCTTAATAAAGACCGGTTGTTGGTAAGGCTGAAGTTTAACGAGAATTATACGAAGCGGGAGAGGAGAGTTAGGAACGATTATGGGAGGCGCAGGGAGGCGAACTTCGATGGAAAAGTGAACGTGGTGGGTTATAGTCTCGATTTCACTAGAGTGTTGGGCACGAAAGGCGGAAAAGAGACCACCGCGTTTCCTTGAGGGAGGAGGAGAGGAAGGTGCGCAGACCATCTGGTGCTGGCGCTTTGCGTAGGTTTCATTTTTGGAGGGTGGAGGGCGGGGAGGCTCGATGGGGAGGAAGACGAAGGGGTCATGCTATATGCCGATTAGTATTATAGCCCTTAAGAGTTTAAGGGAAGTTAAGACGAACTACACGCATATTTAATCTATAAAACTGTGGCCTATCTTTTCGTTAGTTACAACCCTCCCCTAAAAACACATCACTGGGAAGAAGAATCTTACCTATTCACCGTAACCTTTAGAAAATATCTAATCAATGCCTCATCTCCTGGAATACCGGACAAACTCGGTGGCAGTGTTCCCCGAATATGTCTAGTTGCATTCTTTGCATAATCAATATTCCCCTTTTCAAAACTCAATTTCTGCAGTAACCCGCCCCCGTTACCAGCACTCGGATCCCCGCAAGTCGTATTAATTGGGATTCGTATACGGAATGGGTACTCATATTGCCCGGGTTTGAGTGTGTAACCGCTATGAGAGGGGGATGTATTTTCGCGGATTGAAGATGATGGGAATACAGTTTCCACAAGATAGAGGAGCTGTTCTGTGTCAGCAGGTGATGGAGGAGGTGGGGGGAGGGGGAAGTACGCGGTGGATTTCAACCTCGGCGCGCTTCGAGTCTCGACCATCAGGATCGTGCCGGGGGGGCATAAGACGGGTACGAGAGATGCCTTCCATTTTTACGGTTATCGAGGAGATTGTCTCTTCTGTGTTGATGTTCATTATAACCTAAGGAATCAGTTAGCAAGGTAAAATGACCAACGAAAGATCTCGAGATCAGGGGGAAGAAAGTACCCTCCCAGTAACAAAGTCCAAGCAAGTGAATGTGCCCCGGTTATCGAGCTCGATCCTAACGCTTGACATTTTGAAGGTTATTGAGTGGTGTGATGTGAGGTTCCGTCGTCCACTTAAGCACTACTAGAGTTTATCCAATTTGACAGCGTTTCCTTTGCACAATTCACCTTTTGTCTCTCTCTCGGGAATGAGCTGTAGGAGTTGCTGATGGATCTTGGATGCTTTTTGTCCTTTGTATTCTCCCACTGTCGGTAGTTCAGCCTTGGGGGAGCTTGTCACCGTTCTAGTGGGGCGGTGACAACATCAATGTAATGAGACTAGCCCAGCCACACCCCACCCTCCTCCATCCCTCACATCCGTTAGAGCCCTATGAGACCATATAACATCCCCCATTTCTATTTAGAATTAAACCTCTCCGTGGCTTCTAGGAGAAAGTAAAAGCCTTGATATGCCGGGTGTCCTGGATTCCGAAAAGAGCCCTGATGATATACATAAGCACAGCCCCCCTCCCACGTTTGAGATCATTTCGGCTACCCAATACGGGGGGGTTGTCTTGGCCTCTTTCCTAATGCATTAACTAGGGTAAGCGAGTGATTTAATATGATCCTGCAAGGCCTTTTCTCCATGTATTCGAAAGGAGTGCGAGACATTAGTCAGAGTTTTCGGATAGTCACACGGGTAGAAGAGGAATGTAAGCCTTTCGTCTCTCACACATACTCTCTCAGATTCTCACTCTTACTCTCTGGCAGTATTGCCAGCAGCACCACAGGATGTTGATCTAGAGTTTTCTCATGGGCTCAAGCCACAATGTTGGTAGTGGGGGTGGGAGTGCCTCGCTATATATAGCTTTTGTAGACGCGTTCTCGCGTCTCCGCCAGCACGGTACCTGTCAGAACTCTAAATGTCACAGGGGGGCTTCGCGCGTGGAACCCGAAGGGGGAGAGTGGAATAACAACCAACCAACTTTTCAAATGACCATCGATATTGAACCTCCGACAGGAAGCGGAAAAAAGTACCTTGGGGCTATGCAAGAAATTCTTGGTGACGAATTCGGCTGTTGTACTACCCTACGTACGGCGGAGCTTATCCCGTGTGCATCTGCGGCTCGGGGGGGGAGGGAGGATCGTCCTAGGACTCGCCTCAACTTCCCCCAAAATATAACCTTCAATTATAGGTATCTCACGAGCCCCAAAGCCCCCTGGTGGATATTTCCCCCCGGTTCTCTCTTAGTAAATCAAACAAGGAGCAGTACAGTGCCATCACACACTATGACCGTCTACCCTCGGATTCCGAACCCCGAGGAGGGGGCAAGGGGCACGGGCCGGTAATGTTCCATGAAGGTTAGAATAGACTACACGAGGGGATCCTGATCGGCTACTGGGCTAAGCCTCAACAAAAGTCCAACGCCAGCTGAGAATTCGCGTCTTTCTACCGCAGTGCTTAATCATTGATGCCGATAGTACCCTCCCTGTATGGTTTTATTTGGGTCCGACATAACCGGAATTTGGGGTGGTGAGATAGGGTTAGGGTTTATAGGTTTATTGTCAATGATATCCACTGTAGTATATACTTTAGCTAATAGCACTTTATTCCCCTCATCATCTGAACATAGAAACAGTCTACCCTGTTACCATTTTGGTACACTTACCAACAGAAAACTACAAAACTTTCAACCCCCAACCCAAGCCCCCGCCACCTCTAAAAAAAGACAGCTTAATAGAAGCAAGCACGGAACTCTCGAATTCGCTAGAGATACTTCCAAAACGGTGTATCGGCTCCAATCATCTGGATATGGTATATTTGGTATCTTTCATGGTAGTTGTCACATCTACTTTATCAAGAGCTTTTCTGCTTAAAGCCTCAAGGGTGGTTTAAGATAATTTTGCTACAGTTAAACGAGTTAAAATAATTTCTAGGCCCTAGGCTAGCTAGTTAAAGATAGTAATAAATAATCTAACGTAATCCTCATAGTGGAAATAAGAGGTAATTTTTGAGATTCCTACTGGAGTCATATTTCCAGCAAAAATAAGAATGAGAATAAAAAGACAAAACTCCACCGATCTGATAATTTGATACAAGCAAATACAATATTCCCTAGTCCAACCTTACCCCAGACTACCCTCAAAACCCTGCTACCACAAAATGGTTTTCCTCCCTCCTGGCGTCCTATGAACTTTCCTCGTAAGAGTCGCTCTTAGGGGTGTACTTGGCCTAGGTGGATATGGGATAGGTGTGCTCGAGTGCTGATGCTCTAGACGACTGGCAATTGGTGGTACAGCTGCTGCCAGGTATGGTGCGGGGTGGTTAATAGCTTTAGCTCTATACAGCCCAAAGGCAAAATTGGAGAAAAAGAGACCACCAAAGATAAGCAGGAGCGAGAAAAACTATTTTGTCGGCGAGTTAAACTCTATTGACTCTAAAAGATCTAGAGAAGTACCCCCCGAAGATACTACATACCATAGTTTTGTAACTAATGGGCTCGATGAAGCCATTAATAATCCCCGCAAAGGTCTCTGCACTAACACGCGCTCTACCAACTTGTTGAGGATCACGATTCATGCATTTCTCCCAGCCTTGACATGCCTTCTCCATCGCTGGAACCCTCATATCTGGCGCACAACGATTCTCGAGGTAATTTCGGGTGCATAGGCTCATTTCTTCAACAATATGGGCGCTGAACTCATGTACTTTTTGATCCACATCACTCTTGATTGTAAGGTAGAAACAAAATAGAGCGTACAGGCAGAGTAGGAGGATGGAGAGGTTAAAAAAGACCTGAAGGTACTGGGATAAGATGAGGGGGATGTCGCGATGTGTTGATGCCCACGAGACTGCACTCGATTGCCAAGTGGAAGGCGGCACATCTTCTAAGCTATCATAATCGTGGCTAGAGTCCTCATCGTCCGTTACTCTTACTGATGGGTGTCGTTGATGTCGGCGTGGCTTGATCTTTGTAATAGCTCCATCGTGATATCTCCCACGGGGCACTTCGCCCCTACCAGTTATACGGGCAGGCGTGGTACTCCCAAAGATGATAGGTTTAAACCCTTTTTGGGGGCTCTGTGAAGGTCCGGGGGTGAACTCGTTGTCATCATCCGAGTTCTCTATGGGAGCACGAGTAGGTGTCGAGAAGATGTCTGGATCTTTTGTAAAATCAGACATGTCCAGAGCAGCACTCCTGGGAGTGGTGGTTGATACCGTTCTGAATAGTGGAGGTGGAGGTGGGGGTGTTTGATATGTTGTCCTGGGGAAGGGGAAATGTTGAGAGGCTGGTGGTGTCAACGTAGGGAGTTTAGAAGGTGTGGATGATTGGAGAGTAGAGTGGGATCCTGAGGTGATATTAGTCATTAGATAGAATAAAAGAGCTATTGGTAGAGAAAGAGGTACTTTTCTTTGGGGTCTCATGAGGGGTGTTTCCCATAGTTGAGAATCTCGAGAATGGGGAATTTGGGTCCCTAGGGACTAGAGGATGGTCATACTGAAAGTCCATAGGGCTCTCGACACCTCTATAAGCCATGTAATGATGTAGAGAGACCTGAAAATAGTTTTAGAGAGGGATGAACAGTGCAGAGTGTTTAGATGGAGTATTAGATGGAGTATCTAGATGTAGTATCCAGATGTTATGTGCACAAGTGACGTTGAACAAAACAATCCGGTGATCGTCATGGCAACCAACGGATTATCATTTCTCCGCCCATGTTCAGACCACATGGAAGTTACGTAGACATAGAGATGCGACGACCGTCTTTCTCTCTCTTCCTCCCCCTCTGATTTGATTCTACTACACCCCCTCCCACCCTCCCATATTATACACCCACAATGTCTGTTTCTCATATCGCAGCGACAAATCTTGACCGTCTCCTCTCCCGTCTCGACCGCAAGCTCGGCTTCAGTACACCAGATGTGCCACCGCCCACATCCCTAGAACGCGCAAAAATTGCAGCTGTACATACCCCAGCCTTGCATATCCTGCACCTACTAACACCCCCTCCCCCTCCAGAACTTAGAGTACGCGCGCCAACTCCTTCTCTCCCTAGAAAAAGAGTCAGACACCATCCGCAACCTCACTCAGCGCCAAAATACTCTCTCAAAACTCGGTCAACACAAAGCCGCCGTCCGTCGGTTGAATGAAAAGCTGCAGTTGATCATCCATGATAGAGAGGCTGGGGATTCGGATTCTGGGGATGACTCGGATACTGGTATACTAGAAGCTATGCAGAGCGATACCGAGAATGAGGTTCATGAGCCGCCGGTTTACTCAGTCGAGCCTTCTGAAACCCATCGCGTCTCATCTCCCAGTGAAGGGCTTCGAAATCGTTTTGCTACACAAAAGGAGGAGCGTGCAGCACTATTCTCCGGGAGTGGTGCACAGCAGGATGAAAAGGAAGAGTTTTCGGAAAAAGAACTGGATAGTCAGCGCCGGGAACAGGAAGCCCTAACAACAGACATGCTCACACTTGCCCAACAGCTTAAGATCAATAGCGTGCGTTTTGGCGAGGAGCTACAGAAAGAGAAGGGGCTGCTAGATCTAGCGGCGGAGGGACTGGATAAGAACGTACTTGGGATTGAAGGCGCAGGGAGGAAGATGGATAGCTTGAGGAGGGATGAGAATGTGGGATGGTTGTGGAGTATACTTTACCCAGTTATTATTGTTACATTGATGTTCTTCACACTATTCATCTTGTTCTTTGCGCCAAAACTGAGGTGGTGGTAGACGGTAGTTGTGGAGGATTTTTGTTTCTTTCTTTTGGAGTTGAAAGTTTGGGTATAGTTGTTTGTGACTTGGTTTCAGGTTTTTATGATAGGTTTGATAATGCTTACGAGGTTACTTTCACACAGATATGGGATATCTGGTGGGCACATTTTTTATTTTTATTTTTATTCTCAAATCATTACCTGATAATTAAACACTCAACGCTAGATAGGAAGGATAAAATCTTTGTATTAGTTTACTTAAGGAATCAGAAAAACCACACTGAGCGATTACTTGTCTGTTAGAAAAATTATAGTGATAGGCTTCAATATACTCCTAGTGCATGATGCCGAGTGATGAGGTGTGATAATGCCCCCTCCCAACAGGATAGCAACTCCCAAATCTCACTTCGGTGGTGTAGTGCTCAGCCGGTAAGAACTGCATGTATGATAGTATTTTATTCCTAGTACAGCCTGGGAATGTAGGATATCCATTTAGACTAGAAAGATTACATTGCTACATTGTAAATCTCACTAGGCATAGAATAGAAAGTCTTACTTGTCTAAGCTCGAGTCTAGAGGTCAATTAAGGTGTTTTGATTAACTCGACTTTTCATTAGTTATCAATTTTTGGTCTATATTCCCGCAACAGGGTGCGTGGCCGCAAATAATATGCAAGAAATATATAGCAATAAAACCCAGAACACCAATGTACCACAGAAAGACGAATAAGTAAAGTATCAAAACATCACTCTTCACCTACCACGAAGTGGTGTATGCTCCCCCTACCTATCACGAGACTACCCGCACCAAAAACCAGAGCTTTCTTGGATTTATTTTAACCATTTAACCAAGCAACATCTCGTAGATAATTAACAGCGTGTTAAGTCCAATAAGCGGTACTACACGCTCATATTAGCTTCTATTCATTCCCAACCTATCTCCGACCTCTGATGTGCGGAACAACGTACTCCTCATCAAAGTTCTTGTAGAGCTAATCAAATTTATAAGCTTGAATTTGATGCTTTGGTTATCTTGCGGCATCTGCATTCCAAAGCTGTGCGGATCAGGCGATGCCGGGGTTGCTGTGTAAGCTGATGAACCAGCCCAACCGACTATATTTGAGGCTTATTAGCACCCAACTACCAGAGCTCTAGGTACTAGAGGCGAGATAGAGGGTAAAAACGGGATAACATACTCCGCGCAAGGAACCGGTCTTCGGAAAGGATAGCGATAGCATTGATTATGAGAATCGAAACTACTCCCATGAGTTAGTTAACTATGCCTAGATTAGTAGCTAAGAGACGTGCGGAGAGAAGAGCACATTTAATCAGGGGCATTAAACCGAAGAACATTTTAATGATGATTTTTTTGAGGGAGGGAGGGAGATCTAGATTGGAAGGGTATTGGTGATTTAGATAGAAGTTCCAGAAGGTTGTGGGTGTGGGTGAGTGAGGCTATGTGATGTTTTTGGTAAGTTGGCTTTAAGGGCTTGGCGACATTGGTAACTGGGCAGGGTAACTGGGCAGTTTTGAACGACGTCGCATTGTCTACACCATGATACATGCAGTATTAGTTACTAGCAACCGGAAATGTATAACTCTTCTAGCCTAGATGAATTTGGGTGATTACTTGGTTTTGTCTAGGCAAGAGCTGAAAACAAGATGCGGGTACCGAAATCACTCAATAATTTGATAGATGCGGCCCAGGAGAGTCCCATCGCACAAAGTGACTTGGAGTTGTCAAAAAAGTATATGAGTCGGGGGTCGGCACAAGCTGCTGCTCGAAAAAAACCCGGGATAACCTGAAATTGACTGGCAGAATGCAGCTTGACATTTCTAAGCCTTATAGAAAAACATTCATATCCCTGTAGATACTCTGATTATGTCTCTCCTCGAAGTGATTGCGAAAAACCTCAAGAGCCCTAAAGATATCAACTACCTCCACCTTCCAAACCGCTGTTTGTCAAATTTCACACTCCAAATCCTGCACACCTCCGCCCTTAAAGCCCCCTAAGATTATATGACCTCCCTCCAATGGGCCATCCTCAGAGATCCTACCCTTATCACCCCCCCTCATCTCTAAAGGTGTCTATCTGGGTTACTCCCCCTACAACAGCGGCCTCTCCCGCGCTTTAAGCTCGGCAGTGAAACAGGGCTGAATCTAGAAGGTCGGATGAGGTAATTATCAGGTCGCTTTTGGGGGGTCAGGGAGATGGGGTTGAGGTGGGCTGTGGCCCAGTGTAGGGCCCCTGATGCAGAGTTATTATGTATTTTTAAGCTATCAATCTTCTTATGTACGTTTCTTTATTTAATTTACTATTATTAGAGCCTTAGCCAACAAAGAAACTCTATACTGCGTGATTGGCTAGCAATGCCATGCTATAAAGTTCTAGCGTAATGACTAAATGACCACAATGATACCGACAGTAAAGACTATCTACTTGAGTTTTATATTATGGAATTGAGGCTGAGACTCTAATATACCATTACTTGATGTTAAGTTGTTTAGTTATTATAGATCAATTGGACGGTGCATATACGTGCTTCCGCGCCAAGAAGTTAGCACGTGACATTTTTTTAGTGGGTCACCACCCGATATCCAGTCACGTGTCAACTTCTTGGCTCGGAAGCACGAGTATACAAGCTTGGAATATCGTAACTGGGTGTATGCAAAACTACATTTACATGTACCAGCGCCAAGACCTGCTCGATATAGCTGTTCTAACTGCTAGGGCCTTATATAGTCTGAGGTGCTGATAAAATAATTAAACCTAAATAGGTATTACAAATCTTCTTAGCTATATGTACTTATGGAGAGTGCATACATCTAGTATAATAGCTTCAAGTACATGTAGTTATTACCAGACTAACCCTAACCCTCGGCATATCCATATAGCCGCATGACGTAGTGCCGCATGTCACCCCAGGAACCACAGAATGAAACCTCGTGAAATCATCAGAAAAAACCCAAACTACTAATACGAGTAGGATGCTACGACTATACCCGGTTCTCCGATCGGTTTTACGGCACTGTTACAGTACCAATGCACCAAAAAATGCAAGGGAAAAGGTCTCCGAGGACCCCCGGTTAAAGGATCTAGGACGGACCTTATCGAATGAGTTTTCGACTATTAGAGAGAATTACCGTAAGGAGTTCGATACTACTCCTAAAAAAGAAGGGAGTGGTGGTTGGTAATATTTTTAACATGCAGGAACGCCAAAAAACCCGATAGTTCTAGTATGCACCCTTGATGGGAATAAGAATGAGAATGTTGCTAATATATAGCCCTAGTGTCATGGACTCCTCGGCTTCAAGGAACTTCATGTTGCTGGTCAATATTTACCTGGGATTTCCTACTGGCGTGGAATCACGGAGGTTCTCACAGCAAATGGAGTGGAGGTTATTATAGCCAGTGGTACGTGGTTTACGTTGCACATATTATTTATGACTAAAATATAGTCACAATAGTACCAGCGTCAGGATCGATAGAATCTAGAGCAAAGGCACTCATTGGTGGAATAGAGGCGGAGCTAAAGGGGAGGAGTGTAAATCTTATAGGGTGAGGTTATAAGCACAAACATTCAAAGAGAGCTGTGGCTGATACTATAAATATATAGGCATAGCATGGTACGACATAAATTTCTTCAACATGGTCTAACTTTTACTGAAATTTTTTATGTACTTATTTAGGGGTACTGGTTTCTTCATCATTACCAGAAGCTAGGATGGGTATATGCTGACTGGATGACTTTGGTAGAGGTATCGATGCCAGATACATGATCAGTAAATTGAAGCCTTTACCATTCAAAGTGGGTAACCAAGCTAGCATTGCGAAAGAACCTTAAATAATAGAGATCACTCAGGTTCTATCTTTGACAACTGTTGCAACACCCCATCGAGGTATTTCCCATACTATTACCACCCCAGGGTTTGATTACTGATACCTCGATACATGGTCAGGATCATCTTTTGCCGACTACATACTCGACCTAATAGGGAGTGAGTAGAAACCTACATATATCTTTTTTTATTGATTTATAACAGCTCTTAGAAAAGCAACTCCCACGAGTCTATAGAGCCGCTGAATCAATCGGCATACAAACTGGCGCCTTCTCACAGTTAACAACAAAATACATGGATGAAACTTTCAATCCCGCTGTACTCAATGATGAATCCATCCGGTCCTCCCCCTCCCTCAACTTCTCCTCATACTCCTCTAATCATATATCTAGATATTTCTCGTATGGTGCAATGACATCGCCGTCGATTTTTTCTATGTTTCGACAACCCCACCGGATTATACAAGATAAGGAGGGCCCCAATGATGGTAAATAAACTTTTAGAAGAACGATTTTCCTCCTTCTGATGATGGTTTAGGACTTGTTTCGGTTAAGTCTTCGCAGTGGGGGACTTATAAGGGGACGTTGGTAGGGCCTAGCCATCTAGGGATTATTAATTGGACAAATAGGTTGAAGTGGGCACTGACTAGGAACAAGGAACCGTAAGCCTCCTGACGCATTAACTGTCGAAATTGAAGTTATTTAACTTTTTGGGGGATAGTTTTAACGCGATTGCCTTCTATTGCGATATAGCGGGTAATATCTCAGGCTGTTAGCATCACATACGAGTAGAGAGCACTAACAGAGATTTACGTAGATATGCTTGCTGAGGAGGGCTTGTAAGAATACACTGATCAGTTGCGGAGTATATATCTAGAATTACTCAATAAATATTATGCATATAATGGATTAGTAGAGATAAAGTAATAGAACTGGGGCTCGATACGGCTTTGGGCTATGTGCCATCACACTATTGTAATATTCTGAATACATGTAATTCCTATGTTAAAATTCCTATGTTAGGGTGCTTTTAATTCCTAATTGGTACTATATCTTGTTTTAGGGACCCCCCCACAAAAAAAAACCATTCTCCCTCCCCAAAATCGAACTTAGAGTCTTATAAACATCTCCGGGCCATTTTATGATTGTTTTAATGCCAAGAACGGAACGGAAAAACAATATTCCGATGACCTATGGCCCTATGTAATTTATTCCATAGGCCCTGTAAGTCTTCGTCCTTAAAATCTAATTAATTTTTAGTCCTGAGGGTCTAGTAGAGAAATAATAATCCTTTGATCCTTCATACATTCCACATAATCCTGTTGTGTTTTGGTGCCGTAGCTCGCGTGAGCTTTGTTTGAGAACGGACAACAACGACCAGACTACAACCTCAAGTCTCTCCTCTAGTAATAAATCAATACCCCCACAACCTCCAATTCCATCCCTCAATATCTGCCTACACTCTCACTTCGATACCTCACAAAAGCGCGTTCAGGCGACTCACCCTGTCCCGACAGTAGCGATGGCTCGTTATGAGGATAGAGACAGGGACGGCGGAGCTTACGGAGGCGGTGGAGGCGGAAGTGGAGGAAGCCATGACCGCTATGATAAAGATAGAGGCGGTCTTGGAGGAGGAGGAGGAGGAGGTGGTGGTGGTGGTGGTAGTGGAGGCGATCGAGATGGCCCTTACAATCGCGGGAGACCACTACATAGACGTGTGTACCTACAAGCCATTCATAATTGTCACGTAGGATAAGTAAGGTCTAATATTCAAAACAGGACCTGTAACGGACTACGGGACATCGGTTTCAAAATGGATGCCGAAACGCCGAATGAACTGGAGAGGTCAAACGCGTGACTTTTTGAGACCCGCACCGGGGTTCGTTATTGATGTGAGTGTGACGAAGTAAAACTACAGGCAGTAGGGATTTTATTGACGGATTGACATGTTGGGCTATAGCTATTACCCCCCGCTGCATATCCTGACAATCCAGCGACCTCACTTCCGACAAAACACATACACGCATCGCTGAACAAGATTAAGCATCCCATAAACGTGGTTAAAGTAAGATCCCCTGGCCTCACTTCAGAAGTCGAGCATTACCACTAATAATTCTAATAGTGGACGCCCGAAGGCCGCCGGCTACTCACCGGCTCTTCCAGTGGAGAATTCACCCTCTGGAATGGTATGGGCTTCAACTTCGAGACTATAATGCAAGCCCACGATTGCGCAATCCGCGTCTGCCAATACTCCCACTCAGGTGATTGGCTCCTCTCCGGAGACCAAGACGGCATAGTAAAATACTGGCAACCCAATTTTAACAATGTCAAAATCCTCCAAGCCCATGGGGAGCCAATCCGCGACCTCAGCTTCTCCCCTACCGACGCAAAATTCGTCACTGCATCAGATGATGGCACCCTCAAAATCTGGAACTTCAATGAAGGTGTTGAGGAACGTACTCTCACTGGCCACGGTTGGGATGTTAAAAGTGTGGACTGGCATCCTACCAAAGGCCTGATTGTCTCTGGTTCCAAAGACCATCTCGTCAAATTATGGGACCCTCGTACAGCCCGCTGCCTTACAACTCTCCATGGGCATAAAAATACTATTTCAAAATCTCTTTTCCAACCGCGTGGGGAACTCCTTGCTACCTGCGCAAGAGACCAAACATGCCGTATCTTCGACCTCCGCGCAATGAAAGATTTCTGCGTCCTCCGCGGGCACGAAAAAGATATATCTACCCTCGCCTGGCATCCCATCCACCCAGGGCTCATCTCAACGGGTGGAAGCGATGGGGCAATAAACCACTACCTCCTTGACGAGGCGCCCCGTGGCGTGACAGCAAACACTTCCTCGACTATAATCCAGCCCGCTGCGTCGGTGCCATTTGCCCACGAATACGCAATTTGGAGCATGGAATATCATCCCCTCGGACACATCCTCTGCAGCGGCTCTAATGACCGCATTACTCGTTTCTGGACACGCCCAAGACCTGGTGAAATTGATGGGTTCAAAGACCGCCATCACATTGGAGATGAGGCCGCTGCGGCCATGGGAACTTATGACCGTAACCGCCGCCGCCACCGCCAGGAGGAGGAGGAGGAGGAGCAGGATGAAGCCGACGCACTCATTGACCAGAAGATGCCGCTGCCTGGTCAAGCACCACTCAGTGGTATCCCTGGATTCCCAATGCCGATGCCGATACCGCTACCCGGTATGGGTGCTGGCGGGCTGCCTGGTCTCGGTGACCTCTCAACCCTCGCTGGTTTCTTTGGGGTTCCCCCGCCGCCGCCCCCACCAAACGCGCAAGGGACTGCCCCACCACCTATCCCCATGCCACCAATTGGAGCGCTACCACCCGGATTAATACCCCCGCCACTACCGAATTTCGGACTACAGGTAATGGGGGGTGCACCGATTCCGGGAATCCCAGGGCTGGGGGGTGACGGTGTACCACCGCCGCCACCAATGCAGAGGATGGACCCTAGGATGATGGCGGGTATGATGGTAGGGGTGCAAGGGGGTGGGGGGATGGAGGAGAGAGACAATGGAGGCGGCGGCGGCGGCGGTGGTGGGGGGAGGGTTAGGGCACCATTACCGAGCCAGAAGGATAGTATGAGGGAGGCACAGAGAGATGGTGGTGGTGGTGGTGGCGGATATAGGGGAGGACGACGGTAGTGAGAGGGAAGGTATTTGTATATTAGGTTTACTGGTTTGTATTTCTATGACTGAAGGGTTTTTTGGTAACTAGACTACCTTTACCATAAAGCAGAGGCATCGTTGAATATGTGTTAGATTTACACTACCTTTTTACGGTCTTTGGTGCATTCTTGTTCTTGATAAGGTAGTTTGTAACTAACACCATAAACCATTTTTAAAGGGTTTGGAGAAGAGAAAAATTGGTACACACGGTGCTAATTAGCTGTACACCGCCTTTATTGGTAGGTTACAACTATAGATTTTAGTGGTTGTACCTTACAATATGGTGAACAGGGGATAACTGAAGTACAGCAGGGAAGTTAAATATAAAATACCCTGGGAGGAGGTTTCTGTATCGACTGTTGCGTGAGAACCTCATTCTTTTGATAACCCTCCCCTTCGACACAACCACCCGCACACACCAGTAACACTAATAAAAGTGCAGTATATCTATCCCAGATGATCTTTCATAGCCTCTCACCTAAATAACCTGGAGCCCAAATGGGACATACGGACCCGAGGTGGAGTGAGATTGGTGGTGTTTGCTGGCCTTGAGCTGGTTGGGGTATTCCACACTCGTTAAGGTGAAGCGCTGCAAGCATCTCTGATAGAGTACGAGTACGATAGTAACATAGCCTCGGGGCTACATGTACTATGATTAATTCACCTGAATAACCTATGTGTTGGCAAGGCCGTAACCAATTAGCCTTGGAGGCTGCCAAAAATACAATGACCCAACTACTGCTCAATCATGAAACCTAAGAAAGGCCCCACCTCACAAAAGCTATAGGATATAATCAAATACAAATGGTGGGGTAGTTCCTAATAAATAAATCAAGAAAAATTACATGAATCTAAGTCCATAATGTTGTGTGACGTGCATGTACGTAGTTTGTACTTAGGTGAACTCTAACCTTCTACCGTCGATGTGTAGAGCTAACTAGGAGCTCTGCTAAAAGTTTCTCCCTTTAGTACCCCTATCGCTTCAGTATAGCCCCTAATCGCTAAGTCTAGGAGACCTATATGCACGGGATGATGTCCACGAGCAGAGGTTTTCTGATCCTACAATATAACCTTCATCGTATTAACATTGAGGTTCTCATGACAGACTTATTCTCGTTTACTAAATCGATTAATAGCACATTCAGTTAACACGAGGGCTGTGTCCTTGGTTATAACCCTCTCCGCTGTGGGGGCCAGAGGTTATCTTAGATGCGAGATGGGATAAAATATAGATATATATAGTACGATTACTTACATGTAAAATACGGGGTATTTACTATGTAATTCATATTAACGGGTATCAGGAAACTTGGCGAGCAGTCAAAGATCAAAGGGCCTCGAATTAGCGACCTGAGGAAGATCGAGATCAATTCTGTTCGAGATCGTGTACCTGCATATACGGTTTATGGTTTAATACCCTTAGAACCTGATCTAACTGTGGCTGAGACATGACCCTAGTTATGTCTTATATATGATTACAAATAACTACGTACATGATCTGTTACTAAGTACTTCTATAATAGCATTTTTAGATAAGATCTTTATTTTAGAGGTCTAAAAATTCGTATCATAAATTTAAGATTGCCCCTCCAAAAAATTTATATAAAAACTCAACTAGCTATAATTATCTTACTATGAAATATACAAACTCAGCTAATCAGGAAGGCTTATAGCCTCGTAGACCAGGCTACAAGGAGATGGGGTATAGGCTGATAGGTTGATTTCTTCCTGCCATAATTCGGGCCGATACCCTCAGCCCACACCCTCTCCTCTACTGTCATGGCAAGGCCGAGGCTACTCAGGCCGAGAGCGTGAAAATAAGGTTACGTGGCGCCATGAGACCCATATGTGTAAGTGGGGGGCTGCCTACGGTAGAACGAGGCACGTTATAAGTGCCTCATTGCTGTATATAACAGTGTTAAGAAACTAACAATAGAACATCATCGGTTCACCACATATAATAAGGCACCATACAATTACATCTACAGTCTGGTGTAATAGTTCGAGCTCCAGAGTCAACTCACAGCGCCAGTGCTGCCAAATGCAAAGAGTTTCTAGAGTGAGTAAATAGGATATAGCAATCATGAAAATGCTATTCGCGCATCTTCCTAGTGGGTTTAATTTTTGTGTCACAACCTGTGAGGTACTTCCTATGACTATGTGCTATTCTTCATAGTACTACCAATACTAGAGAATGTGTGTTGGAAAACGTATCATATACTAGATAAAACTACCCTGAATTAGCTCTTACTATTATGTTCTATAAAAGGTCTCTAGCCGAAAACTCTAGCCCTTCTATAAGGTTAGGGGTTCACGAGCATACAGTACTAGATAAGAGCAGTAGTACGAATCCATTGAGATAGCATACCTCTAGCAGGCTATGAAGTCTCTGACCCATATTTGACAATATTGGGGGCACTATATAAAATAGTGCATAGTAATAGAAAGTACCGTACAGGTTGTGGCAAAAAAGTTAAACCCACTGAGAGGATGCGTAAATAGCATTTTCATGATCGCCATGTCCTATTTACTCACCCTAGAAACTCTCGGCATTTGGCAGCACTGGCACTGGGAGTTGACTTTTTGATCGAAGGCAATTACACCAGGCTGTAGGAGAAGGTATGGGTGAGGTTGGTTTATGACGTAATTAGGGTATCAGCCCGAGTTACAGTAGGAAATAAACCAACCTACCAGCCCATACCCAATCTCCTCGCAGCCTGGTCTACGAGGCTAGAAGGTTTACATATTACGATATTACCGAAGTATGTATCACTTCCTATTTTCTAGTTTCCCCAGGGGGCGAGTATAAGTCTTCACCTTGATACCATGTATAAGAGGCTTAATTAATAACTTCGGTATGCGTGCTGTTACAGAACACATATAGCTTTTAAAGTCATATATTTATACATGGTAAAAGGCCTCTAATCAACAATATTTCTGACGATAATAATGATTCGAATTATATTTAAATTATCAAGTGAGCTTATATAGCAGCTACACCCTGATATATTCAAGATCCCAAGACACTGTATGGGCGATATCTAGATCGAACGCTGGACATTACCGCCACACCCCCTCGGCCAGAGAAACTTAACTCAACCCTAAAAACTAAATAAGAGTTAGCGAAAGTAATCATGGAGAGCACAGTCCTAGTTTCTCGGCAGGAACACCATACCTAGCTGCGGAGGGTGCCGCTTCTTTGAGTTTATCCCTCAACTTCATATTTATTTTACTCCGCAGGCTTGTATAATGAATGCTCTCCTGTACAGCACGGGTCGGAGATGAAAATGATTAGACGTTGAACTCTACCCTATGTATCCCTGATCTACGTCGCTAGTCTATTTCAAGATGTGCTAATCCTAAGGTAACTCCGAGATATTAAGACATCTCAGATGTAATGTCTCGGACGTTGTCACCACAACCCCTGGCGATCCCGGGGCAAGACATACTTTATATATTTTGGGCTACCTATACCGAGAATAAGCCTAATACTAGAACTTTTTTCCTCAGTGAATATGCGAGCAGTATGCCGAATACAGATCATCATTGACGAAGATCTTGGTGCCTCCTTCGTGGAGGGCGTAATGATCGCGGAGACTCGTGCGGGGCCTTTCTGTTTTGAATATGTTCCCCGTAATTTGTTCAACCCTATCCTTATGACCTTCACTCTATTTCATGAATAAATACCACTTCTGTCACCCGTCAATTGCAGTCCTCATCCTCAACAGTTTCCTCCAATATTGCCCAGAAGTCAATCGCCAAGATCACCTATTCTTCAGTCCTTCAAACTCATAAGCCTTTCAAAATGCAGATCAAGAATATCATCCTTTCCGCCGTTGCCGTTGCCTTGACCGTCGCTAACGCCGCTTCTATCGGTGACGGGACTACTGGTGCTACCGACGCTGCTTCAGGTGCCAAAGACGTTTATACCACACCTAGGGCTGTTGATGTAACTCTCTCTTTATCCTAAGCTAGGCGGGTAAAGGAGAGGGCTAATAAGCAGTAAACAGTTCGAGACTTGCCAGAAGAAGATTGCCGATTACGACAAGAAAGTCGCCGAGTTCAAGGAGAAAAATGGATCCGACAGCACCTTCAAGGCTGATGATAGTGTAATGAGCGCCATTGCGGACTGTGATGCTTGCTTGTAAGTTCTCTTTCCTTTCCTTCATAGCTATAGGAACTGGTTCTAAAGAGCCACTCAATAGTGCGCGGGCTTTGTACTTTGACTGCGAACCCAAGGGCGAAACTTCTTACAGCATCGGCCAAGTTCCAGAAGAGGACCTGGATTGCTACAAGAAGTCTTTTGAGAAATGCAATCCTGATGCTCCCTTCGATAAATCTGTTCCGGAGGTAGCGGCTCCTAAAGCCGACGGTGTGTCCTCTGCTTAAAGTGCGAGAGCGAGAGTGGGTTGGGAAGAAGCTGTTTATATAATTTAATGTTTAATACTTTATAAAGCCTAATTTAGGGCTGCATAAATAGTCTTACTCTTTGTTTGCGGATCTGATACCAGCCGGCAGATTATAAGCCGTGTGTAAACTCCATGTGACCTCATCCTTTGTAGAAGTAGAGGGTGGAGTGACTCTTATTAGTAGGTTGCTGTTAAGCCATGCCCTAGGTATATATTGAGTGATATTTAAAGGCCCGATGAACTATTATTTCACTAAAGTTGTGAGTGCTATATAGAGCTACAGTGTTCAAGTGCATTTAGTTAGTGCTCGTGCAATAAGAATACGAGTATCAACAACTACAATAAATGAGAAATTAGGACTACGTGTATTTGAAATTACTCCCAAAGAAGGGTATATACATGTACGTATATAAATTCAAGCCTTAATCTAGATCACCCCCCCTCCCATATATATATCAGAGGAAATCACTCGCATGATTACCTAACACGCTGCCACAGCAACCTTGTGCAACCCCTGTGTTGTTTTGATCTGTCAACACCAACTACTCCCCCCATCGCGAGAATCTGCTCACCAAACTACTATCCCCATACCCCTATCGTTGATCATACCCGCTGCGATGGATCCTCGCGATCTAAAAGCCGCCTCTAAATATGTCAATAACCTCCTCGCCTCTCGCGGCCTCCTGCGTGGTAAGGAAATTCCGTTCCATAAACCTGGCGAGGACGACGGCACTCCCGCGAAAATCATCAACCTCGTCCATGAGCTTCTATCACGCCGAGATAAAGAGGCCGATGAACGGGAGGCATTGGCCCTTACCATTAGGACCTTGAGGACTACGGAAATGAAACAGGCTGATACTATTGTACTAAACTCTGCTCTGCTTCCTGGGGGCAAGCATATCTAATCAGAGTGTGGCCGTAGGAAACCCTGAAAACAAAGACTATGGACCTGACCCGCCAAAATGGCATCCTCGAATCTGCCTCTCGCTCCTTCAATCACACACTGCGAACCTCGGAAACAGTACAAAAGACACTCCGCGACGAAACAATCCGCCTTAAGACTCTCCTAAGTCAAGTCCGTACACAATGCGCAAACGATATTCGTAAACGTGACATTCAGATTCAGAAAATGAAGGAGCGTCTCTCCGACACACGTCCCAGAGGACAGCGCGCACAGCTTGCATCCTGTACTGTCATTAACCCATCCTTAAACCTTGGTGCCTCCCGTGGCTCGGCGGCTGGAGGGGAGGAGGATACCAACCTCGCGCAGGAAACAACCGACTTTCTCACAAAGCTAAGTCAGGGCCTCGCCGATGAGAACGACAACCTCATTGCCCTAGTCCGCACGACTCTCTCTACCCTCAAGGCTATCCAAGGCCTCCCTGACGACGACGACCACTTCCCCGCTCTCGGTGATGAAGAGGCTCTCGAACATAACCATGAAAACCCAGTTACAGCTCCTCCAGCTTCTTTCGAAGAGCTCACAGCAGACTTAGACCAAGTGATCTTTAGCCTAAAGGAAGTGCTAAACCAACCAAACTACGTCCCGGTTGAAGACCTAGCTGAAAAGGAGGCCGAAATCGAGCGACTTGTAGCAAAGAATAAAATGTTAGAGGTAGAGTGGAAGAAGGCAATTGATTTGGTTGACGAGTGGAATAAAACGATGAGTCGGAACTTTACGCAGGTAACTGAAGAAGAAAAGGAGACAGAAGGTGAGATAATGGTAGAGGGGGGCTTGAAGAGGACGGAGAGAAATGTTGTAGATATTATCAAAGAGAGGGGTATAGATGAGGAGGATGAGGATGAGGAGATGGAGGAAGGGGTGAGAGGTGTATTGTCGATGGTCCAGGAGGAGGAGGAGGAGGAGGAGGAGAAAGAGGCAGAAGAGGAGATGCAAGAAGTTGAGAGTAGGATTGAGAAAGAGATGCAAGAGATGGATGAATTGGAGCAAGAAGTGGAGCAGGTTGAGGAAATGGAGCAAAATGTCCAACAAATGGATGAATATCCGGAACAAGAGGTGGAGGAACCAGAGGAGGAAGTACCCCAATCTCCCAAGAAGTCTCTATCAAGGAAATCCAAGCGGAAATCACAATCTCCACAACCTATACCCGAACCCCAAAAAGCCCCAGCCAAGAAAGATAACAGGCGAAAATCTACAAAAGACACACCCTTCCGCCAGCTATTCCAAGACAAGGAGATCGCCACAAAATCTCCATCAATGGTACCCAAACCATCTACTAGGAAGCGAGGGTCTTCGATTCACAACTCGATACATTCTGAGGAACCCGAAGAGGTTATAGAAGCCCCAGTCAAGGGAGACCGAAGGAGAATAATAAAGAAGGATGATATCACCCTCCAAGAGGAAGAGGAGGCTTCTATCGTTTTAAAGTCCCCAATAAAGAAGAGTGGGAGAAAGAAGTCCACAAAAGCCAATTTCGAAGAAGATGCAAGCATCCGGCAACTAATGCAAGAGGAAGCACAAGCAACTCCTGCTCCTGCGCTCAAACTCAAAAAAGTAAAAAGAAAGACGAGGAAGAGTATTTCAGCAGAAGCAGAGACAACAATCCAAATGGAAACTGAGAAAACCATTGTAAAGGAGGTGGTGGAGGCGCCGCAAAGAAAAGAGAGGAACCGGAGGCCGTGGAAGGGCGAGGAGGTAGAGGCTACGATAGGAGAAACGACGGAGGTGTCAGCGCTCGAGGAAATCATAGCAGAAGAGGCCCCAAAGCCAAAAGAACGCAAACGAAGAGTATCGAGGCCAAAGAAGGATGCTGGAGTTTCGGACCTGGATTTGTTCTTGACTAAAGCCATCAGAGACGATCCAGAAGAAGAAATTGTGCCTGAAATTCAGCCCGGGCCAAAACGAGGGGGGAGAAGACGAAGAGAGAAGGTAGACGATGTAGCAGCCGAAACCACAACTACTGAAACAACCATCCTCGAAGACACATTCGAGGAAGTTTCTAAAAAATCGGAACGCAAACGCCGTCCCTCGCACGCAAAAAAGTCTGAAAGCGACTCCATGCTCGACGAGCTCTCTACTGAACCAGTACCAGTACACTACGAGGAGATTCCGAATGAAGCGCAGGTTATATCAATGCGTGACCATGAAGGGGAGGGGGAGAAGGAAGGAGGTGCTAAGTTGAGCCGAGCGAGGAGGAGATCGCTGCGGAATGTGAGTTCTTTGATTTCCTTCTTCTCCTCCCTTGAAGGGAAGATGTAACGTAGACTACTAATAGTTATGTAGCGTGATAAACATCCTACCAATTTGGTTAAGGCTCAAGAGGCTGTCCCGGCGGCAGCGTCTCCGAGCATACCGAAGAGGAAGAGGAAGAGTACAAGTGTGGGGCAGAGCCCAAGAAAGAGGGTAGCTAGAGGTGCAGATAGTAGCCTGATGAGGGACGATTGAGCTTGTGATAACGTTTTTCCTTGGTTCTGTTCTTGTTTCTTCATATTTATTTGGAGAAGGCATATATGGTTGGCGTTGAGGGACTGGCTTGCTTTTGTTTATTTGAGTGAGGTTATTATTCTATGTTTGATATTTTTGTTTGAAGCTGAATACGGCATGTTTTGTATATTTACTTACTAATACCATTGATACGGCTACTATTACATTGCCAGGTTTTCCTAACAAAACCCAGCCTGGCGTAGATAGTTTCTGTCACGACCGGCCCAAGGGGCCGAGGTACGGCATGCCGAGTCATCCTACGGAATGAAATCGAACGATAGCAGATCGGAGCGTGCTAGGGCTCTGAGAGAACTATATAATTCAAGCTTAGATGGTAATGCGACGAACATAATTACACCACACAAGCTACGTCTCGAGTGAGATGACAGTTTCAATTGACATACTATATATAAAATTGTACTTTATCATATTAGTAATTACATGTACATTTTGTAAATAAAATAGTCTGCAGTCTACAATACATAAGTAGTCTTTGAGTACGGGTAAAACCACAATCACAATTGTTGAGGCTCTATGGTGTAAACACAGTATCAACTAAAGTACCTATAATGTCAATTAAGCCAGTCATAATATACAACAAACAGAAACGGCAAACCCCTAGGACATAATAAATGAACGAATTGATTATAAGCCCTTGTGAGGGTGAGAGTAATACAGGTATATACATAATAATTATCCGAAGGAGGTAAGGTAAGATGATTATATAATTATGTCTAGTCATAAGCAACCGAATATCTAACCAAACTCCTCTTACAAAAGAAAGTAAGGGAATATATATATAGTATACTACTAGTTTCATCCCGTACTCCCAGCTCTGATTCAAGTCATGCTATCTTATTCTAAATTTCACTATATAATCCTCGCCAGGTGGCCATGCACTGCGATTAATCATCTTCCTCAAGTTTCCATGAAATACATAGATAAATTACAGTGGACGGGGGAGAATTCTTTTCAAGAGCTACTACATAAGTAGAAAATAAACTGACAATGGTTCTCAGGACCAGCCATTGAGCATTATTGATCAAAACTCAAAAAAAGTGATGTCCTAAACGAAGTGAAGCGTTATGGGATGCGAAGGTTTTAACAGAATTTTTGGTTGGCTGCTCCGTTCAGGGCATGCGATGCCCTCCCTGGTGAAGACTGCTCTGGCGGCCATTATCTCGAGTTTTGCGACACTATTAAAACACTCTCCAATCCTCTAGTACTAGCTCCAACTATAGGTCATACAATAAATACTTTTGTTGCTTTGGTCGGTCCTTGATGTAGTGCTTTTGTGTTTGGTTGAAATAACTCATAAGAAACTACCAAGCTGGAAGAAGCCGGCTTAAAGTTTTATTATAAGCCCAATAAGCAGAAATCTCATAGACAAGGCTTTGAAGAATGGATATACATGATATAAGACACGGAGTACAAAATGCAAAACCCTCTCTCTTAAGCTCACTATACGAGGCTATGTATGAGATAGGTTTTGAGGCATAAGTAGATAAATACTCTCCCAAAAGTTGAGAGACATCAAGTTTTGTACTTTAGGCTAAAGGCGCTCAATAATATAACCCTTATTCACGGCATATATGATTCCAGGGTTAAACCACATTTATCTAAAGCATAATCGACGGAATTTATCGATGTTATATACTAACGTAGGTACGCATTTTATGTCTATTAATATATCCCTAACATCACATATACGTACTCTATTTCTTTTGTTTTATTTGATTGTGAGTATAATTAATATAATATGGGTCTTCGATGCGCTGAAACTTATTTCTACTAACTCCTGTTCCTAGAGTCCCTACTAAAACCTCCTATAACTTAAAATGGAGATATATAGAAACAGAGCTAGGATACTAGCTTACGCTTGTACTTATGATTAATTCATTTATAAGCGTAAGTCATATATTATCACTCGATATTGACTGAGTTACTAATAAATGATCAAACTGTACCGAGGTAGTATTTAGCCTATAGATTCAGATGATTAACCTCTCTCACATAGGCCAAAGTCACAGCTATAGGAGTAGGATGACCATAGTGCCTGCTTAATTAAGGTGGTAACAGTGGTGTATATAGTGCTCTTGACTTACATCTCGAAGATTTTTGATTGCTGAAAAGATTTGATACGGGAGAGTTTTATTAGCCCTCTAATATAACTTATAGTAATAAATGGAACTGGTCTGTCTGATCATGAGTAGAGGCGATATGGGTAATTATTTGCAGATACAGTATGAAAAAGCGGGGCGAATTTACTGCCATAGCACTACGGAATTTAGTCGCAAATACCGAATTAAATCAGTATTTGAGGCAGATTACTGTACCAATACCGTATCCCTCCCATATCGCTAGCGTATTGGCGGGAGCACCGTACTGATCGCACCCCTCTTTTTTGTACTGTAGCTCCTGTACAAATACATACCTAGAACGGATTAACAGTGCATACTATACTCAACGAGTGCACTATATCTAAAATATTATTGTCGATTTACTATTCGACTCACGGAAAAGTTCACCATTACGTTCAAATTAGCATATATCATTACTAGCAGTGCGTATATATACGCAAGGACTCTGACTAAGCGCTTAATAAGTAACCATGCAACATTAACATCAACCCGACACAATACGAAACCACCTCACAATCCTCACTCCAAGAGTATAATACAAACATAAAGAACCCAGTCACACTAGGCTAGCTTATAGGCCTTCATAATACCCGGGGCATGATAGGATGCTTAACAGCACCCCATATTATTATTATACGTCTATATGTTTAGGCATTCATACCCTTGCCTTTCACACAGTTTACGAACTCATCGCCTGTGTATTTCTCACTAATTGATATTAGTAAACGCCGATACGGATGGGGGGAGGCTGATGCTTACACGCAAGCCTTGCAGTTTGCCTTCATCGCCTCCTTCTGAGCATCGGTCTGGGTGTCTTTGAAAGAATGCCAAGCTTGGTTAGAGTCAAATGCTATAGACATACAATTATCCCACTATTCACTCATTAGTTTTCAAATTCTATATAGGGCGTAAAGGAGGTATTACGGTAGCAGGAGTAGTATCAGCGACGGGAGCTGGAGTAGGAGCAGCATTAACAACTGCCAAGGCAGCGATAGAGAGGATGATGCTCTTGATTTGCATTTTGTAGATGTTTGGCTGGTACGGAGGACTAAGGATATGGGCGATGGTGATCTCTGACCTGTAGGAAGGTTGAGGGGAAGAGGGCAATAGGGCTGGTATTTATTTACCAGACCATAGGTAAAAGGATGGCTGGAAATAAGCTAGGCCTTGCCTCGGGGACGGCGGTGGTTATGCAGGACCACGTATCCCGGACCCCGGATCGGACGGGTGTTAGATTCGTGGCGTAGATAAAGGGGGATGCTTACAAAAGACCCTTAAAATACCTTTTCTCGATTAATCGTTCTAATGGTGGCTGGAATTGTTAGATGTGCAGAGGACGCTCAGAAGAGTTATTGGAGGGAAAAACAAAGATCGCCTGACAAAGGGTACTCGAGAGTTAGGTACCAAGCTCAATTGTAATACTGGAAAACGCTACTCGGTGCTTAATTTTTGTGTATGATGAAGAATAGCGAAAAGGAAAGAATCACGATTAGGAACTTGACCTACCATAGTCTCTCATTACCTTTTGACCCCCCCACTCGCTAAGTTTACAAGTCTTAATTTTCCGTAAGTGATGCCAGGTTCATGCAGGTGTCAAAACGTCCACTTTCAATCAGCTTCATGATGCTTTAGTTGGAGTTTAAGCCAACAGTCTCGCTTGCGTTAGCGATGTTGAAAGTAGTGACGTATTTGATCTATATTCTGGAGACTCTTACGTCCTTGTAATGGTTGAGTGATTTGGGATACTAATAGTACTTATCTCTCGCCTATATGTACTACAAAGGGTCAGGGAAGAAGTTTGGAAAAACAAGGGGGATCCCTGCGGCGAATAAGAAGTGTTCTTTCAATGATTTTTGTTCTTCTAGCCAATGAGTCTGGCTTGAAGGGTCTCCCCTGTTTTTCCAAACTTCTTCCCTGACGCGAGTACCCACGATACTGTGGGGGGAGGGTCTGGTGTTCAAATAAACCCAAGTGGGTATAGCCGTGGTACGAAACCCCGTGCGGGTCCTTATGCAAGAGCCCAAAGCTGTGCTTTCTAGCGTGCAATTCAATGTGTTTTGTTTTTTCGCATATTTAGCATATGTCTCACCATAGCTTATGCTTTTGTGGAGAAGGTATACTGAATAATATATAACCCTGGTAGATCCCTACTCCTGTACTCTACAGACTACAGTACTTTGCTAGTAAACAGGGGTTTGGCTCCACCTAAGTACATATACCTACATATAGCTAGTTGGGGGTTGATTTCCTCAGCTTCTTGATTAGAGTAGTGTGTATAACCATAAGCTAAATAGTCGTAAAAAGGCTGAGTTCACTAATTATAAAGAACCGAACCCTTATTTTTCAGCGAACCGCCCTTCCATGAACAGGCTAGAGCAAAGATATAATCTCGGGGCCGCGTAAGGCTATGTTATACGAGTGTCTAAGACATTTCACTTGAGATATCTTGGCTGCTCGGCTCCCGGATAAGCATGCCCTAGGACGGTACCATAAGTCAGGGGTATAGAGTACAACACCACAACCACGATAGAAACATCTATATAGTAACCCTACCCGACCCGACCCGCGCTGTGGTGGAAAAGCAACTGAGATACTATGTGGCTGATATCAAGAGACCACCATAAACTAGGTACAGTCGACACCACTTTTGCCCTATGTGACGGAGTCATTATAAGCCTAGTCATGATATTACTACAAGATTATTATTAGAAGGTGTATTTTTCCCTCATCGGCGCGCCACCGGAAGCAGCTTCCTGAGGTGAGATTTGATCTACAAGTTCTAGAAAACATTGGGTATGCTGGCTAGGCTGCCGGAGACCACCCAACCGATTCAAACTAAAACTTGAGCTATTATCCTTACTGCTCATTTTATTACCCTATGTGCCCTAGGGTACTCATATATAGCCCTTAGCGCTGTTTATGATCTTCAGTGATCTTCAGTTAAGGTACTCGGGGCAGGCCATAAGTACCGGATTATGCAAGTCTTGAGTATGGGTTCTTGGAGGTAATCATCTTTAGCGAGAGTAAGACTTACATTATTCGGTACTTATGGCCTGCCCCGAGTAGAGTAATAAAAGACTACACGGGACAGAAGAGTACTAGCCTATAGTGATTATATATTCCTATAATTACCAAGGAGGGTTAGGGTTTGTACCCCAATAGCTATAAGATACTGGATCTATAGCTTCGACCTCTCTAAAATTTCAATATCCTTCATCGGCAGCCCTATAAACATAAACATAAAATGAAATCGATCACTTCCAAAAAACACGCTCTCGTCCCCCAACTTATTTCGCACCACAAACCACGGTGCTCCAAACGCGCCACTTTTTACCGCCTTCTCTGTGTTTTCTAGTAGCTTCTTCTTATACTCCGGCGCGTTGGTCGCTTCTATTATAGCGGTAAGCTGGTCCGTTGTAAATAGCGGTGCCCAGGTTGAGGAAAGTAGGGACTCCTGGGAGATGTCGACATCGTTTTCCCATAGCGCGACCCAGAGGAGACGGAACGCTTCGAGGTAGAAGGTTGGGTGGTTGGTTTTAATGTACACCAGTCCGCGTTGCGGCTGCACTTCTTCAGCTTTCCGTGATTTAGCAGCAGCCGACTAACATGAGGAGTACCTTGAGAGTAACAATTGGAAATACGCTCGGTGACTTTACGCTCGGAAGTCCGAAGTATCGTTTTGCATTCACAAGGTCAATACTCGAATATGCAGCCTTGGCGGGAAGCATCCATGGCGGCTTGTTGCCACTGCCGGCATTGACACCGCCTAGGAAAACGGGGATGAAGTCTATTTCTACATTGTACGCCTCGAGAGCTGGGCGGTGCTTTTGGAGGTAAGTGAACGCGAAGTAGGAGTATGGTGAGACTGAATTTTTAGCATTTGAACAAATATTTTACGGAGAAAGGGACTTGGATTTACCGCAGTCGAGGTAGCAAGTGATTTTGGATGACATGGTTGAGTAGAATAGTGTGAAGAGAGAGGGGGAGGGAGGTTTTTCTTCTTTTTGTGGCTATTGGAAGAGAGTAAGAAGGATCTCCGTTGGCTTTAACTCACCAAGGATTAGTGATCTGTTGCCGAAAGCTGGGGTATTTGCCGAGGCCCTTAGAGGCACGGGGTAGACCTATCGACCTGTGACCTGTGCCTGAAAAATCATGCTCGGGGATTTCGCATCTCATAGTACCTATACCTACATGTATTGATTCTTTCCTATGGGAGTTGCTAGTAGTGGCGATATCAATGAGCAGGCAGAGTCTGGTCAAGATATGCACCGTATTTGGTTTTTTTATTCCCGGAGGGTAGGGATAACGCAGAGTTAATTGAGACCCCTGAGTCTGGGATAGAGTCTACTAAACGACGTGCCCGTGCAGTTAATCGCAGTGCACCTTTCTTTGGAGGGAAATACACGGGCCTCATCCTGTCACGTATTGTGAAAGTGTATATGCCGTTATCTAATTCTCACGAGCCTTCTATCACCATTATGTAGTGGTATGATATTACTGATTTAGGGGGGCACGTAACTACAAAAGTCCGGATTGACTTTTTGCGGGTCATGGCAACACCTACAGCACCTACTTAATTGGGGTGAACCTCAAAAGAACTTATGAACAAGAGTTACCCCCCAAGTGAAAACTGTACATAATGCCAAACTTTCAATTATTTCTGCAGTCAGATATTCTTAAGCAAAAATACAAGCATAGTACATATAGTGCTAAGTAGTTTTGCTGTTCTCTAAGCTTGGGAGGGGAATGTGCTCTGCTGTATTATATGCATTGCAACCAAGTCTCCACACCAAAAAAACAGCCCCCACAAGCGCCAGGGGTTAAGTGTCCTAGTGAACTAGAAAAAGAACTGACAGCTTTTCAGGTACTGTTAGTTACTTAAGCAATGAAAAATTCTAGCTGTAAAATAAATCACAGACTTTGCTCTTGTTAGTCAATTGCGGGTCTTTATTTATTCAGTGGGTGTTGGATGCTGGGTGCTGCGCGCAAGCGTTGCTACCCACGAAAAGTCGATCCGGACTTTTGTAGTTACGTGCCCCCGTACTGATTACTTACGAAACATGGGGTGCAGCCGAGGCGTTGACTCCGCCGAGCCCCCAGCTATTTAGCAGCCATTCCCACAGCTCTCGACCTCACTTCAGTCACCTCGAGAACAATCCCCGAAAGATTATCTCTTACGCTGATATCATGACTCAAAGCGATAAAGTGGCGCTAGTTATTGGTGCTTCTCGTGGAATTGGGAGACAGGTTGCGATTGACTTAAGTAGAGCTGGATACACAGGTATGTCTATATTTGGCCAGTTGGTTGTTCATTGGTACTCTATCATTTGGTACTTATTAACTGAAGAGTCCTTAAATAGTTGTCGTATCTGCAAAGAGTACGTCTGACGTGTCCGCTACTTCCCAATTCCCGCCAGATCCGAACTCACGAAATGTATATATAGAGTCTGCTTTTTGACTAGTAGATAGTGACTAACACGCTGCAAAAATAGTCTACTATAACGACTGTAGCTCGCGAAATTAATGAACTTCATGGTGGTAAAGCTATTGCGATTCCGGTAGATGTGCAGCACATTGAGAGCATTGAGAAACTAATCTCTGAGGCCGTATCCGTGAGTCTTTGCTTTTTACTCCTTGATATCTTATTTACTAAATTTTGTTTTCCGCTATTTCCTAGAAGCTTGGTCGTATCGATTTTGTTTTCTATAACTCTGGTGCAATCTGGTGGAGCTCCGTCTCTACTACGCCTCTAAAACGTTTTCAGCTTATGCAACGTATCAACCCCGAAGGTCTCTACAAAGTCATTCAGACGCTCCTCCCTATCTTCGCAAACCAAGGCTGGAGCGGACGTATCATCGTTGTCTCCCCACCAATCTATTCCCGCTTCTTTAGAGGGAAGACTGCATATGCAATGGGAAAGGTCGGGATGAGCGTGTTGACAAAGGGCCTCGCTATGGAATGGGATTGCGATGAAAAGAAAGACATGGCAATTACGAGTATTTGGCCGGCAGCGGCCATTCAAAGTGGCGCGACTGAGGGCGTCGATCTTTCACAGCTCAGGAGTCCGGTATATATGCTATTTCCCCGTTTGTATTGGATTGATGCTGATAATGTGAGAGGTAAAGATGATCTTTTCCGACGCTATTCTCGCGATGCTGGAAGCGCCGATAAAGGTTGTGAATGGCTTAATTGATACAGATGAAGACTTCTTACGTCGTCATAAGGGGATAACGGATTTTTCAAAGTATGCACTTGTAGAGGGGAGCATACCAAGGAGGATCATGCCCGCTGAATTTCCAGACTTGATGGTTGTGGAGCAGGATGATGAAGGCGATAAGAGAGACAGTGTTAAGCTGAGGGAATCAAAACTGTGAGAATAGTAGAAGTCTTGGCGTATGTAGCTTGACTAGCATATAGCCTAAAGTTTCAGTGCGGCTCTGGGCTTCAGGTATTCTCATCTTGTAATCATAAATCATCACTCGTCCGGAACATTCGTTTGGACCCTATGGGGTAGTGGGTAGGGGTTTGTTTCAATGATGGGTTTTCCTTGAAATTTCATAACTTTTAAGAAGTCTAATCCTAGGGTTCACTGTAGAGTAATTAACCATGCATAGCCAGGAATAATACCGATCAAACCCTTCCTAAGTCTTGGGGACTCGATTTGGATCTATATATTCCCTCCTTATTCTATTCCACTAGAATATTTTCTATTTATGGCCTCTATCTCTGGGTAGGGGGAGGGCGAGGCTGTTATTTAGAATATAATAGTGACTAATTTTCTATATACGACCTTATTTTAATCCTAGCTATTGTAGGGGGACAAAAATAACCACGCATTTACGTAGCAACACCTCATGTTCGGGCTAGCTTCTAGTAGACATTTCACAGCCACAATTGGCAGAAAAATGAGGGTGGTATATCAATACTTTTGTACTATCCATCTATCCTCAATTGGAGTGGTATCTGATACCTAGGGGCGTGTTGTGGTATGAGGTGGTCAGCTTGGGTGCTACGTGGATGCGTGGTTATTTTTGTCCCCCTACAATACGTATATTGTTTCCAGCCTATTTTGTTAGATAGTATCTGCGGGCACCATAGCACTGGCTCTAATTTCTGGTAGAAGGGTAATTGCCCTGCGGGATAATGAAAGGGGTAGATAGTGGAGTAGATAATACGGGTTGGTATAAAAATATCACGATAACTGGAATTGGGTCCTCTAGCTCTAATTAAGGTGCCCTCAAGTTGGCTCCTAGGATCCTACTAATAAGTAGAATAGATCGGATTAACCAGCCACCCCACCCAGAGTTTCGAAATCATTAGTAAAGGGTGGTTTGAGCGGTGCTCATGAGTATGTAGACAAGTACCATCCGATTACTGTATTATAACCCCAAGTGCCCCATAGACCTTTACTATTACACAAGTGTAAAACATATTTCGACTACTCTGAACTTTTACACGCTCTTGTCCCGAAATGGTAGTTTTTGCATCCTTAATTCTCTTCCACAACACCTCCATTCTCTGCAATCTCAATTTTCTTCTTCCTATCTGCCTTTAACCTATGTAGCGCAACCATATTCGTCTGCTTCGTTACTTTCTGGTTCATCCTCTCGATCTCCTCCTCCGCATTTGCCGCATCCTGTGTCGCATACTCGAGTACCAACCGTCTCCCGAGTAAGTGCGTGTCTTTTAGCGCATCCATCGCGTTCTCTGCCTCTCTGCTTGTTATAAACTCAGCAAATGCGAAACCCCTCGTAGTACCGCTAAACTTCTTCGGAACACGGACGGTGCGAAGGGTCCCGTAGTGCCCGAACAGCGCACGAACGTCTTTCTTAGATGCCTCGAATGGTAGATTTTTGATGATGATTTTTGTTCGCTTGTCAGCTTCCTTCCTCTTAGTGTCTTCCTTCTTCCTTTCGGCTGCTGCGTCAAGTCCTTTGTGAGAGGCTTTGATGAGGAGTTTATGGCCTTCAAGGAGAAATCCGTCCATTGCTTGTCGTGCTGCGTCTGCTTGGGCTTTGGACCGGAATTCAACGAACCCGAAGCCCATTGATAAGACTTGCCTAGGTTTCTTGGGGTTTGTTTTTGTTTTGACACGTGCAGACATGAACCCATCGATAGGGCTAAACGTATCCGATAGTAATGAACTGGTAGTTGAGAAGTTAAGATTACGGACAAAGAGGGTTGCGGTGTCAGCTGTTGTGTCTTCCGGGCCAAGGAGGTCTCTAGCAGATGGTTTTGCATCTTTCGCATGCGTGATGGTAGTAGTGGTAGTAAGCTGCCCTGCATTTGGCTGCGCCTTCGCCGGGTCGAACTCGGTGGTGAAGAGACCCCGGGGAGCCTTTTCGAGGAATAGGACCGACTCTTTGAACCGTCGGTATGCTAGTCCTGCAAATGCGACTCTGGCAGCAGGGGCGGATAAGAACTCAGCGATTGCAGTTGTACCAGTGGGGGGCATAAGGACCCTCCCCAGTTGTCCAAACTCGGAGAGAATTTTCCGGAGTTCATCAACCTTTGTACCATATGGGAAGTTCTTGATTAGGATAACCTTGTCATCTCTGTCCTTTTTATTGAAGGCTTCTAAATCAATCCCCTGAAGTCTAAAATATGCTTTCGTCTCTTGAATAACGTGTGTCTCTGCATGTGCTTGTCTTACGGCAGCATCAGAGCTCGTGGGATTCAACAAGTCCGCTTTCGAGACGCCCAAGCGGTCGGCAACGGAGGATATGACTGCATCAGCGTTCATGTACATGCTATTCCAATTAAACTGACTTGTTGCAGCACCAGCCTTCTTCTTTATCTCACGTTGTTTTTTGAGTGGAAGTTTGGAGAGGGCGTATTCATCGAGTCTGTTTTCGCGTTTCGGGGCCGCGGGGAGAATATGGAGAAGACGCCCTTGGAATATTTTGCTGTCAAGATGTTTGTAAGCCTCAATTGCGTCGATGGGATTGGTGTAGTGGATGTAAGCAAAGCCTTTGGGTGTATTGGTTTTGTTATCGATGGGGAGGTGAACCTAGGAGTTATTAGTAACAATAAAGAAGAGTATAGCTGGAGTTAAAATTTATAAAAGGATATACATCTGACTCAATTGTATAAACAATATGTCAGAGTAAGGCCACCTATCAGATGTATTTATGAAAGGCGTAGAAAAAATCATTGGCGTTTAGCGGAAAGCTGAAACCCAAGTCTCACCTCTTCAAGATCACCATGCTCTATGAAATACTGGCGTAAATCATCCTCAGTAACAGAGTATGATAAATTCCTCAGGAAAAGTCTCCCACTCTTTGCGATTGTCTCGAATGCAGCTTCCTCTTCGGTTGTACCCTTTTCCTCCTCTGACTTTGCAGGATCTGTTATTTTTTCTTCAGTCCCGTTCCATTCTTCCGTTTCTATTTCTACGGCTACGACCTTTTTTTCTGTTTGTTTGGTAGTCTCGTTGTGCGTTGTCCTCGCAAGGTGAGAATCAACATCATCCGTCAAGTCCAACAAGCGGCTTGTCTTGGATCTCAACCAATCCGCATCTGAAATCAGTGCTATAGGTTCTGCTCCCTTTTCACCCCCGGTTTCTTTTTCCTCTGAAATTTCCTTCTCCTCATCCTCCTCCTCACTCTCAGCTTCCTTCATCTCCACATCTTCCTCCACATCCTCGCTCTTCCTCGCTTTGGCCGGGATACTCTCATATTCATCATCACTTTCCCCTACCTCTGCTACAGCAACTGTATCCACTGACACTGTAGTAGAACCCTGGATGAAGGAGGAGAGGTCTTCATTGGCCCAGGTTTTTGACTTTGAGACAGGTGCCATGACCTCGAGGAATTCCTTGAGCTTGGAATCATTTTCGGTAGCTGGTTCCTCGGCTCGTTTACGCTTCAGTGTATTTTCAAGGGATTTGGGGGTATCGGTGGGGAGCTGAGGTTCATATTTCCGCTTATAAGCTGTGGAGCCGGGAGTGTGCTTACTCCATGCTCGTGGGAGTTCCTTATCTGCAACCTACCCTCATTTCCATGTTAATCCTAAACCCCTAACCCAGTGGAGAAAACATACAGGTCTGGCAATCTCGACCCAGATCCTCGACATTCTTATGAAAGACTTGTTGAAATACTTGACTGCCTTTTCAGCTTCCGCGGCAGTCTTGTAACCGACATAACCGATTCGTCTAGAGGGGATGAGTTTTGCATCGGTCACCGTGCCTTGCGCGGAGAAGTGAACGCGGAAATCCGATTCTGAGAATTTTGGAGGGAGTCCGCGGACGAAGATTCTTGTTGACCTGAAGTGTGTTAGATATTGAATTTATCACTGTAGGGGGTTGCATGAGTAGTGGGGGGGAGGAGGGGATTGAGAGGAGCATACATGCCGGCAGACTCCGGGGACTGAGATAGAGAAAGATGGCAATTTAAATTTAAAACAAATCTGTTGGGATGGGTGAAGAGGAGGAGGAGGATAATGAGAGAGGGGTAAGAAAGGTGAAGTTTAGTTTCTACCTAGATAGCAGAACTTTTTATTTTTATTTTTATTTGTTAATGATAAGGACTATTATGTAAGTCGATTCGTTGAGGCTCGTTAAAGCTCTATTTCGGGTATAATTAACACTAGGAACACACTCTGGGAGCAATTAACACACATTAACACACCCCGGTTTAATTCCTCTTCCGGTTGCCTTTGGCTGATTGGACAAAGGCTTGACGTGCATATGTGCTGGTAAACTGTTTGTGCCGCGCCTGGTCCTCTGGACAATAACAGACAGCCACCCCCCCCGAAACAAAGGCTCTTCTTCCCTTCTTCCCCCCTCCCCCCTCGACATCTTCCTCCCTTTGTTATTCTCCTATCGCTCATCTCTCTTCTTCTTCATAAGCATCCCACTACTTGTCCTTATTCTAGCATCACCGAATTCTCACACTGAATACTCTTAAATCATTAATCTATCAACAATGTCAACAACTGTTTCATCCGCAGAGACACCTGCGCAAAAGAGTACGGCTCCCCTACACCCCCCGCTCCTCCTGCTCCTCTACACACATGGCTGATCCTTGTTCAATTGAGTAGCGCAAGTCAAGAGTGTAGATATGGTATGAATAATCTACTCTATTATTTACATGTCCCAACTCTAACATGATCCAGACGGAGGAAATGGAAGCAGAAGCTCTTGCAGTTGGTAGGCTTCTTCTCCCTCCCCCCTCCCTCTAGTTTCTTCAGCTGACGTTTCACCAGCCAAGAACGCGGTCTTGACTAACAATGTCGAGAAGGATATCGCACAGTTCATCAAGAAGGACGTAAGTGTCCAGGTGGAGCTATTAAGGTAGATTAGAGCGGGAGAACTAATGTATAGATGTGATAGTTTGATCAAAAGCACGGAAACACATGGCATTGTATTGTTGGGAGGAATTTTGGAAGCTTTGTTACTCATGGTATGTGATCTCACTGCAGCTCAATTGAATGGTCATGCACGGGTGGTAAAGACTGATACGAGAGGGTAAAACAGAGACCAAACACTTTATATATTTCTACGTCGGGAACCTTGCCGTACTTTTGTTCAAGACCGCCTAATCGGATCGGGTGTTCTGGTTTTGAATAGTTAATGAACGAGATGAAGGGAGGGAAAAGAAAGGAGAAGAAAGGAAAGAATGGTAGAGCCATCTTTTCTATGTTTGTCTAGTCAGACAAAATGGACGGATGGAAATAGCTCTCTTTGTGTGTATGTGTGAGTGATTTTGATTGGAGGATTCGTTTTCGGTCGATGTACGGTGTATTGTGGGTGGGTTTGGGAGATGATGTAAGCTGGGTTTGGTGTAATTCATAGCAATGGGATGATTTTACTTCTTGGAGCTTGAGTATAGAGGGATTGGGTTATGGAGCGGGTTTCGTGATGATAGAGCACAGCTGTTATAGTAGAGTGGAAGCCGCAGCGGGGAATGGATAGGCAGGCAGGTAGTGGAATTGAACAGACATCTTACGCTGCACGAATACCCGACATGTATCATAAGCCTCTTTGGTGATTCTCTGATCATCGCGTTGCTGACAAAAGTAAAGGGTCCGTCTTGGCACTTTCGCCGCCAAGACACATGGTCAAAGGGTAGCCGCACTCTGCGTGAAAGCTCTCCCTCTCTCTCAACAGACAACGGATACCCCCCTCCATCCTACATCCGCCACCGTCTGTACCTCTATCTCTATCAATAGGCCATTCAGTAAGCTGTCTGTACGCGTCTTTGACATCGGAAAAATAAAATAAAAAACGGTTTCTCCTGCGCTCTGCCGTTAGGCACAATTCATTCTCCCCTCTTGAAGGCTCTCACGCAACTTGAATTCTTGCCATTATGGCTGACGCCGACTACAATGATGATATTGCTGCGGAGGACTGCTGGCAAGGTATCTCCTAAGAATTCCCCTGTACATTTCTTTTTTCCAAAAGGAACATTGATTGAACACCAGAAATAAAAAATCTCCAGTCATTTCCGCCTTCTTTGACCAGAAGGGTCTCGTGTCTCAGCAGCTCGATTCCTTCGACGAATTTGTTGGTACGACTATGGTTGAGATGATTGAGGAGGATAGCGTCCTCACGCTTGATCAGAATACCCCACAGAGTGAGGATGGGATCGTGTTACGTCGCTATGAGATCAATTTCGGTCCCTGCTTCCTGTCGCGGCCAACCATGACTGAAGGTGATGGGTCGACGCAGCCCATGCTGCCACAAGAGGCGAGGTTGAGGAATCTGACATATTCGGCGCCAATGTACTGCGAGCTTAAGAAGAAGGTCATGGTGGCGAGAGAGGTGGAGGTGGGGAGCGATGAAGAGGAGGATGAAGAGGAGGGTGCAGCCCCGAAGGAGCGGATACGGTATGAGTGGGAGATTGAGGAGGAGGATATGGAGCCGACAAAGGTTTTTATAGGGAAAATGCCGGTAATGCTGAAGAGTCACTACTGCATCCTGAAGGACTTTGCGGAAGAGGAGCTATACTCGTTGAATGAGTGTCCTTATGATCAGGGGGGTTACTTCGTCATCAACGGCTCAGAGAAGGTCCTTATTGCACAGGAAAGGTCTGCAGCGAATATTGTGCAGGTTTTTAAGAAGGCATTGCCATCACCAACACCTTACGTTGCCGAAATTAGGTCAGCTGTGGAGAAGGGGAGTCGATTGATCTCAAGTATGCAGATTAAGCTGTACTCAAAGGGGGAGGCGCGAGGTGGCTACAATGCGACGATTAAGAGTACGTTACCATATATCAAGAGTGATATTCCAATCGTTATCGTATTCCGAGCTCTCGGGGTCGTGTCAGATGAAGATATCCTTAATCACGTTTGCTATGATCGCAATGACACTCAGATGCTCGAGATGATGAAGCCCTGTATCGAGGAAGCCTTCGTCATTCAGGATCGAGAGGTTGCTCTGGACTTCATCGGGAAGCGTGGTAGTTCCCAAGGTATCAACAAGGAAAAGCGTATCCGGTATGCAAGAGACATTATGCAGAAGGAGCTACTCCCACATATCTCACAGAGTGAAGGAAGCGAGACGAGGAAGGCTTTCTTTTTGGGGTATATGGTCCATCGGATGCTTCAGTGCGCTTTGGAGCGGCGGGAGGTCGATGATAGGGATCATTTCGGGAAGAAGAGGCTTGATCTTGCGGGGCCATTGCTGGCGGGATTGTTTAGAACACTGTGGAAAAAGCTTACTAAGGATGTCTACAAGTATTTGGAAAAGTGTGTGGAGACAAGCAAGGACTTTAATCTTACGCTGGCGGTCAAGAGTAATACTATTACCAATGGGTTGAAGTATTCACTTGCGACTGGTAATTGGGGGGAACAGAAGAAAGCGGCAAGCTCAAAAGCGGGTGTGTCACAGGTGCTAAATAGGTATACTTTTGCGTCTACACTATCTCATTTGCGACGAACAAACACACCTATCGGACGTGATGGTAAAATTGCAAAGCCTCGACAGCTCCATAATACCCATTGGGGACTCGTGTGTCCTGCCGAAACACCCGAAGGTCAGGCTTGTGGTCTTGTCAAGAACTTGTCACTCATGTCCTACATCACCATCGGAACCCCCGGGTACCCGCTCGTCGACTTTTTGTCGTCTAACGACATGGAACTCCTCGAGGAGTACGAACCTCAGAGATCTCCCAACGCAACCAAAGTCTTCGTCAACGGTGTCTGGGTCGGAACCCACCGCGACCCCCTTATGCTCCACAAAGTCGTCCAGGACGTCCGTCGCCAAGGTGTTGTCAATCATGAGGTTTCCATCATTCGTGATATTCGTGATCGCGAGTTTAAGATATTCACTGATGCTGGTCGTGTGTGTCGTCCGTTATTCGTCATTGACAACGATCCCCGTAGTGAACGGCGGGGGCAGTTGGTGCTGCAGAAAGAACACATCGAGAAGCTGGAGGATGACCATGCCATACCAGTGGAGGATAGGTTTGGGTGGGAGGGGCTACTGTTTTCGGGAACCGTCGAGTATTTGGATGCTGAGGAGGAGGAGACAGTCATGATTGTTATGACGCCGGAGGATCTCGATATGAGTAGGCAGATGCAGCTAGGATATGAGGAGCCAAAGGATGAGTTTAGCGCCAAGAGAGTCAAGGCGCCAATTAATCCTCATACAGCGCACACGTGGACACATTGCGAGATTCATCCAAGTATGATATTGGGGATTTGCGCAAGTATTATTCCATTTCCAGATCATAATCAGGTGAGTTTGAGTGGAACTACTAGTGGACGTATCCTGGGATATATGCTGATCTGGGCGGTAATAGTCTCCGCGTAATACTTATCAGTCTGCTATGGGTAAGCAAGCTATGGGTGTGTTCCTTACGAACTTTGCAGAACGTATGGATACTATGGCAAATATTCTGTACTACCCGCAAAAACCACTTGCTACGACGCGTTCGATGGAGTACTTGAAGTTTAGGGAACTTCCAGCTGGACAAAACGCCATTGTTGCGATTCTATGCTATTCTGGCTACAATCAGGAAGATTCTGTCATCATGAACCAGTCTTCGATCGATCGTGGCCTCTTCCGATCCCTCTTCTACCGTTCCTATATGGATCAGGAGAAACGCATCGGTATGCAAGTCGTTGAAGAGTTCGAGAAGCCGACCCGCGCAAACACACTCAAGCTGAAACACGGAACATACGACAAGCTTGACGAGGACGGACTTGTTGCTCCTGGAGTACGTGTATCAGGTGAAGACATTATTATTGGAAAGACGGCGCCCATTGCACCGGACGTGGATGAGATGGGCCAGCGCCAAAAGTTTCACACAAAACGTGATGTGTCAACCCCACTGAGAAGTACAGAGAACGGTATCGTCGACCAAGTCATGCTCACTACCAACGCGGAGGGCCTCAAGTTCGTCAAGGTCCGCATGCGGACAACCAAAATTCCGCAGATTGGAGACAAGTTTGCATCGCGACATGGTCAAAAGGGTACAGTCGGTATTACATACCGACAAGAAGACATGCCGTTCACCTGTGAGGGTATCGTGCCAGATCTTATCATTAACCCCCATGCTATTCCATCTCGTATGACGATTGCCCATTTGATTGAATGCCAGCTTTCAAAGGTTTCTTCTCTCCGCGGGTTTGAAGGCGATGCTACTCCATTCACGGATGTCACAGTCGAATCCGTTTCCACACTCCTTCGGCAAAACGGCTACCAAAGTCGTGGGTTCGAGGTCATGTACAATGGGTATACTGGTCGTAAGTTGGTTTGCCAAGTATTCTTGGGACCGACTTATTATCAGAGACTTCGACATATGGTGGATGATAAGATTCACGCGAGAGCTAGAGGCCCTGTGCAGATTTTGACCAGACAGCCGGTAGAAGGTAGGGCGAGAGATGGAGGTTTGCGTTTCGGAGAGATGGAGAGAGATTGTATGATTGCTCATGGCGCTAGTGCATTTTTGAAGGAGAGGTTGTTTGAGGTCAGCGACGCGTTTAGAGTACATATTTGTGATCTATGTGGGTTGATGACACCAATTGCGTAAGTTTTCTATCCTTTTTTTGTTCTTTTTTCTGTTCTGTGGAGGTATGTACTAACGAGAGAAATAGAAACTTGAAAAAGAATCTCTTTGAGTGTAGGCCATGTAAGAATAAGACCAAGATCTCGCAGATTCACCTTCCATATGCTGCAAAGCTCCTCTTCCAGGAGCTGGCGAGTATGAATATTGCGGCGAGAATGTTTAGTCAGAGGAGTGGGGTTAGTGTTAGGAACTAGGGGGCGGAGGGCTAGAATAATTTGTATGCTCAGCTGTGGGCTGTATGAAATGTCATTTTTTGCGGCTGATTTATCATTATTCTTTTCTCTCTTTCTCTCTAAGGTTAGCCTTGCTGTTAGGTGGACGAGCCCGTTTTTGGGAAGGAAATGGTGGGATGAATAAAATGATGGTGTGGTTTTTATTATATGAGGGTGGAAATGGGATGGTTTAAGTGAAGTAAAGGGGCTGTATAATAATTGAATATTCGAATTTCGGGATCGTACTTTTAACGACTCATGTGATCTCATTTATGAGTAAAAATAGTTTTGTGGGGTCATGTATATAGGTTTCTGGATAAACACCCTAGAGTATGTAGTTTATAGAACTAGCATAGGTTAAAAGTCACGTTTACACATGGGCAGTATGTGGTCCATGAGGCAGGGGGTGGCCCCAAGGTGGTTCAGCTTTGTAGACTTCTGGCTTTTCCTCGCCTTGGGGATTATGAGTGAGGACTCTGCTAATGAAAATAAATATTTCTACTTGTATCTAGTGTCCCGCTGATGTTGGACGGTTCGAATGCTTGCTAGTGGTATAAATATTCCATCTTGGGCCTAGCTCGTAGTGATTTCCCAATTGAAAAAAATAAAGGACTTATATTAATAGATAAGAGAAAAAGAATACAATGCCACGGAAAAATCCCTATATATATCTAGAATGCCACATGTATAGAAACCGGATACAACACCTGGCAACAGAGTATAGTACAAGTAAGAAATACCTCCAAATACTTAATTTCTACTTCTTAAAGAGTGGTAAGAGAATAGCCCCTCTGATCAGCGCTTTCCCTCTGGTTTTGCTCTCGTTTTTTCTGTTTTTTGTGGAGTGTTGTATTGTATCATGTGGGACTGGATGCGTAGCCCTGGAGTACTTTTCAGCACACTGGTTACATTTCAGGGTGTAGCCTTGATAGCCATCTACCTAGGAACCAAAAAAGATAAGAATAAAATACTAGGGGGGCTTGATGCCTATGAGCCATTTACCTAAAACATCTTAATTCATAATAGATATTTTTTTTGTAGTCTTTTACTAGGCTTGTTCCTATCCCCACCTATTGCAAGCACCGGAGGGGCTGGAGTAGTTGCACCTCTGAGTTGGGACATAACTTTTCCATGGGTATTTTTTTGTCTCTGGTGGGTCTTGAGGGCTCGGAGAAATTCTGGCACCTCTTAGGGAAATTCTGGTACTTCTCGGGGGTACTTCAGGCTTATTAACGTAGACCCCATGGTACATACCAATTCTTCTCAATACTATATTTTCTATATCATAGTACTGTAGGACCTATAGCTAGTATGCTTACTCTCCGAGCTTTAGTCGGTTCTTTTTTGGACATATCATTTTTTTCTCAGAGCTTTATGGTAGGCAATTTTGGAGCTCAGGGGTGCCACCAAGCCCACTAGGGGCTTCCGGACGCTGTGCAGACTTTTGGGGTGTCTCCGGGGCGTCTCGGAACTATATTGCCCTAGACCTACGGTGCTGCGCAGCAAAACAAATCTGGGGCTGGGCACGAGACTAGTATTTTACCGTTAAACTAACAAATTAGGGAAATAATTTCCTTATATAATTATGGTGGGTTTGGGCCGAGTCTTATACTGAGACCTGTAGCCACACGCGACATTCTTATACATAGAATCAATTAAATTATGGTATAAGGGGGGGAAAAAAAGAAAAGGGCCCTATACTGAGAAATAAATCAATAGGTGTATACGCATAGTCTGAAAACACTATATTAATGCTACTCCGGCCACTTTATCAAATTGCAAAACAGAAACCTAGGCACCCCTTCAAATAACATCAATTTAGAGACGAACTAAACAAATGAATTAATCATAAGTACATGGAGTTTGGAGACGAACCAATTAATTACTACACTCTGGTGACGGAGACATAATATAGGTGTACTCTGATATATCCCAACTTTGGTTCGAGTGGGATCTGACTTATTTTGCTTCTTTTGTATATTTTATGTCACGAAAGGGTGGTTTTAACTAGGTTAAAATCACAAGTAGTATTACCGAGTGATAAATTGTGAACGCACTACTGGTAGGCGAGGGAAGCTAAGTTTATTATTATTTTATTTTATTTTTATTTTATCATAGTACATGGAGCCCTAAGGCTATGGTACTCGCACTCCACACTCTATCAGAGGTGCTTGCAGGGCTTCACCCTACCGGGTGCGGAATACCCCAACCGGCTCAAGGCCAGCAAACACCACCAATCTCACTCCACCGCAGGTCCACATGTCCCATTTGGGCGCCGGGTGCTGGGGAAACTCTCCCTAGGAGCAGAAACCCACCCACATGCCAAGCCAGGAAAGGAATCCATGATTAATATCCCTATGAGTCGGTCCCCGGCAGGATTCGAACCTGCGACCTCGCGCGCTATCAGAAAAATCTTCACTTAGCGAACTCGGACACCTGGCGGCCTACCCAGAGGGAAGCTAAGTGATCCAATGGAATAACTGGGAGCAGGTTCTAGAAGGACACTGACCTAATTCCTAATATACTGGTTTGATTCTCTTTCTAGTAAAGAAATTAATTACTCCTAGAATCTATTAATTATTACCCATGCTAATCGCCTTGTTCTATAATCCACGGAACCTTTGTCCTAGTAATTTCTCATAGATCACACTACACCTTCTGATAGACTCGATATAAATCCATGTGACTCTTTCCGGGCTAATAGTCTCTCCTATGGTAAGCTTGGGAAACCTTGGTCTCGTGCCCAGCCCAATGGTTGCTTTTGCTACGCAGCACCGTATAGAAAGCTGCGTACGTCTTAAGGGATGGGCACGAGACCCCTTGAATCTTATGCTACATGTATCTAAGGTATATAAGCACTTAGTCTCGTTCCCAGCCCCAATGGTTGCTTTTCCTGCGCAGCCACCGTAGACGCAGCAAGCTGCGCCGTAGGGGATGGGCACGAGACTAATAAGCACTGTATATATCTGACACCCCTCTACCTATTCATTCAAATAAAGGTGTTTCCAGCAACATATTTTGTTTAATCGGAGGGGATAAAGGAATCATCCACGATGCTTTACTATAAATTTGACTTTCTAGATTTGTGGGAACATACTATTTAAGGGCTACTAAAGTAATTCATTTATTTTTATTATTTTCTTGGATGACTACATTTTTGAAACCCCGAACTGAGTCTAATACAATAATTCACACTAGAAAGTCTCTAATCTGCTCCCAGCTTAATTATTTGAGTGTTTCTCATTCACCAAAACAATCCTATACCTCGGCTCTCCATTATGAAACGCAGCCAAAGCCTCATTGACCTTTGACATGGGCCAAGGGTTTACCCAACTCTTAATACCCTTATCTGCAGCCAAGTGCAACATCTCTTTGATCTCCGCCGGCGAACCGATAAGGGATCCACCCATCTTAATCCCCTTTTTAATTAGAGGGAACATACTAAATTCCGGAACTTTGTCTTCGGGGGCACCAACTTGGATATATGTGCCATGGGGCTTGAGGAGTTGAAGGTACTTCTCAATAGGCATCTTCGGGGCGTAGATTGTACAGATGATGAGGTCAAGAGTATTGGCATTCTTGTCAGCCCATTCTGGATCTTCTTCGGTGGCAATGACATCGGTGGCACCAAGCTTTTTGGCATCCTCAGCTTTGCCAGAGCCGCGGGAGATCGCAACTACTTTGTCGGCCCCGAGAGCCTTTGACCAGAGAAGCCCGTAGTGACTAAGAGAATGGAGTCAGTATATGGCGTAGGGAAGAGTTAAAATATAGTTACTGACCCAAGACCACCAATACCGATAATCCCAACCATCTTTCCGGGCCCAGCACCGTTCCTCTTCAAAGGGCTGTACATTGTGACACCAGCACAAAACATAGGAGCTGCAATGTCACTGGCAATGGCATCAGGAATCTTGAAGACGAAATGTTCATGAACACGGGCATAGTCTCCATATCCTCCCATCGATTTCGACCCTTAATGTATCCAATACTGGTTAGCGTTTTTTTTTTGTATAAGTTATACTCAATACCTACCATCAGGATATATTTCACCGTAGGTACCTACTGATTTGTCACAGTATGGCTCGTTGTTGTTTGAGCATTGAGAGCAATCTGACTTCATGCAGGAGCAAGACTGAGCACCAACGCCAACTCTGTCGCCGATTTTAATCTCTTTGACGTTTTTCCCGATCTTTATAGCAGTTCCGACGATTTCGTGGCCAACACAGATAGGATAGGGAGTTTGACCCCATCCACTACTTAGGGTGTGAACATCAGATCTTCTATAACTTTAGTATTGACTTTGCTTTACTTGTTTCATTGGTTGAACATACCCACAAATACCACAATGGGTGATCTTTATATCAATGTCAGAGTCACCAAAGGGTTTGGGTGTGAACTCTTGCTCTTCCAAAGTTCCTTTCTCGACGCAGTCCTTATCGAGACCCACCCATCCCTTGAACTTGTAATCTTGAGATGCTGGCATTTTGCTAATAACTGATGAGGTAAGGCAAATAGTGACCTGAAATTTCTTGTATGTGACTGATGTTTCGATGGAATAAGTTCCTGTAAAAATCCAGAGGCGCGATTTAGTAGACTCTACAGATATTTAAACCCTCCGATCCCGCGGGCTTAACTCCTTTACTTTCTCCGTAATCGCCGCCATCCCGTCTGAGGGTTTTTTTTTCTTCTTCGTGGCAGGCTTTAGTTTCATGACGTTCTCATGGTATGCAACGAGGAATTACTCCGGAGACGCCAAAACGCTATATTAGGAAAAGTCTAGAATCAGCTAAGGCAAAGATAGATTGAACGAGGAGTAAGGAAACGTCTGTGGACAGATGCTTGTAATTACGGAGAATGGAAATACGGAGCAATCTGATCTTAACGGAAGAATTCTTGGATTCTCTGATGCCTGGTACACATGTGGAGCGTGGAGCTATGACGGCACATCTCCGGCATTATTGACCTTTGCATGGGATTTTGCACTGAGAACCAGATTAGCGAAGGACTGGGTATGGATCCAAGAAGAAAGCAGCATAGCTTCATAAATCGGCGTTCTGTTCAGTGAAAAATTTATAGGGCAGAGGTTCCAACCCTTGAAAGTATCAAGGCTTTTCTATAAATAAGGAGCTACTGAACAATCCATAGGATAGAATATTTAACTCGAGTGAGCTCATAATATAGGCTTTCCTATAAATAAAGAGCTCAGATTCCACAGGAAAGCTTTACTGAACCGGGTGACTTCTCCTGTCTTTCGGCAGCGAAAAATCTGCAAGCAGCCCAAATCTTCAAACGTTCGCCCTAGGTCTCGAACTACAGTACACGGAGTTGAGTCCCGAGTGCCAAGTTCCAAGGTGTCGCGGTCTCCGACAGTGCCGTGAGCCGCAAGGGATACCAGGGTTTGAGCGATATAAAAATTGGATTAGGGGAATCTTTAGTCTTAGAAACCTTCTGGATTGAATTATAAATTGTCAATTGTACTTGTGCTTGCACTTCTCGGCCCCGAGTTCGTCCGTTTCTGGGGGGCACTGAGATATAACCAAATACAGCTTAAATACAAACCTGACAAAGTCTTAATAATTGTATAAGCATGAATGTCCTTTATTATGAGTGACCTCGACTCTTGGTAAGTAGTGTTGATGATGTTAAAGTAGTAGCCCTCGATCACCACGTGGTGGGTAAGGGTTAGGTTCCTTCTTGGCGCTTGACGTCGGCACTACCGAAAAATGCTTTGCTTTATCACAATCGTCACTGAAAAGACTGCCCCACTTCCATCAAGACCATCGAAACATCAAAAGAAGAAACTATAGACATGCCTTCAAAATCTCGTCAAGTCTCGCTCTCGACTAACTCCGCTCCCAAGCGTGGGCTTGTGTCATCACTTTACAGTGAGATCAAGTCGCCCGAAAACGCGAGCTGTGTGAGGAGCATTGCTGTTTTTGTGGTATGTTTATCATACATGTGTGCTTACCTTATCTGATTTTTTTGTTCTAATGGTTTTCTGGTAAACAGGTTGCAGTATCTATTTTTGCTTCTTCATATGCGGAATACTTACTTCCTCCGTAAGTTCTCCAGCAATCTACCAGGGACCACAAGAAAATGAAGCACACTAACAATAAAGCAGAGTTTGAGCAAGGCAGTCGTCCCTCCACCAAAAAAAGCCGTAGACAAGTCGTCACCGTATATGTACGTACATCCATATCACTTTCGGATTGACCCTTCATACGATGGGGATGGGGAAATGGCGCTAAGATAGCCTCTTCGAAATTTAGATTTCCTAGAGACTCGCGTAGAAATTCATGGTAGGGAACAGTAAAACAATGAGGAAATGGCAAATTGTATATAGATTCGCAAGGTGCCTCTACCAATCACCGACTCATTCTCTTACAGTATCTCTATAAATAGTCAAGTCTTTTGCGTTGGTCATTAGCAGGTTTTCAAGATAAGATGGTCCCGTATCTAATACTCCGCTGAATAGATGTTGATTTTATCTTTATTCATCAATCGTTCATTTCAGAAGTTGTGAATATTGACACATCCCCATGATGATGATGCAATACACATGATTTTGATCTAGACTTCTTCGCTATATTCTTAATCCACTTGCCCCCTACGAGTTATCCCCTATCCCAAAAAGAGATTTGAGAGGCCAATCAAATTATGACGGAGGCATCGCTAGTGCTGTATAATGTTGGTACAAATACTCTTTAATTTATTTGCAACTATTCTCGGAGTCTCGCGCTCCAATATCTACATTCCATCCTGCCCTATAATATATAAGCCTCTTTCCCCCTCATACTTAGTTTGAAATGCTATTACGGAAAGCCCCACCGTCTCCTAAACTCTGGTCAGAAATCTGTAAACGTCAAAACACAACCACTCTTGCATCCCTTGCAACATTCATCTCCATAATCTTCTTAGTCTTGGTTGTAATCGGGAGCACAGCACCCACACCTATGTTGGGGAATATCTACTTCCTCCGTATAGATGTTTCAAACATCATCCCAAGGTCCTACCCAAGCGCAACAATAATAAATAGTATAGCACAGACCCTCGGACTAAGAGACTTTTACCAGGTTGGACTGTGGAATTATTGTGAAGGGTATAATGGGAAAGGGGTGACGTATTGTGCACCAGGGAAGGCCCTATATAGCTTTAATCCAGTCAAGATATTTTTGAGTCAGCTATTGGCAGGGGCTGAAGGTAGGTTCTCAATTATATTTTCTAGATTACTTTATTATAAACATATCGGGCTTGGCTCCAAGGCTGTTAGATAAACTCAGGATAATCATTCGGGGACCTTGTTTAATTATTTTTTTTTTAGGCCGAGCTGATTATTGTGGTGATAGTTGTAATCCCTAGTAGTATCGAAGATGGACTCAATATGGCAAGAGCGGTGAGCCATTGGATGTTTGGCTGCTACTTTGTTGGAATCTGTTTCTCCACAATCACGTTTACAATCGGTCTGTCCCTCCTCCCTCCTCCCTCCTACCCCCTATTCTTCCTACTGACTCCTTAGGTTGGATAAAATGCACCCACTATACAATTCCGCCCCTCACAACAATCTTCTCCTTTATTGCAGCTCTCTTCACCACTCTCGCCGCTGTAATCTCAACGGCGCTTTTTTCCGTTTTCCGTAGTGTATTTGAAGACCGCCCAGACTTCAATATCAGGGGAAGTCTAGGGAAGAAGATGTTTACATTCATGTGGGTGGCAGTTGGGTTCTCAATGGCCGCATTTTTATTAAATTTTTCAATGTGCTTTATAAAGGTGAGAGAAGAAGCAGTCATACAAATCTGGCGGAGATGGAGACGAGTAGCTAGGGAGCATATAGTAGTTAGTAGTTGTTGATGTGAGTCAAAAGGAGGGGGGGGGTTTAAGTATTGGGAATAATTCTAGCAGGAGATAATTATTAATAAGTGGGAACGCACCGAATGATGCGGGGGTTAAGGTTGAGACCTTATGGGGTAGCTGTAGAATTTCGATCATCTATTCTTTATAAAATATTGCTGAATGACATATTATGATATTAATATATATAGAGTAAAGTGGCTGTGGATTTATACGCTCTTGATATCAAGTTAAAACCAATTAGTAAGTCCTCCAATATATATATGGACGAGCTACATAGTCTATGTCTTTTTTTCCAGGGGACTATATATATGCAATATGTTGGATTTGGAGATCTTAAGTTCATTTAGATACACTATAAAATATATAGTTTACTTCGTTATTATATAGATATATATCTATATAATAAGTATTATTTCTAAACCTAAATATAAAAGGCTTATAAGGGGAAGTTGCATATGTACGTACGTATACTTTATGATCGGAGCAGACAACCAGGTATACAAGTCTTATCTAGGCATATATATACCTAGTTATCTACTCCGACCACGAAGTGAATTTTAATACTATTAGCTTTTGTTTCTTAATTGGCGTTTTGATGAGAGTAACGACAATAATTATGTACTATATATGTATATAGTTTCTAAGATCATTCGAGTTCTTGGTAGGCCATACATATCAGTTCCCATCTAAATCCCCTGACTTCTAGGAGAGCTTCATTAGTTCAAGACCCACAAAGAAAAAATTAAGTCACATCGATCCAAGTTACATATTGGAGTTATATTAGTGGAATATCTATTGACCTCCTAGGGGACGCACTACTCCTCGCTGAGTTACCCAAGATAGTCAGGCTCCTCTTGAAGGGAGCCTAGAGGGAGCGTCCCTGGGGTAGCTATTTAGGAAGTCTCCAATATTACATATTGGAAGAGAAATTAGATTAAGTATGATTTAACTTAAGAAATCTGTCATGCTGCGGAGATGGGCGCTCTAAAGATTAAGCCACCAGCAAATGAGTCACGTGGGCGTGGATTACCTCGAATACCATATATATTGCACGAGTGGTACCTCATGACTTCACTATCAAATCTAGCTGGTCCTAAATTTAGATAAAAATGTAATTCCGTTCCTATTCCTACAGCTTTCAGTACACTAATTATCTAATGTCATATAAAGTATGTCTAGGCGGGTATGTTTATATTATCTATGAACTGAGAAGCCTTCAAACTTGCTTTCCAGTGTCCTTTCGATCCCGAGTGGGACTGTGTTTGTAATATCCATCAAGCCCAATAATAGCTGTTCTATTTCAACACAAAAGACCTTAATTAGGTAGCTAGATGACATATATATATGTTTCAGTAAGCCTTTCAGCAACGTTGTAAGGTCCTTTCTGAGAATGATCCACACATCAACACAGATATATATATCCTAGTTGAGACACTTAGAAAATATTTGGGTACTGTTAGCTATAGTAATGTCGCCCCAGGGCGAATCAAAGGGTAGAACGCAATAGAATCAGGAGTTCATACTAACTTCTACTGTGGCCATTAATTCTGTATAGGGCTTTAAAGAACTAGATGAAAACTAACTTCGTCATTACCATCACGATTACTACTGGGGCAAAGAGAACTAATATTAATCTATCAAGTTCTCAAGTTGTTATCAGTTAGTAAATCTATTGACTACTCTCGCTCAAGCCAGGTTATATGTACAGCTATGTCCAACTAATCCCCAGAGCCTTCTAGCAAGAGGCCACTTCTTGCGTTACGACACCCACAAAGAGAAGCATTTAGGATAAGTTAAATATAGTTAATTGAGCCTACAGCAAATTTTAAGGTCATTTAATTCATATGTAGAGGACTACCCAAAACCACAAAAGTTTATGGATAGTTCTATCTCAGAGTGCAGATAAACATTGGGGGTTTAAAAAATGCAACAATAGCCTTCAAATTAGATATAATATATATTATGTGCCGTTGCCATGTGAAGGGCTCCAGAAATTAGTTGGGCATGACCGGCTGCAAAACCAGCAAGAAAACGACCCGATTCAACCAATATATAAATATACCTCAATCTCAGCAATTAAAAACTACTCTTCGACGTCAAGATCGAAAACTAGTGAAACAGAAGTAACAAAATCCCTATGTATGGTCACACTTATTCAAGTGATAGGCGAGGTTTAAGAGGCGCAGTTTCAAATACCCAAACATAAAGACCATTTAAAAAAGACTAACTAGAGCAGAGGAGTATTAGTCACATACAACTTCTTAATTAACCTAATTACTTGTACGGGTCAACAAATAACCCTAGACCAAATTGAGGCACGTGACATGACGCAGGGAGTCGGTGGAACAACAACGCGACAAAACTCCAAACTTCAAGACCAGAACAAAGAAGACCAGGAGAAGAGGGAACGTAGTTACATCATATACTATTGTGCCAGTTTCAAAGTCACCAATCTCATTCAAAATTACCAACCACAATGTCCACACCAAACGAGAAAGCCGAGAAACTCCAGCGGGAGGGACAAAACGCCTATCGAAGAAAGGAGTTCGGCACAGCACTCCAGCTGTTCTCACAAGCCCTCGAAATTCGGAAAATTACCCCAATACTACAAATCCAAATCTTAGACAACCGCGCCGCAGCCCAGGAAAAGATTGGGGGTGTTGAGATCCTCCGAGCTGCTCTCGCAGATGCAAAGAAGATGATACAACTACAAAAAACTAGTGCCAATGGATACCTTAGGGCAGGAAAGATTCTCCAACTCCAAGGAAAAAATAACCTTGCGTTGGATATCTATCAGTACGGACTTAAAAGACTCTCATCGAATGATAATGAAGGGAGGGGCCTCCTCGAAGGGATGTACCAAAAGGCTCTCACTCGAATTGAGGGCCCAAAAGCGGCTAAAACATTGGATGTGATGTTTATACTTCCACTAGAACTAGTGGAGATGATTTTACAATATTTACCGTTTCAAACTCTCATACTCGCCCAGCGCGTTTCAAGATCATGGCAACGATTTCTTAGCAAGCACCACAGGACATACACCACCGTCGACTTCTCCGCCGCTAAACGACCAGTGAGCAAATATGCGGTCAAGATGTGTGTCAAGCATTCAAAAGGCAACATCAAGAAACTCATCTTAAGCCAGCTAGGGTTCTCAGACAGCGAAACTTTGGTATATCTTGCCTCGAGGTGCAAAGACCTATCACATGTTGAGATGCTAGGAACCGACTTCAGCAGTCTCTCGCTCACAGAAATGACCAAAGTCACAACCAACCTAAAGAATTTAATCATAAGTAACACCACAAGCGCTAGTGCTATCTCAAAAATCATAGACCAATGCCCTACTCTTGAATGTCTTGAATGCTCAAACGTGGATTTCAGGAAGCCCGCATTCTGGCACCCTGGTGACAAAAAGAACCTCCGGAGACTTCTCCTCGCCTTCAACGAAAAACCTATAGCGCTCCGATACCTACAGCTAGTAAGCCCCCCCATCTCTTCTTGCCGATAGCTCTAACTCTCCATAGCAAACGCTGCTAGAGCAGCTTCCAGAACTCCGCGAATTCGAACTCATAGATTTTTCACATTCGTTCGGGGTTAGACAACTCGAACAACTCGACTTCACGATTGTCCCCCATCTTAAATTACTTACACTATTTAACACCCCACTGACCCGTCTTCCACTTCTCCCTCCCACAGTCTTACACCTCAACCTCGCCCGCAACCCTATGCTAGCCATAACCCTCACCGACATTAATGCCTCCCCTCTTCCAGTGCTTGAATCACTCAACATAGGCTTTAACCCCAAAATCAACAATACCCTCCTCCTCCACCTCCTCTCTACACATTCGCTTCGTAAGCTGATACTGGAGATGTGCCCCAGTCTCGACTTTGAGTCCCTCGATTGGCTGCTTGATCCGGGTCACGGTACCCAGCTTAAAGAGTTATCAGTTGCCGGAAATTCTACGTTTGGAGATAGGGTGAGTAAAGAACTAGGAAGATTAAAGGTGCTTAGAAAGTTGGATGTAGGGTGTACAAAGATTTCAGGAATTGGGGTGTTGAATCTTGTTAGGATGCATCAAAAAGATGAAGTGGGTGGATTGGATTGGATTGGGTGTGATGGGTGTGAGGAGGTGGGACATGATGCTGTGGCGGTGGTAAGAAAGATAGGAGTATCAGTGTCACATAGGATGGGGAGGGGGGAGGGGAGGAAGGGAAGAAAACTTCGATATGGAGATTAAGAGAGAATAATAGAGTACGAAGGGATGTGGATTTAAGCTTGTGACTATTAAAAGGCTTGGTAGAAATTTTGAATTACTTGTCCGAAACCCTGTTATAACCACATGAGTCACGGTAGATATGTCCATAATGTGGTTTTAGGTGAGGCAGCGCATTATTCCTAGTGGGATTCACCCAACTTTGAAAATCTACTAGAAAATACAGTAGATACTAAGGGTAAAACTTATTATTTAAGATGTACTTGGGGCGAAATTAAATATTTTCCCTCGCTTTCTTTCAACGCAATACAAATCGAACTTAAAACCTGAAAACATTTAATTTCGCCTCAAGTAGATATCTCACATTATAAAATATTTTTTGAAATTTTATGATAGATCCCACCTCTGTACTCATTTTAAAATAATAATTGAATTATGCCTAAAAATGCTAACTCTACCACCGAGACTAAGTTCTACACCACCTAGAGAGCCGGGGCCAAAGCATCATTCGATCAATAAGCTTTAAAAATCTACTAAAAAAACGAAAAGGCATATGAAAAATTTCAAATAAAATATATAGACGTGATCACGTGACTGTATATTAGTTAGGGTTTCGAAACACTACACCTTAGCCACCAATAGAAATAACTTCTAAGCTATATAAATACGGAATAGAAAATATTTGTGATTCATTCATTCATTAGAGAAAACCTTGGGCTCCATGTACTTATGATTAATTCATTCATTCATTCATTAGAGAAAATATATTTCGGTACTTCGAGTGATAATTCATGAGTATCAGGTGTAGATCACATATTACTATACTATGATGGCTCATTTCTTCTAGTCAAGGTAACCACTTCCTTCTCTATTACCCCTTTCAAGATGTATGCCGGTGAGCCTGATCGAGGTACTCCGGATAAATTAATCCCCCCTTTTCTCTCGCACATGATAATATCGAATGTCACCCGAGGTTCTCCCCATAGAAACTACAAAAACAAAGAAACAGTGTTTTGTAGTTTAGTTTGAAATGTTTGCTGTTCCTTTAATCATTGATAATTCTGTTATTTCTAGGTTAGTATATATATGTAACTCCTATGTTATAATTATGAGCATATTTGATATACTTGATTTTTTTACGGACCTCTTATAACCTATTTGTTCTGGGATCCCAAAGCTACCTTCCGTAAAGTATTAGAGTGAGCGTGAGGCATTATAAAAGCCGGAGACGTCTCTCGTACCGCATTCCCTAAATACTTTACGTACAAATTTATGGCTCTACTCTAGGAAATTTTAGACCCCTTATAGAAGTATCTATACGTAGAAAGATCCCTAGTTCTCGTGTATAAGTCATTTTCCTGAGTTTGTGACTATGTCCACGCTCTGAAATTCTGGGGTTAAACGAAATCTCGGGTGACCCTTTAAATCCGTGGACAAAATCCTAGGTTGAGACTATCTATAGTCCCAAAGTTTCAGCCTTAAAGTTTTATCTATCGCAGGGACACAACTTCTCTCTTCGTCGGCAATGCTTTATGAGACATTTTCCAAACGATGTGCCTTGCATTGAGCCTACATATGTATGTAGATCCGGGACAGAGAGCTGATACCCATTAATTAGTTCCCGCTTCCTTCTTACATGGGAACAAAAACATCTTTTCGGTCAGTGTATCATCCTATAGTAGAGCCGTTTGGGATATTTATGTTGAGGGTCTGAGTTTGTTCTCAGCAACCTTCTGCATCTGTGCCAAGATATTTACTGAGGCAAGCTAGTTCAGAGTTCAGATTAAAACAATCAACAAGTGGGGGAGCTATTCGTCGCCTAGTTTTTTTTACTTCCCGTAAAAATGTGCTCTGGCTGTGGGCCCGGAAAAATGGCTTATACGTCCCACTAATAATCTCATTGGATGGATTGAATACCAATCTTGCAGTTGCACGTAGAGGGCTCAAGCAGTCTTGAAACGGGTAACTACACACGTCATGGTATAGGTGGGGAAGAAATATGAGCCCGGTAATTCACCCGACATGTACTTACAGAGCAGAGTATAGATCATACCTAGATCTATAAACTCTCCGGGATCGATATTTTCATCTAGCCCGATTACCGGCATATACCATAGGGCAGGGCGTGGTTGGGTGTAGCTGTACACATGTACTGCGATGTGCTGTTGCTGTAGGTACCAGAGATTAAGCGGGGGGCCGGGATCTGGAACAGTGGGATGAAGGGAGACTATTATGTAGGCATTCGCCTGCAAGAATCTGTTCGGCACAATCACTCCACGAGTCTGGTGAAACAACTTATATCTAGCAAACGAGTACTGTCATGAAGGGGAATGCACACAGACATGCACAACGTCTCGAGAATGGGCAGGGTAGTTGCCCTCATATTCTGGTTTTCTATAAATGTTAGCCATCTTGCTATTGTGAATATTTGGGTTATACTACTATACAGCTGACAGACAATATGGTATAAAAACAAAAGTTACTGGCTAACCGGCCCAGAGAGTGATATAAATATCATTGATGTTTTTAGGGTAAAAGCGGCGCATGCCAAGATTTGCCAGCTCGAGCTACAAAATAAGTGAGACTAAACCTGTTCTAGGCGAGTTTTTTTTTAAAAAGCCCCACTTCTAGGTTTAGGCGGGTGGGCCCGAAGCGGTGATGGCTCTAGGGTAGGACGGATAATCTGTCTTTGACAGTGTCAAGCATATGGAGGGGCAGCATCTGGCCGATACAGGAATCCGTCTAGAACTAAGAGAACATTCAAAACAGAACTTGGAGACGTCACGCGCCTGTTCCATACCCCTCAAAAATAATCTGCTTCATGAATTAACTCGGTGCCCTCCGTTTTGAAACATTACGTTACTGTACTGTCAGTCCATTTCCGAAGGCTTCTATTTTCTTGGGCCGGCGGCCGCGCGGGGTACTGTGGAAACCAGTAAGGGTCTCCGGGTACAACAACGAAATATAATTTCCCTTGTGATACCCTTGTCGATATTTCCGCCCCCACTCAACGTGCTGGATACCAAGCCTTTTGATGCCAACTGGACCAATGACTTCAAGCGGGGATTCCCTATCTCCTAAAGTATACACCCTGAACATCGGATGGACAGGGACGCTAGCATGGAGACTAATCCGTTAGGCCTAGCTGTTCTTTTGTTGCAGGGAGAGCGAGTCCTTTGAATGTTGTTAGATAGGGAAGGCACACGAATGCTGGAATCTTTCCTTGATACCTTAGTGAGAGATGAGGGGGTAAGAAGGGGATAAAAGAAAACTGATATCAACTTTTTGTGCCGACGGAATTGCCGATGGCTGAGATCACACGCAAAACGGTAGATGCGGTACCCTACTCAAGCATCATCATCATCATCAGGCAGTGCGGCGGAAAAATAAAAGAATAATAGTAATATGATCCCTGTTACGTTATGCAGAGTAAACGAACGGAAAAACTGAATGGAAGAGAAAGGAGGGGGAATATTTGTTTCATGCGAGCTCTCGTCATTACAAAAGAAAATAGCAATTAACTGCAACTCTCGGTAAACCTGATAACCCACGTGCACATCCCAAATATACGTATCACGCCTGCGCAATTCAGTTCCCAATATAACAGTCCTTGTCAAATATTGTATTCCATGTTCGTTAACCTTGTCCCGTGAAAACTGCTTCTTTTGATAAAACCGCCACTTTCTAAATTTTTCTGTGAGTAAAAGGAGTTAAAGAACCAAAAAAAACCAAAACCAAAACCCCCTGCATCACCACAGGTAATTACGTACGTACCTTAAAGAACCTTCTCCACTCTAGTGGATCCCCAATACTTTTCGAGAAACTAACTTGCAGGACATCGGGTGCCATTCTCTCTACTAGGATCTCACCTCTCAACGGGCATTTCCTACTGTCCAATGTCTTTACAGATATCCAAGTTTCTACGTTGCCATCTGTAAGATCATTTCTTTTGAATGGAGGGACTACAATTCCCAAGCGGTGGAGAGCACTTCCCAGAATAGGTAGTATTTGGCGGAAGGAATAAGAAGAATAAAACCTAGTCATGCGTTGTGAGGGGCATATGTCTTCAAAGCTACGGGCATTTTGGGTCTTTACTAACTAATCAGCAAGCTCAATGGAGGGGCTAAAGCGAACATACGAAGCTAATAATTAAAGTGAATAGTAACAGTTACTTACCAAAGACAACGGGAGCTGGGGCTGAGGTGCAAACTGACTCATTGCTGGGTCTTCAGTAAGACTGGTCCAGAAATCATGAGAATCGAAATTCTGTGGTGTATGTAATGGCTGGGATGCAGACTGCCATGGACGGTCCCATTCAAATTGTACATCGTTGTTTGCTGTCTCTGGCTGGGTGGAAGACATTCTGCTGAAATTATCACTGTGTGTGAATGATTCTGGTGTGATGGTTGTGTCGGCATCGAAGTCTACATGAAGTCCTTCTATAAGTTGCGTCGCCAGATTGACTCCATCAAGGCATAGCCCATCAGCCGTAAGATGGGGATTCGGTCTTTGTAGAATCCAATATTAACTATGAAGGAAGAAAAATGACAGGAGAAGTAGAAATCTACCTCGTAAACCATGGATGTCGCCTGATCTCTTCAAACGTGAAACGGCTTGCAGGGTCAACCCTCATCATGCCTCTTAATAAAGCTGGGTTATAGTTAGTGAGGTGTAGTCTAAAAAATTCGGGGGGGGGGGGGGTCAAAAGCCTAGGAGACAACAAACACAAAACATTTGTTGGGAGGCTGGGCCACGGCTCATAGGTTGGGCGTCCGTTTGACCGTCGGAATTCTTCAAATTCCCATGACATCCTTGTAGGCTCATCCCATGGTGTATTTCCTGCTAATAGCACAAATAATACTACAGCGCAAGACCATATATCAACTTGATCACCGCGATACTGACTATTTAGTACCTACGAAGAGTAGAAGTTAATGGGCGAAAAAAAAATAGGGAGTGTTGAATAAAATAGACCTCTGGCGCCACATAAGGAGGAGATCCACAAATGGTTGAATTGAGTTTATATTTTCCTTGGTAACCGAAAAGCGTTGCCAAACCGAAATCTGCAATTTTAAGGTTACCGTGGCTATCCAGAAGGATATTTTCCGGCTTTATGTCTGTAGATGAGATACAAATGTTATGGTCGCTGCTGTAACAAGAGAGTCCAAGGGTTCCGGGAATTCAGTTATTACCTCTATGCGCTACACCCTGTCCATGTATGTAGGACACCCCCGCAACCAATTGTGTGAAGTAAAAGTGGCAGATATCCTCAGCAACCCCGACATCCGGTTCTTAAAAGAATCGACCCATCAGTAAATTCCAAAAGGAACAGGGGATCTTATAGATAGAGATAACTTATTACCAATCTTATCAAAAAGATCACCACCAGAGGCGAATTCCATTCCTATCCAGGTCCATATTTCGTCCTCCCCAAAGTCGTAAAATTGAATTAAATTGGGATGGTTTCCACAGTGTTTGTGGAGGGTAACTTCGGAGTTTATTTGCCGAAGCGATATTCTACCCCTCTCGATGGCAAATCTTTTGTGGATGAATTTGACAGCGAAAACCTCTCCTGTTGAAGGCACTCTGCCCTTCTTGACACTAGTGAACGGCAAACGAGACAATCAGCTGTCTTAAACTTTAGACGATGCTTGTAAATTCTGAGAAAAGCGAAGGATCCTCACGAAGCATACGCGCCTCGCCCAATTGTTTTCGATATTATCTCAAACGGGAGGTTTTGAGGGAGCGGGTCGAGTTGTGAATGTGCTGTCGTCTAAGGAATAATCAGCCATCATGTTTGACGGAGCATCTATGCGACAGGGAAGTCCAGCCTACCATGATACCAAATGAATCCAAGAGAACTTTACAATACGAGAATTAAAGGATAGAAAGAAGTGAATGTGTAGCTGAGGTAGCTCCTGAATACTCTGAGTTTAGGGTGCACCAGGAAGTCGTGTTATTTGAGCCATTACTGCTCATCAGTCATTTACCGACCGTGGAACAGCCTCGCTATTCAAAAGTAGTTAGTAGTGCTATGCGGCTCAATAAGGTATTCATATTACGTCACTGCTGGCAGCTACGCCCACAGGACTAACGTGCTACTTGGCCCGCGTTAGCAATTTACGAATCTAATTTTTTTATAATTAGCGGTAATTCTTTGAAGTAGGGGATCTTGAAGCGCAATGAGCACCGAGTAGTGCTATAGGTGATGACAAGAGGCTGTGCAGGCGGGCATGTGAGAAGAGCAAGGGTCGAGTTTGGATGAAGAAACGTGGGGGGAATTGTAAGTTACTAAGGTGGATCACTCCAGTCTACGCAAAGATGCGTACCAGTGTTCGATTCGTAAAAGAGTAAATGTTGCAAATTGCTACGGATATCAAATAATGCACACCAGGCCCTCCTGTGCCTAGATTTTCGAGCCGTATACCATACATGGTTATGCTAGGAGAAAAGAGAAGAAAAATACAGAGGAAAGGCTGGTAAGACAACTAAATGGATCCTTTTGGGAACCGATATTTAAGGAATTGTAGGCAAGAACTTAAAAACAGAACCCAAGCATAGAAAAAGGGAGGGGGAAAAAAAGAACAAATTGCGCCGGATTTTATCTCAATCATGCTTAATCACCTGTAACTCCAAAAACTTGCCCCATGAAACAATGCCACCACCTGGTCTTCAGGTATAAAAGCAGATCTGTAATACCCAAGAAAACCAAAAGAGTAACCACCACTACCGTGCTGCGCACTCAACCTGGCAGTGACCCACCTCCGGAACCAGGTGGAGGTATCGAAACAACACCTGAATTTTGATTGCGTTTTTTTTCTTTTCTGGAAATAAGAGTCAGCCTTTTACTCGAGGATAATTTATAGAGCACAGAACAAGACATACTTTGCCCATCTTAGCCCGCAAGCGTTGCATAGTGTTTTCGGGCCTTTGGGACCTTTCCTCCACTCTGGACTATCTAAAGTGCCACAATCCGTGCACACATACTCATCTGCAATCTTCTGCTTCTTCTTCTTCTCTGAAGTATGACGACTCTCTTTATCAATTGGTATTGGGACACCGGCATCTCCACGGATTAGAGCCGGAGATGTATCACCCGTACTAATGCCCTTGGATCGTTCTCCTTCCCGATATCGTAACCCAGTCAACATCTCGATAGTATCCATATGGGTTACTCCATCAAACCGAGCCATCTTATCCCGGATACTATCAGTTTTTGCAAGATTCGACTGCTCCATGCGATCTAGGTTTTGCCGAGTTAGAGCTGCAGATGTTTGTTGTTGTGTGGGTTTTGCAGGTGGGGGCATAGCGTCAGACCCATTGGGTGTTTGGGCTGTGGTCATTGGTGTATCATTCCCTACATTGGAAGTCATACTACTTCCAGCAGTCCCACTATCTGTTCGTGTTCCGTTGGGATATTGTTGTCTCTGTCGTTGTTGTTGTTGGTGTTCTTCATACTCTTCTTTTCTCAGCTCACTTATCCTTTTTACCAGCCGCTCGTTTTCGATTTTATGTTCCAAGAAAGAATCCAGAAGGGCGGCGTTTCGTGTAGGATATGGTCGAGACATCATGAAGAACCCCTTGCACACTGATTGAATAGCTGAAGGTCCAAATTGAGGGGCCTCGCCAATATGAGGGTGACCGTTTGTCTCGAAAATCGCATAAGCTCCATCGGTCTTTTGAAATCTATAGAATAATCGCAAAGGTTGTCCAGTGGCTATCGACTCGTTAAATTCTCGCACAAACCTTCAAAGTACGTTAGTGACTTTACACCTAGTGAGTTGCGTGAGAAGGTAAACGTACAGCCCTGAATCATCCGGGTGAATAAACTCGGTAATGAATTTCCCCATCAACTCCTCGGGATCGAATCCCGTTAAAGATTTTGCAGACGGTGATGCATAGACTATTTTTCCGGTGGGTGAGAGAATGTGCAGGAAGTCCTGTAGCTCTTCTAAGATACGTTGCGACCAGTTCCTCCTTTTTGTGAATTCAGTCAAGGTACTGCCACCCCCGAGATTCCCATACTCATTCATCATTGAAGTTGGTGGAGCAGATGCTGACATTGAGCTGAATTGGTCGCCACATAGTTGAGGGTCCAGCGGCATCCCATCGTCCGGCGACATATTCATAGACATCATCATTCCTGGGTCTAAAATTGAGTTGACGTGGTTGTGGTCTCCCAACAAGCCTCCAGCAGCCATGGCCTGTTGGGCAGCAGCGAGGGACGAAATCTGCATGTTCTGGAGTTGACCATTGACACCATTTACAAGGGGCATACCACCCCCATTAAAAAGATGAGAATTTCTGGTGCCAACTATGCCACCCGGCATGTAGCTATGGGTGGGAGAGGACGATGAGGCGTGATTCATCATCATAGGGAATACTGTTGGGCGAAGGAGCAGTGGGAGCAGAGGTAGAGCAACCAGCCACAGAGAAAAATATAAAGATGGAGAGAACTGGGAGAAGAAGGTATGGGAGGACTAAAGGTAGGGAGGAGGCCCACGATGTCTACTAATAAGCTCTAGATGGAAGAATGTGGGACGGGACGGAGACGAGGAGGAGGGGTATGATGACGACAAGGAGCAGGTGAAGGAAGGGCACGGGTAGAGGGAGAATGAAGCAGACGAGCCGGAGGACAATGTCGACGACGACGACAACAACGACGGCGAAGGCGAGGAGGGGATAGACGAGCCAACGCGGGGCAGCATGGGACGAAGGAGGATCGTATCTACTTACATGTACTTGACCTACATGTATGTGGGTGTGTGCTCTACAGAGTGGAGGGGGGTGTCGAAGGCGGCATGGGGGGGAGATGGGTCAGTCGATAAGTCGCTGCCGGGATATCAGAACGTTAGCCAGGCGGAGAGTGGCCGCAGCAAAGGGAGAAGAAAAAAAAACAATCAACCAGCACACTCGTTACAAGGCAATGTGAAGCGTGTGCGTGAATGCGTGAACAAAGCGATAGGGTGAGTAGGTAAGGTGCCTGAGTGGGTGAGAAAAGCGAACTGAGAGTGGACGAGTTGAATGTCGTGCCGCCGCTCTTTTCCCTCTGGAGTCTGGCTAACCCTTACTCCCTTGCAATTACTACATGTTCTCTTCTCCTCGGCGGCTTTCCCATGTCACTTTTTTCCTTCCTACGCCCCGTAGTCCTGCTTTATTTTATTATCTGTTTTACCCAGCCCATTCTCCTCTACATCTTTACATACATGTACATGTACATATATCATGACCTTATGGTGCCAGTGACGGGTTGAAAGAGGTGTGACTCCGTCAGCCAAGTCAGGTTTACTCTATGGCTAGCTATGGGGGGGGGGACAGCGGTGCGGGTCTTCGCAGTACATAAAGGGGAAGTGAGGAAAAAAAAACTGGCTCATTGCAAAATCTGGTAGCGAGGCAGACGGCGTGTGCTTCTACCACCAGTGCATACAGTACATCACGAGTTTGCGTGTGGTCGTGTTGGTCGTCAGTATGAAACATAATTTACATACATGTAGTGGGTTGGTTAGCATATAAAATAACGTCCAAACTTCTGGAGCGGTCGAAAGTAGTTAGCTGCCGTTACAGCACCGCAATCGAATTACCTAGCAGATCTTGTCCCCCATAAGCTATATTCTGGCCCAAGTGTACATATCGTTGGCTCGGTACCTAACGGAGTACGCCCAGACTTTTATATCCTACACAGCAACACGACAGCTGAGGGGAAGGGGAACGTAAGAATGCCTCCGGAAATGACGTGTGGGTAGTAAAATGTCAGATTTTAAAAAAATTCTAGGATTAATCACATCTGTATCTATCATACCCTCATCAATCAATTGCATGGGCAAAACAGAGCTGGGTCGTATGTCTGTGAGATCATTTTTTTGGCTGCCCTGGCCCGGGGAAAGTGCTTTTTACCGTAAACCGTGGCACTACATATCACATCCCAATACTAAAGCGGCAGTGACATGTAGAGAGACTGACTGACAGTGAGCAGCAAAAATATGTAATAGAATCAAAGAAAAATATATATGAGTAATGACAAACAATTGTGTATTTTATGAATATTGGATTTTTAGGTTATTTGGGTGTGATTGATTTCTCAGGTAACCATCACTTCGTCATCCCGTCCTGCCAAGCCGGCCGACGTCAAATTGGTTTTGAACGCGTTTCCCAGTGTCTCGTCGCGTAACTGCAAGCCCCAACTGCTACCACTCATCCAGCCTCTCGGAACGATCTAGGAACACCCCTCGTTGCCAATACCCACTCCCAGGAGAAGCGACTGTATCTTATATTACCGGTTACTGAGATCCTTATCAGGAAAATGTATGATCTTAGGTCCACTGCTTGTTCTTCCATCTGCTAACCTTTGCTCCTAGGTGTAAGTCGTGTTTGCCCTTGTAGCCCATCAGAATTTAAATGGCCAAACAAAGAGTTCAGGGCTGACTTTTTTTGGGTTTCCCCAGCGCGGATTGATAAACTTGCAATCCTTGGGTAAGCTACCCTCCACCTCCTCTTGGCTGATAGAGCTCATCAGTACCACATTTCTAGTGTTCGTTCGTTCGACAACACCCGCAGCGAGACCATACAATTTACTGCACCGTTGACTTTAATCGTTGGTTATAATGGCTCCGGAAAAACTGTATGTAGTAGGGAAAAAAATATTGTTTTGCACAAGAGTTCACCCGCTGATGTCCCTATCCAGACAATTATCGAATGTCTCAAGTATGTAACTACTGGTGATTTACCTCCCAATAGCAAGGGAGGTGCCTTTATCCATGATCCAAAGGTTGCCTACTCCATTATGACCTTCTATAATCAGTCACAGCGCTGATATATGTACGCTCCACGAAAAAAAGATATGTGGAGAAAAGGAGGTTCTCGCTCAAGTAAAGCTTTCATTCAATTCAACCAAAGATGTCAAGATGGTCTGTACTCGCTCGCTGCAGCTCACCGTGAAAAAAACTACCCGACATCAGAAGGCATTAGAAGGCCAGTTACTGGTAACTAGCAACGGCGAGCGCTCAACAATTAGTTCACGGTGTGCTGAGCTTGACACACTAATGCCTCAATATCTGGGTGTATCAAAAGCAGTGTTAGAGTATGTGATATTTTGTCACCAAGACGAGAGTCTTTGGCCAATGAGTGAGCCTAGTGTGTTGAAGAAACGGTTCGATGAAATTTTTGAGGCACTGAAGTATACTAAAGCCATCGAAAATATCAAAGTTCTGAGGAAGAAGCAAAATGAGGAGCTTGGGAAGCTGAAAATTCTTCTTGAGCAATATCGAGTAGACAAAGATCGCGGTGAGAAGGTAAACATTTATTCTGGTGTTTAGCCATATTAGTCTCATTAAACTAATATTTGATTAGGCAAAACGTCGCTCTGATGAGCTCCATGAAGAAATTGAAGCAATGAGGGTAGAAGTTACTCAACTAAGTCAGATGATGTCCGAAAATTCTCATGAGCGGGAGGAGCTCTTTAGCAAAGCCAAAGGATTCGAAACGATAATTGCTACTCTTCAGGCCAAGAGACAGGAAGCTCGAACCATGGAAACACACATAGTGGAGCTTTCAAACCATCTTACTCACCTCGAGGAGTCAGATTCAGATCTCCAACGAATGCAGCAAGAGTATGGCACAAGGATGAAAACGTATCAGGACCATATTAATACTAAAAGAACTACTTACGTTGGAGCAGTCGGAGCGTTGGAGAGGGTTAGAGACCGCCTCTCAACAAAGCTCAAAGAGGAAGGTAGGATTCAAGCGGAGCATACGGTATAAATACCCAATGATAGATCTAGCTATTACTAGATCTACCTTATAGTTTATATCACTAAGGATAACCTAGGCGTTTGAGAACCAACTTCGTGAACGTGAGGCTTTAATCAAAGAAATTAGCCGTCGACATGGAATCAAGGGGTTTGACAATGAGTTGGATGATTCTCAAATCCAGTCTTTCATGACCAAAGTCTCAAGGTTATCACGCGATCAAAATTTACAACTCGAACGCATTAAAGTGAGGCTTACTTCCGTTCGTTTCAAGGTGCTAGCTGCTGACTTCCACAGCGCGAGAACGGGGAAGAGCTAAGAAATTCCCAAGAGAAGTTAAATCAGATTACTAGCAAACGCTCATCACTTCAACAAAAGAAAGAATATGCCAGGGCAGAAATCAAGTCTTCTGACCAGAGAGCAGGTGCCCTACAACGTGAGCTTGAGGTCATAGGGGTCAACGAAGGACAGGAATCCATTCTGAAATCAAAACTCGATGACAAGGAACAACGCCTAGCCAAGGCAAAGAGGGACCATGAAACTGCGCAATACGACGATCGCACTGAGAAAGAGAATGCCAGGTTAAGGAGTGTGGAAGATAAGTTAGATATTGTTACAACAGAACTTGCTAAAGTGACCCGACAAGCAGACGAGAGAGCAAGGTTAGGCTTTGTAAAGAAAGAACTAGAGACTAGAAGGAAGGCGCTGGATAGTCTGTGAGTTCTATGGTAGCCCTACATTAGCATATTGTCCCGTTAATCCATTTTAGGACCATCGCCAATAAAGACAAGATCAATAAATTTGTTCATACAAAATGGTCTGCAGACTCTGTTGAGCGGGAATTGCAAATAGTTCTTCAGTAAGTATTATCAAGTCAGTGATCAAAAATCCTAGACACTGATATTACCGAGGGACCGAGATGAGGAGATCGCAGAAGCTAGACGACAGCGGGATGGCGTCAATCAAGAATTGTCACAAGTCGAGACTAAGATTAATCTAATCCGGGACTCACTTAAAAAAAAGAATAAGGAGGCAAAAGGTTAGCTTGATTTTTTTATGAAATTTTATAGTAGGTGTTAATATACTACAGAATGTGAGGCGGCTGTCCTAGAATCGTGGGTTCCAGACCCAGATGATGGTGATGCAAAAGATATCAGTGAATACCCTAAAGTGGCTTCTGTAATCGAGCATGATCTTCAAGCCCTCCGAGGGTAAGTTAAATATCATACCTCATTACAAGCTTAACTTAATATATTGCAGAGATTTAAAACACCTTGAATACATACAAGACTATTTTACCAAAGCACTATCAACTCTTCAAGAGTATAATGCCTGTATCATGTGTAAGAGGGGTTTTCACCAGAATGAGGTTAAAGAATTCGACGAAATGGTATGATATACGTATAATTTTCTCCTAATGCCGAATTCTTACTAGTTATATCTCGTTTAGATTAGAAAAAAACTCGGGAGCTATTCGCGGGAAGCAACAGAGGAAAGCATCAAGGATGCAGAGTCTGACCTCAGATTTATCCGAGATGCCGCCCCTAGTTATGATTCCTATATTAGGTTAACTAGAACAGAGATTCCAGCTTTAAATGAAGACTTGGGAAAGTATAATATTCGTAAAGAACAATTAGTTGATGACTATAATCATGTAAGTATTATAGGATTTGATGAGGGTTTAATTGAGGCTTACCTAGTTATAGCATGAAAAAGTGTTGAACGATTATATATCAAACAGATCAGTAGTTGAATCCTTGAAAGTCCCTGTCTCGGAGATTGCAAAATATATGAAGGAGATAGTCGACTACGAAAAGCAAGTCGAAGATGTCGCTGGCCAGTTGAAAGACATGGGAAGTGCTCGCACCATTGAAGAAATGCAGGACGAAATGCAGCAACTGAACGAGGAAGCAAAGGCCCTTAAACGTCTAATTGTTTCCCTAACTTCTGAGAAAGAGTTGTCTCGGCAGAAAATCGGTGCCCTTGACAATCAAGTCAAAGAACACTATATGAAGCTCAACGAACTGAATTTCAAGCTCCAACAATCAAGAACGTTGGTAAGTAGAATTGACGAATGTCGCGATAACAACCGGAACCAAAACACAGTAATCGAAGCGATAGATATGGAACTCAAGCAGCTCGCCCCGGAGTTGGCAGAGGCAGAGGCGCATGTGAATAATATCTTACGTGATGGCGCAGAGAAAGAGAATAAGCAGCAACGCGATGCCTCAAAGCTTGCTGAAAGCGATATGCAGCTGAACAGAGCGGACCAAGGAATAAAAAGCTACCTCAAGCTTGGTGGACCGGATCAGTTGGATAGATGTCGCCAGCAGGTCCAAACTCTAGAAACAGACATCAGAAAAGGTGAAGAGGAAGTAGCAAGAATTGGAGAAGAGGTCAACAACTTGGAGAAGGAATCAGCGAATGCACGTGCAACTGAGCGCAGTATTCAGGAAAATCTCAGATTCCGTGGAAACAAGAGGCAGTTAGAAGATTTAGTACGAGAAATTAAAGACCTCGAGAGTCGCAATACTGAGGCAGAACGGGATCGATTCCATCGAGATTTGCAAATACTTGCAGATACACATACAAAACTATCCAATGAGGTATGTGATAAGACTTGCACTATAACGACAGCTTTACTGAAAAGGTTGTAGAAATCAGCGAAAGTAGGAGAGATGAGGTCGAAGGACAAGCAATTAGAGCAGTTGATTCAAGACTATTACACGGATTACGCCGACGCGAAAGGGAAATACAAAGAAACCTTGGCTAAGGTCCAGGTATGAAGTTCTCCCCCCTACCCAGTAGTTGATTTTAATAGCCGTATAGACAACTACAGGTGCCACCAACGACCTTGCAAAATATGGGACTGCGCTTGACAAGTACGTTCACCGTTAGAACTGAAATTATGTAGTTTTTGCTAACGTAGATTACCAGAGCTATTATGAAATATCATAGTTTAAAAATGGAGGAAATAAATCGTATTATTGAAGAGCTCTGGAAGTCAACATACCGAGGCACTGATGTAGATACTATTCTCATCCGATCTGACACTGAAAGTGCTAAGGGCAACCGCTCCTATAACTATCGGGTAAGTCATTTATTCTTTACTGTCGTTTATCCTTGAAAGCTCTATTGAATTCGGTAATCTTTTTAGGTATGCATGGTGAAACAAGACGCAGAGATGGATATGCGGGGCCGATGTAGTGCAGGACAGAGGGTATTGGCATGTATTATCATTCGCCTTGCACTAGCCGAGTGCTTTGGTATCAACTGTGGGGTATGTCCTAAACATTTTTTGTCTGAGTCAGAATTTTTTCTTGTGGCTAAAATCTTTATTTTACAGCTTATTGCACTAGACGAACCTACAACAAATCTGGACAGTGACAATATCAGATCTCTTGCAAGGAGCTTGCATGAGATTATTAAGACCCGCCAAGCGCAATCAAATTTCCAGCTTATTGTAAGATTCCCCCATATATTCCTTCAAAGGGTTTATAAATTAGTAGGTTCCTAACACGTCGTAGGTTATTACTCATGATGAGGATTTCCTGAAAGAAATGCAGTGCCAAGATTATTGCGATCATTACTACCGTATATCTAGGGATGAAAGGCAGAAGTCTATTATTGAGAAGTGAGTTTCAAAAACAATATATTCCCTTTTAATACGGTACTGTAGATTAGCTAACTTCAAATTAGACAATCTATTGCTGAAGTCATATAAACGGTTGTTTAGGTGTTGGAAAATCCATTATATGCATAATAATACTTTACCACTCTTAGATCATGTTTTGTTTGTTTGTTTTTTAGTATATTAAACTACAAGAGTATCATGAATCATTTTTGACTTAGTTTTTAACGAGTTTTATTAGCAAAATGAGCAGATAGTGCCCAAAAACAGGATTTAGCGATAGGTAGTCGTTAATATACCTCTTAATAGCAGCTAGTGATAATTCTAATAAACCCCTATATAATGTATTCTAAACCACCACCAGCCCTAGCGTTATAGTGACCAACCTTCCTCCATATATAACTAATTTCCTTCTAGAACGGTAGTTTTACATTCGGTCAATCTTCATTATCACTATCACCTTGAAAAGGCAGATATCGAAAATCAACAAAGCTCACGACTTTATTAATAGAAATCATAAACTGCAAACTTAAAACACCTAAGCTATCCCCACGGATGCTGACTTTGCTAGCAATTGCCATCGCACGAGTAGCATGTTTGATTAAGTTGAATTTGTACCTATCCAGTATTTTTTGTTAGCTCGAGATGAGCTAGTAGGTAATTGGCGATATCTTTTCTCCATCTATTACATCCTTTTTATATATGGGGAGGTGCAGTATAGGTACTAAGAATCAATTTTGTATAGGAAAGAAAACATACGTGTTCTGGACTGATGTAGGAACATTGAATGTCTCCAAAAGACTATGTTCATTTGAAAACTCTACACTGGTGCTCCCCATAGGTCCTGTGGAGCTCAAACTAAAAAATGGATAGCAGGGGCTCGCAGCAATGATAAGGCGGTCTGGAGAGGACCCATCCAGCTCTTGGATTGCGTCGTAAAGCCAGTCGGCCTTGATTAAGTGATATGTTAGTAGATACAATAAACTAAGATAGAAAGAACGATGGGTATAATAAAGCAAGAGTGTCGGGACTTGGACTACCTTCATAATGATCTTTTTAGTTAAAGGGGGTTCTAGTGGAAATTCTTCCATATTCTCAGACTCATATGTTGTGAGCGCGCAGGATGTAGAAAGACTATCTTCATCCAAGCTATAAAATATAGCATATTAGCTGTAAAACGCTTTAGGGTATTTATATATTCATGTATAGTTATATATAGGCGCTCTAGAAAATCTACTTACACTACCTTCAAAGGGTGGCCGTTACCCTGATATACCATCGTACACTTCCCAGGTTTCTTCTCCAGCTCATTCCCGGAGGCGGGTACTATGGTAGGTGGAAGCTGGCCCCATTTCTCCTTAGAAGTAGCATCAGCTCCGAAAATTTGAAGACATTCTAGTAGTGCGGATAAAGAGATCCCGAAAGACACCCCTTTGTCTAGGTCTCCAGTATAGCTTTCATCCTCTAAGTATTCGTCTGGGAGGTTGAAGATATATTGCGTGAAAAGCTTCTTATCCACGAAAACGTTACCTAAAATAGGGATTGAGATCAATTCGAGATGCTTTGTGGATACTGAGAGAGTTGATCTACGTAGATACCTTGCATGACGCGTGAATCCTCAACCATAAAAGTCAGTCCATCACTTGTAATTTGGACCTGGACTTTGGAGAGAAACCCAATACACTTGAGGAGAGAAAGTATCTGCCGGATTGATGTGGTCTCTGCTAGAAAAACTGGATTGCAGTTGCCGTCCATAGTGGGAGTGGTTCAATTTATGATGTGGTGCAGATGCGGGATGTGGTTGGTTCACAGAATGATGTTTCTTATAAATTTCAATACAAGTAAAATACAGTTCTAGTCAAACGCCCCAAGATGACTATTTTATAACACCTGGGTTAAGAGACCCAATAATTTTCTATATTTATCGCCACATAGCCGCCTCACAGGTATCTTAGACGCCTATACGTAAACCCCTACCGCACAAATCAAAAATACCGATCCGAATCTGCCATTGAGGGTGTCACTATCAGCAAATATATACAAAAGAAATATATAAACAGAATACTAAACATACCCGAGTGATAGCGAAGCTAAAATCGCCAACAATGGAGCGGTAGTGATTGATTTATCTAATTTCGTTGGAGGCCACGTCAGCTGCATATTCACGGGGGATGTTGGAATTATAGGTGCCGCTAAAATTCAGCAAAATGGAAAACGTACTGATAGAAAAGAGACCAGTAAGAGAGAATCCTATAGTGGGTGTTAGCTCTACACAAAGCTCCTAGAGGGACAAGCTACAAGTGAAATAACAGACCTGTTAAAACCAGCAATAGAGCGACAAAAAGCTGGCTGTCCTTTGACACAAACGGATGGAAAGGTGTTAACGAGTCCCACTGGGTATCCATTTTGTTGGCGGGTAAAGGTGTTTTAGAGAGTTGAACCGGTTTGTCCGTACTTAAACTCGAGGGAAAGAGCTTGCTTGTTTTAGTACAGAAAGTTGAAGACAGAATTGTGTTCTAAGTATTACCTATACCAAGGAACATCTGGGCACGTCTAAAGAGATTCGTTCTACAACATAGCCTATGTAGTATGTACCGTGTACACGCATCCCCGATTCCCGACCAACCACCCCAGGCCATAACTCGCCGATATACAGCAAAGAGGCTCTTCTATTAGCGTACTCCCATCTACAGTTGTAATCAGAGTTGTTTAATTGAAAAAAATCGCGGCGGAATGCCGAACATAAAACACGAAGGTATGCCTTCCTATAGGACCCGGACTTGTTTATAGCTCTAGGATTAACAGCTTGCTAGGCATGAAGCGCAAATCCGAAGATCAAAATACACAACCCTCCCCTAAACGGGTTAAATCCTCTGAATTACCAGAGGAACAAAAGAAGCCGAAGGCTTTCTTTAGAGAGTGTACGCTCTTCACCCCCACTGTTAATCGCGACGAGCTGACAAGGCTATATTCTAGCAAACGCCGTGTTGGAAGAGTATAATGGGGACATAGAGTTCCGCGTCGTCAATAATGATAACTCCCGGGAAAGTACGATTATTTTGACCGGTCTCAAAAATATCTTTCAAAAACAGCTGCCGAAAATGCCTCGAGATTATATTGCGCGATTGGTCTATGATCGGACTCATCTGTCGATGGCCATCGTCAAAAAACCTTTGGAGGTAGTTGGGTACGCACTTTTGATGTTTGAGAGAAAGGAGATGGACTATGTGTAACAGTAATAGATCCTAACTTGGGCACTTTTAGGGGAATTACATATCGACCATTCAAAGGTAGGCAGTTTGCAGAAATTGTATTCTGTGCGATTTCTTCGGATCAGCAAGTGAGAGGCTATGGTGCCCATCTCATGTCGCATTTGAAGGTGACTTTCTTTTCAAGGCTGCGCATGATGTTTAGTAATGGACTTTCTGATATCACTTTAGGACTACGTGAAGGCGACTTCGGACGTAATGCATTTCCTAACCTACGCTGACAACTACGCAATTGGTTACTTCAAGAAACAAGGGTTTACTAAGGAAATCACACTTGACAAACAGAAATGGATGGGATACATTAAGGACTACGAAGGAGGCACGATCATGCAATGCTCGATGATACCAAGGATTCGGTACTTGGAGGCGGCAAGGATGCTGGCGAAACAGAAGGAAGCGGTTCATGCCAAAACTAGGGCCATCTCGAAATCACACATTGTTCATGTACCGCCGAAGGCATTCAAGAATGGGCCTTGCAAAATTGATCCATCTTCAATACCAGCAATTAGTGAGTTAAAATTTCTTCACTAAGGATATTCCCTGACTGTTGTGAACACCTGGAAGTTTATATTCTACCTTCCCCACAAAATTGGGCTTGAGAAGTAACAGTGCTTGTTAGAGGAAGCGGGATGGTCACCCGAAATGGATGAACTAGCTCGGCAACCAAAGCACGGCCCACACTACGCCCAACTTCTCCATCTACTCAACGAGATGCAGAACCACCAGTCGGCTTGGCCATTTCAAAAACCAGTCAGTCAAGACGAGGTGCCTGATTATTACAACGTCATCACAGAGCCTATGGATCTAGAAACTATGGAAAAAAGACTTGAAGAGGATGCCTACTCGTCCCCTGAGGAGTTTATCCGAGATGCAAAGTTGATTTATAACAATTGCAGGCGGTACAATAACGAAAGCACCTCGTACTGGAAGAATGCGAACAAGCTGGAAAAGTTCATGAACCAGAAGCTGAAAGAAATACCGGAGTGGTCGGTACGTGTTTCCCTAAAGTTATTCCTTTTGCCTCACGTGGCTGCATTCACTTTCGCGCTGCCAACATGAGCAGGCCGTTGGCTGACTAAATCCGGAACCCTGAAGCACCTTGTTGAGTGAGTGACGTGAGATATGTCTCAAAACGGAAGTCGGGCTTGCCTTTTTTTTGGGGGGGTGGTGTTGTGCATTATGCGTCTTGGCGATAGGTGTGGCTTTAGTATAGGTACATGTAGTTCTTAGTTAGGCGTGACATTTTCAGGCGCCTCGTATGTTTCGCATGGCTTTTAGATATTGCGTAACAGTACAAAGACTCCAGATTATATATTTACCTCACATCTGAAACGACATATTTTATTTCGATCAAGAGCCGAAGCAAGCACTTAACTCTCATCGCAGAGCCCTTTTCTCGTTTTTTCGTGTTCTTGGTGGATCCTGTGCATCATCTTACCATTGCGTATTAGCATTATAGCTACCAAGCATGTATATCAGGTCAACGATGGCCATCCACCTTACATGTACCTTTCTGCTGGAGCGTTGGCGTTTCCTGGTGTGTTGGGCTAGAGATTCAGACTGAAATGATTGATTTTCTACTTTCTTGCGTTAATTGAAGCTGGTTCACTGCGACCGCACAGCCAGTGTGTATCGTCCACGACAAGAAAAACAAGACTGTAATCGTACGGTGCTGGTGTCTGTACCCATTTGTTCCCAACAGCCGGCTTTGATCACGAGAGAGGCAGCCACCACTCTTGCTGGTTCTCATGCTGAGCTCCAAAGGTAGGCACCGAAGCGTCCCTTAACCCATGGTGCCTAAGTGCGCAGAAAGCAATGTGATTGCCCATAAACATGGGCACCCTCTGACTTCCGGAGGGCGTTCCCCAAGTTCTTCTAGTGACTGTCTGCATGTAACCTATATATTTACGCGCATTTATGTATGGATGTACTTGTCCACCAGCATAAGAACCCGGAACAGGGGTCGTTTTTGTATGGCAAAATATCAGTGCACGACGCCACACCATACAAAAACTACCCCCCTGTCTCCAGTTCTTATGCTGGCGGACAAGTATATGTACGGATGTATATGTATGTGGTCGTCCCTGTCACACGGCCAGACCCATCATGGTCATCTTGACCATCTCCCACACCACCCACCTATGGGTGGGAAGACGAGGGATTCAAAGAGAAAATAGAAGGCAAAGAGAAGTTGCAGATGGTTCTAGGGCAGTTAATAGAAGGGTAAGGAACGCAAGGGGAGGAACCATCATTCAATATTCGCCCACCCACGCATACAGCTATATGGGTATGGGTACATGTAGGTAGCTGGCAGGCTCCGCGCCGGCTTTGTTTGGCTGACTTGACGGGCCCATCCTAGCGTGTGCAGTGCATGAAGGAACTCACGCCTTTCCTGTTCTGGCTGCTGGTCCCATTCTCCACCACCACGGGAAACGAGCCAGCCCTCTTCGAACCGCCCGCTGTTGCTTGGTGTAGCTCGGCCACCACTGTCCCTACTCTTCCGCCCACTATCTGTCTCCGTCTCTCCGTACCTCATTCCGCTCTCCCCCGCCGTTTCTCTCGACACTCATTCTATCTGTCTCTCTTCCTCCCCCCACAACTTTCTTCTGGCCCTAACTCTATCTACAACTTCCTTCTTACTCCCTGTCAATACACTCCCTACCATAACTCTTCCACCACCTCCTATCACTGCTACTACTACTGATTCTCTTCCTTCTGTCATTCCCGCTACTACTACACTTTTTGAGTTCTCCCGGCTATCTCTCTTTCTTTGACAATCCTTGTGTTGCTCCCCCACTTCAACTTTCGCTCACTCACTTTCGCCTCAGCTATTGTCCATCTCTTGTAATTTAGGCAACTCGCTGACTGACAGACACTTCTACCCTGGCTGACTGGTGGCTCACACCTCTTTGAAGGCGGGTTTCTGTGGAGGAAAACGGGGTTTGCCCTCTCGTTATCTACCCGTTACCATCCGTCTACATTCCTCCTGCAAAGCTAGCGACCACTATACCCACAACTCAAACACGATGCCTGGTGTCACAATTCCAGATGGCGGTGTTGCTTTAGGTACTGCATTGAATACCGTCGGCCCTAAGACTTCCAATATCCACAGCCAGCAGGCCATGCGGATTACCTTCGCCGATAACAGCATCTTGGAGGACGTGCTCAAGCATGGAGCCGGCCTGAAGATATCCTTCGGGAAGTCTATGGTACGGAATCTCCACCGCTGGGCCTCGTGTTTAGTCTTGTTTGCTATTTTATGATATTGTACATGAATGTTTGGACATGCGAGAATCAAGAGACAGTGTGTGAAGGATGAAGCGGCTTCTGTGATAGGTTCAGTTTGGCTAACGGTTTCCTGCGTGCTTTGCCCCGTTCTACCTGCTACCAGAGATTTGGCTATGGCGATCAGACCATGGAGATATTGTCCATGGTAGAACCTAATCGACATGAGCTGTACCGGGCGTCGACCGATCCTTCAGAGGGGGAGTTGGCGTTTACAGCAACATTTACACATCAGTTGGAAGTTCGAGAGCTCGAAGAGGACACTAAGGATGAAAGTTTACTGGCTCTTCAAGACACATATCGCCGAATTCACCAGGAGAAAGAAGCCTCTACGTAAGTTCTCTTCCAGATTTAGACTTGTGGGGGATTTTTTGGTTTAATCCTCAAATTGGGACCAACGGCAATGATTCGTTTGCTCACAGTGTCTTTAAAGAACCGCGGTTGTGGATAGCTCATTCCCGGCAAAAGGGGGAAAGCGTACACCTTACCTGAAAAAGACCCCCCAAGTTGGCCGGACCAAAACACAACGTTCATTACCCACGACACCTCTCTTGAGAGGGGCTCGATCCCCAGCGGAAAATTCCGCCAATCTCATTGCTAAGCTCGAGGCACTTCGGATTCCGTTAATTCATTTATTGGCGATGGGGCCAGATTCCGAGCAAAACCTAGCGTCCAAGACAAGAGTTTCAAACGAAACATGTGTTCGAATTCTACAGAAGGTTGGAAACAGGGTTGGAAAGCAATGGCAGTTGGTGGATGATATTTATAAAGACCTTGACTTATGGGACTTCCCATATCCTTCCCAAGTAGACCGGGACCAAGCCATTGCAAATTGTAGAACGGCTTTCAACAGGCTACGGTTATCAAGGGAAGCGACTGAATGGCAAATGATTCTAGCTCCGGAGGATAGGGGCAAGGTAGATCCAAATCCTCCTGTCAAACTACCGCCAAAGCCAGCTCCTACACCCAGCATAATGGTTACACCTGAGAGTACAGAACCTTCCAAAACATCTGCACAGACTGCCACGAAGAAGATGAACGGTGGAGAAACAACGGCTCGACTGGCCTCACAAACAGCTGCAAAAGCAGGGAAACCCGCGCCGAAAGATGCGATATCACGGATTATAGGCAAAAAGGGCAAAAAGGCGGCCTCAGCGAAAGCTACAACAAAGCCAAAAGGACTGATCGGCAGACCACCGAAGTCCGCTACTGTGAAAACAAGCAAGGCAAACATAGCTAAAGAATCCACCGCCAAGCCTAAGGTCAAGTCAGCGGAAAGAGTAGAAGACTCTGACGAAGATATTGAGATGGAAGATGTTAAACTATCTCCTCCTAAAGTACCTGAGAAGAAGGGGACTCCGCCCCCTTTGCGGCAGGCAACAGTAATTGCGAGGGCTCCATCGACTGCTGGCTCTGTAAACTCTGATCTCGATGTTGACAACTCACGACTCAAACCTAAAAAGGCTTCCACGCCCAATGTCGTCAAATCTCCTGCAAAAAAACAGCGCCGGGAAGTACCAAGGTCAAACAATTCGTCATCAACGGTCTCAAAGAAGAAAAATGGATATGTCAAGGCTCCTCCATCAAATATTTCTAAAGCACTTCCTTCAAGGGATTACATTGCCCGGCGAAGCTCGAGCAATTCACCTCCAAAGCCCTCTCCACTCGGGTCTTCCCCACCTATTAACGCTTCCGATATGGATAATATATCGGCAGCATCATCTCCTTCATTTCTGAATTCGGTTGCGGGAACCTCCACACCAGGCCGATCGCCTCTGGACTCAATAACGGTGGCATCGGCGAGGACTTCCAAGCAACGCTATCTCCCGATTAACTCCCCACCTTTGAAGAGAAAAGCGGCGACTCCTGCCGAGCGCGATGATCGCTCATCTCATTCGAGGATAGGCTCTAGTAGACCCCTCACGTCGTCTGCACCTACCGCCGGTTCAAGCTCTGCGAGCAACAAAAGGCGGAATACCAATTCCCCTGATGCTTACATAATACAACTGGCACGCAAGTTCAAGGAGGATCATGCTCGTTATGAGCGATTATACAGAGAGGTCCAAGCGATCACAGATTCTTTTAAAAAGAAGGAGAAGCTTGATACAGTCCTCAGCATGCATCGTGACCTCGAAACACTCAAAGCTCGAATTTCTGCCTCCGCGTCTGTTCACTGATCAATGTTTTTTTCTTCCTTTTTTTAAAAAAAGGAAATTGGTTTGGGTTCTGATTCAATTTTTAAGTTCCATTTTTTAGGTCTTGCATTTCTTGTTTTCTCTATTGTTTCTTTTGCTAGGCGCTGGCATATTTTAACGCTTGACGTGGATTAATGCAACGTGGGGGAGTGAAAATATTTTTGGTATTTCATAAGTTAACTGGGGAAAAGGAAATAATCTAGCCGGATCCAAAACACTAGGCGCTGATGCTTTACTAGAGTGCCAGAAAATCGCGACCGAAGGAGTATGATCTTCTGGTAACTTCATCATTTCTATTCTACATTTACTTTTCCTCTTGGTGTTTTATTTTATTCTTCATGGTGGATATTCATTTGGAGTTTTTTCTTATTGCAAAAAATCATCTTTAATTGGCGTTACAAAGTTGTTTTCTCCAATTAGCTTGGGTTTTCCTGTTGGTCCCTTAGTAATATGGGTTTTGTTTAAGTACTGTTATCTTTCTGTAGAAGTGGCTGTGTGTACTGTATCTGCATCAAACATGCTGGTAGCTAACATAATGGGTGCTTGTTTTGGGGTCGATACAAACATTGTTTAACGGCATGCAACTGGGTATTTGCTCTTTAACTGTAAATAGGTGTGACCCTTGGTGGAGTGAATAAAAAAATTTCTCCATGAGTACTTAGTGTAGGGGATTGAATTCGATCTGTATATGGCAAGGATTCGCCTGATTCGCTCTGATTGATGTTCGAACTTGGTAACCGTACTAGCACTACCGGTGAGGTGACAGCAACGCAGCAAAATTCACTACTCCTCACCTCACTTACCCCGGCACCCGTAGTACGAGAGTCAGAGTACCCACATGACTATATAGCACAAACTTAGCTGCATGTAGCTAACCTCCCGATCATAATTCTTCCAAAGCGCTCACCCCCAATTGTAAAACTATGGCCGAAGTAGGTAACTAGGTATGCCTCTTGCCTAGGTATACTCTCTCAGCCTTATCTAAGCTCCTCATAAAAAGTATACCTAGATAGGGCTTACCCCAGTACTATAAAGTATCCTTACTAGGATTATGATTCCACTAGAATATATCGTACACAAGCTCTATATTGGGGTTTAAAATACATTAGAGGTAGGGCAAATCAGCCCTCTAGTGGTTTACCTCATATTTAATCACTTCTCATAGTCTGTATAGCTAAACCATCTCATATATATGAATCCTAGGAATTCGTCATAATCGACTGCTAAATGTATTCTCGCATTTATATTTTTATGTGGCTATTTTCCAACCTTTAAAGCAAATACAAAACGGACAAGGGAAGGGGCGCGGATTTAAGTTCAGCTACTGTAAGTAGATGAACGCCGTAGTTTGAAGAAAGAAACTACTTGCGTACGCTAGTCACGCTCAGCCAGATTAATTCGGGTCTTGTTTAAAAAAGAATCGAAGGCCTTCCTAGACTCATGGAGAAACATACATTGTGCTTACGACCAAATAGAAAATTAAGGCAGCTAGTAGTCTAATATGGGTATTATACTCACGATCACTCTTGAGTTCTAAAATCCATTGCCCACAAATTGACTCAAAATTTAATTTATCATGAAATAGTAACGAATTCTATTTTCCCCATAACACCCTGACCTCTTAAGGTATCACCTACAAAGATTCTATAACTCCTAATATTCCCATTTCTGTCTAACGGAATCCTCCAGTTTACAGATATCTCATCCCAATAACTCAGATCTCGCCTTATAAAATCGAATCCCACCTCAACAATCCCATGTGCCCCTACACCTACCCCCTCAACTCCCCGAAGCACATTAACTGGGAAATCAACGCCTAGAACCTCTCGGAAGCTTAGATTTTGTTGCGCAACAGACTTCCCAGGTACATAACGCGTGTTCATTAGTGTTACTGTAACATGAAAGATTGTATTATAAAGTGCCGGATGCCCGCCTTCACCACCACCACCAGCTAGAGATAATGGGTGAGCGGGATAAGAGTACTGTATGGAGTTTTTGGCGTCAGAGACATCGGTAATGTAGGGATATATGTACCACATTAATGGTGATGTTTTTTTTGGATATATCAAGTTATCAGGATTAGGGATAGTGGAATTTAGATATGGTGCTGCAATGCTACCCAGCCTGGGTGGCGGAAACTCAGTCGGTGCGAGAGGCATCGTCATAGCCATGCCAGAGAACTTGAAAGTTGTATGACAGCCCAAATCAAAGGGGGTACCTCGGTGATATGAAGTTCATGTTGAAATACCGGTAGTCGATATATAGCCCTTTAGTAAAGTCTTGCTAGGGAGCAACGCCGTTAGGCTACTCTAATATTCTAGCTATAGGGCCATAGTTTTTAAAACGTTCTCCAATGGCATAAGAGGGTCTGCTGCTAGGGTTGACATTCCCATAGAGGACGTCTACTAGTGAATTTACACTATCTTGACCAAGAGGATAGGCCAATAATACAGCTTTGACATTCTCGTGTTCAACCCAAGACTCTTTACATCAGTGCCCGCTATATGAGAGAGACTATTCCTAATGTAAGGTGAAAAGAAAACTCACTTATATATCAATAGGTCCTACAGAATATATAATGGTCTCTATACACTGATCTGAAATGGATAGGATTGATTTATCCCCAGTGTGCCAAGGTTTTAAGCCATTCCTATCTCCAAGAGGGCCTTCAGCTTGCGCAAATACCTCCCCCGCGCTACTACTTGTAAAAACTAAGTAGGTGGCGTTTAGGAATTTTGTTGTGGTAACATTGATTCTGTCATAAGCATAGTCTAACACGTACTCTACCATCGTTATATCTAGCCTATAAGGCTTCGATTGAAGTTATCTGGTATATGTACTCTACACTTCCAGAATCGGTACCCTACCCTAAAGTTCCATTATTGCATCTTCGGTCTGGGCACATATCAGGTCCCAGTAAATTTAATCTCGTGCCGCTTCCAAATATTAAGATAGCCCTCCGTGCCTCTTTACTATACTTGAATGGCAGGGTTCCATTGTAATTTTTTAGAGAGGCGATTCTTTCAGCAGCTATCTCTCTAGCAATAATTTTGTAAGCTTATTGAATCTCTTATTTATTGAAACGAACGCTAGTATGCTGGACTATCTGGCGTCCGGAAACATCTGGAAAGATTAGGACAAGGAAATATGACATTGTCTTGTTTTCACGGAGCGATCGGACGAACAAGAATGAGTTGCTTGGTGATTCACGCAAGGTGGAACAAGGATGGAAGAATAGCGTGATCAAGGAACAATGGTTGTCAAGAACACCCATTTCCTAGTCTGCCTTGCTTATCTCCTTGTTTCATGTATCGTTTCATATCTTGTAGGATTCTAGTTATCATTGGTCATGTAAAGAATACGCCTCGCAGGATGAGATATCACGATGATAATATGATTTTTAGTAAGAGAAGAAGATATTGTTTATTTATATATCAAACGAATGCTGTATGTCGAGCCCTAGCTTAGGGCTAGGGTCGCTAAGTGGCTAATTACAAGATATTAGCCATGGATACGCCACGTACAGTGTGCTTTTCAAGGGGAGAGTGTAAGGGACAGCGTAACCACAGGACACAGCTAACTCAATGGCAAGGTAACTATCCGTTACAAGCAAAATACCAAAGATTTGTGAAGTGGTTTTGATGATTTCAGCGATTGTAAAGCAATCTAACAGCAGAGAGGAAGCGAAGAAAGAACTTGTAATTGATCTAATCTGAAGAGAGAGAGAGAGAGAATTTATTTCCTATCTAGGCCTGTGGCCCATTAAGTAAGCATCAGCAAAAACAAAGATTCCGCCCTGCTCTGCTGGAGAGCGGGGCAAGCAGGGCGACGATTTCACAAACCTACTCTCCTACAGGTGCTTTACGCTGCACGTCATTTCCGGGAGATCTCAGGGCGGACACTAGCAGCCTGGGAGATGCCGGGAGAGCCTCAATAAGAGTAGAACAAAAAGTTGCGTCTAGAAGAATCTCAATTCTCAATTCTCTATGTTCTATCTAATCCATATACAAGAATATACCTGCTTTGCTGCCTCCTTCGCTGCCCCCCTCCGCTTGCCCCTCCGCCTGCCTGCCTGCCTGCCTGCCTGCTTGCTTGCTTGCTGTAAAACTGGCCTATACAATTGTCCAGGCTACGTCCCGCTAAGCTCAGAGTTCAGTTCAAAGGTATAAGGTACCAGCTACCAAAGTTTCCTCAGTCAACGGTAGTTGTAACCGCCCCTGCTGTGTTACTTTGTTCTTTGTTTTACTTGTTCAGGATACGGTTATGGCACAAACCACCTTGGGATTTCTTTATTGTTTCTTTGGATCTACTTTACTATGTTTGAGAACCCCGCCGGAAGCGGAGCAATTATTGTACCGGGATGGTACCGGATCGGGATGATTAGTATTTCTTTAGTGTTTTGATCCTGGCATGGATCGGAGATTAGGGTACCGGGATCGGGGGAACATGACAGAAATGGAGGAATGGTTGTGCCGAGTTATTTTTGATTTACTGTTTATTTGTTTTTGAACTGGAGCATGGATTGTCCCGGCTAGTTTATGTATGTTTTTGTTTTAGTATAAAACCTGTCGTGTCTAGCTAGTTTTGGGTTGGCAGGATTTAGCTACCTAAATTAGTTATCAATATATGCAATTGACCGGCTACCTTTAGTTCACATCAGTTTATTAGCCTACCGAGTTGTTGTAGGCACCTGATAAGAGGAGTGTTTCTGGGAACCATGAAGACCACTTGTTTGACTATCTAGGTAACTAAAATCCCTTGTTCGTTTCTTGAGAAATGCGATAGGGGTTTGGGGAGAAGCACATGTGAATATTATTGCTGGCGGCTATCTCCTGCAGGACGTCCCACTGTGCCACCCACCGGGTGCTGGGGGGGGCCCCTCAGAGTTGCTGTAAAAGCATAGTAAAAACACAAGCTTTGGACCCCAAAAATAACCCCTGGAGCGTTAGGAAAATTCGTCCGTCCGAACCAAATCCGGAGGTTATATGAGAGGGCATGATTTGGAGCTGACTGGTGAAAGAATCGAGGAAATCGGATAAGAACTGACGGAGTTGTGCCCTCCGCCAGTCGGGGCAGGTTTCTTGACAAACTAACGGTATGAAGGAAAGCCCCGCTTCCCAGTACTGCTTGCTGATTAGTACCAAAGGGCTTTGGTGACTCTCTGCCACGAGGGAACCTGCAAGGACGGAACAGATATAGTGGTGAGTACACTTATCGGCCCATCTGCAGAGTACAGATTGGTTCACTAACAGCTTTACATGATTGCATTACTCTAGTACACCATCGGGCTTGACTAGAATAGACGATAGGGCTGGGACAAAGTGCTTGGACTGGTCGGGATTTGTATAAGTATGGGGGGAATATATTTGTATTGGCGTTTTGAATGTGTTGTAAGATTTGTATTGTATGGCGTGATTGCTTGGCAGGTTTTCAGGGTCTTCGGGGGTTCCCAGGCGTTTGTATTAGGATTTAGAATAAATCCGCGAGCCCAAACGGCGGTATATAAAATAGTCGGCAGATTTGTCTCTTTACCAAAAAACATCAACGGGAAGAACGAGTCTTATCAATATATTTGAATCTATCGAGCTACCTTATAACTCTATTACCTATAACTTCGCTTGTGACTTTCGAAGCTTCAACTGAACGACTTTCCACCTTATTAAAAACTAACTCTAGTGAATCTTGACGATATCGTAGTTCGTAACTCTCTTGTGCGGTTTAAGGGAACAACTACTACCGTTAACTGAGGAGACCTTGGTAGTTGGTATCTTATACCTTCGAACTGAACTCTAAGCTTGACAGGACGTAGCCTGGACAATTGTATAGGCCAGTTTTACACTATATTGATACTCGCAAGTTCACTTGGAGTATCGGAAATCACACATTCAACAATCTAAACCTACTCGCCATATCAACAAATGGCTCAATGAAGAATTGGGGGCACCACATTCGGTGTACTTGGTGACTGGGCAAAAACCCAGACCCGAGTAGAAGAATTGCAGGAAGAAGATGAGGACAGTGTAATGGGAGAAATTGACCAGCTGTCAGCCCCAGGGGGACCCTCAGTGTCCGATGGAAGTGGAAGGCGCAGAACCCAGCGACCATCCGCCCAACAAACACAGTTCCTGGAGATCTTAAACCAGTTCCTTTCCACTCATGAAGAGGACTTAAACTTCATGAGCGAAAACCAGCGAACACTGTGGGATCAGCTGATACGCACCCACAGCAGACTCAACCAAGGGGAGAAACTCACCCAAAGAGACCTCCAACAGGCTCAGCAGAAACAGAGCAGCTTGGAGGAAGTCTTCTTGGTAGCACATAATGCCAGAGAGCAAGAAAAACAGGCCATCGAGCAAAATGCTGCCCAGGTGCAACAGCAGCTACTTAATGCCGAAGCGGAAGTCAACCGCCAGAAGGCAGTCACCCAGGAAGTAATAGCAGAACTCAACCGCCAAAGAGTGGAGGCCGAAGAGCTAAGGAATGCCCACCGCCAGGAAATAGAGGAGCTAAGGAGCCGGCTGTCTCAATACTCCCAATCCAGGCGTGGGGAACCTAGCGGCATTAGGCAGAAAACACCTAGGAGCAACATGCCCGAGGTCGAAAACTTTGTCAAAGGGGTATTGGCGGCAGGACAGGAAGAAGTCCTCAATAACCAGGAGACGCGGCGACAAGCCCTTCAACCAATTCCCCTGAGACCAGACGTGGGCGGAGGCGGCAACATGCTGCCCCCACGAGGACCTAGGATGGTAGGAGCCGGCCATCCAGGTAGCAGCAATTCCAGCAGTGACAAAGACAGAAGCCCATCTCCTCCACCTAGGAAGAACCTTAAGTTCAGACGTCCCCTCCGGGAAGGAACCCCTTTCTCAACAGTAAGCCAGTCGGAAGCCCACAATTCCGAAGCCCGCAAACCTGAGGACTTTGAGAACAAAAAGGATCAGAACATCCAACACTGGTTGCTCGACTGTGAGAACTACTTCATCCAGAGAGCAAAAAACTTCCCTGCCAATAAAAATAAAATTATATTCGCAGGAAGTTACATGAAGGGTGTCCCCAAAGAATGGTTTGTAGGCTACATGACCTACAAAGCCACCGGAGAAGACGGACCGGACCGGACTACCTGACGTGGGAGCGTTTCCGTCAGGAAGTCATCAAAAAATTCCTAGGTTCCAACGAGGCGATGGAAGCGGCACAAAAGATGGGGAAATGGGAATACAAGAGCAGCATCTCTGATTATATCATGCATATGCAACTCCTAAACATGAAAGCCCGGATGTCTGGCCCTAGTTTGAGAATAGCCTTTCTCACGGGCCTCCCAGCGGCAATCAGAGATAGATTCTCCATGTTCCCCGTCACCGAAGACGACGACTTTGTCACCAACCTAGAAGCTGCGGGCAAAAGACACGAAGAGACTCTGGAGATGGAGCGCCTGCTCTCTCGAGTCTCAGGTGCCCGAGGCGAACAATCGACGCAACGCCATTCTAGGTTCAAGGCGAAGCAGGCAATGGGAGAAGAAAAAAAGGAAAAACCAGCGAGCACGGAGAAAAAGGATGATAAGTCCGCTCCTCCAGCAAAGAAAACTTACCCTCGAAAGCACTTCAATTTCGCGGAAGCAACCAAAGGTGTCCCACGGGATGTCATGGCCAGACGCGAAAAAGAAGATACATGCCGACGGTGTGGCAAGAAGGGGCATGTCTGGGGCTATTGTGCTTCAGATATTAACACCAGTGCAGCTGTCTCAGCCTTCACCTTTACCAAGCGTCTGAGAGAGGAGGAGGAGGAATCCCCAGAAGAGCCTCCCAGACCTCGCAAGCAACGTCATCGGGCCAAGGCAAAGGCCGCCGCAGCTGCTGCTAGGATGGACAACGAAGGGGATACCCAGATGGTGTTCGATAACGCGGGCACATCTGAGGAGGATTTTTGGAAGGGCGTCTAGACTCCCCAGGTCTAGATTTGCCCCAAATTGCAACACTTTAACTGGGAGAAAAACTCAAAAACAGTTCTAAAAGAAAAAAACCGGAGGAGGAGGAATCCACCCCGAAGAAAAAACAAGCGACGGAGCCAGTACACGGAGCATGTCCTATTGCCACCTTTGATTTTTGTTTTGCTAATTATATAAAACGCTTTAAAGTATTGTTGGATACCGGAGCCACAGGGCCGGTTTTGAGTTCGCGTTTTGTTTCCTTATATAATGTCCCAAGGGTGGAAAGAGACGTCCCCGCCCGATTAATGGGATTCGATGGAAAAATGGCATCGGGCGCGGGACAAGCCTTTACATTACCTATACTAATGATAGAAGGCATGCACCAATCCGAAATATCCTTTGAGATTGCAGATACCCCGGCAGACTTTGATGCAATCCTACCAGCCTGGTGGATACAACAACACAATCCAGTGCTCCATTCTAACGGAAGACTTGAGTTCCGTGGTAAGAATTGTCTCCATGCTTGTACCGCTAATAAGCCGGTGGTAGTCTATGACGAGAGCGTGGCAGAAGATCCCGAAGCCCAATCAATCGGAGCAGTTAGCCGTGAGTTGACCGAAAGGGAACAGCTGGAAATCCTAATACCTAAGGAATACCACGAGCTACTTGACGTGTTTTACCCGTCAAAGGCCGACGAGTTGCCCCCTCACCGCCCATATGACCATGTCATAGACCTGGATCCAACTGCAAAGCCTACTTGGGGTCCAGTGTACAATCTATCGGCATTGGAGTTGGGTGTGTTGAAGGAATACTTGGAAAAAATGATCCGGCTAGGTAAGATCCGCCCCAGCAAGTTGCCTTACGGCGCGCCTATATTATTTGTCAAGAAAAAAGACGGTAGCTTGCGACTTTGCGTCGACTACCAAGGGCTTAACAGGATAACTATTAAAAATAAGTATCCTTTGCCTCTTATGGACGAGCTCAGAGATCGAGTATCCGGCTCTACCATTTTTTCGAAGATAGACCTGAAGGAGGGGTACAACCTCGTCAGGATCAAACAAGGGGACGAAGAGAAAACAGCTTTCAGAACCCGCTACGGACATTACGAGTACTTAGTAATGCTGTTTGGCATGGTGAACGCACCAGCAACATTCCAGAACATGATGAACGATATCCTCAGAGAATACTTGGACCAAGGTATAGTAGTCTATTTTGACGACATCCTAATCTATAGCAAAACAGCAGAGGAACACATTCAATTAGTCAAAATTGTTCTCCAGAAGTTAAGGGAAAACAATCTGGTCGCCAATCCTAAAAAATCCTTTTTTAACCAGCAAAAAATCGAGTTCCTCGGCTATATGCTAGGTTCCGAAGGTGTCTCCATGGCCAACGACAAAATCACGTCAATTCTGGAATGGCGAGCTCCACAGAGCGTAAAAGATGTGCAGGCTTTCATGGGGTTTGCCAACTTTTATAGAAGATTCATCCATAACTTCTCAGGGGTTTGTAAACCTATAACCGACTGTACCAGACAAGATAACGCTAAGAACTTCACGTGGTCACACGAGGCACAAGAGGCGTTCGATAAGCTCAAAAACCTCTTCACCTCAGCCCCTATTCTAGTTCACTTCGACCCTGATCGCCAGACGTACGTGGAAACGGACGCCAGCGACTTTGCGATCGCAGCCATTCTGTCCCAGGAAATCGACACTAAGTTACACCCGGTTGTGAAGAATAGCGGAGTAACAGCTTAGGACGCAAGTCCTAATGGTATAACTCTACAGGTACGATGCACAGAAAGAAGCATAAGGCCAGTGAATTGGTGGTAGCAACAGAATAAACTATTACTATAAAGAACAGGCAGGCGAGGATTCTGAGCATGTAATACCAAACAAGATAGCGAAGTAGATTGGTGTCTATGTCTAGAGAATTACAGTCCCAGAAAGAGGGAGAACGGCCTGCTATTTATACAGAAAAGTCCTTTATCCTCCAACCGAGATAACTATGTAAAAACCGAGGTGGGAACACCATTTGACCCTGAAAACCGTAACAAAGTAAAGGTAACCAAAAGAAATGAGTAATACAATGCTTGTAAGCGAAATGGTGTGTTGAGTAAACATAAATGAGCGTAACAAAATATGACTCATAACAAATGGCGCAATACATGTAAGTAATAAGGTATGCGATCTTTCGATAAACATTAGAAATTATGTAAAAATATAATAAATGTAAAAATGTATCAAAAAAACAATCAGTTCTGCCGTCGTAATGAAATGTAGCAAATGGAGATAAAATGTTATACAATCAAGGAAAGACAGACTGAGAATCTCGAAAAAATAACACCGGTCGCTTTCTATTCCCGAAAACTAGTCCCGGCGGAAGTTAATTACGACGTTTGGGATAAGGAAATGTTAGCTATAGTGGTAGCATTCAAGCAGTGGAGGCAATACCTCGAAGGCGTTGGGTATATGGTAGTCGTTTACACCGATCACCATAACCTAGAGTACTTCTCTACCACTAAGCAACTCACGAGGCGACAGGCTCGATGGGCAGAAAACCTTGCCGAGTTCGATTTCAAAATTATTTATCGACCCGGAACAAAAAACGGAAAGGCTGACACACTATCAAGGCGTTCGGAGTACCGCCTAGAAGAGGGGGGCACCACTGATAAACAACCCGTGGAAATGTTCTTCAAATCTGGACAGCTCGAGTTAGGACCCGGAGAAGTGGAACTGGTATTGTCAGCCTCGCTTGCTGCCATGGAAATTGTCAACTGGGACAAGGAGTTTTTGGGAAAAGTACGGCAGGCGGGGCTGGGAGACCTGAAATGGGTAGGAATTAAGGAAAAGGTTTTCAGGAAGGAGTCAGGAGCAGCGAAGGAATTCTCAGTGTACGACAACCTGGTATATTCCCAAAACAGACTTTATATACCAGCAAGCGACGCCCTCAAAATCGAGATCGCAGAGGCAGAACACGACTCTAAAGTTGCAGGACATTTTGGCCAGGATAAAATACTAGAACTAATCTCACGAAACTTCTACTGGCCTAACCTAGATCACTGGGTAGACGATTATGTCCGTTCCTGCGACCACTGCCAACGCAACAAACCAAGCCGACACAGAAAGTACGGTAAATTGTTGCCTCTCGAAACACCACACTGTCCGTGGGAATCCGTGTCTATGGATTTCATTACGCAGTTACCTTTGTCTGAAGGAACGACACAGATATGGGTCGTCGTAGACAGGTTCACAAAGATGTCGCACTTTATTCCTCTGAAAGAATCAGCTACGGCTCAGGACCTAGCCAAAACCTTCCTGAGCCAAATTTGGCGCTATCATGGCTTACAGGGATTGATGGTGAAACCGCCCAGCACCGGGATTCCAATCACGTGATTTCCCATACCTCAAAAAGGAAGGTGGAGGCTTTTAGGGTGCTAATAATCAAAAAAAATACTCTAAATCTTTCAAGCTGCCCTTGCTGCTTGTATTGCTATCCTCTGAATTATATACAATGACTTCCTCATCAAACTGGACGTGTTTAGCACTATTTCTACCCCCCATAAGCCCCCTACCCCTTGCTCTACTGCTTCCTCTACCTCTACCCCCCCCGCTGCCGTGGAATGGGACTATCGCCCTGATCTAGGCTAGGGGTGCTTAGGGGTGCAGGGCTACCAATTGCAAGAGTTATTAGAGCGTTTCCACGCCCTCTTCCATCTCTAGCTCCTCTTCCTCTACCCCTTCCTCTACCACGTGCTGCTTGAGCTGCTTGCTTGGCTGCTTTCTCGGCTTCTTTTGCTTCTTTTGCTTCTCTCAACCTCACCACATCTTCTGCAGTGATAACTCTTGCTTTTGTAAGTCTCCTCCTATCATTGATGATAGCAGTAGACCTATTAGCAACTGCTTTGCGGTAGGTTTTGTGCAAATGCTCGGCGATCTCTTTATCAGTGATAGACTGCTGCAAACCCTTATCCATCTTGCTGATAAGGGCCCGTAGCTTCTCTGCAGAAGCTGTATGACCTTTTACTAGGGCTAGGGCTTCTTTGGTTTGCGCTCAAGCAGTACGAGAGGTGCGGGGAGTCACGGGATTGAGGCTATCAGAGTCTTTAGAGTTGCTCTTATCCTCATCAGGCCTTAGAGAGTCTAGCACCTTCCTAGCGTTGATTGGGTGGGCGCCAGCTCTACTCCAAGCTGATATGATATTAGACTTTGTATAAGCCAGTTTCCGGGCTGGGAATAGGAGTCTAATAGGGCTTAGCACCAGTCTTTTGCTTGCAACGGGGGGTAGAGAGATAGGGGGGTAGATTACTTGATAAACAGCCCTTTATTCACCTGGGTGCAGCCCTTCTTTATCTCGTCGTCAAGAGCGTTGCTATAATACTTCTGCAAAGGGCTAAAAAGCCCTACGTCGAGAGGTTGCAAGATATGGGTTGAATTGGGGGGTAGGCATACGGGGAGGATTTTGTTCTTTAGGGCATAGTCAAAAAACTGCCACGTGACGTGAGAACAGTGCCCATCAATCAAAAGAAGCCTCCACAGCCCTCCAGCTCTCTCTCTCGTATATTTGTCAAAGTTCTCGCGCAACCACTCGCTCCCTAGCACTGAATTGCTCCACCCATTTGCAGAGTATGCAAACATAGCTTCTACCCCCTCTTTCAGCTCTGCGTACCACCCATGATAGTGCCCTTCTCCCTTGTTGATTACCATAGGGGGTAAGGCTACCCCTGCTGCTGAAACAGCCTCTACTACCGTCACCCAAGTGTGTTTGCCGCTGTGAGGCAATCGAGGCGTTTTTTTACCCTTTCGGCAGATAACTTTGCAGGTTTCAGCCTTTCCTATTGCAAAGCCTTTCTCATCCATATTGTACGTGTTTTCAGGCAGTATACCGTACTTCTAAATGGCTAGCTGAAGCTAGGGGGGGGGTTAGCAATGAGTCTATATATACCGGTAGAGAGGAGCTTACTCGGCAAAAGTAGTCTCTAATTACAGGGGGGTAGGCTGCAGTATTACGCTTGCTTTCTTGACAATCTGCAAAGCGCAAAGCAATCTCTGGATGACATTCTAAAAACCTTGATAACCATTGCTTCCCTAGCTTGCACCCACTAGCCAGTTTGATCCAAGTGAGTAGCAATCTCCTTCACCACAGCGATCTTTGGTGGGAATCCCCAATCATCCATTTGCTGTATCCATCTCACGATAGATTTTTCTTCGCTTGGCATCAGCAATTGCTGGCACTCGTGGATTTCCTGACGACTAAGCGCACCACCGATTCGATCTTGCAGAGTAGAGAAAGGAATCTCATATCTCTCTGTGGTTGCGCGCATAGAGGCATTGGGGGTCTTTCGGTAGTGCTTGATTGCTAGCTGAATGGTATCCTCTCTTTTTGCTTTTCTTTACTCTTTAGACGTGCCATAATTAAGTTGGTTTTGCTGTAGGATTGATATATCTCCACTCCTAGCTTTGGTGTTGAGCGCGGAGTGCGCGGGGCTCTAGCTTGGCGCCCAGAGATTACGTGATCGGAATCCCGGTGCTGGGCAGTTTCACTGTCAATCCCTGTACCTCTCAGCATCGTCTCTGACAGGGACGCTAAGTTCACCTCTAGCTTCTGGGGATCGCTGATGTCTCTCCTCAATGTGAAAACTCGGATGAGCACAGCGTTACACGCTCAAACAGACAGACAAACAGAACGGGTCAACCAAATACTAGAACACTACATTCGTGCATTCTGTAATTACGAACAGAACGATTGGGTCGAATTGCTTCCCCTAGCTGAGTACGCATATAATAACTCAGCTACAACAACTACGAAGCAAACCCCTTTCTACACGAACTATGGTTACCACCCGCAAACCAACTGGCCAACTCAAGTGGAAGTCAAAAATATGGCTAGTGAACTGTACGCTCACTATATCCGAGGTATCCACGACAAGGCTAGCTACCGTCTGAAAGAAACCAGAGAGCGCATGGGAAAGTACTTTGACCAGAAACGCATGAATCCTCCAAGTTTTAAAATAGGAGACCGCGTCATGGTCAATGCTGTCAATATTAAAAGCCGCCGAAGCACCAAGAAACTGCACCATAAAAAACTGGGACCTTTCAGAATTGCTAAGTTAGTGGGAACTCGCGCGTGCCAGTTGGATCTGCCTCCTCAGGTCAAAATACATAACATCTTCCACGTAGAGCTCCTTGAGCCCTACCGCCTGAGCAAGATCCCCGGACGCCAACAGAGACCACCAACTCCTGACGAAGTAGATGAGTATGGGGAGGCGGTTTACGACGTGGAAAAAATCATTGCATCCCGTCGCAACAACGCCGGAGAAGTGGAATACCTGGTGAAATGGCTGGGATATCCGCTGGGCCACTGCTCGTACCAAGTCTTAGACGCCATGGACAAACCGGTCCAAGAGCTAGTACGCGACTTCCATCGTCGAAACCCAAGAGCTGTGAAGGACCACCGCCTGAGACTGTAGAGGTACTCAACAGAGCCAAGTCCTTCCTACGACATACACCACGGTGATATGTCGGAGGTTTACTGGAGCCACAGTCTGTCAGAAGAAATGTTTTCGGGCCGCAAACACCCTGAGAGGGGGGCAGTGTTGTAGGCACCTGATAGGAGGAGTGTTTCTGGGAACCATGAAGACCACTTGTTTGACTACCTAGGTAACTAAATCCCTTGTTCATTTCTTGAGAAACACGATAGGGGATTGGGGAGAAGCACGTGTGAATATTATTGCTGGCGGCTATCTCCTGCAGGACGTCCCACTGTGCCACCCACTGGGTGCTGGGGGGGCCCCTCAGAGTTGCTGTAAACGCATAGTAAAAACACAAGCTTTGGACCCCAAAAGTAACCCCTGGAGCGTCAGGAAAATTCGTCCGTCCGAACCAAATCCGGAGGGTATATGAGAGGGCATGATTTGGAGCTGACTGGTGAAAGAATCGAGGAAATTGGATAAGAACTAACGGAGTTGTGCCTTCCGCCAGTCGGGGCAGGTTTCTTGACAAACTAACGGTATGAAGGAAAGCCCCGCTTCCCAGTACTGCTTGCTGATTAGTACCAAGGGGCTTTGGTGACTCTCTGCCACGAGGGAACCTGCAAGGACGGAACAGATACGGTGGGTAGTACACTTATCGGCCCGTCCGCAGAGTACAGATTGGTTCACTAACAGCTTTACATGATTGCATTACTCTAGTACACCATCGGGCTTGACTAGAATAGACGATAGGGCCGGGACAAAGTGCTTGGACTGGTCGGGATTTGTATAAGTATGGGGGGAATGTATTTGTATTGGCGTTTTGAATGTGTTGTAAGATTTGTATTGTATGGCGTGATTGCTTGGCAGGTTTTCAGGGTCTTCGGGGGTTCCCAGGCGTTTGTATTAGGATTTAGAATAAATCCGCAAGCCCAAACGGCGGTATATAAAATAGTCGGCAGATTTGTCTCTTTACCAAAAACATCAACGGGAAGAACGAGTCTTATCAATATATTTGAATCTATCGAACTACCTTTACCTTATAAACTCTATTACCTATAACTTCGCTTGTGACTTTTGAAGCTTCAACTGAACGACTTTCCGCCTTATTAAAAACTAACTCTAGTGAGTCTTGACGATATCGTAGTTCGTAACTCTCTTGTGCGATTTAAGGGAACAACTACTACCGTTGACTGAGAAGACCTTGGTAGTTGGTATCTTATACCTTCGAACTGAACTCTAAGCTTGACGGGATGTAGCCTGGACAGTTTTATAGGCCAGTTTTACATTGCCTTTAGAGTTGGCAAGGTTTTGCTCCAGTTCCCAAGTGTTTTCCTCATCTGGGTAGCCCTGCCACTTGACCAGGTAGTACCGCTTGTCCCTTTTCATGGTATGGTCCAGTACCTTCTCCACATCCCATTCCTCTCCCCCAAGTACCTTTACTGGTTCCAGCCTAAGGTTTTTTCTGCCAGGGAACAAGGTATCATTATTAGGGGTGTGCCGCTTTAATTTGGAGTAATGAAACCAGGGGTAAATTAGACTCTTGCCGAGTTCTAATTTGTAGGTGTGGGTACTAGGATCATGGTCTATGACTAGGTATGGGCCCATCCACAGTAGCTCTAGTTTCCGGGCCTTTCCCTTTCCGGTGTGGAATGGCTTATAGTCTACATAGGCTTTGTCTTCTCCAGGGGTTAGTGCTAGTTCCTTGCCTCTCAGCCTCTGGGTAGAAGCGGTGGCTCTGAACCTAGCATGGTGCAGGGCAAATTGAATGTCCTTTTGGATGGCTGTTCTAACTTCAAGGAAAGAATTGTGGAAAATAGCGGAGTAACAGCTTAGGACGCGAGTCCTAATGGTATAACTCTACAGGTACGATGCACAGAAAGAAGCGTAAAGCCAGTGAATGGGTGGTAGCAACAGAATAAACTATTACTATAAAGAACAGGCAAGCGAGGATTCTGAGCATGTAATACCAAACAAGATAGCGTAGTAGATTGTTGTCTATGTCTAGAGAATTACTGTCCCAGAAAGAGGGAGAACGGCCCGCTATTTATACAGAAAAGTCCTTTATCCTCCAACCAAGATAACTATGTGAAAATCGAGGTGGGAACGCCGTTTGACCCTGAAAACCGTAACAAAGTAAAGGTAACCAAAGGAAATGAGTAATACAATGCTTGTAAGCGAAATGGTGTGTTGAGTAAACACAAATGAGCGCAACAAAATATGACTCATAACAAATGGCGCAATACATGTGAGTAATTGTGAAGAATAGCGGAGTAACAGCTTAGGACGCAAGTCCTAATGGTATAACTCTACAGGTACGATGCACAGAAAGAAGCGTAAGGCCAGTGAATGGGTGGTAGCAACAGAGTAGACTATTACTATAAAGAACAGGCAAGCGAGAATTCTGAGCATGTAATACCAAACAAGATAGCGTAGTAGATTGTTGTCTATGTCTAGAGAATTACTATCCCAGGAAGAAGAAATAGTCCCATCATTTAACACAGAGTCCATCACCACAGTGCCTTTTCCCTTTATCGCCATAGAAGCCTTTGAGGAGGACTTCACAAATCCGGAACATGTCTGGAGAGACTCGAACCGTTCTGCGAGGGGGCACATATGAGAGGTTGCTCCAGTGTCAAAGTAGAATAGGGAGTTTCTTCTTACCGAGTCAGAGTCTTTCCCCGTTGTAACCAGTGCTTTTTCCGATTTCCCTTTCTTGTTCTTCTTCCTTTCAGCTTGCATTGCCTTCAGCTTGTCGCAGGCTTCCCATTTGTGTTGTCTGTCCTTTAGAGGCGCATCTTTACGATGTGCGTTACACCAGGAACAAGTTTCAACATCAGTTTTGGGTGGTGGAGCCGTGGTGACAGGCTTTTTGTTGGGTTTTTGTTTTTGTTTTGCCGCAAAGAGGGCTTGCTGATCGGGAAGGGAGGAGGTGTCTTGATGGCTGAGTTCGAGGAGACGTTGTTTGACATCCGAGAAAGTGAGGTCGTCTTTTGTAGACAGATTGTCCACGACATTTGAATGATGCTTAACAATAAAGCCAAGCAGGAAGTCTCGTTTTGCCTTGTCTTGTTCCAGGAACTTTGCGAACAGTACTCGATAGTCGTCTTTGGAGCTTTTGGCCATTTTATAGAGCCTTAGCCATGTGAAGAATAGCGGAGTAACAGCTTAGGACGCAAGTCCTAATGGTATAACTCTACAGGTACGATGCACAGAAAGAAGCGTAAGGCCAGTGAATGGGTGGTAGCAACAGAGTAGACTATTACTATAAAGAACAGGCAAGCGAGAATTCTGAGCATGTAATACCAAACAAGATAGCGTAGTAGATTGTTGTCTATGTCTAGAGAATTACTGTCCCAGAAAGAGGGAGAACGGCCCGCTATTTATACAGAAAAGTCCTTTATCCTCCAACCGAGATAACTATGTAAAAACCGAGGTGGGAACGCCGTTTGACCCTGAAAACCGTAACAAAGTAAAGGTAACCAAAAGAAATGAGTAATACAATGCTTGTAAGCGAAATGGTGTGTTGAGTAAACATAAATGAGCGCAACAAAATATGACTCATAACAAATGGCGCAATACATGTGAGTAATAAGGTATGCGACCTTTCGATAAACATTAGTAGTTATGTAAAAATGTAATAAATGTAAAAATGTATCAAAAAAACAATCAGAACTGTCATCGTAATGAAATGTAGCAAATGGAGATAAAATGTTATACAAACAAGGAAAGACAGACTGAGAATCTCGAAAAAATAACACCCCTTCTCACTTTGTAGTCTCGTTAAAGATGTAACTACATAAGTGGTCGTGTGTCTGTCGTGGTAAACCCTTGGTGCAAATGTCTGCAAAGTTATCCGCAGAGGCAACGTGTAATAGATTAATCGTTCCGTCTTCGATGAGTTCTCGAACAAAGTGGTAGGAGATATCTATGTGTTTGGATCTATCGTTTAGCTTAGGATTGCGAGCGATATCGTCAGCGGAGTTGCTATCACAGAGAAGAGCATGAGGAATCTGGGTCTTTAATAACTCGTTAATGGCGCGAGTTAACCATAGATAGTGTTTTGCCGTCATAGCCAGTGCCATGTACTCAGCCTCACAGGTAGAGGTGGCAACTGATTCTTGCTTTCGGGAACACCAGGATATGGTCGATTGGCCGAGTTGGAAAAGGTAACCAAAAAAGCTTCTTCTTGTATCGAGACAGTTTCCGTGAGATGCGTCAGTATAAGCAGATAGAGGTAAAGAGGTGCCGGTAGGATAAAGTAGCTTCCGGTTCTTTGTGCCTTTGAGATAGCGGAGTACACGCTTTGCAGCGTTGAGATGTACTTTTGTTGGGTCCAAACAGAATTGAGATAGGTGAGTTATTGTGTAGGCAAGGTCGGGTCTAGTCGCAGTGACGAGATACATAAGAGAGCCTATTATCTGTCTGTACTCAGTTGCATTGACCCGTTCGTCATTATCACAAGCCTTCATCAGACGATGGTTAGGGTCGATGGGCGTGGTGACTGGGTTGCAATCTGACATTGAGAAGCGTGATAGGATCTTATCGATAAATGCAGTTTGCGATAGGGATATTCCGTCCTTGTTGTACTCGATTTGGATGCCGAGGAGATAGTTTAGAGAGCCCATGTCATTGACTTTGAATTCCGACTTCATAAGTTGTACGGACTGCTCGACTAGGTCGTTATCGGGTCCAAAAAGGGTGATGTCGTCCACATAGATGGCCAGGAATATTTCACCAGAGCTGTGGGTTAGGACACATGGATCAAAAGCAGAGGAAGAGAACCCGTAAGGTTGGAGGTAGGTAACCAGCCTGCCGTACCACTCCCTTGGGGATTGCTTCAAACCATAAATACACCGTTTTAGTCTTGCAACTTTGTTGTCTGACCTGCTGCCTTCAGGTAGTTGCATGTAGATCTCCTTGTTCAAAATTCCGTAAAGAAACGCCGTTTTAACATCCAGTTGACGGACTCGCCAGCCTTTTATGGCGGTGATGGCAAGTAGGAGCCGTAGGGAGTCGAAGCGAACAACGGGAGAGAAGACTTCGTCGTAGTCAAGGCCATGTTCTTGTGAAAACCCTTTTGCGACTAGTCTAGCCTTGTATCGTTCAACTTGTCCGTTGGCATCACCTTTTACCTTGAATACCCACTTAGAGTCCACGATGTTTCGTTGTGGTGGTTTATCAACCACATCCCATACTTCATTCTCTTTAAGTGAATCAAGTTCTTTGTTCATGGCCAGAGTCCATTTATCCGAATCAGCTGAGTTAACTGCTTGTCGGTAGGTCTTAGGTTCACTGACTTCGAGAACTGACACCAGAATGGTATCTTCCGATGGTGTGTCTTCAATCATAAGAGGTTCGGCATCAGGTAGAGAGGACCCATGTTCCGAAGATGCAGGAGGAGGAGTAGGTACTCGAGGTACTATCCACCATTCTCTTGGAGGGTGTATCTCTCTGCCGTAGCGAGTTCTAGGAGGATGAAATGAAGAGTGGAAAGAAGGTAGGGATTCATCGAGGGGTAACTGTGGATGGTGTGATACTTCTGACATAGGATCTGACGGTGCCGCTTGTGAAAGTCGAAGTGAGTCAACTAGCGAGTCAAGGTCCATTGCAGAGGGTGTAGGTGAGGGTGGAATGTTATTCGGATTGACGTATAGTTCATCATTGTTGGAAGATTGAATTGAAGGAGTTGGGTTTTGAAATTCCCAGAATTGAGGTCCTAGGAAGCCGTCACGTTTTCCGTTTTCGTACGCTTGCTGAAAGAGAGTAGTAACCTTAGGATGCCCTTGATGAAACCAGGTATTTGCAGTCTCAGGGTTGCGATCCATCCAGTTGAACCACATCTCGTCAGTTGGAAACCCTTCAGTCTCTGTGTAGGAGATGGATGTGTTGGGTGTTTTTCGTACAACGTGTTTAATGGGGGTTTTGCTCGTTAGTTGAGCCCCTTCTGGCTTCAGAGGTGGAAAGAAGACATCGCCTGTTATGACTGACTTCTTTTCTTCTGGTAGGAACACTCGGTAGTGATGGTTGACATTGGTGTATCCGGTAAAAATGCCTCTAGTTGCCCTAGGAGAGAGTTTACTGCCAGCTGAGCGTTTATTCTCAGGTATGTGAACGTAGCATTCTCTGCCAAAGGGTTGGAGGTGATGAATCGTTGGTTTTATATCGTAGAAGCACTCATAGGGTGTCTGATTCTTGACACTTGAGTGTGGTTGACGGTTTTTGATGTAAATAAAGGTGGCGACAGCATCGGCCCATAATCGTTTGTCTCCGAGGGGGAGTATCATGGCTCTCACAGCTTCACCAATGGTTCTGTTCAGTCGTTCAGCAACACCATTTGACTCGGGGGAGTATGGTGGTGTTAGTTCATGCACGATCCCTTTGCTTGCAAAGAAGGTCAACAGGGTGTTGTTGACATACTCTCCTCCATTGTCAGTCCTAAACCTTTTGACAGGGAGACTGTACTGAAGTTCAACTTCCTTGACGAAATCTTCAATAGCTTTCGCCGTATCTAACTTCTTCTTTAGGAACCGAACCCAGGAGACTCTGGTTTTGTCATCGATAAAGGTGATGTAATAGAGGGAGTTTCCGTAGCTAGGTACTGGGAAGGGGCCACATAGGTCGGAATGTATTAGTTCCAACTTCTGGGTAGCTCGTGTATTGGAAGATTTTGGTTTGCTGTGTGTAGACTTCGAGAGTGAACATTGGGGGCAGTGAAAGTTTGTTGGTGCCTGTGGTATGACTGAGGCGTCACTGTAAAGTTCCTTAGCCTTTTCAATAGAGCTTGGGGCTAGGTGTCCTAAAGCAGAGTGCCAAAAGTCAAATGTGAGGAATGCTGCGTCGTTTACTTCGGGTATTTTAAAAAGTGTTCCGTCAAAAACTGCTTCGAAAAGAATTTTATTATGCTTAACAATTGAAATCAGATCCCCTTTACCAACCATGGTATATCCCTTTTCCTTAATTTTCCTCCAAGAAAGTAACGGTCGCTCTAGTTCAGGTACAAATAAAACATCATGAACACGAAAAGAAGAAATAGTCCCATCATTTAACACAGAGTCCATCACCACAGTGCCTTTTCCCTTTATCGCCATGGAAGCCTTTGAAGAGGACTTCACAAATTCGGAACATGTCTGGAGAGACTCGAACCGTTCTGCGAGGAGGCACATATGAGAGGTTGCTCCAGTGTCAAAGTAGAATAGAGAGTTTCTTCTTACCGAGTCAGAGTCTTTCCCCGTTGTAACCAGTGCTTTTTCCGATTTCCCCTTCTTATTCTTTTTCCTTTCAGCTTGCATTGCCTTCAGCTTGTCACATGCTTCCCATTTATGTTGTCTGTCCTTTAGGGGCGCATCTTTGTGATGTGCATTACACCAGGAACATGTTTCGACATCAACTTTGGGTAGTGGAGCCATGGTGACAGGCTTTTTGTAGGGTTTTTGTTTTTGTTTTGCCGCAAATAGGGCTTGCTGATCAGGGAGGGAGGAAGTGTCTTGATGGCTGAGTTCGAGGAGACGTTGTTTGACATCCGAGAAAGTGAGGTTGTCTTTTGTAGACAAATTGTCCACGACATTTGAATGGTGCTTAACAATAAAGCCAAGCAGAAAGTCACGTTTTGCCTTGTCTTGTTCCAGGAACTTTGCAAACAGTACTCGATAGTCGTCTTTGGAGCTTTTGGTCATTTTATAGAGCCTTAGCCATGTGAAGAATAGCGGAGTAACAGCTTAGGACGCAAGTCCTAATGGTATAACTCTACAGGTACGATGCACAGAAAGAAGCGTAAGGCCAGTGAATGGGTGGTAGCAACAGAGTAGACTATTACTATAAAGAACAGGCAAGCGAAAAGTCTGAGCATGTAATACCAAACAAGATAGCGTAGTAGATTGTTGTCTATGTCTAGAGAATTACTGTCCCAGAAAGAGGGAGAACAGCCCGCTATTTATACAGAAAAGTCCTTTATCCTCCAACCAAGATAACTATGTGAAAACCGAGGTGGGAACGCCGTTTGACCCTGAAAACCGTAACAAAGTAAAGGTAACCAAAAGAAATGAGTAATACAATGCTTGTAAGCGAAATGGTGTGTTGAGTAAACATAAATGAGCGCAACAAAATATGACTCATAACAAATGGCGCAATACATGTGAGTAATAAGGTATGCGACCTTTCGATAAACATTAGTAGTTATGTAAAAATGTAATAAATGTAAAAATGTATCAAGAAAACAATCAGAACTGTCATCGTAATGAAATGTAGCAAATGGAGATAAAATGTTATACAATCAAGGAAAGACAGACTGAGAATCTCGAAAAAATAACAGTAATAAGGTATGCGACCTTTCGATAAACATTAGTAGTTATGTAAAAATGTAATAAATGTAAAAATGTATCAAGAAAACAATCAGTTCTGCCGTCGTAATGAAATGTAGCAAATGGAGATAAAATGTTATACAATCAAGGAAAGACAGACTGAGAATCTCGAAAAAATAACAAGAATCTGCTGCCGGGACTAGGGAGGCTCCAGGGTATAACTTGTCTAGTGCTGGGGTGTAAAACTGGCCTATACAATTGTCCAGGCTACGTCCCGTCAAGCTTAGAGTTCAGTTCGAAGATATAAGATACCAACTACCAAGGTCTCCTCAGTTAACAGTAGTAGTTGTTCCCTTAAATCGCACAAGAGAGTTACGAACTACGATATTGTCAAGACTCACTAGAGTTAGTTTTTAATAAGGCGGAAAGTCGTTCAGTTGAAACTTCAAAAGTCACAAGCAAAATTATAGGTAATAGAGTTTATAAGGTAAAGGTAGTTCGATAGATTCAAATATATTGATAAGACTCGTTCTTCCCGTTGATGTTTTTGGTAAAGAGACAAATCTGCTGACTATTTTATATACCGCCGTTTGGGCTCGCGGATTTATTCTAAATCCTAATACAAACGCCTGGGAACCCCCGAAGACCCTGAAAACCTGCCAAGCAATCACGCCATACAATACAAATCTTACAACACACTCAAAACGCCAATACAAATACATTCCCCTCATACTTATACAAATCCCGACCAGTCCAAGCACTTTGTCCCGGCTCTATCGTCTATTCTAGTCAAGCCCAAAGGTGTACTAGAGTAATGCAATCATGTAAAGCTGTTAGTGAACCAATCTGTACTCTGCGGACGGGCCGATAAGTGTACTAACCACCGTATCTGTTCCGTCCTTGCATGTTCCCTCGTGGCAGAGAGTCACCAAAGCCCTTTGGTACTAATCAGCAAGCAGTACTAGGAAGCGGGGCCTTCCTCCATACCGTTAGTTGTTAAAAAACATGCGCCGACTGGCGGAGGGCACAACTCCATCAGTTCTTATCCGATTTCCTTGATTCTTTCACCAGTCAGCTCCAAATCATGCCTTCTCATATACACTCCGGATTTGGTTCGGACGAACGAATTCTCCTGACACTCCAGGGGTTATTTTTGGGGTCCAAAGGTTGTGTTTTTACTATGTGTTTACAGCAACTCTGAGGGGCCCCCCCCAGCACCCGGTGGGTGGCATAGTGGGGCGCCCTGCAGAAGATAGCCGTCAGCAATTATATCCACACATGCTTCTCCCCAAACCCCAGTCACGTTTTAAGAAACAAACAAGGGATCAAGTTACCTAGATAGTCAAACAAGTGGTCTTCATGGTTCCCAGAATTACTCCTCTTATCAGGTGCCTACAACACTTCCCCCCCTTTTTTGGATGTGGTGGGGGTAGATAATCTGTTTTATCAGAGTCTTCTTCTGTAGTTTGGGTATCAGAATTAGTATTTAGATGGCTCCCTGAGCTTTCACCGTGGTTTTTGTCATCCCAGTCATAAGCATCTGGACTAGTAGGTAACTCAGTATAGGCCTGATTGACTGGCGTAGTTGGTGAAGGGGGGGGTGAAGGGTTTTTGTGTGGTCTGTGTTGATGCTTTCCCTTTCTACGGACCCTTGAAGCGCAGTTTATTCTTTTAGACATTGACAAATGAAATGGATAAAGAGGGTGGGTAAAGAGTGGGTAAAGAACAAAGGGTAAAGAACGTGGGTAAAGACCGTGGTGGTGGAAGCTAGCGAGGAGGTTAGGAGAGATGGGAGCATGGCCTGGGGGGCCTTGCTTATTTGTAGCCTCTTGGACTGACATGTGGACCGACACGTGATACACTTCATATGTAAAAGTAATAGAAGCAACTTTGGCAGACGATATATAATATATATATGATCAACTATTCAAAATATATAAGCAGCTTCCCTAAAGCCCCCAGAGCTTTCCCTACAGCTTTCAAAACATACTAAATGATCCAAATAATAACCCTAACCCATAGATCTATAATAAAAAAACCAATAATAATAATTCCCTAGGCTCCAGAGCCCCCCCGGAGTCTTTAGAAATGCTTAAGAAGCTAGCCAAATAATAATCCATAGAGAGATAAATAAAAAAAGAAATCAATGATAAACTTCCTCCAATGGTCTCCAGAGCCTCCCCTGTTGTTTTTGAAAACATATGAAATTAACCCAAATAATACCAACCCATTGAGACAAAAAAAATATAATAGACCCATGAGATATATCAAATAAGTAAATAAAAGAAATATAGAAAATCAAAATCCTCCACAAGTGTCTCTAGGGCCTTTATCTGGGCTCAAGGAAGCGCTGCGTCTCTCTGGGCTTGGTTAGTGATAACTCCATTCACCCACCAGTCACAATCTCCACGGACCCACACATGAGGGAATTTGTCTAGATATCTCCTAATTGCTTCATTAAGAAGGTCCTGCTGCCTATTCCTGCATCTCTCGATGCTAGCCAAAAGCTTCTGCCAGCCTTCATCAGATATTGGCCAACGACGCCTAACTGCAGTCTCGGTATCCGAGTTTTCCGGCGCCTCCAAAAACTCGGCAAATATACCAATATCAACATACCTGTGTTGCCCTGGGGCTGGGGTTTGAGTCCCCCGAACGGCCCTGTGGAGCACAACAAGTATTCTGCTGGGATTTATCGCTAAGTTTTTGGCTAATACTAACCAAGCTTTGATATCCTCATCGCCATGCAATTGGATAGCTTTGGGATTGGTGGGGAGATTGGTGTCAAGAACAATGGCACCACCAAATCAAATGGGGGCTGGGGGTCCCAGGGCACTGGTAGCCCCCATAGAAAGCTCTAGGCTCTCTACCTGCCGGAATATGTCGAGTAACGCACCTAATAAGATCAGCCATAGTAGGTTCGTTGAGAACACCCATAGCAACGGGCAGGCAACCACTGCCAGCCAAGGTACCACACCACCGATATTCAATACCAGTATTGATTGCTGCAGAGGCACGATCAGGATCAACAATATGGAAAGTCAAAGGAGCCTCCAAAGAGGCTCTGGGGGGCCCAACATCGACTCTACGGCGTTCGCCACATGGGGCATCTTTGATAAGAGCTGAGGATTCGGCGGCCCAGGCTCCAGCCCACTCTCTCTCGGCCAGGCCATTTGATTTGTGGTCCTTATTTGTAACGTCATTGATAAAGTTGTTGAGAGCCGCTTGAAAGACTTTCAGAGACTCAGGCTTGGTGGCTCTCCCCTCTGCTTCAGCTCTTCGAGCCGTAGCGATATCTGTCAGTATTGTAGGCACCTGATAAGAGAAGTATTTCTGGGAACCATGAAGACCACTTGTTTGACTATCTAGGTAACTTGATCCCTCATTCGTTTCTCAAACGTGACAGGGGTTTGGGGAGAAGTGTGAAGAATAGCGGAATAACAGCTTAGGACGTAAAACCCGATTGAGGAGACAGTTGAAGAACTGAACCTCTCCTTCTCGGAACGTGTCAGTAAGGACAAACCTATTACCATCAAACTCGACAATGTGCGCCCTCTTGAGGGACAACACAACTACAACACATGGGCAGCTGTGATGAAAATCATCCTGAAAGGGATGAAGGTCTACGAAATCATGGTAGACGGAGCTGAACCACCAACCGGTTCAAGCGCAAAAGAGAAAGCAGCATACGAATCTCTATGCAACCAAGCCTCAGCGGTCTTCATTCAGGTTGTTTCAACCGATCTTTTGGAGAAAATCATCGAACTGGAACATCCCCACAAAATGTGGACTTATCTGAGCATGTAATACCAAACAAGATAGCGCGGTAGATTGTCGTCTATGTCTAGAGAATTATTGTCCCAGAAAGAGGGAGAACGGCCCGCTATTTATACAGAGAAGTCCTTTATCCTCCAACCGAGATAACTATGTGAAAACCGAGGTGGGAACGCCGTTTGACCCTGAAAACCGTAACAAAGTAAAGGTAACCAAAAGAAATGAGTAATACAATGCTTGTAAGCGAAGTGGTGTGTTGAGTAAACACAAATGAGCGCAACAAAATATGACTCATAACAAATAGTGCAGTACACGTGAGTAATAAGGTATGCGACCTTTCGATAAACATTAATAGTTATGTAAAATGTAATAAATGTAAAAATGTATCAAGAAAACAATCAGAACTGTCATCATAATAAAATGTAGCAAATGGAGATAAAATGTTATACAAACAAGGAAAGACAGACTGAGAAACTCGAAAAAATAACAGGGGGGGCCCCTCAAAGTTGCTGTAAACGCATAGTAAAAACACAAGCTTTGGACCCCGCCAAAAGCGGAGTAATTATTGTACCGGAGTGGTACCGGATCGGGAAGGTTAGTATTGCTTTATTGTTTGATTCTGGCATGGATCGGAGATTAAGTGTAAAACTGGCCTATACAATTGTCCAAGCTACGTCCCGTCAAGCTTAGAGTTCAGTCCGAAGGTATAAGATACCAACTACCAAGGTCTCCTCAGTCAACAGTAGTAGTTGTTCCCTTAAATCACACAAGAGAGTTACGAACTACGATATCGTTAAGACTCACTAGAATTGGTTAGATAAAGCGGAAAGCCGTTCAGTTGAAGCTTCGAAAGTCACAAGCAAGTTGTTTTGTAATAGGGTTATAAAGTAGGTAGTTCGATAGATTCAAATATATTGATAAGACTCGTTCTTCCCGTTGATGTTTTGGTAAAGAAACAAATCTGCCGACTATTTTATATACCGCGGTTTGGGCTCGCGGATTTATTCTAAATCCTAATTCAAACGCCTGGGAACCCCCGAAGACCCTGAAAACCTGCCAAGCAATCACGCCATACAATACAAATCTTATAACACAGTGATAACGCCAATACAAATACATTCCCCCCATACTTATACAAATCCCGACCAGTCCAAGCACTTTGACCCGGCCTTATCGTCTATTCTAGTCAAGCCCGAAGGTGTACTAGAGTAATGCAATCATGTAAAGTTGTTAGTGAACCAATCTGTACTCTGCGGACGGGCCGATAAGTGTACTACCCACCGTATCTGTTCCGTCCTTGCATGTTCCCTCGTGGCAGAGAGTCACCAAAGCCCTTTGGTACTAATCAGCAAGCAGTACTGGGAAGTGGGGCCTTCCTTCATACCATTAGTTTGTCAAGAAACATGCTCCGACTGGTGGAGGGCACAACTCCGTCAGTTTTTATCTGATTTCCTCGATTCTTTCACCAGTCAGCTCCAAATCATGCCTTCTCATATACCTTCCGGATTTGGTTCGGACGGACAAATTTTCCTGACGCTCCAGGGGTTACTTTTAGGGTCCAAAGCTTGTATTTTTACTATGCGTTTACAGCAACTCTGAGGGGCCCCCCCAGCACCCGGTGGGTGGCACAGTGGGGCACCCTGCAGGAGATAGCCGCCAGCAATAATATTCACACGCGCTTCTCCCCAAACCCCTATCGCGTTTCTCAAGAAACGAACAAGGGATTTAGTTACCTAGATAGTCAAACAAGTGGTCTTCATGGTTCCCAGAAATACTCCTTTTATCAGGTGCCTACAACACACGGCAGGTTTTATACTAAAACAAAAACATACATAAACTAGCCAGAGCATTCCATGCTCCGGTCCAAAAACAGATAAACAGTAATCAAAAATAACCCGGCACAACCATTCCTCCATTTCTGTCATGTTCCTCCGATCCCGGTACCCTAATCTCCGATCCATGCCAGGATCAAAACACTAAAGAAATACTAATCATCCCGATCCGGTACCACCCCGGTACAACAATTACTCCACTTTCGGCGGGGTTCCCAAACATAGTAAAATAGATTCAAAGAAACAATAAAGAAATCCCAAGGTGGTTAGTGCCATAACCGCATCCAAAACAAGTAAAACAAAGAACAAAGTAACACAGCAGGGGCGGTTACACTTCCGGCCCCTGTCATTCCTGTTCGCGTTACCTAAAACCACTATTCTACCATTACAAATTCCCTTGGATATGCCATGTCCTTCTTTCAAGTCACTTTCTCATACTAGCCCAGTACTAAAAATAGAAACGTCCCTTTGAGACTTCTCAGACATCCTATCCCCATTCCGTTTTCTCCGACATATGCGCAAACCCCAAAAAAGTTTAACCCCCAAAATCCGGCATCCCATCAACGTTCTGTGCGATGGCGCTGACTTAAAGAACGCTTTCCGGGCCTCTCTTGTAAAATGGCGGCGCTATTGCGCACGCAATCGATTCAATCTCCTCATGGGGGCAGTATTAAAGGTGACCCGCTTCCATAGGCACCGGTCCAATTTGGAACTGGTTGCTCTATATGTTGCCCAAATATTTCCAAGGCTGCCCGTGATAGGGGTAGCGGGAGAGGCAGCAAAGCAGGTATATTTTTGTATATAGATTAGATAGAATATAAAGAATTGATAATTGAGAATTGAGACTTTTCTAGACACAACTTTTTGTTCTACTCTTATTGAGGCTTTTCCGGCATCTCCCGGACTGCTAGTGTCTGCCTTAAGATCTCCTGGAGATGACGTGCAGCGTAAAGCACTTGTGAGAGTAGGTTTGCAAAATCGTCGCCCTACTTGCCCCGCTCTCCAGGAGAGCAGGGCGGAATCTCTGTTTTTGCTGATGTAAGAGAGAAAGAAATTGAAACAAAAGAAACAATGTTGTATAGTCAGGAAGGGGTGGAGTGGGCAATAGAGATTTTTAAAGAATTTGTTAAGAAAGGAGGTATGAAGGAGAAAAGTGATTTAAATTGGCAAGAATGGGGATGGGGCAGGTTGGACAGGGAAATTATATAAGAAAAGGTAGTGTTTAGAAGTAAGGCGTGTAGTCAGAGCTATAGGCTGGAAGCGGAGGATTACCATAACCGAAAGGTTCATGTAATTAATGAATTAAACAAAAAAAAAAAAAAAAAAAACTGCGGTCCGGCTTTATGGCCGTGTGCACCATAGTCTGCCTAAAGACGAGCTGTAAGCGTGCTTCTCACTTGTTCTCACGAGCCTTACATCAATTACCAATGCCGCACATATAAACAAAAGGTATCATTGGTATTAAGTACATAACAGTTAAATCAGCTGACGCTAAATACGTAGAGAAAAAAATACATGTAGATTGACGAAGAACTATAAACAACCTCGCCAAGTACAACTAAAGGTATATTGACTCTCTCCATCCTCCTCCCCCTAAATTACCAATCGTAACCACTGAGAAATAAGCATAGCACATCTAATAGAAAAAGAACCTTTCCTCGCTCATTATAGCCTATGCCCAGGCACAAACACATAAAGACAAGTCAAAGCAGCAACAATTACAAACGTCATTAACAGTATGACTACTGACCTCTTACTCAAGAGCTTTCTCACGTATGGCTCTCGAACCTTCATGAATGACATAAATGTGTACTCGCTAATTCCTAAGAGTCCCATTATGGGGTCTAGTGAATATTGTTGTGCCATGAGACAGTAGACTCCAACCGCAAATGGAAGAATGAGCTAAGATGTCTCACAATGTTAGTGATATAAATAATGTAGTAATAAAAATTCATGAATTGAGACTAACCCATAATCGTGTCGCCTTCGGTTTGATATCCAAAAAGATCAGAGCGAATCCAGCCCAAAAACCACCAAACATGGCCAGTAGCCCAATGATCAACCGGAGCATACCGCTTCCAGGAACCAAATTGCCTAAGGCCTTCGCCGTCAAAAACCGGGGAAACGCATCCCGCTCCATCGCTTGAAACACGTAGTCTTTAGCCTCATCGAACACCTCAGGATCATCTCTACCATCCACCTCTATCGCATTCGCAATACTACGAGTAATGACCTCAGGTAACACAATCTCTCTTTCAGATCCCTCGAGCAGATAAGTGTAAAGTATCTTTTCGGCAGATGCGCGTATGTCGGAGCGGGATACACCAATCCGAGGTGATTCAGAGTCGGTGCCATTAGGATCAAGAGCTGATGAGGACATAAAAGATGGGCGACCGGAGGTCTCTCTAGTCTCTAGTGTATCGCCAACGGAACGTCGTGGAGCCGAGTCCCCTGCAGACGCATTTTCGGAGCGGAGGAAAGCTGAAAGCCGCTGGTCGTCACTCTTGAGTTCGAATTCATGGTCATCCGGAATTTCAAGCATTTGTGAGGATCTATGGCTGCCATTCTTGTCGAGGTCCGGCGTAGAGACAAGGACGCTACGACGAAGTTCGCGGACGTAGTGACGACAAAGGGAAATATGTTGAGCAACATCGAGCCTATAACAGTGTACCAATGTTAGTAGGTGAGTTTCCAGCATATATACTTTAGAGTGGACTATTTCTTCACCCCCGCCCCCTCCCCCACGAGGGGTAGCTTTAAAAAGATATCAATCATGAGGGGTATACCAAAAGTCAAGGTAATCAACAGATCTCTGTTGGTCTCGCATGTAGATATAGAATGAGAATAGGTCGACTGGCGGTAAGGTCCTACGGCTAAGGACCTCAAAAAGAGTGGGGAGCCGATTGCGTGGAGTACCCATAGTAGTGTCTGGGTTTGTTAGGAGAGCCACTGGCTGCTTATTATGGAAAGAGGTTCAGCCGGAATAAACCCCTTAGAATATGATTAACGAGAAGATTAAAAAGCGAACGAGGGATTGAAGTGACTGAGTAAGGTTGGTGATAACGTTGGTGTTCTAGAAGGGGGCAATCCAAGTAAGAGGAGGTGTTGGAGATGTAGGAGTGTGGGGGGGGGGCTCTTGGTAGGGCTGGTAGTGAGATGGGGTTAGAGGAGGAAGCAAGATGGATGTCGTCGCTGTCGCGGAACCCAAACGAGAGATTGAAGGGCGGCGACAACGAAGGGGAGCCTGTACAGCACAGCAGCGCTGGACCAGGAACCGGAAATTCACGCGCCAGAACGACAAACAAGACTCTGGTTCCCCACTCCCTTTATTTTGAGACTTTTTTTCCTCTCACTAAATCTCTAAGGATCTTACTCCGTAATTTAACAACAATGAACCAGGACCCTCGCCTTAATACGCATACTGGGTATCTACCGGCCCGAACATCGCTGAAACAACGAGCTTCTACCCAGCCCTTTAAGAATCAACACTGGTTATTCGCGCTAGGAAATTATCATACACATAAAGCAAGTCTGCTACACGCAATTACAATAGTACGCCGTGGCGATCATTCCGTTCCTTGCATCATGCAGGTATCGTAATATGGAAGTTACCCGGCGAGTGCTGGTGCAGTTTAATGTGTCCTCACAACCCAAACTTGCCCAGATACACCTTTACTGGCCTCACTCGCTTCTTATTGATACACATTACTTTAAAGACTGAGCATACTTGCTCGGACAGCTAGTATCAATCTATAATTTACCATTACGCTGTTTCGGGGCAAGACCACGACTAATTACGAAAGGAGTCTCCAGGAAATATTTGATCTCATTCTATCTAATCATCAGAAACAATCCTATAAGTATATTAGCACTAAGTTAATAGGCTTAGGTCTATCACTGTGCAAGTCCACTATGATAAAAACAGTCCACTATCATAGAAACAGTCCACTATGACACAAGCCAATGAAACTCAAGATATTTCCTAGAGGTATTCGAGCCTACATGGAAAGGGAGAATATCAATGTTTCATCACTCCTCCACTATTTATCTCCATCGAGATCCCCCTAATGTTTTATGTAGATAAATGATAATAAAAGCGAGAACAGAATGAGAGCTATCCTCGTAACCAACAGCCGCAAAAAAATATTACTACCAGGCCCCCAAATCCTATTAATGACTACACGTAGACCTACGATGCTATACTTATTATCGTAAAAATCCTCTCCAGAAGCTCGCCTCACCTCCCTCAATTAGTACATTTAGCACCAAGGTAGGGGGGGGGGGGGAAATAAGGAAAAAGAACCGGTTGAACGTAACCTACAAACCCTCTATTCCACCTAGTAAGATTTCTTACCAGTAGAATTACAAAGGTTTCTATAATTCCCCTTAGTACTAAGATGCCTGAGAGAGAGAAAGTTTTCTCTCTCTTCCCTCCTTTCAAAAAGGAACAGTACCTCCCCTGCCTAGCTATCCCGTTTCGGCCAGAGCATTAACCCTTACTTGGTTTATGTCCACCTACAACTCGTTTAAAACTCCTATACCTGGGGCCCCTTTCTTTTTTAAGATCCCGAACCTAATTGCTACCTCCGCTACCGTCACGAATATAGACAGCACAATCAGAATAATGATTATCCAGGTTATCCGAGACATGTTACTGTCTGCAATCGAGTCCGACAGGATATCTGCGAGATCCAAGAATACTCTGCATCGTTCGTTTAATACTAAGATACGTTGCTTAATCTCAAGGTATTCGCGTACAGCGGCATATAGCGGGTGCAATGTTGGCTCGGAGTCCCAAAAGAATTCAGGCACGTCAAGAACGTTGCTAGCTGTTCGATATCATCTGGTGTAAACATAGACAGCTAGGCAAAGGATACATTATAGTATCATGAGCAAGGGCACATACACAAATTAACATCAACTCTCAACTTAAAAAGTCTCCCACTCATCTTGACGACTTCTTCTCTTTTCATTCCTAGGTTCCCAGTTAGGGCAAGCTTCTTTGGTATGTGCTGAACGCCAAGCATAGTTGAGTTCATTCTCTCTTCGAACCGACAGAGCTTGGTCGATTGTGCTATTGCATGCGATATAGCAAGTTTAACCATTATATCTCCTGATCGTAGGGTTATCATGTCATTATATATCTAAAAAAGGTTTATCTCTTAGTTACCAGTGGTTGTGATTCGTTAGGAAGGGGGATGGGGTACCCGCGGAGACCGAGTGTGAGAAGAATACTGAAAATGAAACTCTTCTGTTTCAAAATCTTCTTCCTTCATAGGTCCCATAATTAGTGGTGTGCCGAGATCGTTTCCCGCAAAAGTGAGATCAGCCAAAATATCCTACCAGTAACAACAGTTAATCATAAGCTCTTTCTATCAAAAATGACATTAAAAACACACCTTCTCCTGTCTCTCCGTCAAGTTCCAAAAAACTACCACCCCATAACTAAACACAAACATTTCTGCAAAAGACTTCATTTCCATTTGTGATTCTCGTGGGCTCTCTGGCCTGTATCTTTCTTCTTCCCTTGAATCTCTATTATCGAGAAAATGGTGCCTATCCTCTGGAGACTTTGATTGGCCATGGTCTACTTCCTCTTCCCCATCCGTTCCGTCGCCACTGGGCCGTCTAGTTCTTGAGTACGCATTCTCAAAATATCCCTCGCGATAATCACGTTGTTCTGATCTCTCAATTTGAACATCCAAGACTGCTTTCCCACCAGGGCTTTTAAGCACTGGCGATGACCGAACCCTATATCCATCACTACCAGGCATTAAAGGTAGGTGATATGCACAATATAAACACTCATCGTAGAGTTTCGTTCTTGCAGCATGCTTTGCTCTCAAAAACTTAGAGGTTGCATTAAGCTTATGTGAATCCGCTGTGCAATAAGCTGTAACACGACTCAGCTTCTCGGCCCTCCTGGACTTTGGCAATCTTTCAGCATAACTTTTTCTCGGTCGTCGCTCAGGGGATTCATCCTCTTCACCAAGTCTGTTCCTCCATTCCTCCTCATCGTCTTTTATAGGCGCGTCATCGTTGTCGTCTTCGGCATTGTCCCAACGATCCCCTTCTTCCTCGGTTTCCGGCAACAGAACAAGCTTTTCGGATAGCTTTGAAGAGCGGATTGGAAGGTTCTGGCCTAAGAAGCGGCGAGGATCTGTTGGTCTTGGTGCACCAGCGGGAGACGATGGGCCACGGGAACGTTGGAGGTTAGCGAGCGGATTACGACTCTGGCCAGAGGGAATCTCGGAAGAATTTTGGAGTACTGAATCCACGCTGATGAAGCGGGCCATCGAAGGGATAGCAGTAGCCGACGCTCGACGCTGCGGGCCACGTGCGCCTGGATCCCTAGAGTCCGTTACCTGGATCAAGGACATAGTTAGGCAAGAGTACCAACTGAAGACATTGTATAGCAAAGTATACAATATAAGGGTGCAAATCAAAAGAGTAATTCCAATACCAGGACAGTGGGCCTCCTTTTTGGAGGGGGTGGAGCCATTATTCAAGTGTAGCCTGGTATTGATAACTTTGTAGTATCCGTATTTCCTATCACCAGTAATAGGGGAGAAGCAGCAAGGCTATGTGTCGACAATGGGTTGTTGTGAGGCAACTTTTGAATAGGTAGAGTAGCAATTAGTGGCCAGGTACGGAGGGTGGAAGGATCGAAGACCCAAAAAAACATCTAAACCAAAAAGCCGTTTGACGCAAATATGTGGCTAGTGCTGCTAGAAATGGGGTTTGCCGACCGCTGAGTAATCGACCATCGCGCAGCAAGTAATAGGTACAGTCGTTCACCCCCGTGTGGCGGGCACCCTCATATGGCGAACGGGGTCCATATCTCCAGTTTTCTGTCATTCATTACTTATTTAGACCCCTGTTCGCCATAGGGGTGCTCGCCACACGGGTGAACGACTGCATTCCACACCCACACCTGTCGCCAGACTTCCCCTAACGCCTGTAACGTAGTACGTACAGTTTGCACCTCGATAATTTAAGAAACACCAAGAATTCAGTCGATCCCGCTAATTCTTATAGAAAGCCCTCCGAAGATATCCCTTCTAGCAAATATAATTTTAGTGTAGAAAAATCAAAGTAGATCTAGAAAATATTCCTTACAGCAAGGTCCTTCTTATAGCGAGGCGACTATACGTACCTAATTAGTATTCTATCTTGATACGCGCACGATAAAACCAGTCACCCCAGTCAATATTATATAGCTATTCTAATAAGTGCCGTGAATCTAGGCCTCAATTATTACAGGAATAATACTAATTAATGTATTGTAGAGGGACAAAAATAACCGACACCTATTACCCATAGGTACAAAAAACCATAAGTGCAACCATTTTAGGTACATACAATCAATATTTAATATAACTCAACCACAGCACAGACTCCATGATTGTGTAAAGATAAAATTCCCCCCTGCTGGAATGGAGTAAGGTGCTTGCTAAGAATCGGTTTATGACTATTGGGCATTTTGCGTTTTCTTTGGAAGCTTGGTTGTGACTTTTACATTACTATGGAGGTAATTTGTGTTGAGGTATTGCGTTGCAATCACGCTGTACACATGGTTTAGAGGTGTCGGTTATTTTTGTCCCCTCACAATACCCGATCCTCATGAAGCAACGCACTGAGAGCCCCGACTCCATCTCAATGTGATATCTTCCTCAGCAACAACCAATGAATTAGTGTAAGTAGGTAATACACGTACTATTCATACATTCTTTCTCTAGTTCAAATATCTATTTCTTATCTATTGTGGTTATGTAGTGATACTCGTCTCAGGCCTTTGGTTACCTTGGACCAGTGACCTGGTATTTTTATCCCTCTACAATACAAAATACTCTTCGATTGCCCAATGAAGACGGCCTAAAAAATCAGTTAATCCCTAAAGCACTTGATTTGACACTTTTATATACCCACTACGCTACTAATACCTCCCCCCAACCTCTACCCGAAATGTCGCAAGTTGCCGATAGCCACTAGCTAACCTCACCAATTAGTTTTCTGAGCAGTCAAAAAGCACACCCCAAGAGCTCCTCTGAGGAGAGAAATATTTGCTTCTAGAAAATCATATTTTATATAGGCATATGTAAGTATTACTTTGTAATTGGTTATTTCAGGTTTAGGTTTCTCTTCCTGAGTTCTTAGTGTGACTGATCGATTTTATAATGAAAGGTATCAGCTAGCCAGCTACCCTATGAAACTCAATATATTTAAGGACACAAGAAATATAGCTTTAGTATAGATGAACCCCTATATACTTTTGATTCATAAACCCTTGCCGGATATGATATGACTCTTTAGATTGTTAGTCTACTACGCGCGTAACGTATCGCATTAATTAACCTTACATATAAATGTAGATATAATGTGACCAAGTGTATTGTGACTACATGCTTGCCCGTAACTAATCTGTAGAATAATGTCATGAATTACTATACATGCACTGGAACTTGCGTTCCTCTTAATATATTCTAGCCGATCCACGTGCACCGGCCGACAACCATATTATAACTTTGTAACTTTCGATTCCTCTGAAGGAACCCGGCTAGGATCTAATATTCAAAAGAGATATTTTCTACGGCATAGACGGAGAAATTTCAAGAGATTTAATACCCAGACCATAGATAAAGACCCCTTGCCATCTCCCCAGATAAATTTAGATTAGTTAAATTATATATATACCCAATTTATATAATCTAGAAAAACCTGGAGCTACTTACTTAGGAGTGATCATAGGAAGAAACTACTTCAGCTATATATATCATCCATGTCTTTAATTTTAATGAGCATGAGGGTAAGATTATCTACTTATGGAACTCGCCTTTACTTCTTGCTCCTAGGGATACTTCCATGGCAGATAGATAGGCGTGACTAGAATTTAGATAACTGAAGATGCTTCTGAGATACTCGCATTTCTAGGTATATATATATATGTAGATTAGTATGTACGTACATAAGACAGGACTGCGCTAGAGAATTACATGTATATCAGAAAGTAGGCCCTTTTCAGGTTTCATTCTTAAATAGCTAAAGGGAATAAGTTGACATGGGAACCAGTATTATAATGATGGTCAGAGGTAATTTGTTTTATACTAGCAAGAATTACGGAAATTTGTTAGGGCCCCAGTCATGACTTATCACTCGTAAATGCGCGCGCTAGTTCCTTTCTCCACAATGAATGAATTAATCATAAGTGCCTTTCTCCATAAATGCGAGTAGGTGAATATATTCCGCACCGCCTTTTGAGGCGTTATTGAGTAGGATGACTCACTTATCTCCTAGTACTACATATACCTCAATTATATTAGCTAAAGGGCTAAAGATCACGCGTACGTAATGTAACGTAACTACATGTATACTATAGCTCTTTTTTACGCTTATTCACGTCATAAATCTATATAGCCTTATAGAGATTTTATATCTTTAATGGGTTGGAGAAATTACAAGAGGAGAGAGATTATTTTTCTTTAGTAGTTATCATTGTACTTGCGCTTGAATTACAATTGATTATTTAGAGTAATATATAGGCCCAATAGGACAACCCCGCGATTTACGTGTGGGCGGGAATGTGGGTGATAGTACCGCATGGGTATTAATTATTCAAGTTGGGCATATATATATAGAAATGACCCCTACTATGAGAGAAACTAGCTTGTTTAGATGTATTATAGTGCGGTATATATATTTTAATAAAATGATTATTATAAAATCCTTGCAAAGTACTTTCTGACCCAGGGAATCAATCACATCTCCCTAGCTAGCTATCTGTCATTACACCTATTTACCTAGGATTGGTGTCTGGGAAACTTCAAATTTGCCACCTAGTAATTACCCTATAAATATAGCTAGAACTATTATTTAGAATATGAAAATTTCTAATATAGCATAATATGTTAAGGCTGCTCAGTGGGTACCATAACCTTAGGGTTGCATGTACTTATGATAAATTCATTCATTCATAAGGCTGCTCAGTGCTGTTTGCCGGTTACACAAACAGAAATCAACCTTGGAGATGGGGCTTGTGTTGTCCACGGTGTCGCCTCGGCTTTGTAGGCCTCCGGCTTTGGCCTCGTCTTGGATATTAGGAGCTTGTCCTCGAGATACCTCGAAGCATAAAACTATTAGGTTATCATATTAAAGTAAGATTTAAGTAATTCTGGGCTTTTTTTTTAAGTCAAGTCATTATTGATTTCTGGGTACAAAATGTGGCATGTAGTTATAAAATATGGCCTGAGTAATTCTGGACTTTACCGAACTGCCATACATATATATATATATACATGTACTCTATAAGCTATAGGCCGGGGGCAGTGGTACGTAGTTTCTAAAATAAAGCCTCTAGTTATAGGTTTATACCAATCCTTATGCCTATTACTCTAACTATATATATAAATAATTTAAGTGATATTGTTTATACTTTATTAGCATAGGCCCAGAACAACATCGAGGCGGGGCCGGTGGTGGCCTTGATGTGCCTCGGCCTCGTAGACCACACTAGCTGATATATAGAGCCTAATTATAAACAGCCGTGTTGAAATGATTATATTTCAGTAATATTAAATTCCATCTAAGGATATTCTTATCGATATATCCCTTACACCGTCAACGGTCCCGAACGGGACCACTCTTTGCCAAAACCCCGATTTTCCAGCCTTGCTACCCAATCACTATCTATATAACCCATTGAATTTATAATGAGAATGGTTTAGGTTATGTAGGCTAAATTTTCTAGACTAATTTCTGTAATATATAGAGGTGTTGTGGTTGGGGTATATCATTAAAAGACCAGTCTCAAACGGTTACGTGTGACGGGTTGAGGGATATATAGTATACCTACGTACCTACTAAAGCAATAATTCTCTCTTAGACTACCTACATTCTAAGCCATCATATGCAACCCAGTTTCTTTCTTGATATATGTAAGCTAGAGTATTGGGTAGATATATTAGAGAATTTAAATACCCTACTATATATATAGCTATAATATAATTTTAATCTATTGGTTTTTTTTAGCTTATCAATTTATCCTTAACCCTTCTCCTAATTGTACCATACACCGGTCATAAACCTTTGACACCTCTATCTCCAACTCCTCATTCTCTATTAAATATTCATCTGCATCAACATCGGTTTCTGTTTCTACTTCTACTTCCATCTGATCCTCATCTCTTTCACCAATATCCATTACACTTTCCATTGGTGGATCTGGCGCCCCTATTTTTCCCTCTACTAATTTTACAACATGCAGCCTTGTTCTCTCAATGAGACTTTTCAACCGAACCTTTTCGGTCATATTCATCCTATATACTGATAATTCTGGAGAGAGTGGTGTAGATAGGTCAACGGATAAACCTGTGATAAGCGTGTAGAAACACCTGTCAAATGTGTCTAACAGCCGTAGGGTAGGTTTTAGTCGAAGAGGGAACGAGGCAAGATAGTCGTTGAAGGAATTTGCCATCTGAAGAAGATAGTGTATTTGCAGAGTTGCTTTGTGTTCCGGAACGATCAGTAAAGAAAAATTTAATAAATTTCTTTCCCTCTGATAGCCTACACGGGGCCTAAGGTTATGACAGAAAATGAAACAGGAGACGGACGAGTAGAAGAAACCCAGATTACATCTACCAATCGCTCAAGGTCTTCAATGATAGCCGTTATCGTAATATAGCCGCCATCATTGAATTTTTTGGCATACTTTCTGGAAACCTGAAGGAGCTGAGAGTCGAGATATGCTATTAGATTTGACTCAGGACGAGAACCCGCTTTCAATGGGCCAGATGAACGGGGGTGCGGAAGGGTATGGTAACAGGATGTTAAGGTATTCGATGGGGGGGGTGAAGATAGTGCTGAATGAACCGGTGATGGTAGGGAGTCCATAGAGAGTATAGTAAATGAGGACTAATACAGTGCGTATAGGTGATGTAGGCGTCCATGGTGTTTGCACAAGCAATGGCTATGAATGACGTTGATTGATTTAATTTAAGGGCTTAGGGCTAGGGGCTAGACAGTTACAACCTAGAGCCCTCCAACTTCAACTTCAACATTTGAGTATCAGTATTAGCCCTATTTCGGGGTCGGGGACCTCTAAATTTCGTGTCTTTTTTACAACCACTTATCTGCTTACTATTGGTATACATCAGCCATCATGCCGAGCTTTCATGTCTACGGAATTCATGCGTTCTTAGAGCTTCGCGACCTACCTTCAAACCCTAACACAGTGGCTTCTAGAGTGATGGAGTCTCCCCCGACGCTCAAATGGAGTCCTATGCAAGGAATGACACATCCAATCTCAACAACAACTGTCTTCTCCCCCGCAAAATCGACTTCTCTTTCTCCTATCCCATTTTGTATAGTTGTCGAGTTCAGTCCCGATAGCCCCCCTCCAGCTAATCGACATCTCCTCTCCAGCTCAAATTACTTGAAAGGCGATGCAAGGATTGAGGTTAAGATTGATGGTATAGTGAGGGGATGGAAAATTCTACCACAGGCGAAGATATGGCCAAAAGGTGTCCGGATCGAATTTTCCGGCTCACGTGTGGGTAGGACTGAGGAAAGAGCATTTGTGTTTAATCCACTACCTAAAAGCGGTAACAATGAAGCTCGCGTTCTTCTCACCCCCACATCAATTCCCCAAGTTCATGCGGCGGGTCTGCCCTCCCTACTAGAACCCAGAGATTCAACATTAACCCCCTTCTCTCCCCCGGACCTACCACTCAATTCTTCCCATATAGAGATACTAATCACACTTGGCAAGAAACACAACACCCTAGAAAAATACCTGATTTTTTCGCCAGTGCTTCAAGAAGCATTCTATATTCCCCCCAATCCAATATCTCCTCCATTTAAAGAACCTGAAGGTAGTGCCTCCGTCGATAATAATGGAGTGAAAAGGAAAGCAGGACCCTCGCTTCGAACTAAGAAAGAAGCCAAGGCTTCTGCACTTCTTGGGCCATCATATTCATCGATTATCGCAGCAAATGAAGGGCAGCCAAAGCTGGCTGGGTGGCATAATTCAGATAAAGAGGTGAACTTTATTGAGTGGAGGCCAGTGGGATTGGCCGGAAAGAGTCAAAAGACAGCTCAGATGAGAGAAGCGGAGTTTACCGCTAGAATACATTTAGCAAGGTTTTGGTTCATCATTGGTTTGTATATTTGAACATCCTTTCTTAGATATATCCAGCTAGAGACCCTAAAGTTTCCCTAACTTCTAGCTTTAGCTCCCGAACCTGGACATATTATTGCTCAGCCTAGAGGATCAGTCCTATTGAACTCATTGGCCTCGTTCGATGGGCAACAAGATACTAGATCAGATGATAATTTTGTCTATAGTAAGGGTCGAAAGACTCAAGATACCTTAGACAAAAATAGGCTTGTTAAGCTGGAGGACAGTGATATAGCAGGGGGGTGGGATAGAGGAAACGCTCATCAGAATATGAGAAACTCTGGGATCAGTGATTTTTTTCCAGATAGCCTCCTGACTCAAGAGGCGGAAAGCAAAAACAGAAACCAAACACTAGAAATATATAACAGCCGCTTACCTCCAGATATTCCAGCTGGAGCCCAGTACCAGAGGGGTTTGGACCCAATTTCTAAAATCCAACCTAGCGCAAGAAACACCCGTAATGGTCGAGAAATCTATAAAGAATCAGAAATTCTGTCTGACGAATTTAGTTCCTCGGGTAAATCTACTAAATCTACTAAATCTACTAGTGGGCAGACGGACTCGAAAGATTTTGATAGAAGTAGATGGGGGAAAAAGGGCTTAAAAACTGAAAATGGTTTGAGAGGCAATCAACCAGGTGATACGCAAAAATCGAATGCAAATAAACTAATGAATAGTCTTGCTCCAGTCTCGGCTGGAGGTGATGTGTGAGCAAACTTTGATCGTCCCCCAAAGAAAATAAATACTGTGGTTGATATAACTAGTTTTGGGAGAAGGTCAGACTTGAAATGGTAGATAATCTTTTTCTTTCTTTTTTACTCGGTTATCTTAGGCCTTTTACTAATCTTGCTAGTTTAGTCCCATAAATAATGAGGTAGAATACATGTATGTGATAAGGAAATAAGTCCCAGCTTTATACCCTTAATATCTTATACAGAGGAAACCAATGCCGATCATTAAGGGTAAAAAGCACCGCTACTAGCACTTCGCTATTTAGTACCCCTGGGGATCTCTAGATTGATTGGCTTTGAAGCTATGGCACTATCAAAAGAGGCTAGGGTGTAGTAGTTAGTGATAGTTTAGTTACATTTATCTCGTGGCCCACAGGTCCTTTCTACCTTAAATCAAGTAAGGGCATCTATCATATTCTACGGGCCAATATAGAGCAATCATTTCTTTAGTATCAATATTAGCGAAGCTTAAAGTAGACTCGTCATCACGTATACCCTGATCGACATTCCTACCAGCGCCTTAATTATGTAATGATGATCTCAAAATGAAAACCTACATGTACTTATGTGTGACTAAAGCGTCATGGGGTCTCTTGCCCTTCTTTTTAATAGACTTTTTCTTTCCTTACTACATATATAGGGGATTTACGTAGGATTACCATATATATAAAGTTTTGGCCCCGCTGCACTATCACCTTAATAATTACCAGTATTTTATCGGAGAAACAGAAAAAAGGCTTACAGTCCTAGGGTTTCTAAAGCTTGTTGCAACACCGCATCGTCACCAGCTTCCTTAGTTATATTCTTCTAGCCATAAGTAAAGCAATCTAAATTCAATTTTTTGTATGATGGGCGCACAAACGGAGACGAGAGTGAAATGAGATGTGGATCTTCGGGAACGCGCATAATAAAAGTAAATCGTATCTCGCGACATTGATAAGCTGCGCCCCTTGCTCATCTTTTTCACTTGTCAAAACGTTCCTCTTTAGACCTCTTCGTATTTATTTACCTGTTACGAGGGAAGAATAAAGATCCTTGTAAAGTAGGCAAGTACCCTATTTTAGTAATCCTTAGTTCTTATTTGTGTTTCTCTGGTCTTCTCTCTTACGTTATGGCAGCTACCCGCAAACCTGGTTCCATCTGCTTGTTATTCCCTAAGACGCTGCTTCCCTTCGCCCCCGAGGACACGTTACGAGCTGAAGGCGACAAGGAAAAAACGCGCCTGTGTGGTGCGCTGTGTGACTGTGCCTGAATCGAACTGTTACATATTCTATGGATACAAAACGAAGCAAAAATTAATTAAAAATTAAAAATGCACACTTTTATGTAGCCAATGCCTGGACTCACAAATAAATACCGAGGAAGAAGAAAGCATCCCGCTCTGTTTTGAATTCTTGAATCTGATTTACATTGCTTTTTTTTTTTTTTTTTTTTTTTTAAGAAACCCCCTGCAGTGTTGATTTTTTATATTGGAAAATCGTGGCGCCGCTTAGAATTTCAATGTGACGCCGATGAGAACGAGGTAACGATGAACTAAGAATTTCCCGAGTAGCCGATCTAGCGAGGACGATATGTCATCATGTGAGATGGAATGAGCATGCCGTCAGCGCAGCGCACACCGTTGCCGGGCACTAGACCGACGTAGAACTCCTGCCTTCTGCTGGGGACAGATTTTTTCACAGAAGTAAGAAAGAATAGTAGATGGAATTCAAATGTCTATCCAAAGCGACATCATCCCGTCAAAAGCATGTTTACTAATATTTCTCTAGCACATAGGACGCATGCGGAAATATTCGCAGTGGAATACGGTAGGTGGTGTGCGGTGAGGACCGGACTCGGAGGTAGAAGAACCGTTAGTTAGCTAGGCCAAGCCAAGCAAAACGCGTAACTTTACTGCAGCGAGCAAGTGTGCATGGACTAGGGTGCGATTTTCATTGTTAAGGCTCTTAAGCCAATCATCTAAATAGGACACAAAGTTACTCTACAACCTCTTAGAGTAGCTGGGGAGCACGCGCAGCTAGAACTACTAGATACAATGGCATTGGGAAAATTAAGGGAGGAGGAGATGATGACCCCTCAACTATTGCTATTCTCAATTATTTGATTTACAGCCCACCCCTATCTAACTCAGCGGCGATCTTTTGCAGACTAGGCGATCTAGATTTGACGTCTTTGGTTGTGGTTGAGGTTTGAGCCGGCTTGGGCTTCAGTCGTAAAAAAGTCTATTTCCAGAACCCCAGCCCCGGCTACCGCCGACCCTTGACGACGGCTACATGTATTTTACGCAACAACCCACACAAGAACATACCTCAGGATAGTAGAAAAGTTGGGTGCGAAGGCAAAATGTATACATGTATGTTTGTAAAGATGGTGCCGGGATGTACATAGGAACTAAATGCAAAAGTGAGTTGAAAAATGGAATAATGAAAGGTATAGAGAGGGACGTCTACGTCAAGGTCTAGTTTAAAAGAGCCCGGCGCCGTTATTCCATTCCATTCCTTTTCTTTACATGTATGTAGTTGACGGCTTGACTGTGACGCGCTGGACCGACGCTAGACTCCTGGCACTGCTTCTGCTTGTACTTATGACCTACTCAACCTTCTAAGTTCTTACATGCCTACTTCTACCACCGCCATCCCCCCCAGTCCTTTGAGTTTCTCTTCTCTCTGGCCTCTTCTGTTTCTTTGATCTGCCTTCTCATCTCGCTCTCTATCCTCACACCGTGGAATCCTTTACGGACAGGTCTGCGTTTCATTTCTCCTGTTATTTCGCTTGCGTTTGGTTTCGATTTCCTTGATCAACATTAACGGTTTGTTTCGCTTCCTGTTGCTGCTACCGCGACTACCGAACGCCCACCCGTGCACACATCTCAGCTTCTTCGCACTTCGTCATCGTCTCCCAAGTCAATCGGCCTCGCTCCTAGCCTCTCCACTTTTCCAGTCCCTTCTCTTCTGCAACCCTCAGTCCCCTCCCCTCCCCTCCCCTCCCCCCTCTTCACGACTTCCCTTCCCCTCCAATAAGGAGATAAATTTTCTTTAAAGAAAAAAAAAAAAAAGTAAAGGTTGTCGTCCCTTTCCATTGACGTCCTCGAAACGACAAATAGTATAGTCCATCCCTCCCCTTTCTGTTCTTCTTCTGTCCCTCGCTTCCTTTTTCAATTCATCTATTCTTCTTTACATTAGTTCTCAATGGTTTGATTATCTGTTGACACGTCCCTTGCTTTTTAGAGCGGTATTTGCCACGGCCCTTACGTCCTTAAGACCTGCTGCAATCTCACGAATTCCCCTTGCCCCACGAGTCGCATTCACGCAGTCAAAGGTGTGTTTTTTTACTCTTACGAAAGGCGTCCTCTGTCCGTCTCTCACCACCGTGTTCCATAGATCGATCTTTAGCCAGCGTACACTCGTTAGTCGTTTTCGCTAGAACTCCAGCAGTATCGCAGCCGTCATTGTATTCTAACAATCTTCTGCTGCTCAGACTTTGGTCTTCACAGCATCAAAAAGTCAATTCTCCTTTCAAAAAGTTTTTCGGCGCTACGAACCGGAAATCTCCATCTCTACCCGAGTCAACCTCAATATAACCAATATCTCGCCGGTTACATTATCTTCATAGCCTCAACGACAAGTTTTATTCGCGCTTAACGATCAAACACCTAGTCATGTCTTTTCAATACGATTACGCTGGTCAACAGCAAGGTTCCGCTTCTCCAACGGCTGGTGCCTCCGCTGGCGGCGCTCCTCCGACCGGTCAACCCACCTCTCAGCAGCCCAGTGCTTCTCCAGCGCCCTACCCGAACAACTCTGCGACGGGTTCTTCTAATGGCGCACCTTCCACTGATGCTAAGACCACCTTGTGGTAAGTTCGCTCTCATCTCTACATATATCCATCCCCTCGAGTAACCGATACTTCTTTTTCGTGTAACGTAACGCTAATGCACTTGGTTTCCTAGGATGGGTGAACTTGAGCCCTGGATTGATGAAGCGTTTGTCCGTAATATTTGGTTCCAGATGGGTGAACCAGTTAACGTTAAGATGATTCGTGATAAATTCTCTGGGTACGTGTATAAATCCTATTACTGTAATTTTTGTGTAATGCTAATACTAGCACTTTGTGTGGTCTAGAAATGCCGGTTACTGCTTTGTTGATTTCAATAGCCCTGCTGCTGCTGCCAAAGCCCTGACGCTTAATGGCAATGCCATTCCCGGAAGTGTCCGCCCTTTCAAGTTGAACTGGGCTTCTGGTGGAGGTTTGGCTGATAGACGGTGCGCTCAGCTTCCGCCCCTATTCATCTAGCGCAAGCTTAACTAACAAATGCTTATATTAACAGTGATGACCGTGGCCCTGAGTTCTCTATTTTTGTTGGTGATCTTGGACCAGAAGTCAATGAATACGTTCTCGTTTCTCTCTTCCAATCCAGGTTCCCTTCCTGCAAGTCTGCCAAGATTATGACTGATCCCGTGAGTGGTATGTCGCGTGGGTATGGGTTTGTCCGCTTTTCTGAAGAATTGGATCAACAACGCGCTTTGTCTGAAATGCAAGGTGTTTACTGCGGAAATCGTCCCATGCGCATTTCAACTGCCACCCCAAAGAACAAGAGCGCCACCGCAGGTCAAGCGATGCCTGGTGGTGCTGCACCTGTCGGAATGTATTCAATGGGGGCTCCTCCTATGGGTTATTACGGCGCACCTCAGCCAATGAATCAGTTCACCGATCCTAATAACACCACTGTCTTTGTCGGGGGACTGTCGGGCTATGTGACTGAGGATGAACTTCGTTCATTTTTCCAAGGGTTTGGGGAGATTACTTATGTTAAGATCCCGCCTGGAAAGGGTTGTGGGTTTGTGCAATTCGTCCAAAGGCATGCAGCGGAAATGGCAATCAACCAAATGCAGGGTTATCCTATCGGGAATTCAAGAGTTAGATTGAGCTGGGGTCGCAGCCAAAACAACTCCGGGCCTGCAGGAACACCTTATAGACCTGCTCCCCCACCGCCAGTCTATCCATCAATGGGGCTTCCTCCTCAACATCATTACGCAAATTTCGCTCCACTAAAGTAGTTACACTGTTTCCTTTCAAGTCTTATAGTTCGATGTATCTATTCACATATTGCCTTTTTTTCTCTTCTTTCTTGCTGTTTCCCCATGATAGACCTTCTATCCCTTTCCATATCTGTACAAATGTTGCTCACTATCCACTTATGTTCCATATTTCTATTCCCCCTTTCCCTCGGGTCGCTAAACAAATTGTGATAATGTGAGGAAGTGTTTGTTTGCTGATTTGTTTGTGTCTTTGTGTTTTCCTGTAGTCCTCATGCTGCTCATATGCACCCACCTCCTCAACCGGGCCAAATGCCACCCCCTGGCCCCCCTGGAGCTCTTCCTGGCCAGAATGACCCCACGGAGCCTCTCGATATCCAGCGAATGAATACGATGTACCTTGCAGCTAAGGACGGTAGGATGGATCGCCTAGAGGCTGATTCTCGCGGATATCATTCAGTCTATGCTGCTTAGAAAAGAAACACGAACAAAAGTTATAATGGGAACAATAGCAAGGGAGAAATAGGGGAAGGGGTGTTGGGAGTGTTGATACTTCACCGGCGTTCAGAAAAAAAATCTTGTTGCTTTGTTTAGGCTTTTTTTAGTATCGTCGGGTTGTGTTGTCCTTATATCGGGTTTTGCTTGCTTGCTTGCTTTTCCATTCTGTGGTTGGGGTTTAGCTTTTTTTTTTTTTCTTTTCCGGGACCTCTTGTTTTCTTATCCGTTTGGACTTTTCGTTCTGATCGGCGGTGTCAACCCTGTTTATTTTTTGTCCTGTTCAGTGTTCAAAAAATCTTTGGTCGCATTTGTTGTATGGGTACGGTTTCTACGTCTGTATCCGTCCTTTTCTAGGTACTCGTCTATGGCTTATTTTTTATTTTCACTTTCTTGTTCAATCAAACCCCGATTCTGGCATACTTCTTTTCGAGTGTGGTTGGAGTTTTGTTCTTGAATGACACTTCAGCTATAGCTATATCATTTTTCCATCTCTACTTTCTAGCCCCACGGAAAAGCGATGTGTTCGGGTCTCCTTTCCGAGAGAAAAATGTTTCTAGTTTAGTCGAATCTGCATTTGTTTTAAATGTTGCTCGCTGGAACTGTTTGCATCGTTTTTCAGGCAAAGAAAATAGGTATCATGTTTTGGGGTTTAATCCCTACCTATACAGACTGAAGCTCTTAACCATGCAAGTGCGTTTATTTCTGTTTATGGGATAACAATGATCAATTGAAGGAGGGATCTTGATACTTAGAAATTAGTAACTCTTGTTTGAGAGAGGGATATTACAATTGTCTAGGCCTAATTTCCATTTCTAGTTTTACTACAACATATATTTTTGTTCTTGTATATACTTTCTGCCCACTGCTTTTTCTGTATTGGCGTATTTGCTTAGCCTTCACTACTATTCCCCCACCAACATACTGCTTCCTAACCATAAATTTGACCTTCAATCATTGTCGTTAAGTATCTATAGCTAGGTATCAACTCTTTCCAGGCTTTTAGGCACATTTTATATTATAGTAGCTGACCTACTGACTAGCAAAAGAAATAGCAAACATTTAATCTAATAACACTTTATATACTATTAGCCTTAATAGATAACTACTCTAGATAGAGTCCTAGGCCAATTATGTCTAGTTATATATTATAACGCGAATGACCCAATATTTTTTGGTTCCATGTAATAAGAATAAATGAAACTAGCTCTTTTCACCTAAACCTATAATCCCCCCCCCCTACCCAAATAATTTATTGAGCTATACTTTTATAATATGACTTTTGTTCTCTATGACAACTCGCAGTACATCATCCCGAAGGTTGGGACTAAGAATACCCATGTTTGTTCATATGCGCGAAAGTGACCCAACATCCAAGCGAGCAACACCTAAAACCTATTTAAAGCACGTTCCTCAATAATATAGTTGATCTATGGAATGGAATGAGATTCACAAATTCAGCTTACAGAAAACTCATACTTGGAAAATTATACCTGAGACTATAATAGAGGCATAGGTTGTAATTTTTAATCTTAGGATAATATATATAAATCAACCTAAAGATGTCTGTTATGGTTGGGAAACTGGCACTGCTAAATTACCTTTGTCTACTTATAAGTATATATATAACTTATATAGGGAGTTAGGTTTATGCTTAGTCACAGGTTTATAAGCGTCTAGCAGTATAGTTTTTTCTAACCCATAGAATATCACTCGATATCATGTTTCGTTGCTTTCATTTACCTAACTGAGCCCATGATAGTAGCGCAGCTTCCAATCCTAGGCTACGAAGGATATTTATGGTGCCCCGATACTGCAAATACAATATCTTAGCATTTAGGATACAAGGCCTGTACCACCGAGGGTTTATGTATTAGTATTAGCACATTGATTAATTTGTGAATTTTCTATGTAGTACTAGCTAGAATTCAAGCACCTAGCTAAATAATCTCTATTAATTATTCACCGTTACAAAGCAAGTCGATGCCTCGCCCTCGTGACTACTTTGGGTGTCGGCATATTAGGGAAATATTTTTATCTGAAAGACCTAAAAGCGACCTACATAGCATCGGATATTTGAGCAGAAATCGAGAAATATTACAGCGCCAGAGACACCCAGTCTAAGAAACAGGAGCTTGATCTAGGGTCTGCCGGTTAAGGCACATCGTCTTATACACGCTTATAATTGCGGTTTACACCCATCGTGGGTAAATCCTAGGCCCAGATACTGGTTGGCACAACGCAATATTGCCACGTCAAAAGGCCTGCATAGATCCTCCTCACCGGGTAGTGGATTTCCGGAGGGGGGCCTGAACTACTGGCGGTAATTCCCGCGCCCCTAGGTAGACTAAAATGCATCTGTATCCTATTTATAAATAGTAATCAGGTAAGAAGCCAACTACAATTGTGTAAATCGCAAGGTCATAATGAGTCGTCAGCCACAATATCATAGCATAGTCTCCACATTTGAAGAGGGGTACTCAATCCTAGCGCAAGGATATTCTCTAGCTAGTTTGACTGCGTGTATGAAATATTCATAGGCTTCACCAAGTGTTATCTGGGTTACATTTACAGGGTAGGTATTATACTATATTACATATAAACGATTTTAGTGATTACGAAGCACCATCAGAAGGAGATAGTGGGGAACAGGCACCTGGTAGAAAAGTCTCATAAACATAATATTATATCCTCTAGTCTCCCTCCCACCTTTTAAAAGAAAGAGCGGCAGAGGGTGAAGGTTCGGAGACAGGATTACCATAGGCTTTGTGTGAATGTAAAAGTGCATGTACTGCATGTAGTATATCTCGAAAATCAATAACTGCCCCCTTATATCTTAGATTGGGATTTATTTAATCTCAGTACCAGCCAAGTCAATTCCCCTCTCATTTCAGGCGGCGTGTTAGTTTAGTGGGAAAAAACTATCCTAGTAGAGCTGAGTACGAGGAGATGTCTCTGGTGCTGACTAATCGAATCGACTTTGGCCCCATGGGGTCTGGTACGTAGGGTTCTACAGCGAGAAAAGGGTTATTACAGGTCCTCTGTAGTACTCAAGAAGAGCTCTGTAAGTGGTTTCGTAGCAATTTCAATAAAGCACCCTTTACGTATATGATAAGCGGGGACTGGAGACCCCTTCAAGTACTCATTCAGGTTATCTTATGGAGCATCGATTTTACGGAACCGTTCTAGCTAGTCCGAACGGGTTTCTGCAGCCCTAACCTGGAGCAAAGCGGGGCCGACAATGATACTTCTGTAGGAAATCCTTAGAAGTTCACTCAACGCAATCCTTACCTAGAGGTAGGTAAAAGAAATGTACCTTAGCATAAAGAATAGACATTCGGTCTATTTTACAGCTACGTTAGTTTCGGACAATGTTGGTGTTCCGTGTGCCACCTGCAAGAACCTTTTTTCAGACAAGACGGATTACTCGTGGGCCTACATGGTTCCGGCATGTCTATGAGTGGCGGGAGTGAAGATTTTAACGCTCTCTTTGAACCGCTCCATAACCCCCCGGGCCAAATGGTTGGGGAGGAGGTTGGGGTTGGGGGCGTGGATGGTACAACTCTTGATAATGCGGACCTCTATCAATATGGAATTTATTGAGGACATAAGCTATTACATGTGTTAATATAACTTTAGACGCCTAGATAGCAGTTTGAGGCCAACAGCTGCAAGGGGCAAACTATCGAAGATACTCGCCACAGAATGTATTTTACAGGCAAGTAAGTAACCGGTGTACTGCCAAGACCGGCTGCGTGGCTGAGCCCCCTAAATGATCATCTGTGACCCTGTACTTTAGTTCAGGCCTTCCACTTCCCCACCATCAGTCAGTCTGATCCCTAAAAGCAAGTAGTCTCACTCAAGAGTGGATGCCTGAAAGAGACTGCCTGAACCCGCTTGCCCGCCTGAACATTAACACTCTCAGCATCCACAACCACAACCATCACTACAATAGGAGCCAGAGTTCATCAACTTTCTGCTCTATCGATTAGCTCATTGCATACTGCACACCACACTTGGCTATCATCGCTATGTCTTCTACTCGTTCTAACAGCCCTCCCACAACCTCACCGGATTTTATCCCGCCGCTCGAATCTCCGCACCTGGAGAAGGAATCTGGGATGGATGGTGAAGAGGATAATACATCTCAGACTTCGTGTCTATCGCCACCACGGTCACTAACACCACCCATACTCATCAAGAAGGAAAAACACCCACCTGAAGAGCCTGGCGACATGGAGTTTTCCCCAGCAGAAAATTTCAACCCTACCGAAATTGAAGCCCCTAAAGAAGATTCTAAGGCCCAAAAGGTTAAAGATGAGAAGTCTGCCGTTGCTGAACCCGTCGTTATCTCTACTTCAATAACCACCACAAATGTCAAAGATCTCCACGAATACTGCCAGTCACATGTACGACTAACACCCTCTTTTGAATTTAAAGCGCAACTACCCCTTGGGTTTAGCGCCATCCTGAAGCTGGTAGGGCCTGAGGGGGTAAAAGAGATACCAGCCGAGGGAGTTTACCCCAGCAAAAAGCATGCAAAGGAGGCAGCAGCGGGTCTAGGGCTTGAGTATGTGAGGACACTACCAAAGAGCTCTAGATCTATGATGCAGGACGACCCAGAAGAGCAGAAGGAAAATTGGGTTGGTTCATTAAGTGGTGAGAGAATCCTTTTTTATTCATAATCACGTTTCGTTTTCTATTGGCTATTCCACTCTAGTGTTTGGCGTGCTTCGACATCTTCTATAAAATTACAAAAAGCTTATTTCTTGTTTCTACAGATTGGTGCAACGCTAGAAGGACAAGACCGTTGTATACCGACTACGCTACACCCGGCGGTGCTGGGTTCTCGTGTGAAATTCGGCTCCCAGTGGAGCTTGGTTATGCAGGCCTTGAAGGGATGGTGTTTGGCGACAAGCACAAAGCATTCAAGAACAAGCGTTCCGCAAAGGTTGCAGCTGCTAAAGAAGCTATGCTCTGGATTCGTGAGAATTCACCAACATCATCCCCTGCCGGCTCCACAACGACCAGCTCCAAGAAGTCCAAGTTGGGCAAGGGTACTGGGAATGTAATTTATCCTAAAGATTCAAAACCAGCGGCGATTGTAAACCGTAATTATCCCTTTTCCTCTATAGTTATTTACTCTAGATTTGAGCTAACCATTCATTCAAAAGTCGTTTGCCCTCGTCTCGGTGTTATGACGCCTGAATATGTTTTTGTTGCTGATCAGCGCACACCTGGTATGTACGATGTAAAGGCAATTATCAGACGACCTTCGGGGCCCAAGGATGTTATGGTCGGCCCCTTAAAAAATGTTTACGGCAAAAAGAAAGCAAAGGAAGAGATATCAAATGGAGTCTACAATTGGATAAAAAAAGAGGCTGAAAGACAAGGTGTCGGGATCTTTGAGGCCGGCACTGAGCCTTGAGCTCTGTGTTAAACTAATAAGAATTGTTTAAAACGGGCTTTAACAAAAAAATTTGCTTTAAACGATTTTTAGTAGTTTAGCACAGAGCTCAAGACCCAGATCTTAACAACTTTTTTGTTAAATCTTCTCTTATTGTCTTTCCCGGTGTTTCTCGGAGTATTTGGATTTTCTCCTGGGTGCTAGTGGTGGTGGTGGATAACTACCATCACCGAACCTATTGATCGCCTTGAGAATGTCTCTTGCTGCGGGGGGAATTTTTTTTTTTTTTTTAAATCTGGAGTCCTTGTTTCCCCCTCTTTCCCCCTTTTCTTTCTCTCGTTTTTTTTGGTGGGGTGGGATGGGTTTTCTTCTGTTTCTTTTCTTTTTCTTCCTTTCCTTCCTTTTCCCCCCATATTTTCTTTTTTTATTTTGATATCTATTAGTCTCATTCCCAGTCCAGTTCTATCCTCCTCAGTGGGCTTAGGAAAGCGACGGGCACGAGCCTAGGGGACACTTAGTGCGATTTTAATTGTCTTGAACTGGTCACAGTCTGACTTAGTGTGGTTTTGTAAACTTGCTGATACCAGGGCAATGGTGTCGATAAGCTTACAAGCTTACAATGGGTGTAACTGTAGTTACTAGTTCGAGAAAATTATTTTACCTCCCTACTTGTGAATAATAAACGTACTAGATATCAAATAATTGGGGTAAAACAATGTTTACTAAGGGTGTTCAGATAGAGTATATTATTTAATAATGGGAAATTTTGCTAATAAAATAAGTGATAACTATAATCATCCTAGTGACAGTAATTTGAATGACAGAAAGGAGTGAACAAGTCAAGTGGATGATTTTGCCAGAGAATAAATTTTCTAATGTAGTACGGCAATACGATAATGGTTAGCAAAGCAACAATTTCTCTAAACGACAAGAGTCTCTCAGTAATATAAGCATAGGAACAGTAGGTCTTACTTGGTTGGGTATATAGTAAGTAGTGTAAATGAACTTATGTTTTTTTATTTATCTCTGCCTTTCATTCTAGCTTTATTACTTTGTGGTTATATACCTCGCTATGTCGGATCCCTTGCTGTCCCGTACAAAATGCCCTGACCAAAACATTTTTTCTACTATAAAATAAATTTACTATCCCAGATCCCTTGCTATCCCGTACGATACCCTCTGGATTCTTTGCATCCGGCATATCGAGGTGTGACTGCATATATGTAGTACGGCCTTCTAGATAATAAATACTAAATTAACCGGCGAACAGCCTTGACTTTCAAGTACTAGTAATGGGCTCTATAGACTTGAGATGACCCCGCTAGAGTAGCTCTTATCTAGGAGGGTATTGTGCGCCCTGAACGAAGCGATGTAGCCAACCAGAATACTTATTATATTTTTTCCTACACAATAACTCCGCATTCAAGCTCAGGCTAGTCCATAGCGCGAAAAAATCGTTCTCCTAGATTATCCACTAGATGAGTATCGCCATGCCAAGGTGATAGGCTTATTATATGCTAAAGATAATAAAATATGTATGACTTTAAGGGGACCATACCACTGACTATAATGTTGATTAATGTGGTGTGTGGCGGGGAAGACTTATATATTGCGTGATCGCGGCCCACCTTAATTACCAAACAATTTTTGTTGAGTCTAGAAGTATTCTGGAAAGATATAGAGGTTTTTTTTTAATTGGCCAATAGTCGGTTCTGGTGACTGGGCTAGGACATGGCTTATGCAGTCCAGGGGAAGCCGGATGGCTCATGTAAGATTTTCCTAGGAAGGGAGTCATATTACTATTCTAGGAAAGACTATTGTAGAAACAGATGTTTGCAAGCAAGGGTACTATAGCCAGTGCATACCGTATTACTTGTCCTCCAGGAAAAGAACCAGAAAACAGGGGGGGTACGCACAGGCACGACCGTGGGGTGTTTAAGTGACGGAAGCACGTATTTTGACACGGTTTACTCAAGAATATACCATTTCTGGTAACGGGAGCTTCTTGAGTCATTATAAGAGTAAGAATGTAGCTTGTTGTTTGTCTTATTTGGGGCTACTAGGTGCATTTGAACTTCCGAGACACCTTTGTGTGTACCCCCCCTGTTTTCTGGTTCTTTTCCTGGAGGACGAGTACAGCTTCCGGCAACAAAGATCAAGAAACGTGAGGTTCGAATTTAGGACTTCTATTGGCTTTCAAGTATTGTGGCAAAGATTCTAGCAATTGTACTGGCTGTAGAGCCCCTGCTCACTAACCCTGGTTTCTCAATCTTTCTTGCCGGAGACCGTAACTCGATAAATTGGCTATGCGGGCGTTGCTACTACTTCCTATCAAATGCAAACTTGCTATCTGATCGTAAGGATTATTATCATGAGCTAGCTTTGATGGGTTTAGAGGAAGCTCAAAGAAGTTTAGAGAACACTATTAAACATAGGTGGCGTTGACGCCCACATAGCCAATTTATCGAGTTAATACGGTACTACAAGTGCTACAGTCTTCGCCAAGGACATGAGACTAATAATAGGCCGAATCTGGATCCTAGGTTTCTACAGTAATCTTATTATCAGATAGATTTATGTCAGGTATTGTAGTTTTTACAAATACCTTCTTATAATATACTTACGGCAGCGAAGAGTAGGGAGCAAAGACCTAAATTCGCTTAGCACATACACATTTTTGTGACAAGATAGCCTCCATGTGATGGTCTGACGGCTACTTGATCCTGTTCTATAACAGCACAGTTTCATGTGTCTGACTCGTCAAGAAATCCCTTTTGATATCACAAAGACTATAGGTCGAGATTTTTCCATATGTTTAAGGGCCCTAGTAAAAAGAGCCCAAATTTTGAGTGAAACATAAGCCTAGTAAATATAGGAAATAAAAGCGGTTGTGCGAAAACTCTAGAATAAATTAGAACGATGGGAAGTAGGTTCGAACATAACGGCACTATTTTTTTTCGCCCTTGTTGATCTCAGTTGTTTTAAGGAGAAATTTCCGCCCAAGTACCTAATAGACAAACCTAGCAAAGCTAGTGAGCCCAGAGGTCCTCCACAAGAGTTTCTTTTTTGAGAAAAAAACAAACAAAAGGACAAAAGGACAAAAAAAAAACAAAAAAAACACTAGCATGCCGTAAGCCTGGTAGACCCGTATAGAACACCTGCTATAAAATATAATCCGAGACCTCATCCTTTATAGGAGCAAAAGATGGCAACCTAGAAGACCTCTACCTCCCCAATTCTTTCTCGGTGTCAGGTTAACAACAAGATTAATCTCGGTACCAGAATCATCCTTTCTCGATAAGAGAACACCAATAGGACTCTAGACGTTTTAATAAGATTAGCAGCGTTTATCTTGTGTTAATAAACCCAATAAAGATCCTAGAGAATAATAATCTCTATTTGGTACTTACACCCTCATTCTGCCCGACTACCTCGGCCACTTTTGTGAGTTTGGAATGGTTCAAGGCATTTGCAGAGCCAAACCGCTTTATATAATCTCCAGGTTTTAGTCCAGCTTCAGCAGCTGGACTTCCCGGTGCAACTGTATTGACCTTTGCGAAAGGCGCTTCTATCAATTGTATAGCGGCAGCAGAGGGTGTAGATGTAGGCAAGGATGGAGCAGCAACAAGTGAAGCCGCAATCGTTGCATGGTGGGCATGCAAGCCTTTTTCAATTTTATTCATGAGGCCCTTGTAGTCATTGCGGAGGTGAATTATGCGTGAGCGGGTGATACGAATTTGAGCAACATCAATGTCATCGCGGGGATAGCCGTCGAAGGTGCAGAGTGGCGTTTGCATATTCACTTTATGCTGGTAGAAGGTAACCCGTCAGTAATTTCACCTTCATCTTATTGGCTTCCACTAGCAAATTCATGCGTAATGCGCGGGGTCTTAATTTCATATTCTTAGGGTGCAGCCGAGAAGCGTGAAGGTTAAACTTTAACAATTCAGAGAACAAATCCCACTTCACGCTCTTGATAACGTACAGAATCCAGAACACCCCCCAGAGCTTTGAGCTCAGCCTCTACACTGTCTTTCTCATTCATTAGAGCGAGAAGGTCTTCTTTCGCATCCTCGCTACTATCCTGCGATCCATTGTTGTGGGGACCTAGAGATGAAGAGTTGATGGAGGGCATATGAATATCCATTTCTGCACGTGGAGCTGCTGGTTGGTGAGCTATTTAATTTTTTGTTTCTTGTGACGCAGCTGTGACCAGTGTGGGGATGGGGATGGGATGGGAAGGATGATGGGAGGCTCAACAACAAGTGGAGCGGGGTCTCCGTGCTGGTGGGTACGCTGTCACAGCGAAGACTACCCTGTCGACGTCATATAACGAAAAGGGCTGCGCCGGGAGATCGACGATCTCGCATCATCCCAGGGTTGGCGAGGAGATGTCGATTGCCGTAGAATTAACCCCAATGATTCCATGGCAGTGCGCTCGTTATCTCCAGTGGCCTGTTAAGATCTATTGCGTGCTTCTTACAGTGTTCCGCAGCGACAGCTCACCTTTCAGCCTGGTTTTTGGTCTCTTGCGCATGCATCTTTAGCGACCTCGCGCTGACTGGCAAATCAGAACCCATCCTTTCATACAAGGGATGGCCAACACCGGTTGTGGTTGCCTTGGACAATGCGTAACGAAGGAGGACCACGGGGTGGACGCTGAATGGCGAAGAGCTGCTGAGACTTCCCTAGCAACGAATAGGTAATCAGTGCGCTCTTGCATGCTCGCGCTGAGGAGATAGCGGCATGCCACAAAACACCAGGAACCCGACCCGCGCACCTCTCATGGGACAATCATAAAAATATCTCCCTATTAACTGGGCCAGCAGCGAATTATGACGAGTAAGACAAGCTGCAGGCCCAGCTGTTGGCCGCAGAAAAAACCCGTCGAGTGTTGAAGATTGGTCTTACCTGTCCCAATCCTCTATCTTTCCGTCCCTTCTCTATCTTTCTATTGCCAAGGTAGGTACTTTTTCCTGCCCTTTTTCCCCCTTCCTTCCTACTCGGTTTCTTCCCTTATATGTATTTTTTGGGATTTCGGTTTCCTTTCCTGGGTTGATAATCGCTCTCGCTCCACGCGGCCGTCACTTGGGTTATTTGTTTTTCCGACAGTTGGACACAAAGTAGCGTTTGGAATTTGGGTGTAAATACAGAATACGTTCCCCAATTCCTCTCTTTGCGTCGCTCTGAGCTATCTCCGTTTTCGATTGTCTTGCTCTGAGTTGCACTTCATCTTATCTTTGTGTCCTCCTTTCTTCCAAAGATGGCTATGACTATCCCAGCACACCAGACAGACAATGATTCGCTTTACTTTAAAGACCCCGTATCTTGGAGCCCCCCTTATTTTCTTCGACCTTTCATCTCAACAGCCACAGATGCCGAATCCTCAGAGGAAAGCAGTACTATCGCAAGCTTCCACTCAACAACAGATAAGCTGTCTGTTGCATCTATGGACCTCGGGGTAACGGAGTGCCAGCCCTCATCAACCAACGAATCAGCTGCTAGCTCTACAACAAGTCCGTGCTCGCATTCATCAGGTAACAATTGGTCTATGCCTACCCCTGTTGTATGCACGGAAGTGATGGAAGCAGATCAGAGTTCATTGAAAACTCTGGCACTGAAAAGGACCACTGAGTCCACCGAAACGGCTGATTTCTTTGAAGAATTTGAGGCATTGACAATTGCTTCATCTAACGAGCTTCACCGCAAGGAGTCTTTGGGCGTACCGTATCGAAAGGGTGGGGACACATTACAGTTCCGGAAATGGATAAAATCATTCCGCCGGAAGGAGCCAAAGCATCGAACCAGTGTATATCCCTCAATCGAGGATGCCACTACTCTTAACGACGACGACGGAATTTCTACTATGCCATCCTCGAAAGCAGAAACTAAAACGCCCTCTTCATCAATGAGGTTTGTTACTGCTGTAAAGACGGCATCAAATACATTTGCTTCTCTTTCAATTGCCGGGGGATCAACGAGGAGGAAATCAAGCGGTGGTACGCTGGATGATGCTACAGTGACAAGAATGCGGGATCGAAGATGTGCAATTGAAGAATTGATAAATACAGAAGAGTACTATATTGCGGACCTGAAGGTTTTGATGAATGTAAGTTTCAGGCTACATCTTTAGACTTCTTTTCATTGATTTTATCGGGCGTAACGGTTTCGTTTGCTGAGCGTGATAAGCTCTATTTCTCTGTGCTCAATGATTGTGAGTGCATATCCACGGATATTAAGGACGCCATCAAACGCAACGTTTCCGAAATCCTTGATCTCCATGAGAGTTTATTATCGGAAATCTTCCGCATGCTCCCTGCTGCGTCACATCAGATCCAGAGTTATAAAGGGAAATTTCTTGATATTAGCCCGCAAGTAGGTGAATTAGAGAGGACACACATTTTGTCAAACCCAGAGGCAGCCGCAAAGGTGGCGGAAGTATTCGATAAAACGGTGAGCAGTAAATAATATGATAGCACTGCGACCCATCCTGATATTCTTTTTTCGGGTACAGATGAGGGGATTCTTTGTCTACGAGGAGTATTCCGCCAAATACGAACTCGTATGCCAAGATCTGAGCCAACTTCGTGGGCAATCGTGGAATTCGTGGGAGAAAGGTTGCGAGATGTTGGCTGGGGCAATCAACTCTCCGGATAATCAGCGTGAATATGGAAAACGTGCTTTGACACTAGATGATATGCTCGTTAAGGTAGGTGTAGGGGGGGCTTTGACCGAACTTACAGGGCCCCAACAACATATACTCACAAAAGTTATAGCCTATACAAAGGATATGCAAATATCCATTATTTTTTGCGGAGATAGTGAAATACACACCGGCCATGGACTGCCCTCAGACAAATAGACTTCTAGAAAAGGTTCGTTACAGACTGGAAGAGACAGCATACCAGATAAATACAGCAAAACGTGAGGCACCAAGAACACGAGAGAGAATTGAGAAGACATGGCTATTACAAGACCGAATAGACTTTCAAGAGAAGGTATGATTATCCTACATCTCTGATATTTTTTAGGTTCCATGAAAGCCGTTGTCCCTAACAAAATTCTTCGTTTTTTTTTTATAGTCGGGCTTTTCTATACGACTTTTAGGGCACATTGTCTTATGTGGGACATTGCATATCGTTTGGCAACAGCAAACAGGTGTGACTGGGGAGTACCTTGCTTGTCTCCTCTACAAGTCCTACCTTTTACTGGCGACAGTTTCAAAGGCGGATAATAGATATAGCGTTAAGTTTGCCATTACTTTAGCCACTGCTCGCATTGAGGAAGTAAATCAGGGGCGAGGTACGATTTCTAGGAACCTGTTCGCTATTTTTTCTTTTTTTTTCTTGTCGCTAAAATAAGGAACCTAGGTTTGACTTGTTATTCTGCACTTTTCTCATGGAAAATCATATTCGAGGCAGGCCATCGAATATACGAAATCCTTGTCAGCGCTTGCTCAGCGAAGGAAGAGGAGATATGGAGAACACAGATATTGGATAGAGCAGCAGCTGAAAGCAGAGACTACCATGAGTACAGCTCGACAAACTTGGACCTGTTTGCTTCAATGAGCCCCGATGTAAAGCCAATTGGAACTATCTTTGGCCGTCCTGGTACCTTGGTCAGACATCGATCTCTTCACCGCTCCGGAAGCGACCCAAAGTCAGATGTCTTCAATGTGATTATTAAAAACACTCACGCCCTCTCCGAAGTTCCCTGTTCACAATCAAATACCCCCAGTATCAACAGAAGTATTTCTGTATTGAGTATGAACCGAGTGCCAATATTTTCACCAAAGCGTTCTGATAGGAATTGCGTTGAAGCAAAGTTAATGGACGTTTGGACAAGAGATATGTTGCCCTTTGGCCTAATGGGCCCTAGCACTCGAAAAAGAGCGGATACCAGCAACCTTATCAAGAGATTATCAGTAGTGAGCTTGGTTTCAACCGTCGCAAGAAAATCGATGCACAGCTTGCAGAGCTATGGGAGCCAGTCAGAAGCTTCATCGATCCAGTCATGGGAATCCGGGGATGGTGATGACTTTGTCACTATTGGACAAAAAGTGACAGGTTCAGTGAAATCTAGGCAACTTCCAAGCAACGCTCCGGGTGTTGTTCCGATTAAGAGGGCGTTTTCTTTTACAGCTCCGAGGAGAAAGAACAGTAATGATTGGAAAAACACTTGGCGGAAAGGTTCAAATCCTATTAAGGATGGGAAACGACGGCTTCCAATGACGCAAGAGGATGTGAGTGTTGCTTATGAGGCAATCCCCAAAACGTTTGCACCTATGGCCAACAATACAACAGATTCAGAATTTGGGTTATCTCGAGAGTGTTTGAAGGATATTTCGAGCGCTGCTCTCAATGATCTTACAACAGATTCGCCTTTAGTGAATCCATTGAAAGTCAAGAGGAAGAGACAAAACAATACTTTAGGTTCAAGTCCGAATTTGAAAGTGGTATTTCAGAGAAGATTTTTTTCCAGAAGTACTACACGATAGCGTACTCTTTCTACTACCCAAACAGCCTCCTAGTTGTCCCCTCCCTCTTTCTTTTTTCTTTTCTTGTATTCCCTTTCTTTCTTTCCTCTGTCCGGCTCATGTTTATTGGTGTCTCAAGGTCTTAATTTGGGTTGGCGTCTATTTCTTTTTAAAAAGAAGTCTTTTTGCTTGTCTGAGCGTAGTTGTCGATTATCAAAAAACTTTGCATAGTCGTGAGCAAGAGAAGAACACCAAGTTTGTACATGGGTTATGAAGGTTGGAGTAGCCCCGGTTTTGCTTCTCCACCCTTGGCTCGCTTTTCTTTCTCTGCATGTTTAGCTAGGTCAGCATTTTCCTATTGTTTTACTTGCTCATGCCGCTTTATACTACCGAAGTAGCTGTCTTTTCCTGTAACTATATGTAGAGGGAAAGAAAGAAAAGAAAGGGTGTGATTTAGCCACCCCCCCAAACCATCTAGCCCCACAATATATGGCTAGCTCCTAGTACTCGGTAGCTTACTGGGCTATAGTAGGTAGTAGATGCCCCACTGGAGCCTACTTCTTAGGTCTTCTAAGTAATGCAAAATACTCTGTGAGAGAATATTGCCATAATCTCAAAATACATGACTGGCAGATATATCTTGTACCATCTAGATTTTATTGTTGTCTTACTTTAAAGAATCCCCGGAAAGCCTGGTAAAGTCTCCCACTATGAACTCTATTAGACCTGTATATTGCCACTCTTAAAAATCAATAAACCTGCGATAAAGTAACTCCGGTGGCGAGGCCATCCTAAAAGAGCGATTTTGGCCTTAATAGATATCTCTAAGCTCTAGAAGGTTTAAAGTAAGTAAGATACAAGGGAATATATAAAATAGTCTTGTTAGAAATTCAAGTGACTGATCCCCACTGCTAGGTTACCTAATAACCCTCCTGCACCTTTTTCCCACCCTTTCTGTATTTTAACCAACCCATTCACCCCCCTTTCTACTCTAGTCGTAGATAATAACGTCAAAATAGGCATGTACACTAGTCCATTTATTAAATCGAGGCGTTTATATAAAAAATTATTTATAACCTGAACACGTATATATACTTTGTGCTCAAAAACAAACCCCAAGGATCGCAGTGGTGTGATATCTATGAAGATTGACGGGCTGCTGGACTCAGTACCTATCTGAACTCTAACCGAAAGACAGGGTACTTTGCTTTTGGTATATTTTGGGAGTGCCATTCTGCGGACATGCCGCCTCCCCATAATACTCGTAAATGACTGGCGTTTGAAGGGCAGACCACTATTGCATACCCTAAAAAACTGTGTCAGGTCTAAGATTTCGTACCGTATGCAATAGCGGTCTTTTCTTCAAACCTCAGTCATTTACAAGTAGTGGTACGTACGTACATACTTGGTTACCCAATTTCGACCTGCCACATTACCTCGCATAACCAAGCACTTCGGCTTGACCGTAGCTTACCAACACCAGAAGCTGTGTAAGTGGAGCATAATATTCCAACTTATGTAGATGTTGTGCATGAATAGACAATAATTACCTGTTAGAATAAAAGCACTGGTAAAGATCTAGATATAGTCTCACTTCGGCTCATACGATATAATTCCATTCATGAGGATGTTACATCGTCAGGCTGAGGATTCCTCATCCGAAGATATTTTTAGCCATAGCCCTAACCACATAACTCAACCCGCATTAGCATGGAGGGGAAGAAGATGTAAAACTAAACTACCAGTATTATGCAGGCTAAGGCGAATAAAAAATTAGTACTAGAAAGAGTTTCTTGTCTCTGAATACCTTAGAGTAATTGCTACTCGTATTCTCATGACGTTTGTAGAATGGACTGCTATTGCATACCATACAAAACTGCGCCAAGCCTACGATTTTGTATGGTATGCAATAGCAGTCCATTCTACAAACGTCATGAGAATACGAGTATGAAAGAAACCCTAGGTTCAGCTCACCCACATATAAACTCCCATGGTACTGTGTCAAGCCCCCCCCCCCCCCCAATCCTGCTTGCTCTTTTACTCCCCGCTCTTATTCCCACTAGTTTCAGGTGACCGCTATAATGAGCTGGCTGCTGCTGACGCGACCAATCTTGTATGTACATAAACCCAAAATGAGCTTACGCATTCCATATTCATGTCGTACAGTCACATTCTCCCACAGAATCATCGGACTCTAGGCTTGTACCCCGACAACCTCCCAAGGGTATAACCGTATGTAGCCCTCCCTGAGCAATGGTTATAGTAGATCGTAACAGAAACCTCTAGACAGCAGCATAGATTGTTCATGTAACGCATAAGTAGAATATAGCTCTTTTTATCAATGGACGGTCGCCAAGTCGTGGAATACTACAGCCTGTAGCTCTTATTGGGTGGTTTGACTAAACCCGAACAACGAATGGCAAATACGACCCGTAAAAACACGGAAACGTAAATAAAAGTAAGCGCTCTAAAGCAAACCTATTGCCGTCTAAACTCGAGAAACTCGCTATCTGGGTGTTGTAGCCACCTACTAGGTATTAAAGGTGTCCTCTAGACTCTTTCGGGCCCTCCCTAAACCTACCACAGCTAGCTGAAGGTAATAATCTTTATAATCATATAAGTTCATATACAATTGTTTGGAAGTGGTGGCAGCGCCCACATAGCAGATTCTTCGGGTTTCGACCCTAAGCCTCCTTATATTATCCTATTTATGTAACTATCCCAATGTTTGGGTGTAGGAGAAATAGGCATCGGGTTCGGCTCAGAACTCGGTCTTATTGTTTGAGGGCGTGGCCTATCGGAACAGACCTAATATACGCATGGCTGGTAAATAGCACTCAAATATGAATTACCTCCTTGTAATACTAGCTAAATACCAGCTAGGTACTTCTAGACATGCACTCGAGATACATCTTTTTAAAAAAAAAATTGAAAATACATGCCTAAAAAGCATGAATTGAGTCGCGGATTTACAAGGTTAGAGCAAACTGAAGATTACTGTTACAAACACCTACCGTATGGTACATAAAAAGTTTACATAAATTCCTCACTAACTCTGTAAGAAAAAAACCTTTTACTGAGACTTAAATTCATACTACATACATTTAAAAAAAAACATTATATACTCCATTCCCACAAATGCGCCACCGAACTCTAATACACTTCCCGAAAACTCCTTTACTCTATACTACCAATACTACATCATGCCGCCTCCCCGTCACTCTCAATGCCTCCTTTTCTCTCTTTCTTCCTACCGAATAGCCCTAACCCCTCCTTCTTCCCCTCAACATCCTCCTCCTTCTCACCCACCTTCTTCCTACCAATAGTCCCAAAGAACCCGGCCCCCTCCGTCTCCTCTTCCTCCTTCTTCTTCCCAAAAAAACCAGCCCCTTTCCCACCCCATGGCAAAGGACTACTATTAGCTACAAAACTCCCCGCTCCCACCTCAGGTGTATCAGGCTCTTCTGCATCACTGTTCTCGACAGTACTACTATCTTTCTTCCGCGACCCAAAGAAGCCACCATCTTTTTTCCAATTGGGAAGGTTGAATTTTGATGTTGACCCCTTCCTGCTGAGTGCGCTAAAGCGCGAGAGAATGGAGCTGTCCTTATTGGGTGTAGTGCTATTCTCGATAGAGGAGGAGGTAGCATCGGTATTGATACTTAGTGAGTCCTTGGATTTTGAAAGAGTAGGAGTAGGTTCAGGCTCAGTATTACGTGCTTCAAAGGTTGGAGCAGCGGGATTGAGACGTGGGGTTACGGGGCGGACGGCAGCAGGAGAGAACCAATTGCCTTGCTGCCCCTGCGAAGAGGGGACGAGAGAGAGCGAGACAGTGGAGGAATTTGCATTCGGTGAGATAGGCCGAGATACAGGCTGAGAAGGACCTCCGACTCGAAAGTCGGACCAGGAAGTACCAAGGAGTGAGACACGATTCCGAGGAATGTTCATTTCCTGCGATGTGGGCCAGCCAAATGCAGCCGAAACATCGGATGAGGGGATGGGAAGTGTGTTGATATTGTCAAAGGAAGCAATGGAGGATGGTCGTGGCGAGACAGGTGATTCAAAGAGGCGCCCGGGCTCGATTGGGTCGAAGGAGGGGTTGAAAGGGTTGAATGCAGAGCGACGGGAGTGTTCACTGTTGGTGCGTTCTAACCCTACACCACCTCTCTTGAACCGACCTGCATGTAGAAAGTCGAGGTTTGTTGCCCAGCTCCCGTGGGACCCGCTACGGCGGCGTGTACCAATTGGATCGAGGCCAGGTTCTTGGTTTTTAGGGACAGAGCGGGATTCACTAGTGCGGAGGGAACCAAGGAGAGGACCTTCAAGCGGAATAGTTTTTCCACGTTGACGATTAAAGGAGCCGGAGAAAAGCTTCACAAAACGACGGCCACCAGAAACATTTTCATGCCCATTCATCTGGTGTAGTGAGCCAATAGGGGATATGGAACTAGCATGGTCGGATTCGTTGATAGAGCTATTGTCCGGGAGGTGTGAGAAGAGGGGTATATGATGGAAGCTGCTTCCAGGAGAGGAGAGGTGAGAGGTTGATACTGAGCCCGAAGACTGCGGGGATTGTGGGACGACGGAGAGGCCCAGTCCCTCAAGATTGATATTGCGGTCTTCGAGGAGTGGGGATGTGCCCTTTGGGCTTGGCGGGGAATCTTCGAAAGAGAAGAGATTTGAAGGGAGGAGGGAGTTTGCGGTGGGGGACATAGGCCCACCGCCGGAGATACGCTCGAGTTCCATCGACGCGGACATTGGATCGATGTTAGAGTCGACCTGCTCTGTTGGGGCGGCACCGTTAGCGATGTTGAAGAAGGGGCTGGGCATGAGGTTGCTTGAGAAGGCGTTGTTCATTGGACGTTGGAGATGAAGGTTATTGACGGAGGCGGAGTCGGAAAATATCTGATCTTGAGGGGGGAAGGGGTTTGTGGGGCCAGAAAGAGTATGGGTTCGGGATTTGCGATTGCGATGGCGGCGCTGCTTGGTCTTTTTCTGGGGCACAGCGTCGCTATGGCTTCCTCTACGACTTTGCGAGGTCATAAGAAGCTCCTTAGAGCGCATGTAATCAATTTCAGCCTGTGTCGAGTCAGTATAGTTCTCCAATGAGATACAGAATCTGAAATGCGGGGGAACTAACTGCTTGATAGCTATTGTAAACATTGACATATCTGGTTTCCAGCTTCCTTTGACGAATCTTCCATTCCCTTTCCTCTTTCTCATCTTCCACAATCCTGATACTCTCTGCCTCCTCCTCCACTTTCCATTGCTCCCTCTGCGCTTCTGAAGCCTTGATAGACGCCACAAGCGCTCTTATCTCTTCCTCCATCTCGGCAATACTCCTCTGCGTCTCTTTCATTTCTTCACTGAGTTCCCGTTCCGTACTCTGTGCATGTTCTTTTGACTCCTTTGCCTCCTTTGATAATTCCTCTACTTTTTCCAATGCAGCATTCCGCTCCTCATCCCACCTCAAAGAATCATCCCGCATTTTCTTGATTTCATCCTCCTTTGACCTCAAAGCTTTGTCCGTCTTTGTCCGCAATGCCTCAGCTACACGCTTTGCTTCTTCTAAGATCCTAGTTTCTGAACGTAGTTTTTGTCGGCTAGAGTCTTCTTCATTTTTTTTTTCCTTCAGCAAGTCCAGCTCGGAGCGGAGGATAAGCTCGGCAGCTTTGAATTCCTCTTCGGTATGTGCAAGTTGCGCATCAATATCATCTGTATCCCTCCTTACAACCTCCAATGCTGCAGTAAGAGTCTCGACAGAATGTTGGTCCTCAGCAGGGGGAATCTGGTTTTGGGCACTATTCTGAGCCTGATCCAGCGTTGCAGGTGAATTCCGCCTCTCTCTTGCTATCCTTCTTGCATGGTGACTACTATTACTATTATTGTGGTGGTGATGGTGGTGGGTGTGGGTATGTGGGGATGAAGGCTCTAGTGCTGGGGTGTGGGAGTGTATGCTCGGTAGGTCCTCCGAGGAATCTGTTTTCCCACCAACATTGCCTGCGCCACCATCAGAGGAGAGAGACTTTCGGCGGGTCCGGAGGCGGATTAACTGGCCGGGTGCTTGGAAGTTGTGGGAGTTTGCGGCGATAACACGGACGTTGTAGATGTTATCTGGATTTAGGCCTGTTACTGTTACACTTGTTTCCCCGCGCTTTTCTGATTCGCCGACTATGGTCTTTGTTAGTATACTACAGCTTGTAGATAGTGATAGCGGTAGACAAACCGTTTATCCCATTTATCTGGATGATGTGTTTTGCGACAGACCCCGCCTTTTCCGGTAGACTCCAATGAAGCGTGATAGTATCTGCGGCGATCCCATGTAATGAGACACGCGGTGGAGCGGGTAGATCAAGGCCGAGAAGTTTCACGAGTGTTGGGATTGGGATCTTGAGGAGTGTAGAGGCTCTATAGCACATCCTATTTATCACAGACGTTGTCGTCAGTAAGGAATTACATCAGTTGTGCCTGAAGGGGGGGGGTGGGCTAACCATGCTAGCGCAATGATTGTGCCTATGACGACGAGGACCATTGGTGGTTGGTGGCTGTCGCAGTGGTGGTGGCAGTGGCTGTAATATTGCTGCTGCTGCTGCTGCTGCTGCTACTACTACTACTCTGTACTAGAAAACGTGAGGTGACGGTGACGGAAGGGGCAGGCTCGCGAGAGGCATGAAAGACGTGAAGTAACGAGAAGGAAATGAAAAGAAGTGCGGGGCTTACATAAACGCCAAGTAGTGCCCCTGTCTTGTATGAGTGACAGTATATAATATACGTTATACTCTATACTCTGCATACCTTGCGACGAATGCCAAGACATGCTCCATCGGCTGTCACTCGCTCTCGGCTGCGCTGCTCATGTGATGCGGAAAGCAGTTTGCTAGTTTCCCCCGCATGGACTCAGATCTTACCTAGAGCAGAATAACCCAAGCTTCACTTGCCACGGAGTCATCTTTTTGGCATTGTCGGGTCTCTACAAACTTCTCGTGGCAATGCAACAAGCACCCTTCCACATTAGTCTATCGTAGAAACTAGCTTCTTCTAGAAGACACCTCCCCTCAGTCCCTCAATTGTAAAGGTCTGCCCGCCGCGCCAAACGGAATCAAAGTGCTCTTCTATCAATCCTAACATGGAGCTTGGCACCGGAGAATTTGGCCCGTAATGTTCAAAGACCTAGTCTGGGTTTCTTGGTTTCACGGTGAATCAATCTGACATGACATCGTTAACGGCATGGGTAGTGTGGACGGTACAGGTATTTCTTCAAGAACGTGAGCATCTCCACAAAGCACTTGCCGGTTGGATCAGGTGGGCACATGGGATCATGAAACCGGGGTTAGAACTTAGAAGGGCTGCCCTAAGGCAGTTCCTATTCCACAATACCCACCCGTTGTGGAGTCTCATCAACTCTAAAGTTTTAGTGTTGAAGTCTCTTTTTCCTTTCTTTCTTCCCTACCGGTTGTTGTAGTTGGTAAACACCCATGGTAGAGCCTGATCGTCTGACCGACTTCGGCTACCTTCGATCATGTTTTACCCGACCTCGGTCGAATAACATCTCGCTCGTGGTAGGTACACGTAGTAATAGAATACTCCGAGTCACCATCGAGCCCCCAAGATCTGATGGGGCAGCTGAAGAAGAGATGGGGAGCCGCAATGTGCTGCAATCGCCTTGCAGGCCGTCGACTACGAGCAGCAAAAAGCTCATAGCCAGCCCCCCAACAAAGTTTTTTCCTGCGGTACGGCCAAATATATCCCACCACCACCCCAGAGCCCAACAAGCCACAGTATGAGGTTGATCCGAACAAGGGGGTTTCGAGTAAGGTTGCGGGGGAGAAGAAAAGATCAAACTGTCACGAGCATTTTCATTTATTTATTTCTCGGATGGGCTAGCATTCCCATTGCTCGGACGTCGGCTTCCGGCGGTGCTCACCACCCAGCATGTCTTAGACCGGTCTCTCAACAAGAAATAACTTCTCAACAGGGTGGATAAGTGTGTGAGAGGTTACGCAATGGCTGCTGTGAGCTACTGAGTTACCTAGTTATTCACAGAACTCCTGCAGCTTCTCTGTACCTATCTACATACTTACCTCCTTCCTCCTCTCAACCACCAACTGTCGATAGATAGAGATAGCCCATTCATCCATATCCATCCACACACATCCTCCCCCCACCATCAAACATTTTATCCCTCCTTCTACAGACGCCTTGCATCAGTTTCCCCTCCCGTCCCCGATCTGACTGCATCATCAATAAACGGCTTTCCCCTCTAGCACATACACCGCCAACTCATATCTGACAGCTCCTATTCATCATACACACCATCCCTTCCACTATTTATCTAGGCTTCCGCCTCTACCCTCTTTTCTTTCCTCCTAATCTCACCACCCAGTCTACAAAAGTCTAGATTGTCGGTAAAGCTACTATGCAGTATGTCAGGAGTCTCAGTGGTTCGGTCTCAAAGACCTGGAATTCAATAAAGTTGGTTTTTGAATCCTCGCCCCCCCCCCAGTTTCTCTCTCTCTCTACACATGTGAGCTTTAGCTAATGAGTTTCTAACGGCTAGCCCAGCTACTTTGAGCGGCGCTATTGACGTGATCGTCGTTGAGCAGGAAAATGGTACCACCTCCCAGTCCTCATAGAGCATCTCTTACTTATGAAATTGCTAGGTGATCTTGCATGCTCGCCATTTCACGTCCGTTTCGGTAAATTCTCTTTATTACGGCCGTCCGAGAAGAAGGTGAGAGAGATAGTCTTCGTCTACTTTACACAAAGGGGAGGTCTGACTATAGGGACTGCTAGGTTGAGTTTCGTGTCAATGGTGTAAAAACCGACTACCCCATGAAGCTCGGAGATGGTGGAGAAGCATTCTTTGTATTCGAGACAAGCCATGCCGTTCCTGCAGATATGCAGACTTCGCCGTTAGTATCACCGTCAACTAGTCCTCGGTCAATGGCCACAGTACCCGATCCGACGTCGTTACAGGAACCGGACTATTTAAATATCGCCGAGGGGGATAATGGCCTAGGGAAAGAATTTGACGGATTGCCATTGAATCCACGGAGAGCACAGAGTGATCTTGGTAGGTGCGGAGAATAGTACGAAGAGAGTATGGAGGATGCTGATTTTGTTGAGATTTGCCAGGAAATTTGACGCCATTGAGTTCGTCTCTCGAACATGCCCGGCCAGCGAGTGGGGATTGGAGTGGGGCAGCGATTCATCTGGAGAGGAGTGCATCGGAGGACGTGCTGCCGAGTAGTAACCGGAGATATACGCTTTCTGGGAATGGAGGCCCTCTACGAACACGCTCGCCTCCTCCGCTTGAGCATGCGGCCGCCGTAGAGAGGGCTTTAGCGCTGTCACGGAAATTATCGATTAGTAATATCCCAACACATATTACCGATAGGGGTGACGTCATGTTAGATATGAATGGATATAAGCTCGATCAGGAGGAGTCATTACAGGCAGAGATGATTGCCAGGAAAATCCTTGCAGAAGAGCTAGATGGGGACTATGACATTGGTTCTTTAATCGGGGCTGATAGGAACGGGAACCTGTGGATCTACTCGAGTGAGGACGCAAAGGAGCAGGCTAGCCGAGATGAAGGCCTTTCTCAAGTCTTTGACGCTGTGTCTGATCAGGGTTATTCCTCGGATGATGCAAAGAGCGATTCATCTTCAGGGTATGGAATTACGAGGATGCAGAGGTTGTCGACACCACCTTCGACACCCCCTCTACCTGGCCAGGAGTCATTAGATGATTCGGTCAGGAATTATGCAAAGACACTCAGACTCACTTCTACGCAGCTAAAGAGCTTAAAATTGAAGCCAGGAGCAAATGAGATAAGTTTCAGTGTAAATAAGGCGACCTGTACTGCTTTCATGTATGTCTGGAAACACGATGTTCCGATCGTCATTTCTGATATCGACGGAACAATCACAAAGTAAGATCTCCAAGGGGTTTGGGATGACAATGTGGGGCTTATGCTCATTAAATTCTAGGTCTGATGCTCTGGGACATGTCTTGACTATGATTGGTAGAGACTGGACACACCTAGGTGTTGCAAAGCTCTACACAGATATCGCGGCGAATGGGTACCATCTACTCTACCTAACAAGCCGAGCAGTAGGACAAGCGGATACTACGCGGAACTATCTGAATGGGATTGTGCAGGATAAATACAAATTGCCGAAAGGACCGGTGATTATGAGCCCAGATCGGACATTTTCCGCTTTAAGAAGGTGTGTTTAAACTTTCCCGTTTTTACTCTTTTAGCTGGCTTATTTTTTTTACGATTCGTATAGAGAAGTTTACCTACGTAAACCTGAGGTTTTCAAGATGGCATGTCTGAGGGATATTCTGAATCTTTTTGGGCAGAAACATAACCCTTTTTATGCCGGGTTTGGGAATAGGCTTACAGATGCATTGTCGTACCGCTCGGTCAATATCCCTTCGACTAGGATTTTTACGATTAATTCATATGCTGAGGTGTCACTGGATTTGCTTACGCTTACGACGTATAAAAGTTCATATGTCAACATGAGAGATCTGGTAGATCATTATTTTCCGCCTGTTGCGTTATTGAGTCAAGACGAACAGTATACGGACTTTAACTACTGGAGGGAGCCCTTGCCTGACCCAGAAGACTTTTCGGATAGTGACGAGGAGGAGGACGAGGACGAGGAGGACGAAGAGGAAGGTGATATGGGGGAAAGTTACTACGAATCAGAGCATGGTATGGGGGAGAGTTATTATACTGAGAATGCAGAAGATGGGGACGGCGAGGAAGAATACGAGGAAGGTGAGGAAGGTGAAGGTGAAGGTGAAGGTGAAATTGATGACCATGAAGTTGATAAACTCGCGGAAAGTCACACCGAAGACCAGGAAGAAGTTGAGAAAGTAAAGGAGAGAAAGTCACTCGCCTCCAAAATCCCCGGTCTTGGTCTTGGTAAAATCGGCCTCAAAATGGACATTGACCAAGGAAGGCTACACCAAGCCGTTGAATTTGTTGAGAAGGAAATTGGCGGGATCGCGGACGAGGTTATACGTGAGATTCAGGTATTGACGGAGAAAAACAAGGAGCCTGAGGCAGATAAAGAGGCTGCGGAGGATGGCCTTGGGAGCTGATTAGAGGGCCAGCGACTTTCAATTCCTTTCTCTTGACGGGTGTTTGATTTTTGTTGGCTCCGGTTGCACGCTTTTTGGATTAGGGTGTCTCTTGTGTTTGGAGTATTCATGGTGCATTTTTATTTGTGTTTCTTTCTGTCTTTTAAGTAAACTGTAATTTTATCTTACTTTCGCATGGGGCTGTAGATACTCTGAGAAATCCGGGTAGTAGCGGTGGCTTTTGGCTATTGTTTGAGGTATTTTTTGTTTTTATATTTTAATTGTGGTATTTTCTCATAGATGCTTTACAGGGTGGAGTACAGTATACATGTTTTTTTCTTGGTGGCTTTTTTTATACTAGAATCACGTTCTTTATAGTAGTTTTACCTTATGAAATCTTTTTTAGATTCCAGTGGTTCTCTTTTTAATGGTCCGCGGAGGTTTATCCGGGTGAATGAGATTAGGCATGAGTAGTCACTCGCATGGTCCTGAGGTGGTTCTCGGGTAGCCATGAATCCGGGTGTGGTGGTCTAGATAAGCATGTGAATGGGAGCACAGATCGACATGTGATAGGGACTTCCGATTATTCTCGCCGCTTTCTTCTGTGATAGCCTGTGGTGCGGCTAGGGTTTCAAGCCTCTTGCCCCTTGCCCCTTGCTACCGTAGGTTTTTTATCGGTTACTATCTCAATACTTTGGGGGGGGGAGTTTGTTTTATTGAAGACTGCGTGGCTATCAATCTGTTGAAATTATATCAAAATTTGGGTTAGCTATATATGTGGGGCTTTCTGGCCTCCCTCGGATCTTTTTAGCATAGGAAAGGTCAATAATACCACAACATCTCTGGAATAGTGGACTAGCCTCTACTCACCTAGAAATTCCTCACCACCTCTAACGGCTTTCGACGGTATTTATACCCGAGACCTAGGATGCTCTTTCGAGTTGGGATACTTTTAGGCAAGTGGGCAAGTTCTTTATAGTTTTGTTTTTGAGATTTTGTACTAATAAAAAATGGTGATATTTTTGCTGGTAGTAGCCACTATTTTTAATCAGTGTTCTGAATTACCAGTGGAGACTTTGGATGCTGGGTAGGTTCAAAAGTTCCTTTTCTCCAACGAGGCTACTCTTAGTATAGTCAGTCACTAGAGGGGATTTAACCTAGAGGATTTTTTTATTAATAATGAGTTTAAGCTCACATAAACTGATTAGTGGTGGAGGGATTATTTTTAGTTTAGATATTCCTAAGTTCAAATCTGGACAAAGGCCGCGAAATATTTCTATATAGAAACATTGACCCTAACGTGGGGTTGGCTGACTTCACGAATAATCACTCATCACTAGAACGAGTTTGCCATATCAAAAGATAGTAAAAATGTAAAAATTTCACGCTTAGGGCTATTAATTCGTAAAGGGATGTGTCCGAATTTACTAGCGGTCGCCCATAATGTCGCTATTACAGCCGCGTGATTATTGACTAGTATTACCTAATTCAGGCATAATGTTGCCTGGAAAGTTTATATATGGTATATATATAACTAGCTCTAATTAATTCTACAAGTACTACACTCTCTATTCTACTAGACTTATGTACCTCTAAGCCGCCCTGACACAGGTTTATTATTATAGATGCTAGTATGATTGGGGTAAACCCAATAAAACGCACCTCCCTCTCTCAAAGAGCATAGCGTGGAGGTCCCACTTATATAATTATGTGAACGAAAAATCCCAGTCTTAGTCTTTGCGTGTAAATATAGACTGTGGTATCTTTCTGACACTAGCTCAATACTTAAGTTAGATTTTCTGGCAGTGGAAGTTGTGGTAAATTAGAGCTTAACACTGCTCAGTCAATTAATGCTGAGCTCCAGCACTCTATACCTGAGATTAAAAACTAGAACTTAAAAGTGAGTACACATTGATGACTTATTAACCATAGATCTTACCACCAATGGTAAGTTCAAGTTCAGCATGCTGAAATCAGTGCAAATTGAACGTACAGATGCTAACCTCCAGCAGTTTTAAAACTTCATTTAGCTATCGGTGGTAGATTATCTTTCGACCGGGCTACGCTTGCATAATCATGGGGTTTAAACGATTTTATATCTAGTACTATAAATTATACGCAATACTATATTTTTCATATAGTAAAATTCAAAGTCAAATAATACATATGGTATAGAAAGCAGTTTTACCTATCTCTAACTCTACTGATTATAAATATATAGCCTATTTGAGCCTGTAGTAACTGGTTAGCCAAGCCTAGCCGTTTAGGGTACGCTTTTATATCCCGGGTTAATGGGTTATGTATTGGAGGGACAAAGCATATCCTGAATGGGTGACCCGCTTAACGAGCTGCTTGGGCTATATAGTTATAGTCGGTAGTGCTAGGAATGGGTAGAACGACCGACTATACCACTGGTATTATTGGATCTTGAGTCTAGTTGTGCGCAAAACCCTTGTCTCCCCTAATCCATTTATATTACCCCAAATCGATGGCTTATTGGAGTATGTAAAAGGTGGTTTCACTAATACTACATGTAAGTCTAAGTGCCTGATCTAAGTACAGAATGCTATACTCAATAAAATAGCATGTACAAGTGCTGGAATCCAGCGTTTTTATACTCGAACTTACCACTGGCGGTAAATTAGGTTTTTACTGATTTTTAATTCCATAATATTCTGTGTCAAAGTCTTAACATATTAGTAGATCTCTCCCTCTGGGGGAAAATATATTGTTGCTAGCTAGCAAAGAGTGACCTGGAGGGCGAAATCGGTTTGTTATAGCTGCTAAGCTGATTTTATATAATGCAGCAAAACATTCATTAACTGAATCTCGCTCTAGATATGAGCGCTGAGAATAGGGGATGGGGTATCACGAAAGGAAAAACACCCATATACAATACGTACTCAGGTAACAACTGAAAAAAAGTTAACTCATAAGAATCCTAGCCTTCACTCCCCTCTTTTGCTCGTAAAAAAACTACATGTATATTGGGACGAAAAATAAAAACTAATGTTCCATTTGCAGTTATTCGTAGCTGCGCCTAAAGTAAGAATAATAAAAGCACCGAACGATGTCCAGTAATTGAGTTCAACCTTATCTCCATCCTCCCTGCGTTATCGCACTAGTCAACTAACCGCCCAAAAGCTGGTTAATAGCCCCTTGTACGCTCCCTCCACTCCTCCTAAGTGCCTCAACATTCCTATCAAAATCAAAGAAACCCATATCATTAAGTTGCCTCAACTGCTCCGCATACCTTTCTTCCGGTGGTCTATTATCTGGAGGACTCGAGGCCGCCGCACCGCCACCAAATGCCGCAAATGGATTCACTCCTAGAACTCCTGCACCTCCAAGCTGCCCCTGCTGCCCCATAGCACTAAGGAAAGCATTCATAGCAGCGGGATCAAACATTGGATTTGGGGCTTGACCTGGAGACCCACCCCCGGGGTTCATTCCACCGAGCATACCCATTAAGGCTGGGTTTATTCCAAATGGGCTTGGTGGAATTCCACCAACACCAGCACCAGGACCAGCACCTGGTGACTGCGGATTTGCAGAACCCGTAGCGGGTGGGGCCCCAAAGAGAGCAGCGAAGGGGTTAGCACCGCCGGGAGCTCCAAATGGATTAGGTGGCTGAGCAGCGGTAGCAGGGTTGGGTGTTGGAGTAGACCCTTCCTGACTAGGGGTGGTATCTGTTCTCCCTGGCTCTGGAAAAGAGGCCGCAGGTGCACTACCCATTCCCCCAAAGCCACGACCGCCCAGGGAACCACCCATTTGGGACATCTGACGGATTACGTCTGGGTTGGTCATCATTTGGCGAAACATGTCGCTGTTCATCATGCGGCGAGCCTCTGGACCGAGCGATTGGAGCATGGGGTTGGAAGCGATGATGTAGTCGAGGAGTTGAGGGTTCCGGAGCATTTCGTTCATTGTTGATTGGAATTGGGGGTTATTCATGGCTTGTGCGAGCTGCTCTGGGTCGGGTGGGGGGCCCATCTAGATTTAGGATTTATTAGTTTGGAAAGATACAGAAGATGGGTAGCGTTGGGTGATTCTGGGCTGAGGAATGTAGGAAACTCACCCCTCCATCGGGTCCAAACATATCCGCACTTGGTAACTGCACATGGCCCGCATATCTTGCTCCCGTCAGCCCTGCAAGTGGGTTATTACCACTCCCCGCCGCGATATTCACAGGCACACCTGGCCTATTCGCTGCTGCCGCACTCGCCGAACCGCCCGCCGCAGCTCCTCTCTGAGCATTCGACGCAGCTCCTCTAACCATGTGCACTGTGTGTCCAGATTGAATTTTATAGGTTTCTAGGGTTTCCTCATCTTTCATGACACGACCTGAGTAAATGAGCCTTTGCCTGTCAGCGGGGACCTCAGAAATCTCGGCAAGCTTTTTCTTGAGCTCTACTACGGGTGTGGTTGGGGGAAGGGAGAGCGTGAATTTTGTGTCGTTGGAGAGTTTAACAGAGAACGTGACAGGCTCTGAGGGCGGGGCTTCGGAGGGGGAGGAGGGCCGCTCGGCGGGGGTTTCGCTAGATGACATTTTATGTTTTAAGGATTGGTTGTGGTTGTCTGGGAGGCGTTGTAGTGGGCCGAGCTTTGCGGGGTTGCAAAGATTGGTAATAGGGGGTAAGGTGCGAGAGAGATCCTTTTTCTTATATGAACAGTGAGTTCCCAGGAGTAGTTCCTTCTTTCAAGAGAGTTTCCGATGGTAAATGGAGATGATGGGGGGTTAGTTGGTGATGAAGATGAAGGGTTTATGGAGAGTGTGGAGGGGTCGATGTCGGGAAACTGGCTTGGTAGTCTGGCCAGATGACGCCCTCCTTGTTGTTTTAGGAACAGATCTTGTTTGATTCGATGGCAGTGTAATATTCTATAGCCTTCTATCAAGACATTCTACATTCACTCGGTATGCATATGCCAGCGAGTAATCAGTTGGACGCGTCTCCGACTCCATGCTACAAACACCAGTCGGTGTATGTACCGGTGACAACTGCAAGGGTTTGCTCCGCTGGGCAATGATGCAGGGCGAGAATCGATACTTAGATTTTGTGATACAAATGCCAGAGCCACTCCATGACTTGCTTACAAAGACAGGACATATGCATAGGCGCTGCCACTTCCACAACCTCGAAATATTCGTTTCTTAGAAAGAAATCCAACCTCAAAATCGCTATTAGACTCTAAAAGGTAGGTATACCCCTTAATAATTCATGTCTAAACACAACCCCAACCCCATTTAACGCAAACAAACAAACACGTTCGGCTAAAAACACTACTAATAGTATCCTTTTTACGAGGAGATTATTAGAGTGTATATAGGTATAGGTAGAAAGCTACACCCAACGACTTACGCAAACAAAGGTTCCAAATACCGAGACGCCCCCTATAGAAGTTATAAAATCCACATAGCTACATGTAACATATGCCTTATTTATATCCTCCAAATACCAATACCTATCCTATTACTAACTCTTCATGCAGCCCTCGATCCCGTTCCCAGATATATGCCTCAAGAGAAAAATAGCTAACTCTAGTACGGGTTGAGGCAGGTTTAAACCTCTCTCGTGTTCGTGTAACCCATATTTTTGGCCCTTGTATTGAATTTAAGCGTGTTAGTTACGTTAAAGAGGGCGAAAGAGAGAAACCTCGAGCATCTATGATTAGCATCATCTATTCAGCACTATAACTCTTCATATCTAGAGAATTCACATACTTCAATCTTTAACTCCCACGATCAACCAGTGCGCCCCAAGCATCTTCTTAGTACCATTCATAATTATATGAATAGCATATCTTTACATATATATAACTAAACGACATACCTATCAGCCTCACTCTTAAGATTCCCTTGTTAGTATGGATTTGGTGATTCAAAGAACTGGAGCTAGAAGTCGTAAACCGCTTTCATTCATATACCTGGAGTTATGGGGAGGGGGAGGGCTAAATATTAGAAGGAAAAGATGATAGTAGCAGAAGATAATAGGAAAATATTTTAGACAGGGATGTGCATGTATTTTATTGAGCTAGTTTGTTTCTAGGGTTATGGCAAAGGAAGTTTATAGTCCTTCTATTTCAAAACCTATATGTAGTTAATACGAGTGAGGCGGCCGGAGACCTATATTTTTTCCCTCGCCTATAATATCAAGCGTCCATTGCGTCCATTCTATTAAAAATTAAACACAGTTATAGTTCTTTAGCGCATAATTTCTATATATATCACTCAAAACTAGAGAGTTGATAATTGAGATATTTTAGTACCATAACACTTTTAATATATTATCTAGGGATTTAGTCATCCATGCCCCTTTTCTTGACTCCCTCCCTTGCTAATATGGTAGCCACTAAGCTTACTAGAATATAACTACACTGATTTATAAACCTAGCTAGGGATCTGTGCGAACACCCTAATACTATATATGGGATAGTACGTTAACAGAGTTCCACCTATTCGCTTTTCTTGGTACGATACCACGACCACTAATCTATATAGTAATTTGACTTGGGCAGCTCCTGGGTTATCTCAACTATAGCTACTAAAATAAACCTCTGAAATCACTGTATACTAGTTTAATACAAGGGCCACAACTCATAACCTTTATAATCTAAATCAATACTATTTGATGTTGCGGGGTAGTTAGTGCACAAGCTAGATAAGCCAATATCTGAAAAATATGCAAAGAAACTAGACCTAAGGTTACCAAAAAATTTGACTGTAGGGAAGTTTATAATGTAGATTGGGGTTCTTCGCGGGGTATCGGGCAGCTTGTACTAGTGAGAAAACTAAACCGGTGCAACGAAGCCTGCGTCCAAAGAAAAACACCGACAACAAACCTCTATTATCTTCACCTATATAATTGAGTCCTACTATAACCTTATTAAGCCTTTGTATTTGTATTTGCTTAACCTTAATATCAGTTATAGCTAGATTCAGCTACAAAGGAAGATTACGTTGCCTAGTACAAAACTAAGCAGACCTTATTCTCTTACTAATACACCTCGCTTGACTATGGGTCTTGTATGCTGCTTGCCTACTTTTAATTTCTCGTGGAATGAAGGTTTGTTTATTAATTTCACTTCTATCAAGTTTATTTCTAATGATAATTAGTAGTACATATAGTTGTACTAGTGTAGAATACTATTCACTACATGTATGGAAACAAATGAACATCCGTACTATGTAGTATAACGGCGAAATGGGTAGTGACCTTTCCCATTCGACAATAGCGGTCAGTCGCTAATAATAATAAAAAAAAGGTACGAAGCAACACTCAAGATAAAGACCTTGGCTGCTGAAACTACGTATCGGTCACGGAATCTACCAGCGCACATGGCCGGTCTATGTAATGTATTTGTGGTAGGGGAAATGCCCACTTTTATATATCAGCTAGCAAAGTGTATGAGAGTTTACGTCTATTATGGGTGGAGAATTTCCCGCAAGCAGTCGTGTTAGAAGTCTGTTAGAAAATCTAAGACAACCCCTGCAAAGTATGTACATGTGGGTACGGCACAGTGCCAAGAACAGGGATTAATAGCAGTAGAACGGGTAGAAAGACTTTTATAGGAAAGTTAGTGTCCTACCACTATAGGGCCTAGGAATTATTCTACCCATAGATAATTCTCTGGTGGGGAGCACCCTATCACCGAGACTCTATTCAGGTCTTATCTCCAGGCTATACGATGTACGATGATAGCCATAGTATTTTTCTCCTAAGAATGATACAGGTTGATTACATGTATCTTTGACAATGAAACCGGCGAAATGCGGTGCCTAGTAAATAGATAACGCAAGGGTTTAAAGCTACACTTTGAGCTCCTATTTCATCAAGTAGTTCGTACCCTCCCCCACTTTGAAACTGCATGAAACCCTTGAATTCTACTAGGGGGCCTACTAAGCATGAAAATAATCTCCGTTTTATCATCTCGTGCCACTTCCCCTCCCCAAACATATTTGTATCAGCCACACAGATATCAAACACACAGACCTTCCAGGAGCAACCCTCAACATTCTCATAGCTCTCACAATATCATTTACACACTATCATGAACGATAATTAGAAATTAAGGTACCCCCGTCGCAGATGCAATGTTCCTCTTAATCCATGGGTTGTCGCATACTATCACATTATCGAATTTACCTATTTAGGCAATAAATTCTTCTCATAGTGAGATATCCCGCCCAAACCCCCAGCGTCTACCGCTTGAAACATCAGGGGCGATATAGGGTAGGACTAGTACTTATAGAGGTACAATTTGATCTTATTACAAAGCCTATTAATGTTTTAGCACTTATGAGTCGATAGAGAGAAGTTGGAGTCCTGGGTGAGTATCCAGGTATAGCTATACGGTTATTGGATTTTATGTTGAGATTGATATATTGTTCTTCGCTTATAGCGGGGCTAGACTCATCTTTATATGGCACCACAGCTTTAAAAGTTCATGGGCTTTTTTCTGCGCCACATGTGGGAATAGAAAAAAAGCCATGATATACTCCTCGATGTAAATAAGAGTACTTTTTTTCTGTGATAACATCTAATCGTAATTTGATTTAGCCTAATATAAAATATGCGGTTTCTAAGCTTATATTATTTGAATCTACAGAAAAAGCATTATAACAGCTTTTTTCTTTCTTTTCTTTTAAAGCATGTAATTTTCATTTCCAGGTACAAAATCTGGTATGCAATTTTAAACTATAGCCTAACGCTTCCACCTAGGTATGTATACTGATAACTGGTGACCAATACAATAACGGCGAGTATTTATTGCACCTACACCACAAAGAATTTCCTGGGCGCTACCGTTAGATAACGCCACCTGAGCGCTTCTTTCCATGCATTAGTTGATGGCGACAGACTCAAGCTACCTAGTTTCTCAAGGGCGGCAAGATACTATTCCAAACCTCCTAATAGTCTCTCAGGATTACACACCAGTGTTTCGAGGTCTGAGATTCACGGGTACATGTGAAGCAAGTTTTACATACCTCTACCAATGTTATACAAAACAGGGGTCTATGTTACACAAGATATTATGTCAAGATCGTGGCTTACCCCCAACTTCCAGATACGATCCGCCACTCAGGCACTAACGTTTCGAGATCCCATGGTTGATACACGCACCAAAGCAAGCCTCAAGAATTCCAAACTCTCAGGAGAGGTTCACTTGACTAAGAGGTAGTATTTTGAGAGTCTAAGACTCACATTGAAAGAAGGTTACGAGGTTAAAAAAAAAATTAATTTATAACAATTTTACTGGCTGTGATCCTAATCAACTCAAAGTTCTAACCCAAAAACCAAACAATCCAAATACGAATACAAAACTATAAAAAAACCAAAAGAATGTAAAAGGCTAACACAGTAAACAGTGTCACTGACTAAAAAAGAGAAAGGGAGGATAAAGAAATACCACAAGGGCGGCTATTTACAAGAGAAGTAAAACCATCTATAGCATATGTTGGGATGATAAACCAGCATCCTCATACAAAGAGCTATTGACGGCGAGAGAAGAAATTGAAGGTATATAGAAGAAGCAGAATATAAAATGGAGTTGTTGGTTGGGCCGAAACGTTCAATGCATTGAGTGTTGTATTATAGCACCTATGCGAAGAAAAATAAAGTTGTGAAAAGGAAGGCGTAGTTGTTATAACATCTCGACATAAGTCCTGTCCATGCCCGCGATCTCATAACGCGCGCTAGAAAACCATCTCTCCCAAAACTCAAACACCTAGGACTAACCAAATCGCTAAAAGGAAAACTCAGAACCAGTACGAACAAACCCTCGAGAAGTAGGTAAAGCCACGCGCATAAAGAAAAAATAGCCATCCATTGGGGGTATCGAAAAGCAACCGCTATGCGCCAGGTGATAGAATAATCTGTTGGAATGTCGAATAAAAGAAAGTTGTTGAAACGCAAGCTGCCACACTAATAGATAATCGAAAAGAACAAACGATTTACAATAATGGTATCGTATTGAACGGAATAATGGTACAAGACTTTTCTCCGCTCGAAGGGGGTCGAAAAGGTAAAGAATGAAGTAATTTCTGGATGGGCCCGTTTCAAAGCATAAGCTTTATGACTTATGCTTTACCAGCTACGCCTCTACGTTCAGGGAGCTTCCATGGCATACAGACAGTCTAAAGTAGGATTAGCACTTGGAGTACCCAAAATAAAGAAACAGGAATACAAACCTCGCCTTCACTATAAGCCCAGAAGTAGATAGCAAGTCCAACGAGATAGTAAATCGCAGCGTTTGTGCCCTGGTAGAGCAATGCAGCAGCGAGGATGGCGAGAGGATAGAGTGCAAGTCTAGCAGCGATACTCCGGTGGAAAGCGGTGTTGGGGACTATGAGAGGTAGTGGATATTCCCAGCAAACACCCAAGATGCCGAAGAGGATATTGAAGATTTGGAGAATTGGAAAAGGCTTAACAGCTGCATCAAGTGACCTAAAGAATTACTATTAGTTATTTCCCGAGTTGAGAATTGAAAATATTCTAAAAACTTACTTTGTCCACATATCCCAAAAGATCTTGGGCCAGAAAATCCCGTGAACTCCCGCTGCTACCTGGTACGTAGCAGCAGTGAGGATGATCAGACGGGCAAGATGATTCTTGATGAGCTTTCCCATTTTGATTGACTCTGGAGATTTTTTCCGATTGTTCGAGAAGCTTACTTCCTGGGAGAAAGATGCAAAGAGCAAAGTCTTTATCTTTCAGGAGGACTGGATAAGGCTGAGGGATGAGATGATCAGTACCGAGAAGTGAACCTGTCACAGACTCGGATGTACCGACGGGTTATATAAAAGATGAAGGGCAAAAGCGAAGGTGTGGCACAAACAATAACGAAAGATTAAAAGAAAGTAACCCGGCGCTCTGGGAAAGTACTATACAGAATTAGCCAGCAGCGAGCGGGGTGCTGACGAAATTAGAATGGTGGTTGGGAAGAATGGAAAAAAGAAAAACAGCCAGTGAGTTGAGAGTCGAGTCGAATGAAGAAAGGAAAGGACATGCGGGAGATCCGGAATAGAAAAAGCCCATCGATAGCGCCATGCCCTTGAGGTCACTCGCACATGAACCGCAGGGGTCGAGTGGTCCAAGCCCAGGAGTGCGATGTGCGACGAGGCGTGCAGAATCAGGACCAGGATCCTAAAACGGAACAGCGTCTGATACTATTGCGGTAAAACGACAAGGGTTTCAGCGTTAATGCCGGATAGGCGCTCTCGCTTAGCACCACTAACTGAGCCATCGGCATGGGTTCGCATATGTAAATCACTCACCATCTCCCGCATAGCGGTGCAACACCCTTTCGTTGGTCGGGGTGGTAAATGCGTTACTGCGGGCTGCAGGGTACTCATCGAATCACAGGCTCGTATGGCCTCGCCTCCAATTATCCGTATATGCCAGGTACGCAGAGCGCTCAATAGGCTCCGCTGATTGGCCTATTTCATGTGGCTGCCTCTATATCTGCACTTTCGAATAGGAACCCAGTACTCTGAGAAATAAGGAATGTTGGTTCCCATCACCCCGCACCCATCGAGACGCCTATTCGCCGGTGCATGATGAGCTCTACAGAGATCGAGTCCGGCAGACAGAACCCGAGATAGGACGATTGGCTCGTCCGCCTTGCTTGTTGGCTTCTGCCCTTGGAGCGACTAGTGGGATGGCCAGATGCGACTACGAGAGCCCAATAAAACCGCTCGACTCGCCAACAGTGCAAAGACAACAGGCTTATCCACCAGCAGGCTCTGGCCCTCTGGTAGGTGTGCCACACAACTCGGCGCTACGCACTTCTAGACCAGGGCCCTCCCGTTATTTCAGTACCTACGCTCAGTGCAACGAGCCACTGGGGGGTGAATAGGGAAAGTATACAATCTACAACAATGTTAGAGGATACATAGCGAGCCATTGTCCCTCTGCATCGTGAGACCGACGTTTTGAAATCTGTTTGAGGCGATGGTACAAAGCCGCAGGTGTGTTGATTTTTTCCCTTCCTGCGATGGTACCTACTCCAACAGGATCTAGAAGGAGAGGGGCGGAGAAACACTGGGCCATCTCCCCGACTACATATCTTGTTGCCCCCAGCAGCTGTCAGGGGTGCTTACGTGCAGCCGTAGGTTTAAGCACGTGAACTGGGCTCGATGTACGGTATTCACGGGCGCTTACGTGCCTGAGCCGGTACCATGTACATATTTCTCAGCTGGCCCATGCCCTTCATGATCAAGTAGCTGTGACCTTGTAGCCGCTGGATGAGATTTCCGTGGCCTACAGTCCATCCCCAGCTATGTCATTGTACCCGCCCCCATCCCGCTTCCTTATCGCCGTATCAGTGGGGATTCAAATTCTGGGCTTTGCGCCACAAACCACTACAGTGGGGGTTGATTATTTGGTTGGTTATGGAGCTATGTGGGATGATTTACTGGCTGCAGTGGAGAGATTTTTTTTTCTTTCTCTCCCTCCATTCCTCCATGCTGGAGAGCAAACATGGGACGACTCACTTGGCCGCCCGTCTGGGGTGTTGGAAGTTGGATAACATGGCCAAGCGAAGACAAAATAACGGCAGCCATTGAAGTTAAGTTGTGGTGCATCGGTACCTACAGCTAGCTAATTCGCTTGTGAGGGAACGTTTTTAGCACGACAAAGCCCTGGTCGGCTATTTCGGTTTGGTACAAATTTGGTCCATCTTGGCCAACAAGTCACAGCAAGGCTGCAAGCCACGCGAAGGCTTCCCACATGCGATCAGCCTTTTCTTAGTAGCAACCAATATGAGTTTTTCCAAATACCCAAATGTGGAAGCATTCACAAGTCTTCCCCTCACGCAGCGAATTCTGCTCTGCCCCTGCAATACTTCTGGTAGCGCTTCAATAGCTCTGTTGGTCTAGGCGTCCAACACCCCCCCCGACCAGCGACAATATCATGATGGGACTGCCCCGTCTCCCTTCTCCGTCTTTACTTCTGTTAGATCCCCATCGTGCTTCCTTCCCGATAGTGTGCAATGCTAGATTGCTTCCACCTGCTACTGCAATCGTAAGAAGAGCCCTGCCACCGTGTGACGTGCTCCCTTCAATTGCTTCCTTCGACGTCGTTCTGAAGCACCCGCCGACTCGGACTCCTACATACAAGTGCTCCTGATCCTCGGACCTTCAGTCCCTGGGTACATTTGTATCAGGAACCCAGCATCTGTTCTGCCCTCTGCAGGCTAAGCAGAATAAGCTTCTTATTCCCAACAGCTGTTACATTCTTCTCTATCCTTCTCTCTCCTTCTCAAACCGCGGCGCCCACTGCCCCCGTACTAAACTTCAAAACTGCTTTGTCCCAACCTAGTTGTTGGTTGACTGTGTCAAACCTTCTTCATCGACTGTTAAGGCTGGTCCAAGTCGCTTAACCTGCCCGACGAGGAAGGTCACCCTGAAAGTACAGCTCCTAGAAGCAAGCCACACGATAACTCCTGTAGGGTTCCCCTTCAAATCCCTTCCCCTTGATCTTCACGCTTTCCCTTATCCTCTTTTCTACTTCTCCTACTTCCTCGCCTTACCTTTACCTCTGTTTCTATCCTCAACTCACCATCACTTCCACCCTTCCTGCTTCTTCCCGTTTTTGGTTCATCAAGAAGGACTTGGGGAATTTCTTTTCGTTGCCTCCTTTATATCTTTAATCACACTCTTTTCGTGGGGCAATCAGTCTCTTGATATCTTTATTTTCTTGTCGCTGGCCGACTTTAATTGCGTTGACCTAAGCTAAAACCATAATCCATATTCAGCGCTAGTACCCACTAAAAAAGAGCCAGAAGCCCGCATCCGATAATGGCAGTCTCTGCAGCGGAATCATGGGTGAAGAGGGAGCTCACAGGGAGGAGACTGTTATTTTGGATCTTTTGGTGGGGTTCGCATTGGGGACTTTTTGCCTTTGGATGGTAAGTTAAATAGTGTCTACTTTTGTTAATTCACATCAACTAAAGAATGCTCTGTTTAGGTGGAAACAAGCCGTTGACCCCAGATTGGCTGGACTCAACACACTCACATTTTCTGTTTGGTTGTCACGAGGAGCAGGATTAGTACTGGCGTACGATGGAGGGTTGATTCTATTGCCAATGTGCAGAAATATTCTCAGGGTTATCCGACCGCAGATTAAGTGGCTACCATTGGATGAAAGTCAATGGTTTCATAGACAGACAGCCTACACCATGCTTCTGTTCACAATTATCCACACCACAGCCCATTATGTCAAGTGAGTTTATCTTTGGATATTTGTTGGATTGCTCCCTAACCATTTATAGTTTTTTCAATGTTGAAAAGTCACAAATCCGACCAGTGACTGCCCTCCAGATTCACTACACACAGCCTGGTGGTATTACTGGCCATGTCATGCTCCTATGTATGCTTCTTATGTATACCACTGCGCATCACAAGATACGCCAGCAATGCTTTGAGGCCTTTTGGTATACCCATCATCTTGCTTTTATCTTCCTCCTTGGCCTTTACACCCATGCTGTTGGATGTTTCGTGCGTGATACCGCAGAACCATATTCACCTTTCGCTGGTGAGATCTTCTGGAAGCATTGTATCGGATACCAGAGTTGGCGATTTACCCTTTGGACTTTTGCCTTGTACTTCTTTGAGCGTGTCTGGAGGGAGATCCGTGCCAGAAAACAGACCGCAATCACCAAGGTTGTCAAACATCCGTACGGTACGTTATCTAAGCCCTTGCTTAATGCCATTAGAAAATACTAATATTCTCTGTCTAGGCGCCATGGAGCTCCAGTTCAAAAAATCCTCGATGAAATACAAGTCTGGCCAGTACCTATTCCTAAACGTCCCAGCAGTCTCGAAATACCAGTGGCACCCATTTACTATTACGTCATGCCCATCAGACCCGTATATTTCAGTTCATATCAGACAAGTTGGTGATTTCACAAAAACCCTCGGAGAACTTCTTGGTGCTGGACCAGAAGCAAAGGGTTTCGAATCATTAGACCCTATGGGACAGTATGAAATTGCTATGCAGAATGGAGCCCAGATGCCGACTTTGAGAATTGACGGACCATATGGTGCACCTGCTGAGGATGTCTTTGAAAATGAAATCGCTGTTCTCATTGGCACCGGTATTGGTGTTACTCCATGGGCCTCTATCTTAAAGAGCATCTGGCACAGACGTAACTCGCCTGGTGCTGCCGCTAACATGCGTCTCCGCCGTGTCGAATTCATCTGGGTTTGCCGTGACATCTCTTCTTTCGAATGGTTTCAGACACTTCTTTCCTCGCTCGAGAGACAAGGAGGAGCTAATTCGACTGAATTCTTGCGTATCCACACCTACCTAACCCAGAGACTTGATGCCGATACCGCACAGAACATTGTGTTGAACAGTGTTGGGATGGCAGTAGACCCTTTGACCCAGTTGAGAACCGGAACTCAATATGGTCGACCCGATTTCCCCAAACTTTTCACCACCATGAGGGACGGAATCATGGATCAGTCTTATATCACTGGATTGGAAGGAACACTGAGGACAAACGTTGGTGTCTACTTCTGCGGACCCAGTGTAGCGGCAAGAGATATCAGGAAAGCATGTAACGCGGCGTCAACACCTGAGGTTAACTTTGGCTTCTGGAAGGAACAGTTAGTACTCCCCTCTTATTGACTACTAAACTTACCATTACTAACTTTTTTTCACAATAGTTTCTAAACATTTTTATCATTGATGATTTGGAATCGTACCATTACTCAATAGCGTTCTTTTCAAGTATTTATTTGTGATTTCTGGTCCTACTATTGTAGCGGGCGAGTCTTGTGTTTTTTATATGAAGATATCTGTTTGTTGGGTGATACCCGGTGTTGGATTTTGGTATTATATTCTGTTTATTACATCATCCTAAGGACATCATGTCAGGATGCCTATTTATTTTTTATTTCTAAATGTATGTGTCTGCGCTTTACCTGATATCCGAACTGTCCTTTTCTTGTGTTAGATAGCTATATTACGTGGATATGCTTGGGCGTCGTGGGTAGTGAATGTACCACGGCATTTTTTGGAAAAATACGTTTTTAGGCCCTGATGAAATAGCTGGCTGTTGAGGCCCTTCTATATACCCCACCAACATAAAAAAAATTCACACTACACCTAAACCCTGCAAGCATCTTTGATAGAGTGCGAGTACCATAGCCTCTGGGGTACATGTACTATGATTAATTCATTCATTCATTCATTACACTACACCTAAAAAATATGCTCACGTGACCGGACTAATTCACGCGTTGCACCATATTTCTAGTTTTCCTCTAGAGCGTATCTATTGGTTACGTCTTTCAAACATTCAAAACAGCACCACTTAATTATGTTATTAAGAAAATTCGTTGGGTGAGTATTCGTCCAGAGGTATAGTCTGCTCGACGATCATCGAGCGATAGAGTGCAGGCTCTTAATTGGGTATCCTACTAAGAGATCGTGGAAAACAATGCGGTGTTTGCCCTCCCGATCGAAGGGTTAGGTTTTTGCTTACTGAACCCAATCACAGCGGTTGCCCACGGCGGAAGAAAATGCCAAGGATAGAAGGAGTCTGCCAGCTTGAGAGGCTGCTAGAAAAATTTTGGTTGCCAGGCCAGCGACGACGCCCAGCCGCGAGTCAGCTTGTTGGCCTGCTGGCTTTCCCCTCCCCTTTCTCTTTTCCTTTACCCTCTTTCTGCCCCTCACCCAAACACGTCTACATAACACCTGAGCACCACAACGACCCACCGTCAGCTCTCCCTCATCCTCTCTTCTTCACCCATCAAAGGTATTTTTCCAAGCTTTACCAAAATCTGTCCTCCTCCGCTCCCCTTGCTTTTGTGTTGCTAACACCCTATTCCCTTGCCGAAGAACCCACAAGACTATCATCATACTCGCTAGCGTCATCCCAAGAGAGACAACCTCTACTTTACCTTTACGCGACTTATAATCTTTCGAAATGTCCGCTCAAACCGCTCCTGCTACAGTTCCCACCTTCAAGCTCGTCCTTGTTGGTGATGGTGGTACCGGAAAGGTATATTATCTCCCTCCTTCTCGTTTTCATCACTGGTTATCGTCTTGGTATCATTGTTTTCTTCAAACATCGCCCCATCTCCTCCCTGCAGCCCAGTTAGTGTAGGACTTGCATTTCTATCGCCCGCTCAAAAGTGGCGAATTAAGATGTTCTTAATTCACCCCCCCCCCCCCCAATAAACACCTTCGAAATTGGCCTGGGTTCCGATTGTTAACATTTTCCGGTTGATTAGACCACCTTCGTCAAGCGCCACTTGACTGGTGAATTCGAGAAGAAGTACATTGCCACCCTAGGTGTTGAAGTCCAGTATGTTCCATCTTTCTCATATCCCTATTTCCCCTAGGAGGCTTAAAGCTTCTTCGTTTCTATTTGACCCTGTACTCTCCCCTTATCGGAGTTGGTAGCTGACATGGCCTTCGTGATAGCCCTCTCGGGTTCTTCACCAACTATGGAGAGCTCAAGTTTGATGTGTGGGATACCGCTGGCCAGGAGAAGTTTGGAGGACTGAGAGATGGTTACTACATCAACGGTACCTGTGGTATCATCATGTTCGACGTTACCTCCAGAATCACATACAAGAACGTTCCCAACTGGCATCGTAAGTATCCCGACTATCTTGCCCCTTACTTGATGGGGCCAAAGGTCTCTTTCATCTACAGCTCATAGAACTTTATATTGACTTTATATTCTTCCTCAGGTGACCTTGTCCGAGTTTGCGAGAATATCCCCATCGTACTCACTGGAAACAAGGTCGACGTCAAGGAACGCAAAGTTAAGGCTAAGACCATCACCTTTCATCGCAAGAAGAACCTTCAGTACTATGACATTTCTGCAAAGTCCAACTACAACTTTGAAAAGCCCTTTTTGTGGTTGGCCAGGAAGCTCGCTGGGAACCCCGGCCTTGAGTTTGTAGCATCCCCAGCATTGGCCCCACCTGAGGTCACTGTCGACAACGCACTCTTGGAAGCCTACAATAAGGAAATGGAGGAGGCTGCCCAACACCCTCTGCCTGATGAAGACGATACGTATGTTTCCCTCTCTCGGTTCCTATTACTGCACGCTATCCTTCATCTAATGGTTACTAATGCAATTGTTATAGTGATTTGTAAACGATAAATTCCCATGAACTCCAAAAGACAATGATCGGATCACGATGCCTCATGCCCCTCGTCCATTTTCCCCAGCGTCGTCCTCCCATCCGATTACATTTCCTTTTTCTTTCTTTTTCTTCTTTCTGGGACTGCCGGGGATAAATGGGGGAAATGAATTCGGTTGTTTGCTCTTGTGGTTTCTAAAAGATGAGAAGGAGAGAATATAATCGATAAAATTAAAATTAAAGTCCGCATATTAGGGGGAACCGTTTTTTTTTTTTATTCTTTTCTTCCGTTGTAGTGGTTTAGTGAAGATATGGGTTTTATTGGGTACGGTTGGGTTTCTTTCTTTAGTTCTGCATAGGAGCTTCATAGGGTCATGAGAAGGCTTCGTATGCGCGTTCATCTGTTCGAAAGATAGAATGAATGAATGAAATGATCGATATGATAGATTGACTAACCTTTTTGTCCTATAAATTCTAACTAGATACCTAGCTCAGTATGTGCGGCGTGGGATTAGACTTGAATATTTCCCTAGTGCTTTGCTGCGAAAGCAAATGACTGCTTTACGCGCTCAGCAGTCGCGCATCTTTGTACTTACAACGCATCGGTCCGCCTGCAGCACCCGAAAACGGTGGGGGGCCTATTTATGTAGGGATGCATCATGTCGCTGTTCCAAAGCGGCAATATGACCCAGAGGATGCCTACAATAGATTGCAGTTGCGATGGCTTGCATTCATGCTGTGAGGGCTTATGGGGTGTGGCTCCGAGGATTCTTCATATAAAATCACTCGTTTTATTAATGTGGCTGGTAGATGGGGCTAGCGGTAAACAAAGTCAATATCCCTTGCTCTCACGTGGGTACAAGGGCGAGACTGCTCTTAATATAATAGGTTCTGTACCCGGAGCTCCTATTATCATGAAAGTACCTCTCACCGAGGTTTCGATAGTTATAAAAGAAAATAACTAAGTCAGGTAATTTGTCCCAAACAAATTACGACGAGGGCGCGTCGGCCACTAGATGGTTAAAGCCACTAATATGTGTAGCATAAAGGCTGATTTAGACTAATAGAATTAAAAGCAACCCCTTTCTTCCTAGGGGCTTGTGGGAATACCCCTCTACCATATTTGGCCTGCCAGCACTGTAGGTTCTGTTATGCCATTGTAAGTCACTGCAGGGATGTGGGATATCTATAATGTAATTGGGTCAGAGCAGGAGGCTGGTTTCTAGAGAAGACACGATATCACGGCTATAAACGGGGTGCATGAGTCATCTCTAGTGAGTCACGTTAAAAGCACAACGTCAACCCTCGGCTAGTGCCATGCATTAGATCATGGAATATCACTCGTGCGGCTGTATTAAATCAAGGGGTCGGGATTTCGTCATTGTTATAAGGGAAGGCTAGGTTCATTTCTCTCGATGTCTCCTACAAGAACTTGGAGCCCACATCCCAGTGGAGTTTCAGCTACCTAAGCCTATTTTAAGGGGCATCTCGAATACCTCTGTCCCCTATACTACCAACAAATAAACACATACGTATATATGTAACATACGTGCTCTACACATCCCCCCTACAAACTGTAATCGCCGGGTAATATACATATCTCGGTAGCTAGATCTGTCTTCTGTATAATTTAAGTATGATCTACTCACTCTCTGGCCTTATCTAGTACGGGGCCTAATCTCACAATACAGCACCTTATATAAAACTTTGCAAATACCTACGAAGGATACTAAGCTATCGAATTTCGAGGGCGATAACTCCCATTGCTTTTCGATGCAACCCAGCTCCTTATTATACCCTCATCATTCTCTTACGTAGAAAAATGCCAAGTCAAACCTTACTCCATTCAGCAGCCTTACGGGGGCAAGACGCGGCCGTGAAGGCATTGCTCAAGAATGGGGCAAATGTTTCTGCGAGGGACGATAATGGCATGCAGCCGCTCCATTGCGCCGCAGGTGCTACCAATGGCGATAAAGTAGTCGTGCTACTACTCAGTAATGGTGCTGATGTCCAAGGGACTGACAATAGTGGGAACACTCCTCTCCACCTCGCTGCCGAAAGTGGACAGGAAGCGACTATATCGTTATTGCTCGATAATAATGCCTACATCGATGGAACCAACAAAAAAGGGAAAATGCCGATTTACTACGCCGCGAGAGCAGGGAGATCGGATATTGTTAGACTGCTGGCCGACCGAGGTGCTGACATTAACGGTGGGCATAGTATGAGAAAGCTTGGTGTTACACCGCTGTGGAAGGCCGTCTCTGGTGGACATGAAGAAACTGTAAAAATACTCCTTCAGGGAGAAGCTGATCCGAATATACAGGTTCCAACAAATACCCTGGTAACAAAGTCGATTAGCAGTTCTCCGCTACATGAAGCAGCCTACAAGGGCCACGATTCAATTCTCAATACGCTTGTTGAGAACGGAGCTGAGGTGAACTTGAGACTTGTGTGTAGTGACCGCAAGACACCACTGTTCTATGCTGTAGAAGGCGGTCATGAGAATACTGTTAGGGTGTTGATTAAATTGGGCGCTAAGGTCAATACGCGAGATCACAAGTGTAACACACCACTCCAGTACGCAGTCGAAGAGGGGCTAGAAGCGATTGTTCTCATATTGCTCGATAACGGCGCCGATACCAACATAGGCAACAACTACGATCTCAAGCCACTTCATCGCGCCGCAGCAGCAGGAAAGTCAGCTACAGTCATTCTTCTACTCGAGCACGGCGCAAACATCAATGGTGGAATTTCTGGCGCTACACCACTTTTGAGGGCCGTCTCTGGCGCGCATGAGGAAGTTGTAAAGATCCTTCTAGGGAAAGGAGCAAATCCCAATATACCTGTTCGAGATGGCCTTTCTGCGTTGGATATTGCAGCGTGTGAAGGTTATGACATAATTATCAACATGCTTGTTGAGAGTGGGACTTGTTTTAATAAGGCAATTAATAATGATCAACTTAAAGCCCCACTCTGGTATGCCGCAGAAGCCGGGCGTGAGAGTACGGTTGATACATTAATCAAACTAGGCGCGGATGCCACTTGGAAGAATTCAGAGGGTCAAACTGCATATGAGGTCTTGAAAAAGATAAGGGAGGGGATGGTAGTAGCGGCAGAGGTTTTTGGTAGTAGCAGTGGTGAGGATGACAATGAAGAGGAAGAGGAAGAGGAAGAGGAAGAGGAAGAGGAAGAGGAAGAGGAAGAGGAAGAGGAAGAGGAAGAGGAAGAGGAAGAGGAAGAGGAAGAGGAAGAGGAAGAGGAAGAGGAAGAGGAAGAGGAGGAGGAGGAGGAGGAGGAGGAGGAGGAGGAGGAGGAGGAAGATAGGGTTGAAAATAGAGGTGGTGATGTTGGAGAGGATTGTGGTAAAGAGAACACTGAAGGAGAAGGGGGGGGGGAGGAGGGGGAGGGGGAGGAGAAGACTGTAGAGGAGGAGGGGGAGGGGGAGGAGAAGACTGGGGGGGAGGAGAAGACTGGGGAGGAGGAGAAGGAAGAGGTGGTGGTGATTATGGTAAAGGCTGAGAAGGGAGGGGAGGTCGGAAATGGGGGGGAGGGGAATGCTATTGATAGTATTGACGATGAAAGTTTTGTTTTTATTAGTGATAGTTGTGATTGCGGTGATGGCGATGATTCTGAAGTGAACTTATCATGGAGTCAATTTGATTTAATTTAAACTTTCCTCATAGGGACTGTATACATATATTCCATCTGCTAGAGACATTTATGCCAGTTTAAATAAATGATTCTATCCAAGTTTCCAGCTAAAATATAGACATAGAACACCATTTTTTTTTAACACAGACTTAGATTAATTTCAAGCGTAAAGCCCTCTACCGCCAGCTTTTTATATAATTTTGTGTGGCAGAGTCAAAAATATAAACTACAATTTCATATCATTAAAGCTCAAATAGGAGTAGGAATTTTTCGAGGTAGGTAAGCGGCATACCTACAATCTACTCCCGGCTATAAAAGTAGGTATAGGGGTGTCATCATAGCTAATATCTTGGCCGGTTATTGAGTAGGATAATACAATCATAGAATATCACTCGTCATCTTCTGGCGGTACCTTGTGCATAAATAAATAAATGAATTAATCATAAGTACATCTCGTACGTAAATAATCGTTATGCCGCAGTATATATCATTCTTAGTAAAAGAAAATGCAGGATTTAGTTTAGGTACCAGGATCTAATATAAGTCACGTGTAGGCTCAAACTGGTATTATACTATAAGTATTTAATTTAGTAATTTAACCAATGTTATATATACAAGTAATTAACAGTAATAGTAATATAGACCTAATAAGAATAGGAAAAAAGCAGGAATAGGAATAGGAAACAGTAGAACCCTAGATATCTAAATACCCTAAAGAAAATGCCATAAGAGTACGAAAATTCGTGATGTAAAGCTATAGCCTCCGAATGTGATAGCTTATGAATAAGAAAATAAAACAAGTTATCGCTGGCTCTACATATTCTCGTTATTGTCATTATTCATTACCAATGCCGGTTTAAAGGCGGGAGATGGAAAAGAAACAAAAGTCATTATAACAAGGATGAAGAAACGAGAGAAAAAACGAGAAAAAGAATATCAACCGCATCCAGGCGAGATCCCAACAGGTGATGGTATCCGTGGTGGTGGGGGTACTCCACTAGGGAACATTGAGTATCCAGGGAGCCCAGACCTGTTTTGCTCTGATTCTGGGGGGGCGACGGAACGTGGCGTAAAAAAAGTCTCTACGTCTGCTTCGTCTGTATTTGCTGCCGTAATTATAGGAGACGAAGGAGAAGCAGGGTGGGAAACTTGTAAGGGGAGCTTCAAAGATACTGAAGGGCTTGTGTGGGTAGATGCTTGAACGGCGATACAGAGATCAAGTGTGTAGGAGCGGGACATTAGACAAGTATTAAAGCTTGGGACAAGCTCCTTGCATTTTGGCGTAGTGATGGGAACAAGTACAGTTGCTTTGTACGTTGTCGTGGCGGATAATGACTGTTTAATCCATTTGACACCTCCCATACATCGTGAGGATAATAAAAGCGACTCGCCATAAAATCCTAACATCTGGCTTGTAGCACGCGAGCTTGGTCCCGGGATATAATTAAGTTGCGATGTTGAAAAGAATGTCGAGACCTTGAGCTTTGTAGTCAAACTCCCTAGTTTTGGCGGTTCCAATGATTCATCAGCCGGAACAAACCAGAGTGATACTGGAACCATAGTCGTCGCTGGACATAAAGAGTCTTTAGACAGTCGTAGGGCTTTTGGCTGCTCAGCTTCAACTGTCAAACGGCCTAATTTTCCTTTAAAGAGTCCCTTCCTGATGTCCTTTTCTACGCGTAGTACATACTCGCCTGGATGATCCTCAATATGCACAGGTGGAACATCCTCAACAATCGGTATGATCCGTACCCTATGGAATGAATCGCCGAGTGTAATGGCTTTGCCATCAGACTCACGACGGCGAACCAGCTTTACTTGGATGTAGTAAGAAACTCGCGTCATGTCTGGGAAAAGATCATCAACCAGGCAGCCACGGTCCGATACAATGGAGGAATCACCGGCGGATGGCGGGAGCTGTAGGTGCGCTTCACGGACAGCATCGTTTTTAACTCGATGGGAGCAAGTTGTTGGCAATAGGCGCTCGGGGACCACGAAGGTAAACGGGAAGGTATATTTTTTACCCTTCTCAGCGACTCTGGGGATCGGGAGCATTGTTTCATCGACGGGTTGGGTAAGTTTGAGGAACTGTAATTTTGTTAGAGATATGAAATGAGATTAGTACCAAAGTATTGGCTCACTGTAATTGTGGAAGTGCTTCGGCCCGATGTAGTAGGTGTCGTTCCAAACCTGTCCATCCATGTTCGTTGTTTGCCTATGGATAGAGATCTATTAGAATTCTCGCGCCTTTTTAGGTAGCTATGGGGTAATAGAATAGAAGAACGCCTTACCTTCAAAGGTGATTTGGATATCATCGAATCTGGTGTCTGAAGGCACCTCAATACTCACCTCTCCTTTGATTGTATCTAATGTTGAGAAGGATTTAAGTTCCCCATTATATTGAGTTGACTCTTCCTCGTTAATTCTTATCGAGATCTGTGGTCTGGCAGCTTGCATTGTGGCCATCATGGAACTCACAACAGAGTTCCTCGTCGCTATTGAAGATGTACTGCTGAACATCCTGGAAGTAGAATAAGAAGTGACTCGCTAAATGAATTGCAGGGGGAGATGTTGTGTCTGATTATATATCTGGGATTTGCTTCCTGGCTGCCTACTGCGCCGGCAAACTACGTATATTGTGGAATGCTGTGAGAGTTGTTTGCCGCTGCCTAGAAAAGAATGCGCGGGGTATGTAATGCTTGGGTGGTAAGAAGAAGGAAGGCACAGCCGTCTTGCTAGTTGCTTGTGTAGCCAGCAGTTAAGGAGTGCTTTAGGAGCAACGTGAAGGTAGATCTAGGAATAAAGAAAACCACTGCTCAGATGACCTTACAACAACAAGGCCAAGTATTTGGCTGTTGTTCTGGGCGTCTCTTTATGTTATTCTTGATAAGAGGTAGGAGATTTGTTCTTGATACTGTGGATGGGGTTGCCTGGTAAACAAATATATACCGCCGGTAGGAATATATCGTAGTGGTCAAGTAGATCGGTTTCCCGCGTAATATTGGAAACTTGAATACTAATTGAAGGGAACTTAGTAGCGTGCTACTCTGTTATTTGTCCTGTGTCTCTGGGACGTTAGATATGGGATCACTGTGGATTTTATATGAAATTCGTTCTAAAGATCCTCCGGTGTTCTGATAAACACGACTGAGTCACGCAATACCAGCTTGATTTTCCATTTTTGCTGAATAACTGTAATGGGAGAAACGATTGTCTAAGATTTTCCACATTATGTACGTGGAAGCAACAGCTCTAACTGGAGTATAGGCTCGACGTAGACCCATGTTCTTCATGCAGCGGGTGCCTATCCGGTGCTATATTAATTTTGTGGGGTCTGGATCCACCACGCAAATACTAACGACCAACAGCTACTTTGTACCTCCCGACAATCATATATTTGTCCTAGACCTTTGGAGCTCAATATAGAACTTTATATTTTAATATATGCGCACAATTTTGAGCTACAAATTTACGCACTGCCAGTATCGAATTCCACTTAGAGCATATACTTGACTATAGACTTTCGGCAATAATGAACTCTACTGGTGTACATTCTGCGTTAAATGTTTCCTAGAAAATCTTTCTAGAAGCAGAGAATAGGTAACCTTCGAGAAGGATGAGAGGAAAGAAACAAGCTGTATGAGTCAGATCGAGCCCCAGGGTGTTGGGCCCAAAAAGTCAAAAGGGTGTTAAGAATATTATATCTGCTGCTGGATTAGTAGCTTTTTGGTAGCCTTGCTTTAGCGAGCCGGGATCTTGGCGCCACGCTTCGGCAAGCCGAAATGCACAATGACACCCTCCCTGTGCTGCAGCCGCATACTTCCGCGGGGACATCTCAATTACAAATCCACTTTCCACCACCATCTTACTTGTGCAGTCATACTGAAACGGGGTCCAGCGGCTGTTTAGATATTCTTTGGATCTTGAAGAGCTATATACGCCTTTGGCCCCCACTGGCATCCAACCTAAATGGTACTAAGCTTTCCCCACCTCTCTGGTCCGGGTAAGTCCATCACTGATTATAAATCTAAAGTCCGATCGAGATTAGGATACGAAGCTGGCGTTTTATATCTCGGTAGTTTATTCTATTTTCGGAAAAATATTGCAGCATGTGGTCGTTTTGAATTCATCCTGGAATAAATGACCCGCGCTAATCGGAGTTTGTTGTGGGGAGAGATATGGTTGGTACTTACTTTACATGAGTCACCATTCAAAGTCTGTCCCTCTCGATATCAGTGAACTACAATTTTTCGTTATAATAGGAAATATTATCCCTCTCCATACAAGGGGTCATTCATCACTAGAACCGCTATTTTATATTTTTATATCTTCAAGGTTAATAACACTCAAACTAGGCTGGGGCATCACAAGCCTCTATGTTATCTCGCACGCATTTATAATGATGGAGTATGAATTATATAGGATATATAAGGTTGAGGCGATGCACTATATGTACTCAGCTCTTATACTTCGCTCTTGAAGTAGAGGAGAATACTTCTATACTGAGCTAAAGCAGTGTTAGCAGCACCCTAACTTATTGGGTACTTCCGTGCGTACACTCTTTCTAATACCCTAGGTAGGAGCTCGTAGCCAAAAAAAAAAAATCCACCTTAGCTTAATATAGTCTGGCGTAAAAAATCCCTCGTCGCTTAGTTTCAGATTCCTTAGCACGAAATATTTGGCTTTAGTATCACCAAGGGGTTTTCAATGTACCTAATGTACCAAACCCCCTCCGACTTTCCTAAAACTGCCTAGAAATTGCGTCCAGCAACAGAGTAACTCAGAAAATTACGGTAAATTCTGGCTAATAGTGTTTTTATATCTGTAGCCTGTAATATTTATTTCATAAGGAATTATCATACGACTGCAAAATCTTGGCAAGCGCTTGTACGTCCCCCTGTTGTCCCCCACATACTTACTCCGAGTTTACAATATAAAATATCCAAATGAAATTCGTGATAGGTATGCTTGACTCAGTTTTATTCTCTGGTTCACGGAGAAGCCCGAGATAAAAAATAGCGTGCGGGGTAGTTGTATTGTTGTGATAAAATGTATACGAGGGTTGCACTCGATCTACGCGGGCGTATGAAAAATGGTTACGACTCAGCAGACCATCTAGTTTTCCGGGCCAACCGCATGGGTTATAATCGCAAATTTATCCAGGAATCAGGCACCAGAAAGGGAGACCTTCAGTCAAGCAGACACTCTTTTACACAAGTCTCCAGCCTTGTATGAGTCATGCAATCACAGCGAATAGGTATGTTCCTGAGGTATATAATAAAACTAGGGCCATTGAAGAAAAATATGTTTAGAAAATCTATTTAAAAAACAAATGAACGGTTGATTTAATGAGTTCTTGAGGTAAAAAATGGTTAGAAACTCCTTTGGACTTAGTACGAGTGATGCTTTATGAATATGACTACATTGTATAGATCGCCTACTCGACGCGGTATTACTTGGATTTTAATTAGATCTGTGCGAAGGAGATTGCCTGTTTGTATCGAGCACAGGTGCTGGGCAAGCCACTTAAGCAGGGTTATCAATTTTACGTTATAGGGTAGTCTCATACCCGGTAGTTTCTTTAACCCTAACTCTCTGTCGGGCAGGCGCAGCCTACAGGCCACGGGGTTTTATTTTACAAAAGATAACAGAATGAGGTAAAAAGCGTGATAGGTTGGTGGATTGTACCTCTGAAAACGACTGGATATTTTTGGATAATACAGAGAGGAGGAAGTCGACATAGCGATTTGTTCTAACCGTTTTTCAAGATACGGAGTGAGAGAATATGATACGCAAGTTGTAGTAGTTCTACAACTAACAATTTAGTGAGGGGAGGGGGACTAGTAGTCGTACTCCGTCTGTATGTGCATCCTCATTAGGATTGTGAGGCCAAAGATACTTAATTAGGCTAAATATGTATGTCTTGAATTTAGGGTAGAAAATAACTATCAGGTACTTCTATGTTGTCTTTTTCTTATTTAATACTATAGATCTTAGGTCGTGTAGAGAAAGGAAGAAACTACACTGATAGGTCTTTAGTAGACCAATTTAAACCTAAGGGGTCTCCCCTTTGGAAGGCTAATTGCTGATCTTGAGTATGAAGGAATGTGAGCCCCCCCCACGTACATGTATGACTAACGCCTAAAACACACATCGTGTGGCTCCCAAGTTGCCAAAATCATAGGCGCATGAATGGTGAAGCCCATAATTGTATAGGCTTGAAGTTAAATATGATCACAGGTGCTGGTGATATCGCTAGGTTTTTGTACAAAATTCAAGTACAAGTTCTATACTTATAGATTGTGGTAAACAAGAGTGGGAGACCGTGAATATAGAGACTCCTATAATTAATTCAGTTTTTAGTTGTAACTTTTAACCTAGGTCTATTTTCTGACACTGAATAGCGTCAGAAACTAGAATTAATGGCGTGATGACTAATTAAGAGGAGGAGGTATAATACTAGGCTAATGGGACTTTTCAGACCACAAGAGTGCCCCTTTCCCCTCCATCTTATTGGGTATTTTTTTGTGACTAATCAGCGAGGATAAATACACAAGAACTTGATATTTTCTAGCTTCTACTGGGCTTATCTAAAGTTCATAATAGAGACTTAGGGTGAATGTGGGGCGGTATGCGAGTTGGTATATTTAGGGTAGGGTATTCTCGAGCCTCCTTAATTACTTGATTACAAAAATCTCCGCAAAATATATCTTATTACATTAATTTAATTGATTAGTAAGACATGCTAAAGTTTTGTTTACAGCAATTATATTCCATCCCCACCGTCCATTTCTCTACTACCCCCGGCCCCCATCCATAGATAAGAAAAACAGATTAGGTTCTGCAAGAACGGCTGCGATCATGCCTCTCTATTGTTGCGGCATTTTTCACCAGCAGCAAAAAGTGATTGAGGGAGTAATCAACAGGTCAGATAGGGCTGCGAGAATGTCAAGGGAGCTTCGCCTTGGGGATCTTCCTGTAGAGTGTATATTTATAGCATCTGTAAAACAACTAGGTAGCTGGGATCAACTGACTAGTTCTAGTGATCAATATTTTAGACTTCTAGGTTCTGAGCACCATCTAAGGGTGGTACGGAAAGTGTGTAAAGGTTTCGTTAAGCTAATGGAATAGGGGTCACTATGGGAAAGCATTGATTCTTATTGAATATTATTGCTATTCTCTACTACAACAAAAATATATAAAATGAGCTAAGACTAGTGTGAATAGGGGTTTGGGAAATTAACATAGCTATATAGGCTAGATTTCCAATAATGGTAGAACTTAAGAAGCTCCAAAGTTTCCGAGTGGAATTCCTAGAATTAAGGCACTACTCTATATAAACAGGGGCCAACACAAGGATATAGCCGGTGACTAATTTAGTGTTTAGCAACTAGTTAATGAATAAAATAATCAATGGAGAATTAAAACTCCTTGATTTACACTTCTCCGCCTATCGACTGTAGTTTGAGGATTGCCGATAGCCTCTTTTAACTCCAAATAAAACGGATGACACTTACTGCCCTCATCCAATCTTAAAACCGTGTGTTTTTTAGCCTAAGAAACAAAATTTCTAGCTACATGGCTTACGCCCTGAAGGCCCATACATTAATTATACTTAGCATATACTAAAAGCAAATAAAGGACTCACCAGAAGGAAACATAGCATACCCCGTAGGCAGTTATCACACCATAGGAGGTTATAAAAGATGGTATAGGTTAATGATTCTTCCACGGCATCAAAACATAACCCAGGCGAAACTTTAAATCTGAGCAAATTTAGAATACAATACTTCTGAACTATTACCTAATCTCAGCCCTAAATCATCAGGTGGAATGCAGAAGGGCCGCAGCCCACCACTGTACAAGCGATATATATGCATTACTAGGCCGCAAGTACTCATGTAATTTTTGAGGGGGATAAAAGACTAGGCCGAAAGTTACTCTACTTTTGTGCATATAGCAGAGCTAAGATTAAAAATACATCTTGTCTACCAAGTATCCCCCTCAATTCTGTTTTCACTCCTGCTAACACTCAAGAAACTCAAAAACATTTCTAGTCCCTTACCTACTACGAGAATAAACCCCGTGCGCTGCAACACAGATTTTATGGTGCTATCGCATTACGGGCACTGGACTTATTCTCGCAGCAAGTATACGTATAAAATCTCTTTTAAACGGCTAATACGTCAGCACAAATTGCTGTGGGGTAGAGAATGAACGCCACTATATAATAATTAAACCATAAGGAAATTAAAAAAGGTATGCATAAGAAAGAGATGCCAGCCAGGCTATGAATAAAGTAAATGCACGGGGAAAACACCACCACTTCCAGTAACGCCGAGGAACGGGGAAAAAAGATATAAGGCTAGAAATGAAGAGAAAAATCGAATGAAACCGGTGAATATCCCCCACTCCCACCTGGAATTTCAAACTCGAAAACATTTTAAGAAATACACAACTCCATAAAGAAAGGGAATAAAAAAAGATAAGATATAAAAAAAGGATATAAAAAACCTAGATCCTGCTATGCTAGTCTCGTATTCATCAGCTGAAAATGCAAATAAATAAATAAATAAATAAAAACAGAAACACCAAGATCCAGGGTCTCGCGACTCCCATATCCAAAAGCACAAACTAAACCCATCCCATCTAATCATCATCATCATCGAGGCAGATAACCTCAACCTCTTTCTTCAAGTTACTACTACTAACCCCGGTATTATTTGTAGACTCCTCGTTTTTCTCATTGCTGGTGTTCTCCTTTTCACTTTTCACTTCCCAGCTCCCATCCTTCTTGACAAGTATATGTCTTGGATCATCAGTTTCCATATCACTTTGTTTCAAACTTTTCAAGACATCAACCAGGAATCCGTCGATCACCAATTCCCCCGGCCGTGCATCCCCGCGGCAAATAGGACACCTCCAGGCATCGGAGTTCGGTGGCTCCCATTCTTTGCGTCGCGGGCGGCTGTCTAAGAAATTCTTAAAATCAAAGCATTCAATGTGCTGGCAGGACCGTCCTCGAACCGGGTTGTTCATGAGCGTGAAAGACAACGGACATGTAACAGCCAGGGAGAGCTGATCACTGTCGACAACCATGAGATCATCACCATCGGCACTTTGGGTAACCAGGCGCCTCGTAATGAGGGTTTTCGCATCGGAGAGAGGTATCGTATGAAGAGAGTCAGTGATATCATCCTCATGCCTACATTCATGGACCTCTACTGCCATGGCATACATAACGCTCTTATCGGCCGTTTGCCTAGGACGTAGGACTGCGATTTTTATTTCGTTATCTCCTGCCTTAATTGCACTTGTAATATCCGCTGGTAAGTCTTTCCCCCAAGCAGGTTTCCTCCGTAACTCGACACGGTGCCCGTTGACCTCGATAAAGGTATTGCTTGGCCAATCTGTCTCTTGGGATACCCATTCTTTATTTGGGATTAGAGGATCAACGCCTTTTGCCAATTTAATCGATCGTAGCCGGTATATGAGCGATCCTGGTATAACCATGGGTCTAGTCAATCCATCACCTGGTTTGCTCCCCAGTCTCATTTTCGAAAGCCTTCTTTCAGTATCCTCACTAATATTGAATGCGATCTTCTGGCAAGGTTTTTTGAAATCAATCACTACCCCTGGGAAAGCAAAGCTACTTATACTGATATATAGCTTAGACCTTGGGGGTGGCTTTCCCCCTACTCGAGGAGGTTCGGCAAATCTCGGGCTTAGGAGATGTGATTGAAGCGCATTCTGAGGAAGCCCTGCGTAAGACTGCCGTACCGGCATTGGCATTGGGATAACACCAGGCGGAATAGGCAGCGCGCTCATTCCTATAGTTGAAGACATGGTTTCACCTTGGGATGGGATCACTCTTTGCTGCTGTACAGGCTGAGTAGCTTGATTTGGATGAGGGGGTGGTGGGTAACCCTGCATTGGCGCATCGTTCACTTGGTGTGTCCAGCCTTGTTGTTGTCCAGTCTGTGCGTGCAAAGAATTCAATATGGCATCTGAAACCATCGGATGGGCTTGGGTATAACTTTGCCGCCGAACTGGTGGGTGAAGGGGCTGTTGTGGTGGAGGAAATGGTTGCTGGGCAGGTGTTGAGGCCACACGCCGTCCAGTATTGGCTTGTTGAATCTGCCCATGTCTCTGTAATTGGACTTGTGAATTTCGCCGACTCGGAACTTCTGGAGATGGCAGTCCTGACTGGCTATACTGTTGCATGTTCGGGCTTTGCGGCACGCGGTTGACAAGCCCATTCGGTGCTTGATGTATTACCGGAGAGCCTAAATACTGAGGACTAGGCATCGTGAGCCAACTCGGTGTCGGCATTGGAGAATTGTTGGCAGATCCAGGTTGACGGCCTTGGTTTCTTGCTAGTTGTTGAGCTCTTTGCGTATCAATACTTAAAGCCACCGGAACACCATTGCCCCTAAGACTATTTGAATTAGACAATCTTTGTCCTTGGGATGTAGTCCGTTGTAGAACAGGACGTTGTAGCTGTGGCGACTCAGTTCTAGCAGTATTAACCATTTGCAGGTATTCCCGATTGGTTTGATCAGACTGCATAGCACCACCGGTAGTAGGTGTTGGTGGGGTATTCTGAGCAGTATGGTAAGTTGGTGTGGAAGGGAGTTGCGCCAGGGCTTGGTGATTCATTGCCATCTGCCGATATTGTAATTGCTGGTAATTAGCTAGTTGAGTTTGAAAGTTTTGGCCCTGGACTGGGATACCCTGTGGAGGAAGATTCTGCGGGATATTCTGAGGCTGCTGTCTGGCTGCTGCTGCTTGCTGCTGCAGCTGTTGCTGTAGTTGTTGTTGGCGCTGTTGTATATGTAGCTGCTGTTGAATATGCTGATCTTGTAGAAGTTGCCTGAGCTCCGTTTGTTGCTCTAGTGTCCCCGAACGGGCGGCTTCAAGCAGCCTAGTCACATGGTGTTGTAGATAGCGGACAAGTATATGGCGAAAGATTGGGGATTTGATGCACCATTCCCGCTCGATCTCTTCGCTAGCTGGAACTCTCCCGGCGTTAAAGTAAAATTCCTTCATTCTTGCTATGATCTGATGGTGTTAGCTGACTAATCAATGTCAGGGACCGAGGAATCGCTAGATTGGGGCTAGTAATACAAACCTTATATCCCTCACTCAGAAAGGCCCTAACTTCCTCCAGAAGCGCCGGAAAGAAATGCATACTTTGTTTCGCTTCAGAGATTGGCACCGGAAACGCCGCGAGATACGTTAAATTTCTCCCACAAAGTCTTTGATTATCATGCAGAATGTCTGGTAGTACTTGGAACCCTGGTAGTAAGGCTGATATATTTGTTTCTTTATATAGAGTCTCTTCGGCAGTCGACATCAGAGCGTATATTTGGTTTAGGACGGTAAAGAACCAATCTTCTTTGGTTATCGCTTCACGGAGTATTCTGAATCGGAAACATTCTACCGAATTGAATTGCCGTAAACCAGTTCCAGCCTCTGTATGTATGTACTGGTCGAACCGGGGAAGATGAGTCGTCAGTTTCGTTAAAGATGCCTGGACTGGATGTTGTTGTTGCGATATAGGCACAGGTTGAGGTCGTTGTGGCTGTTGTTGCTGTAGCTGCCGAGACTGGTTCGGGGAAGCCATGCCCTGGTTCTGAAAGTGTGGTGCTACCTCTGGAGAAACCCATGGATTTTGATCGGACGGCACACTTGGTAAAGCGATACTCGGAGATCGGTACGGAGAAGACGTATTCACTAGCATCGGTGATTGATTTAAAGGGGATGAATTTGCGGGCGGAAGCGATGTCGGATAGTGCAGTGGCAAGGGAGCTCCCCCGCCGGATGTTGGTGGAGATTGTAGCTGTGACTCCAGGCGTGTATGATTGCCCGCTGTGGCAGGTGTATTGGAAGTAACTGCTGGAGTCTCGTTTTGTGGTATAGGGGGGGACTGGACATTTTGCTGGTTGAAAATAGGTGAAGTCTGCCGGCTATCTATGGTGGCAGGACTCTGTACATGGATATTTATGCCAGTCCCTGAACCCTGTTCGCATGACTGGAGAGTTTGTACCGGCGGGGAGACTACAATATCATCAGATACTGGTAACAGTGGTGTTTGCTTTCGTCGTTTGGCACTTTCAGCATGATCGTCTGGAGTTTCTAGTTGCCTCTTTGCCGATGCTCGGATTAACCTAGGAGTTTCTAGATTACTCCTCATTGTCACCGGTTCCATATCCCTCTCACCCATATTACCGGACGAAAGCTCTGCCTGGCCACCTCGGGTATCAACAGCCACTATACTGTGTTCATCTTGCCCATTCCCGTACCTTTGATCCTGCTCGTTGTCATCCGCCCCACCGGTTGGCGAGCCGATTGGTGTGTCTTGAGCCGCGGTCGGTGTTGCCACCACCTCCTCTTCATCCCGTCTGTCCGTAGCCGAAGGAGTATCACTAGGCGCTGGTGAGGGTAAAACTGGCTCCATATTCCCACTAGGTAACCGTATCCGTTTAGGTGGTAGTCCGGTACCTCGCAAGTCTGGAGATAATGAGCTAGGAGCTGTACTTGGAGGTGACTTTCCTGGTCCAACGGTAGCGAGCAGTGGAGGTTCTCGGTCGTCAACGGTTATGGTGCTAGTGTTTCGTGCTCCGCTTGAGGATTGTGAAGGTCTTTTGTTAAGTGGTGTGGTTTTCCTCTTAATGGGGTTTATCTGTGATCGAATTGTAGTTTGGACGGCCACCCCGCCAGGTGTCGGAACAGCATTTTGATTCCACATCCACGATCTTTGCTTGCCACCGACGAATGCATTGAGCGTGTTGTTGACCTTGCTCATCTCAAGACTGGACATACGTGGTTGAGGCGAAACGTCAGTACCGGTAGCTAGCGTCAAGCGCGTCAAATGCAGAGGAATAGTAGAGGGCTGCGGAAAGTGTATGGAAATACAGGAGAGTCAGCACTCACGTCGCAAATGCTGTTGCATCTTTATCGACTGCGTCTTTCTTGGTCTTTTTGCCAGGGCCTCTTCCACTTTGACCACCCCCGCCCCCTCCTGCTGTAGCTCCACCCCCAATGTTGTCATTGCTGGTAGATTCGATGCCCGTTCCATTCGCGATCATTCTTGTGTGGTGTTCTTCCTCTTCTCCTTCTTGCACTTTGTTTCTTTCTCTGAGACTGGAGACACAATTCCCAATCCGTTTTCTCGATCAACAATGATTACACAGCAAAAACAGAGGGCAGGCGGCTCGCTTAATATCGTATTCCTTGTCGGCAACAATATCAGACCCAAATCCTCGGATTGACGTGGCGACAAAAAGTGCGTATGTAAACTTCGAGTTGAGGTTAGTAGCCGAGAGAGCGGGGACCAATAGTGGTGGAGAGCGTGGTTAAAAGCGCAGTTGATCTGTCTCAATGTGTTTATACCCAACTGGTGTCGTTGTAGTACCATGTATCTATCCTTCCTGTCATAATCAGAGTTGTGTTTGCTTTCTGTTTCTCAGAATACTGACCCTTGTTGTTGTTCTTTTTCTCTTTCCCTCCTTTCCTCTTTCTCTTTGGATATACCCTTGCCACCTTTGCTATCTGACTTAATAGATGCTTGGTGAATGTATTTGTGGCCGTCTTGGCAGCCCCAGCCCTGTTGGGGGATGTACAACTCAAGACAAAAAATCTACTAGAAATCACCCCAGCCTGAAGGAATTATGTGTGTGCATGAGAGAAGCCAATTCTTATCTGTATTATGAGCAGGGCTCAGGAAACAGGAGGAGGAAAGAAGACACATGATATGTGGGCACTTGACTATTTAAGTACAGTGAGGTGTAGTCACATGGGCATTGAAATCTAGGTGGCACAGCAGAAAATTGTTTCACAGTAGGAGTTAGATTAACGCGGATCCCAGTCAAAACTGCTTCTGCTTACGTCACAAAACATCTGTGACTGCGATAATTCGCTCGTCTGTGCCCACGGTTTGCCGTTTACAGGCTTATGCAAGAGTGGGTGTTATCATGAAGAGCCTTTGGTGTTTCTGTAAGTGAGATATCGGGCCGGTATATATCTCTAATACTATCTAGCCTTGCGTGATTTAACGACTGTTTTTTTTTCAGAAGCTGGAACTTGCATATACGATAGAAGACCATCGGGAAGCAGAGGTTCAGTTGAGAAATAAACAGAAGCATCTTTGGTGGGTTGAGTCCTTTGTTCCTAATCCCTCCCCCTCCGGTTCCTTTATCGTTTGGAGAAGCACTTAAAGCCAGACCGTTTTCCCGGCTGTGAAATTAGAAGCGGGACGGATGCGGATTCCCTCTAATCCTGTTGTGTAATAATCACATGAATGTCTAGCTCTCGATGAAACGTCTATCACTAGCATAATTCCATAATCATTATGTTGGGAATCCAGTCATAATCGGTTGAGGAAAATTTCAGACCTAGAGGTGGCAAATCCGTACAGTGGCAAGGACCTCGGAGATAACTGTGCATTATTTGCTTATAGCCAGGATACGCCGCTGTGCTCGTATATTTATCGTGCATGGAGTGGAATGGTGAGGGAAAGGAAGAGTGAGAGCGGGGAGGCTGTTTAATGACTAAGCAATCCGTTCTGGCGTGTAACTCCACACTTTCCCCTCTTGATATAGGATAAGGTCAGTTTCGAATCGATAAGTGTAGTTAAGCCGCGTGCGTGCGTATATATATGTGCTTTGGCGCCATAAGTCATAGAAGATGTATCTATGAGGTTGCTGCATTGCCGTTAATTTTATCGCTTTAAGATTTTGCCTTGACTTTGTTGATTGAGAGGTGACGAGCCATATTTGACAACTATCTAGATGTAGAGCTGTAAAATCCTAATTTCAAGCGGTACGGCCGGTGCGTGTTTCCGCTAATTTTGTATATCGGAGCTGCTGAGAGTTTTCTCAGGAAGACACGTAGGTTGTTGCTTGAGAGATGAAAAGCGGGGAGGAAGTCGTCGCAGTGAGGATATTGGGGGTTCGTGCCAAGACGGACCAGGTCCCACAGGCAGTAAAACATTTATGTACGAGGATACAAATCCGTCTCGTAACTAGTTAAGCTGTAGCCAGCCAGCCCAACCCGAAAGACACTAACTGCATCCCTAGAGACTTGGGGGCTATGACCGAGTTTTTTTAATTCCCCATACGTGCCCAGTTGAGCGACCAAAATAGGTCTTTCCACATGTACCAGTAGCGATTTACCTCTGCTATTGGAGTCCAGTTGGGCTGTTAGATTGTGGGGTTATTATTGTAGATCATCATAGCAACCCGGTACTCCGAAGGTTAAACACTTCTCTTATAGGTGTTAGACTCCCGCATCCTTGGCCGCAAAAGACAGCTTCTGTGTTTGGTGACTGACTTTTAGTAAAAGGATTGTAGAATCGTGGGGAGAGCTGGTATCTATATATGTATTTCATGTACTGTATGTATTGTGTTTGTCGGCCCTCGGTGCTCCTGTTTCTGTTTCTGTTCCTGTCCGTTCCTGCCCATTCCTGTTCCTGAATATAGCAGAAGGATAAGCGGGCGAGATGATCTGGCCGGCCGGGTCTCAGTCCGGCTTGGGGAGTTTATGTGTATGATCTGACTGGTGGATATCTGTTCACGGGTGAAACGTTTGGTTGAAGTGAGGGGGAGCGACACATTCTTTGTGCTACTTGCGGACCAGACAAGGGGGTTACTCCGCCATCACTCGGTTGGCCCGGGCGCCTGCTGTGAGCCCTTTCGTGTGTATGCACTTGCTTGCTTGGTGAGTAGCACAGGCACAGGCTATTATTCCTGCCATCTCGCCCTGCCTCGGAAGAATACCTTACAGGAGTGGAACAGCGCCGCCCGAAGAAAGAAAAGAAAAGAAAAAACAAAGGGAGTGAGGTGGAGGAGTGAAGTGTGAGACCTGGAGGCTCTTTTACATATGCCTCTGCTGCTGCTGCCGCTGCTGCTGCTACTGCTGCTACTACTACTGCTACTACTACCTCTCTTCTACTCCTTTCATCCCTCCTGTCCCAGTCCCCCCCCCTCCGGCACTCTCATCCTCCCTCGTGCTAGGGAGCTTAGCAGCCCCACTATTTACTACAGAGTTTACGCCGACATAGGCTTTCTTTCGCCCATATAACGTTGGCATCCGGCCAGGTGTCCAAACTCCCGCTTGACGGACGGTACTTCCCTCCCCCCCAAACCCCCCCCCCCACTCGCCACCCATCTGAATAGGCTCGAATAGGCTCGTTAGGGTAAAGATACTGCGCTTTAAGCCCAAGTGGATCCAGTGTACAGAGTTTTGTGGTTCTTCAGGGGAGAGATTGAGCACAAACGGGCGATATGGCTGAGGCTAGTGGTATGGCCATCGCGGATGGCATCTCGACTAATGGGCAAGGCCGCCCACCGCTCGTCATTCCACAACCACCATCGGATATAGCTGCTCTCCTGCAGGTACTACACAACTTTGAGGCTCGCTCCCCCGACGAACTTACTTTGCGCAAGGGGGAACATATAGAGCTGCTGGAAAAGGACGGTAGGAATTGACCGGCTCCTCCGTGTCTTTTCATAGCTCTTCAACCGCTGACCATTACAAAGACGAATTCGGAGATGGATGGTATCTGGTGAGTTCGACAATATCCTCCTTTTTTTTTTACCGCCTCTTCCCCATACTCGCTTTCTCCTGTTATCCATTTGGTGGAGTGGGGGAAAAAGAAAAGAAAAACAAGATGCCCACTCCGCTGCGGATTTGTTGGTTGCTCAATCACCGCGTTGCTTGTGCGTGCGTGCATTGCATTGCCGACTGCGTTGCTGCCTATGCGAGACGCGCGAACTATACTACACAGGGAGATAGTCCACCAACCAGCAGCCTAGATTCTTCCCGAGAATTACTTTCGTGACAGGGGAAGCTCCGATCTTGATGGGAATCACTTCGCTAATACCTAAATTTTGGTAGGGACGTTCTCTTATAACGGGCGAACGCGGACTTTTCCCCCAAGGTGAGCCTTTCGCCCTTGAGTATGAATCTTTGAGATAAGCCGGGAGTTGGGTTAAGCGCTGTTTATTGTTTCCGCGACATCTTATAATGCGATGTCATGGGAAATTACGGGAAACCACTACGCGTGGCATGTGGTCCGTGTGGAACTGTTATGATGCTAAGTATGACTTGCGTTCTTTAAGTGTACACCACCCCAGTAACTACGACCATGTTCCACTCCCCAGTGGCAATTACACCGTCATCTCTCGCCCCTTCGTCGGCAACAGGATCAAGTTCGATTTCCACAGCTACGACAACCCCAATTGCGGTTCAGACTTCGTCGACATATCTCCCTGACCCCCCTCGCCCGTCTTCACCCGCAGATTCCCATATCTCATCTTCTCACACTATTGATGAGCCGCATGATCAGAATTTGCAGCCCTTAGCCGTCGAGAAAGTTGGAACGGCAGGTACTACTCCGACCCCCGGGACTCCGAAGGAAAAGTCAATTGTTCTAGCAGCAGTTAGTACGGAGGACAAACCACCAAGTTATTCCCAGGGTGTGCGAAGTCCTGTTGTCGAAGATACACTAAGTGACATTGACGAAGCTATAACTGAAATCTCGAACTCGCGAAAACACCGGAATAGTAGGGCAAGTAATAGACGTCATAGCTCGATGCAATCAACTGTTCCTGCTCGAGCCCTTACCCCCGCAGAAGAGGTGATCGAAGATTCTTCATCGGAATATTCTAGGCAAGAGGATATCGAATCTAATTCTAACTCGGAGTTTGAGGACGACGAAGAAGAGGATGAAGTGCAGGACCCTGTATTTCAGATCCCCGAAGACCCTGCTAATCACGAATATCTTTATTCTGAGGCGGTAATTAAGACCTGGACGCCTTACCAGGTTTCGCAGTATCTTCAAAGTCGGGGTATCCCGTTGGTGACTTGCCAAAAATTTGAGGAGGAAGAAGTTACCGGCTCGACTTTGTTGCAGTTGGAGATGTCTCACTTGAAAGAATTGGATATTGGTAGCTTTGGCAAAAGATTTGAAGTATGGAAGGAGATTGAGAATTTAGTCAAAAAGGCTAAAACAGCTATTCCGGTAAAACGTAGTGGCAGTGAGGCAAGGATGTCGACATCAAGCTTTAAAGATAACAATACCCGCCAGAGGAGCAGCACAGTTGCTGGTGGAACAGTCCTGCCACGGATCCCAAGTCAGCATAACCGAACAACTTCACGCCAACATCATATTAATGTTCATGAAGCAAACCTGTTAGATGTTAATGTGGCCGGACACGAGCCTCTCCATACTCCAATGACTTCTACAATAGCTCCAACTAACACTTCTATACCACCTTTCGCTGGTGTTTTTGAGGCTCCCCGTTCGCCACCGATATCTCCTCAACGGGCTGCAGGTATTGCTGGTCATCATCGTAAGACGAGTAGCACAAGGCGGCTCTCTGGCCAGGAGCTACCAGCTACGGCTTTGAACATAGCTTTATCGGCAGGTGCTGCAGTACTTTCAGCTGGGGGGACTGATGGGAGCTCACATCAACGAGGCGGATCATTCGACAGGAATTGGTCGATCCCATCCCTCGGGGGAGGGATTCGGCCTAATACGAAGACGTCAGAGAATGGGCATAAGATAAGTACTAGCGTTGGTACTGGAGATACAGTTTTTACTAGTGATAGTGGGTTCTCGGGATCTCAAACCCATGCCCCCAAAGTGACAGAACGTAGCTACTTTTCAAGCGGAGAATCTACCCCTAGAGAACGCAAAGTCTTGCAAAAGAAAAACGGTGGTAATCACGCCAGAAAAGGTAGCTACACCGAAGAACAAAGGCTGAGAAGTGCTACAGCTCACAGTCGTCAATCGAGGATCGGGAGCGCAAGCTCGGCAACCGAAACACCACGGAAACCCTCACCAATAGTTACGGCAGCTCAGGCATATCACGCCCGTGGAAACAGCAAAGATAAAAAGCGAACAAGTACATCATTCAGCGGAGCCCCAGAGGGCTTTCCTTACGATGCTCCAAGGATTTCACCATCTCCATCGAATAAGATAAATCCTCAGAAGAGGACTGGCGATGAAACGACCATTGGCTTTGCGTTGTCGCCCAGCACCCCGCCCCCTCATCCAAACTCTCGGTCATTGTCTGAACAATTAACTCCCCATGGTGATTCTAGCCTTGGCGGTCGTAGTTTAAATTCTCTAGACGGTTCGGCACCTTCTATCAGTGCAACAGTAGAATCGGACCCATTACATGCTACGCCTGGTACCCCTGAAAGACCACTGAAAGCGGACCGGACAATGTCTACTGGTCGTCGTATCCGTGGCGTTTCATCAGGGACTGCACTTCGTACAAAATCAAAGAAACACAGCACTAGCGCGTGGGAGAAAGGCCTTCGTGAGGTTACACCCCAAGAGGCAGCAGAAGGGGCCGATTACAGTGGCTGGATGAAGAAGCGTGGGTCGAGCGGGATCGGCGTCTGGAAACCCAGATTTTTCGTGTTACAGGGCCGACGACTGTCATATTTCTATTCTGAGCGTGACACTAAGGAAAGAGGATTGATTGATATTACCTCTCATAGAGTGCTCCCAGCAACGGAAGATAGGTTAGTGGCTTTACACGCATCTTTTGCCGCTGCGACAAGCCCGAGTGCAAGCCCAGCGATCTCGGCCACTGGATCCCCACAAACACCAGTTACGGATACGAACGGACAGAAATCGCCAACTTCGCCACCACCTTCGAAAGAAAAGGGTAAAGAAACTGAGAAGGACAAAGGGTGGTTTACATTCAAGCTTGTTCCCCCTGCTCCTGGCGCTACAAAGGGTGTTACATTCACTCCACCTAAACTTCATTATTTCGCAACCGATACTCGAGATGAAGGGAAAAAGTGGATGGGTGCTATCATGAAAGCTACCATTGACAGGGATGAGTCGAAACCAGTCATCTCTAGTTACAATGCAAAAACTATATCACTTGCGAAGGCTAGAGAGCTGAGAGCACGGCCTCTAGATTTGTTGAAGGAGGGTGAAGACTCAGACTCGTTATCCGCATTATTAAGTGCAGGATTAGCAATATCAGGGGTAGACCTAGGAGTCGCAGAAGGGCAGGAAGGAGAGGAGGCAGAAGAGGCAGATGTGGAAGATGGGGGAGATGAGGTACTGGAAGGGGCGGAGACAGGGATTGGAAAGACGGATAGTATCAGCAGCTCGGCGGTTTCCCAGGGAGATTCGGCTGAGGGGCAGATTGGGGAAATGCAGGAGAAAACGGTTACTCCAGATTTGTTAGAGCCTAATGGGGTGATTGTAGCGACCAATTTAGGGATTGTTGCATAGGCTATGGCGACCAAGTGGATAGAGGGTTTGGAGCGTAATCCATATGTTGGAGACTATGGTGCTTACTTTTCTCGTTGTAAGGTTCTGTTTTTTCTTCTAAATTCTTCATAAATCTTTTTTTTCGGGTCGTAACTACCTTCTTTGTAGTATCTTTTTTTTTTCTTCCCAATATCCTCTCGTTTTTAATTTCCTTTCTTTTTCTATTTTTCTTGGCGGATGAACTACTACTTTGATGTGTTGTGTCAAGGGAAAATATTGGGGATCATTGGCACTTGGTTAGGATTGGTGTATGTATTGGTAGTTTTATATTCTCTAGTTGGAGTAGCTTTTTGTTTATTTCTTTTACTCCTTGGTTTCTTATACCGTGTTGTTCCATTAATTGTTGGGGTGTGCTTGTGTGCGTTTGCTGAGATTGGTTACTAGCGATGAGGGAAGTAAGGAGTAAGATCCTGAGCGGGGTACCAATGCAAGCTCTGGATCTTCAGAAGCCTTGAGGCTATAGTGATTTGGGCTTTTTCTTTCTTCCAATAGTATAGCTACTTTACTGTGGTATATATTCGGTGCTGTTTTTTTTTCGTTTCTCGAGGGTTTGTTTGGTGGCTTCCTTGCTTTTATTGATTCAATAGTTCATACCCCACCATTTAAAGTATATATATCCACCTATCTTGATTTTCTCTTTTCATTAAGCTTGGATGTATGGAGAGATACCCATATTTTCTTTTACCTTTGGTTACAATTTTATATATATATGTATGTTGGATCATTGGCCCTTGTAAAAACAAAGCAATAAAGAACTTATGGTAACAGGGTTTATAAGAGGGTCCCACAATTCTTGAGTTGTGAATGAGCTATTTTGAGGTTTCACGGGTTGGTTGGATTAGGCTGTATCGAGATTGATCGAGAGTGCAGATTCTCAAGGAGTGATGGTAGAAACTGTATAGATACATAGAGCATAATGGATAAGCCGCCGGGAATACATAAAGCATGAACGGTTAATCGTTATAGGCTTCGCCTCACTGCATCCGCTTTCTACATCCATCAGTACGGTCAAGTTGGCAAAATACCAAAGTGGATACTCGCCCCCCCCCCTTCCTTGAGATTCTGGTACTTTCTTGTAGGTGTGATTATGACCGTAGTCGTTGTCATAACCTTTGGGAGTGGGGTTACGTGGCCCTTCTTAAATACCTTTCATCTGTCATGTTTCTGCCCCCCTCCCCCCCTCACTTCCTCTGGTCTAATCCTTTATCTATTGAGTTCTGGAACTCTCTCTCAGTGAAACAAGGCGGTAGATTTAAGTTTTGGCTTTTGGATGCTTATTGGTAAGGCAAGTCTAATAAATGACTGCTGCGTTGTTCTTAAGTGCGAAATGAGTGCGTGAGGAGTCACTTGTACGTTGGACACTGAACATTGCCATAGAAAGCTATAGTGGCCACATATCCCCCGCCCCTCCCCCCGATAGTAGCCGGGGTTGCTTTCAATGTAGGAGCCCTAGGCTTGAAGGCTGTAAGTGCTCTTTCATGCGGGAGATTTGGAGGGGGGGGGTGTAAGTGTGGAAGGAGCCCTGAGAGATACATTTTCGGGGTGAGGTTGAGATTCAGCACCTTGTTCGTCAAGAATCTTTGCGAGGATCGTAGGATTATCTATTTTAGGTAGCAAAAAGAAAGAAAGAAAGAAAAAAAAAAAAAAAGAGGGAAGAAAAAAGCAATTAGCTTCCCAAGATTTCATACGAATCCAATACGCGGTAGCGAAAGGCACACCATCAAACAAGTAAGGGATATGGATATATTATTATTATTTTTTTCATGAGAAGCACAGGACCCCATCTATATGTACCAAATAGGTAACAAGATCATTCATAGCGTAGTACAAAGATACAAATCGATCTGCGCCACTTTGTCGCTGCTGCGTCTTCCCAGCTTTTAGGCCTTGTGGGGTAAACCGAGAATCTACCGTCTTTGCTTGCCATGACCCTCCCCCCCCCCCATAAAAAAATAAAAAAATAAAAAGCATCGTGTTTGGTACGGAGGCAACAGTTTGTCTCAGCAGGTTTAAGAAGAGGGGAGAGAGAAAAAAAAACACTTTATATGAAAGGTTTGTATTTGACCACCTCAGTGTAATATATAATAACAATCTCGGTTCCGGAACTAGTATTCCGGGTTGCAACTGAGTAAAGTATTACTGACAGAACGGCTACTGACTTTTGTTCCGGATCGGCATGATTACCATACCAGGCCGGTGGTTGACAGTAGCTGAAAAGTCGAGACCCAGCGCTTCGAGAACTGTGAACTTGGTTGAGTTACTCACCGGTGTTAATACCTTATCCCCCCTTCCCCCCGGCGCACATATACGGACTTTCCAAGGCGATGAGCAAGAACTGTTCTCTTGGAGTTGACTCAGGCTCCAGGTTCTAAAGACTTCTATTCTTGACAAATTGCTGAGTGGCAATGCCTTTGAAGCTACGTATACTCTTAAACTTACATGTGTACTGACGGTGATCACTAGCGCTTGGGTAACTAATATGGTGGGTATTAAATAAATATATTCGTGCAGTGCTCCGCTCCGGGTGTAAAACATGGCTTAGTAGTTAGTAGTTCTTTTTTGGATTGGTTTGTGGTAAATGAGGATCCGCCCTGTGTCAGCAATCTTTGCAATGTCGGTTACCTTATCAGCCTCGTGACCTCTCCCGGCATGGGAATGTTGGGTTTGTGGGTTTGTATTCACTGTTTTGCATTAGTTACCAAGGCTGGCTTCTTGCAAGAAATTCGTATTTGCCCTTCCTCTTCCCCCCCCCGGCACTCTCGCCCCCCTCTCTCTAGGGGTTGGTGAGTACTGTGACTCATATCTGCCAAACACCTCTTGTACTTTGGGAAACCACAAGAGCTGTGAGTAATATCATAGTTACATCATGAAGGGGGAAAAAAGGAAAGAAAACCTCACATGGAAGAACCCGGTGGAGGAGGATAGAGAGGGAAAAGCGCTGAGCGGTGAAGAGACCGCAAGTCATTGTGAGAATATAACTGCTTGTGTGCAAGGGACCTGCGGGAGTTGCCTTGCGTGTGCAGCAAACACACTTTAACCTCTCGAGACGGAGTGTGGAGTTTATTGAGGAAAGGATTGTTGTATCACAATTTAAAGGGAGATCTCGCCCACTAACTTGACTGAGCCTGTGGGTTTTGAGCCGCCTTCGCCTCCGTTGAAATGAGCAGCCTTGCCGCCTGTCAGAACTGAATGAGAGGAGGGGTCGGAAAGAAAAAAAGAACAGGATCGAGTGCTTCGAGGCAAACCGAAGAATAAATAGATAGGTACCAGTCGAGCACGTCGCCGGGGGGGGGAGCCTTTTAACTGTCGCACGACATCATACATTTACCACAGGAAGGTAGACCCGCAGCTACTGCACGCCCCTCCATCCACGCCCACTGCGCGCCTGTAATTGGCAGCCTCACTTCACTCGACCCTCGACCACTCACTCACCTCCTCGGTGTTCTCGGGTCTCGCGTCGCCTCGTACAGCAGAGGAGAGAGAGAGCTTCACTAGGTAAGCAGGTGCTGTTTATGTTTTACGTAGGGGGGGCCTGCCTGTGTTGATTGATTCCTTCTCGAAGAGTGCGTCCGTCTGTGTCTCTGTGTGTGTCTCTCTCTTTCTCTTTTGTTGGTCTGTCTTTCCATCACTGCTGCTACTGCTACTGCTGCTGCTGCTGCTTGCTGCTTGCTGCTTGCTGCTACTGCTACTGCTGCTGCTGCTGCTTGCTGCTTGCTGCTTGCTGCTACTGTATCTGCGACTGCTACTGTAACTGTAACTGCAACTGCAACTGCCCCCCCCCCAGCCTGCTTCCTCTCTTCCTTCTGCGCGTGTTCCCTCCGAGACGACACCCCTCAGTGCGTTTCCCTAGGCTCCGAATATCCAAACAGGCCTCGACACCTTGCGCTCGCTGCCTCTCGCGACGAGACAAGGTTATCAATAAGCTCACAGCTCAACTGGCCCTCTCCATTACCCGTCTTGGTTGGTCCACGCACAATAGTTCAGCCGGCTTTTCTTTTTCTTTTTTCCTTTTTCCCTGGCTGGTTTCGTTTCTTCTGGTCTTCTGCTTCCCTCTTTCCGTCCTTACTTACCTCCATCCTCCCTCGGCTCCGCGGGAAACCAGAAAAGAAAAGAAAAGAAAAAAAAAGATAGCCCGAAAAACAAACTGAACACAAAGACACTAAAAAACTATTACCACCTAGCACCTTGCCGCTATGGCTTCCCTCGATGCCTCCCAGGAAGCCCTTCGCGAGCACATCCAGTTCCCCCAGCAGAAAGTTATCAACAATAGACACGACCCCAGCCGAAGGGAGTGGGAGCACTCAATCAAGGACATAGAAGACCAGCTGATGGATTCATCGGGACAGGGAAGTAGTGGGAGTGGGGGCTCTAGCCCATGGTATGGGGGCATATCGACTGGAAACCGTGGGAGGAAACGAGATAGAGAGGATTCAGTCGACTTCCAGTATCTCGGCATCCGAGGAGAACCAGAAGTCAAATCACAGAAAACTACACCGAGCCCGATCCCAATAACACGGCCAGTAATTTTGGTGGATGGTAACGGTGGGAGTCCGTTCGGGAGAAATTCATTACCACTAGAAGCTCCCCAGCAACTAAGGTAGCCCATGATTTATTTATTCATTTAGAGGCGGAGACTGCCTCTACTAAACTCCTTTATACTTTCTTGGAGGTAGCATTACGGTTACTGACTGATACTAGGAACACTAGATTGGCTCACTTTATGCCTGGTTTGGATAGAGACATTACTGAACAAGATACGGAAATTAGGCCTTTCATGGGTAGTTCACACGGTTCTCAAGTCCTTAGACCCATGCAGTCGCATCCCGTGCCGCAGCAACAATGGCCTCCTAGAGAAGTAGACAATGAAAGGTTTATTGCTCTCTAAAAAGCTGACTCCCGCTACTCTGCCGATGTTGACTGTTTGTAGGTTTAGAACAAGCGACGAGGAAATGGCTAGAAGACTCCAAGATCTCTATAATGCAGGCGGTTATTCTTCTTCAAGTGATTTAGGGGAGAATGGTCGTTCAGAACGACCTTTTTCAGATTCTCCATTTTCTGTTACCTCTTCTCCCCCGAGACCAGCTAGAGCTCTATTAGATCATTACTCTCGTCAACACAATTCTATTCCACCTATAAACCCGCGGCAGATTATTGACCTTGAGGACGATGAGGGAGATGATAACGAAAATTTAGCCTATTTCGCAAACGGAAACCCAAGTGCTGTACGGTTACCGAGCATGCGAACAAACGATGCGCCGTACCTCTATAACCCGTCTAACAATGTTATTCAGGGAAGCTATGAACCAGGATGGGGATACATCGACAATGGTATATTAACCGACGAGTTCCCATATTTTCCCGGACGCCCCGCCCTGGATACAGCCAGCAGCATGGGCAGCTTCAATGATCCAGGCTCAATGGCAATTGTGGATAGTCAGGGTAGAGTGATTCATGACCTAAATGAAGAACTGAATGATGGATGGCCGGTACCTCAGCAGTATAAAGCTGAAATCCATAGATACATCGACCACATCCGTGCAGACCCCACAAAAAGCCTGGATGAGATCAAAACCTTAATGGAAAACATTCGACCCGATATGGAGATCCCACCAGAGGACCGCGAGGGAACCCCACTAGAGATGACGTACCCGCTCATGGAGCATCAAAAGCTTGGCTTGGCATGGTTGAAATCAATGGAAGAAGGGAGTAACAAAGGTGGAATTTTAGCGGATGATATGGGGCTTGGAAAAACAATTCAGGCATTAGCCCTCATCGTCTCTAGAAAATCTACCAATACGTCCAGGAAAACTACATTGATATTGACACCCGTCGCATTATTAAAACAGTGGGAAAGAGAGATAAGGGTGAAACTAAAGCCGGAACATGGCTTGAAAGTGTGCATTCACCACGGAACTAGTAAGAAAGCAAAAAGTTTTGCAGATTTAGCAAAGTTTGATGGTAAGTCTTCGCTAACCAGGCCACCCACTAATAGCATCACTAATTTCCCCCTAGTTGTACTAACCACCTTCGGGACCGTTGGTAACGAATATAAAAAGAAAGCACGTTGGGAGGCTGAAGGGAAGGCTGGTTACCCCCCGGGACTCTTTTTTATCGGCGAAGAGAGCAAGTGGTACAGGGTCATCATCGATGAAGCCCAGTGTATCAAGAACAAAGATACTCAATACGCTAAGGGCTGCTGTTCGATCGATGCCGAATATCGACTTTGTTTATCTGGTACTCCAATGCAAAATAGCTGCGATGAGTAGGTCTTGTTCACCAGACAAAACTGTGGAGTTTGCTAATTGATTTTGTAGATTGTTTTCGCTCGTCAGGTTTCTCAAGATTAGGCCATACAATGAATGGCCAGAATTTTCAAGGGTAAATTATATCAACCTATTGAAGTATGATACCTATACTCATAATGTGATCTAGAATTTCTCAAAACCCCTCAAGGGCAAGAACGAATTCTCTATCAACCAAGCAATTAGGAAATTACAAGCATTGATGAAGGCAATATTACTTCGGCGGACAAAATCATCAATGATCGATGGAAAGCCAATTCTTACGCTACCAGATAAGACAATCGAGATGGTGCATGCAGTGTTCAGCCCAGATGAACAAGCATTCTACCAATCTCTTCAAGATAAATCAGTCCTCGCGTTCAACAAATATCTTCGGGCTAATACTGTGGGAAGAAATTATTCAAACATCTTAGTACTCCTTCTGCGTTTGAGACAAGCATGCTGCCATCCTCACTTAATTCGAGATGCTGAGATGTCCAATAATGAACCAGTTGACGAAAAAATGATGAAGTTAGCAAAAGAGCTACCAGCAGATACTGTGGCTAGGCTTAAAGATCCCGAAGCATTCGAGTGTCCAAGTAAGTTACTCCAAGGCATAATGTTGAGCTAAACTAATCTATTATTAGTCTGTCTGGATGCTGCAGATAATCCATCAATCATCGTTCCTTGTGGTCATCGGGTGGGTTTTATACTTTGCTTTTTCGTCCGGCTGTAATGCTGACTGTGTCTAGTTCTGTTCCGAATGTCTTCTTAGACTCCATAACCAGCATATTGAATCAAGTATTCAACAGGGCAAGGAAGATAACAATGGAGCTAGATGTCCTGGGTGTCGTGGCGAGTTTAGTATGGAAAAGGTTATTGACCTAGTGACTTTCCGTAAAGTTCATCAGCCGGAGATTCTAGCACCTAGTGAAGAAAATAAGGACCCTACAGACGATGATTTGATATTCGACACGGATGAAAGCGAGGATGAAAGTGAAGATGATGATGGGGAAGATCTCGCAGACTTTGTGGTCCCTGATGGGGATGATGGAATGGTGGATGACGGGTCCGAAGCCGCTACTCGCAAAAAGCCCGCCAAAAAAAATCAAAAGAAGAAGGATGCTAAGGGCAAAGGCAAAGCAAAGGTGAAAGCGCCTCCAAGGACTCTTGCGGAGGTTAGAAAGGACGCCATGAAAAATGCCAAGAGCAAGAAACAGTGTATGTGCCTTTTCCGTGCTTTCTTCAGTAATATAGTGAATACTGACATCCGGTTAGATATGAAGCATCTACAGAAGCGCTGGATTAGCAGTGCTAAGATTGATAAATGTGTCGAAATTCTAGAGAGCGTTCAACAAAATGACTCAACGGAGAAGACGATCGTTTTTAGCCAGTTTACATCATTGCTTGATCTCATTGAAGTCCCGATCAATGCAAAGGGCTGGAAATATAGGCGATACGATGGTGGCATGTCAAGCACGCATCGTAATCAAGCTCTCATGGATTTTACAGATAAACCGGAGGTCAACATTATCCTAGTCAGCCTTAAGGCAGGGAACTCTGGGTTAAATTTGGTCGCTGCATCTCAAGTTGTCATTCTTGACCCATTTTACAATCCGTTTATTGAAAGCCAAGCTATTGACCGTGCACATCGCATCGGTCAGCAGCGCCAGGTCTTTGTTCATAGACTTGTTGTGGAAGGGACTGTTGAGGATCGTGTTCTTGCATTGCAGGAAAAGAAAAGAAAATTGATTGAGGGTGCACTTGACGAGAACGCCTCTAAAGGTATCGGCAGGTTAAACTCTAGGGATCTGGGCTTCCTATTTGTACGTCTCCAACCCCTTGCCTTCCTTGAGGCGCTAAAATTATGCATTATCATGGTAGCTAATAGCACTATACAGGGTCTCCCACAATAAGCAAGTAGAATTTTTTCTTAATCCTCGATCATCTCTAGATTTTTTATCTTGCTTTCGCTCAGCCTGCCGCGGTTTCGGCCGAATGTTATGCTTGGGGCATTCTTACTTTCCTGGAATACTAATGTCTCATTATTTTTTCTTCTGATTCCTGTTTTATGGAAGTTTACTCGGGCTTAGAGGATATATTTATCGTGGATGAATGGCGTTTTTTTATTTATGTTATATTATCATTTCCCTGGTACTCTACCTATTTTTCCTTTGCTCATCTTTTTGTTGCTTCATGATCCATGAATTTTCTTTATTATCTTCCCTATCTCGATTTTTCTCAACGTGTTTACATAGGGTGGTCTTTTTTTAGGGGTTTAGGAGCTAGTTATACACGTGTAGGTTCGGGGATTAGGGTAAAAATAATTGCTATAAGAAAGCATAAGAACCTAGCTCTACTAGGGTTTCCTTCCTTCATATTTCATTTGCTCATGTGTAGCTTGCGGTTTTTGTGCTGGAGGCGCTGCGGCGTTTGTTTTCTTGTCTTGGTTTTTTTTCTAGGGTTGCTTTTTTGTTTGGCAAGAGGGGTATTGTAAAGTTATGTTTGTGGCTGTTGCTTTTCTTTCATGTACCAATATTAGCCGACCGGGTATCAATTAACCTTCCACTAGTTTCGAGCCGTGCAACGTTGCAAACTAGATGTATATGTATTACTCTGTTTGGCGGGGGGGGGGTCCAAACAAACAGCGGTACGTAATCGGACTGGCTGAGTGTGTTTGGAGATGCTGGGAAAATAGATTGACCTATAGATAAGTGTCTTTGTTTAGATCATATTTACGAGATCACATACCAGTTGTCAACTCACGTTGTTTCATTTCTTGCGTAAAGGCTGTAGTTCAGGCCCACTATTGGAAAGTACGGCGCTTGCAAAACGGGCCGGGGGGTAAACTTTCTGTAAGGACTGGCTCCAAGACCGGAATATCTTTCAGCTTAAAACATGTCATCGCCGATTTGAGCCGCCGGGTTGCCGATTGTTGGTACATGATGATTGGTGTATACTCCGGGCCGATGCGTGCAATCGATGGGAAGAAGAAGAAGAAGAAGAAGAAGAAGAGAGAGAGGGGGGTTGTAAAGTGGCTCGAGCTCCGATATGATTATTGATCAATCCGAAGATCAGTGTGCTTATTTGCTATCATGGACGAAACATGTAGTTACCACGTGTAATATCAAGATCAATGTTTCAGGTTCGATCACGCGGGGCTTTCCGGTATGGGGTATCTATTCAATAACAGAAGGTAGGCATAGCGATGATAACGATTCGCTTTAGCGTACAGGTAATTGGTTCTTCTTGTTACTGGTATTCATGTATTCGATCCTCTTGTTCCTAGTAATAGGCGATATTGAAAAATACTAGGAGCATGTGATGGAAGGTAATTGAAATATAAATTGTTGGCTTATTTATTGCGAGGTCTGTTTGGTTGATAGGTTAAGAAACTTAGTACTCTTCGAATATATAAGACTGGGTCGAGTGATCCTTGGTGCATGTTCTTTAAAACAACCTAATATTTTCACTACAAAAGGAGCGTTTGAGATGGCTGCGTAGGTATAAAAATTCTACTACGGCTATGTATTATTTCCTTATTTTGTTTTTGTTCATTTGTGTATACTGCGTAATAAATTTAGGAGAGCTTAAAAGTAAGACCCGGCAGTTCGTCTACTGACGTTCTCATGTTTACGAGATTATATTAGATCTTCTACCTTTAGTTATAGTAAAGCTTGTGAGAAAAAGGGAAAAGAATCTACCCGGTCAGGGAATCTAACTTATTCAAATTATATTAGGTGAATATACCCTAGAAGCTCTACTAAGACCGCTTCCTATTTGAGATAGGATCTTTTACTCTTACAAATCTGGTAACTCTCTAGCTCTTTGTAAGAACCTCCGCGGAGATTTCCCCCGCATATATCATACGTATTGCGAGAATAGTGAAGATAGTAATAATATCATCATAGAGAGAGAATACTGTTATAAATTATCAGTTGCTATATCGAGACTGTATCCTAGGAAAAAGGTACCCATAAAAGCTGTAATCACATTGGTGGTTCCCCAAGAGTATATTCTAAGCGGATCTACAGAAGGACACCACTTGGCTATGACATTTTTGAGTGTCGTAAAAAGCGGTCGCTTAAAGTAACCTCCTCTACTTAGGTCGGCTCCAACTACCCTTCATCTTCCCATACGCGGTGTTTCATTCTGTGGCGCCGCGGCGGGAACAACATACATGTATATAGTGCCCCCAACCTGCTTTCCTAAGGTTTATGATTTCGAATTTGCAGCCATACAATTAAATGCAACTAAATAGAGAAACGGGTATATATCCCATTTCCTTTAGTGATAAATGGCACCTTCGGGAGTAGCCGTGACGTCTAGACCAACTGTCCTGGACATACAGAAATTTAATAGGGAGATAAGACCATCACTATGTAGGATTGGTGAAGTCTACTTAGCCAAGAGTATCCTAGCGCCTATAGATTCTATTATGGGAACGCAGATCAAGAATTTTTACCCGCTTCGTGCCCAGTAAGCTGAGCGCCTGTTTCGGTATCAAGGGTGCGGCCCACACAGGTCCTTAACTGTTGTCTACGGGGTATGTGTGGTTGTTCAATTGGGCTTGGTGAGGGGAAGCCATATGCACCGGCCGCATATTCATCAAATCTTCTGGGGGGGGGGGGGTGGTACGTAACACTGATATTAGATATCGCTCTAGACATGTGAGCGGTAATCTACTTATTTGGCTGATAGGATTGTCTATGTAGATCGCCTTATGTAAGGAGCTTGGACATGTTGAGATTTAGATTCATGGCATAGAATCTCACTCGTTCTTATGGGATGTCTCGTACTAGTTGCATCCAAACCCGCGACATTTATAACGAATGTCGGAAGTCAAGTAAAATTCCCCAGTGGATCATTGTGATTGAGAGGAGTTAAGATGATAAAAGATGTAAGTTACAGAGACAAGGGGAAGGAGAGACGGGAGAGAGGTGATTGATTAATCATTTATAGAGAGGGGGGTTATGATAAGTTAATGTTTGCCGGGAATCATATTATGAGCCTTCATACTCATGATGCCAAATATCTCTATGTTTAGTGTTAGTCAAAAGGCGAGTAAATGATCATATAAATAAGCCTCATGCCTATACTTAGAAAATAGGACGATTCCACAGCCAGAAGTAGAGGGGGGGGGGGTTGGAGAATAGTACCAGGAGCTGTAAATAAGGTATAGAGGCACATATTTTAGGAGTGAAATGGGTGAATTCGAAATATTATAAATGGGATCACTGTGGTTTCCTCTCTTTCATCGCTTTCGGCTGTGTCTAAGTGAAGCGCGAGAAGGGTAAGTCCTGTTTTCTAATATTAGCTGCTTACACTATATTTATTTGTAATTCTGGCCCTATGGTACTAGTTATCTTGTATTTATGGTAAATTCATTCATTCATTCATACTAGTTATCTGTGTGATTTCAATTCATATATTATCACCGGCTTCTAGATCTATGTGTAGACTAACATCCACGTTTGTTCGGAAGTAACCATTGGCTGTTAAAATAAAGATGACAATAGGCTTATGTTATATTTATATAGTAATGTAATCTATAAGATTTTATAATTAGACTTTTGGGCTACATATGAAAACGCTTATGTTATCAAGTAGTTAACGTGATATCTAGAAGTAATAGATACCAATACTTTGACAAGAGGGGCTCGAATTACTGTTAGTATAACTATTTCTAATCCTTAAATCTAAGGACTCTTGGGCTACTATAGCCTCAGGGCTCATTTGATTAATGAGGGGAAAAAAGGGGACTCTTGGGTGTTGCTTTCCTCATAAAGAAACTAGACGAGTGATGTTACATGAAGTAGGGTAAGGGTTACTAGACTGCATGCAAATTATTGGACAAACAAGGCCTGGGATTGAGTTAATTAGGTAGGTGGTTTACGTTGGGGGTAATACTACACCCGGGTTCCGTCACTCTTTTCCCAGCCCCCTTTTCTACCGAATACGGTGCTCGTATTAGGTGATTAGTATAAAGGAATTCAATAGTCAAGACTAGAAACACCATAATTTATAATATATGTTATGGGGCTGCATGAGTTATTTACTCTAGGCGAGGTCACCCCCAAAATTCATGAGGATCTCTAAACATGACTCTGTATGTACCGTGAAGGGTTGCCGTGTACCGTAACACTGAGATTCTGTGTAACGTTGCATCGCAAGATTTCTACAGCTCATAAGGTGGGTTGTAGATACATCTTACTCCCACAACTTTAAAGGGGAAGGCGAGTCTAGTCCTGTATGTAAGCTCAACCTCAAGCTTCCACGAATTCCCACCAGGTACCAATAACACAGCAAACATGGCTAGAACTCGTCACAATAGCCGAACTACAAAGCGTACCGTTACTCGGGTGGCTAAACTTAAGGGGAAGGAAGTCACCAAAGTCGTCCAAGTCATCGAGGAAAGCAAAATCATAGAAGCTATCAAAGCTGCGGAGGAAAGCGAACTTAGCGAATTCAGCGAACTCAGTGACATTGAATCAGAGTTCGAGAGTCTCATAAAGCCACCATCTTCGTTGAAAGGCACTCCCGGGACCTCCTCAGTGGCAACTACCAAAATCATAATCGCAAGATCCACCACCTCCTCATCAAAACGAACCAAAATAACCAGTGCCATCTCGAAAGGGAAAAGACTTAGATCGATATCCACGAAGGAAGAGCTTAGTGAATCCTCAACCGCCAAGGGCAGGAACAAAAAAAAGAAAAAACAGCTAGCTGGCTATGCACCCCCTGAGAAATACGCCCATCTAGGCGGCGTAACTGATTCGTTTGCTGAAGATCTCATATGCGTGTTTGTTGGGCTGAATCCGGGGATCGCGACGGCGATGGCGGGGCATGCTTATGCATACCCTAGAAACCATTTTTGGAAACTTCTACACTCGAGTGGGCTTACACCAGATCGTCAGTGTCCCCCGGAGACAGACGAACATCTTCCTCGGCTTTATTCACTTGGTAATACGAATCTGGTTGCCCGACCGACAGAGGGTCAATCCGAGCTGTCGAAAGAGGAAATGGACGCGGGTGTTTCAGTCTGTGAGGATAAGATTCGAAGATGGAAGCCAGAGAGTGTATGCATAGTTGGCAAGGGTATTTGGGAGAGTATATGGAGGGCTAAACATGGTGGTAAAAAGCTTAAGAAGGAAGAATTTGAGTGGGGGTGGCAGGTTGATGAGGAACGATTTGGTAGTATGCTAGAGGAGGGGTATGAAGGTGCTAGGGTATTTGTCGTTCCGAGTACGAGTGGCCTTGTGGCAGGGTACTCGATGGAGTTTAAGAGAGAGATTTGGAAAGTTTTGGGGGATTGGGTGCAGCAACGGAGGGCTGAGAGAGGGGAGACGGCCCCCAGGGAACAGGTAAATGTGGAAGCGTAGAAAGAGGAGTAGGTTTGTTGATTCTCAAGATGTATAGTTATAAGTCAGAGTTTTTCGTACAACATACCCTAAGATATACCGCAGTTGGGGGAAACTGGTCAAAATTTGTTTAAGAGTTATGTAAAATGGATGTAAGTTAGGTATTCGGAATTTTAGAAAAAGCAGAATACTTTAGACTGAGTTTTGATCCTTTGAAACCACTGCTGATAGTATAGTGATATTTCCGTCCGATATATACTTTATCGTCAAGCTGATCTCTATACTATCCCATAAAAGATATTGACGGAGGTAGCTCAATGGGTGATCTACAGCGGTTTAGACTAAAAACTATAGCTAGAAACCTGGAACCGAAGATCTACTACGTACGTTGTTAGGCGTCATAATTCGAAGTATTTATTGTAATGGCCTATTCTCTTCTTAGGATATTTAAAACGGACCAAACTCTCAGAGAGTAAATGATCGAGATTTGATTACTTATACATTTCTTTTAAAGTAGAAATCCTAGCTAGCGCTGAAGGTTACAGAGTTTGGGCTTTAGACGTCCGTAGTACTAGCGCATGGTTAGGATATCTTAGAGTAAAGAAGTAGGGCCCAGATCTCGTGTATGTCTTTGGGTTGACAGCAAGAGTACTTGATACCACGGCTTTAAAGTATCGTATACCTATTATTCATTGGAAGAGACTATCCCGTATATAGCAAATGCCATGGGTCCCAGCACAAAGTGGGGGGATAATCCACCAGCGCCTGTCAGATATTTAGAATTAATCTAGATAAATTACATACTAGGTGAGGGATAAACGCTTGGCACTTTTGACCCTGCATTATCCTACTGTGTTCGTGAAACCGCCCCCACCCTAGAGAGCGCAATACCCGACATCATTGGTCCTAGTCCATATGGAGGCGAGGAATTCAATGAGAATACGAGGATGTAAGTTTCTGAGCCATTCACTTAGTGGGCACCTCAACTTTGTTCATATGAAGGAGAAGAATTTTGTGTTTAGCTGAAGACAAGGTATTTAGGGCTAGTTGGGTAGACTTACCATGGTGTCCCTCGGGGATCAAGGTAGTTTTTTGCACTAGCTGGCTGCGCCAGTTCTGACCCCGCTCGATGCCCAACAATTTTTTGTGTGTGGTTTCTCTTTAACCCTATCGTTTTGTAGCATTTCAGGCTTGTAACACGGAGGTGTTTCCGTACATAGAAAGTAGTAAAGGATTATTGTGTAGGCAGTGCTTATAGTGTTACCCTACCTGGTCGATATGTCGATAGGAGCTCTGGGCGAATGTAGCAAGGAGCTACATTATCCACACAAACCTAACCACTAATGTAAAGCGTTCTTAATGACATCTTTTAGACTACATTAATTAAGAGCTCCGAAACCACTAAAGTTAACACTGTTATTTAGAGTCCGTGAGTTGCTGTGGTTTATGTTGACTGGTGAAGTATGGGAATTCCGGACTTAACGCCATCGTCTTCGGAGACCTGAGATGCCGGTTTGATTCTCTGCTGGGGGGGGGGGGGGGAGAAAAAAAAAAAACAGCGGATTTACGGACTGGAAAACTTAAATCCCCATGAAGTTTGCGATACCGGCAGTTCAGGCGAGTTCCCTAGGCGCAGGTATTGCTGGTGTTGATCTCTTTGACCGTTAAGATTTCGGCTAATATTTACCATTCGCCAATCGATATGCTTCTCTGATAAAGAAAGTGGATGAGTTTATGCCAACAGAACCATGGTTCAGCTGGGTCTGCAGTGCCTCTACAATGCATGATTGACACTTTGTGTAAACCCAGGCTACAATACCTAGATACATGTATGCAACGCCCAATAGAGCAGGCATTGATTTTGTTTCAGACCTCAGAATGTGTGATCTCGCCACTAATATCGGATAGAATCAGATATGAATTAAAGGCATGTCACACGTATTGGTGGGGGGTTTGCGCAGCATACCCCATGTTATCACAAGCTAAGGGAAGGTGTTGCATCACAGGTAGATTTTTTTTGTGCAGCGCGGCGCAATAGGGTTGTTTTTGTTCCTTTGACCTTCCATCAACGCTCTAGGCAAGGTGGCTACATGTACACTGCCTTGGTACAGACTCACCAAAGAGCAATTGCTGGGGCGACTTCCAGATAACCCTCTAGTGCAGCCTGGTGGGAGATTGCAGATGATGGTACTAGTGGCACACGTGCCCGTATCAGCACTGTAGTCTCTGGTAGTCTCTGGGTGCACGTCAGAGCCTCTGGTTGACTGTCACAAGTACAAGTATCAATTCTGGGGCATTGAGGGGCCATTTGTATTTCTGTGTACATGTGTCTCTGTGATACTCATTCTGTGTAAGGTCACTCCTTCTCTAGAACTTTATCTTGAAAATCCCTCATTACACTCAAAGGTACATTACCATCACCTTCATCACGGTCATAACCTTGATCACCATCATAACCATCATTAAGATTACTCTTTGTCTCTGTTTACTGCTGACAACTCCTATTTCTAAAGCAAAAATGCGTTCAGAAAAAGTAGAGATATCTCTACTTATTCTCCTCTCGGCCACAGCGAATGCTATTTCTGGCATCGAAAATAATGGTGTTGCGAGGGATCTTGTAGATTCTCGCTCTGCTTCACTACTTGAAGGTGAAACCAACTCTATCAGTGAGCCATCCGTGAAAGAGGAATTCGATGGCTTGAGGTTATCACATGGAGATAAAGAGCGGCCAACATATGACAGAAAGTATCTCGAGAAACGTCGTGGTGGGGGAAGAGGGGGAGGTGGGGGAGGTAGATCCTCAGGAGGAGGAAGAAGTGGCACTGGTGTAGGAGGGTACGATATATCAGCTCCAAATTCCCAACGACCCCTCTACTTTTCCAAGCAGGGCAGAGAGAAATTCCGTACTGACACTTCCCTAGCTCCTTCAACAACGCTGGCGGCCGCACAACTACCGGCTCCGGATCTTCTAAGGGAGTCGGTGGCTACTACGGTGGCGGTGGAGCAGTTCCTTATACATCTGGCAGAAGCACCCCCTCTGGAATTCTCCCTGTGTTCCTAGGCCTCTCGTTCATCTCTCTCTTTTTTGCAGGAGCCTGGTTATACAGCAATGTCTACTCTTATCCTTACAAGAACGAAATAAGCTACCATAACACAACAACCAATAGAAATGAGACATTGCCAGTTATCTGTCTCTGCCAAGAGTATTCCGTGTGTGGATGTGATGAGAACCATAATCAGACATATATCGACGCACTCATTGCAAATGCAACGGCTTCAGTGAATATTACGGACGGGGTTTATACCAGCAAGATCACAGATGTGAATGGGACAAGATCTCTGGTGATTAATGGGACGTTGGCAAATGGGACGACGGCGGATGGAGGGACTGAGGAAGTTTCGGCAGCAGGGATTTTGACAAGGAATGTGGGGACTTTGGCTCTATTTGCTATTGTCACTACAGGTGTGCTAATGGTGTAGGAGATTGATCTCCTCTATGGTTCACTGGCTGCTATTCTGAGGGAAACTTTAGGTATTATAAATCCTGAGCGTTTACTCTCTCTATAGACTAGCTTTTCGTTCCCTCGTATCTTCTTAATTTGGGTTTTTACTTCATTTTTCGCTTCTGTATATCTTTTTAGGCCATCGGTTCCATCCTCATATACTTTACTCCAACACTCCCCTTACGATCAGACACCAAATTTTTGATGTCAAAAACTAATGTATCCCATGCCCTTTACGCTATCTTTCCTTTTTCTTGGGGCGTTGGATGTTTACATTTCTTGGGTTTTTAGGTTTCAATGGTATGGGGATTACTCTAGATCCTGGGCTCGGATTTTTTATACTGAGCTCCAATTAGGTAGCATAATACTCTACATGTATAGTCGAGATGGAATTATTACTCGCATTAACATTCTCCGCGCGAGCTTTTGGATCTGACATAGCCGACGGAGATCCTCCGGATCCGCGGTACCTAATAGAATGAGCTTGCACGTAATACTTTGATGGGTGATGTATATTTGGTGATAGATTAGTGGTGACGCTGGTGGGTCGGGTGATAATTGTTAGTCTGGGATGTCATGTGATATAGAACGCTTTTCTACCTTAAATTATTGGAACGAGCTTCTGCTACCACTTTGTGTCCTATAGGGTCGGTTTTTATCTGGTCACAGGGTCGGGAGAGGTTATGTTTTCTCTTGTTTGTTTCCTGTTTTCTGTCAAATACTCTTGATTGGCTTTTGAGCAGTTTGGGTGACTAGTGTGTATATACTATTATCCTTAGGTGAAGAGCTGACTGGCTGCTACTCAAATGACTAGGTCATTAAGATCGACTTAGAGGGCCACCAGAATCTAGCCTTAGCTTCTATTAGTGATTTCCCCCGGTGGTTGCAATAAAATAATATGCGTCATTTACACTCCGAGGATCATTCTATTAGGAACCAAGCAATTGAGTATGTCAAGTCAGTTCCTTCCAATATACAGACTCCGCCCCACTCTCTAAGTTTGATGAAGGCGAATTTCTAGGCTTTCTACTCAATGGATTATCTCGAGCTGGTCTCATAAGTATTGACCATGGTAGCCTAAAAAAACTACCACACTGTCAAAAGTGGGGAGAGTTATCCTTGTCGTTGTCGCTCTCGGCAAAGGGAGGGAGGGGGGCATTCAGCTCATGTCTTCCCCGCTGGTTTGTATTCAAGAGAGGGGGGAGAGGTTATGCAGTACAGCCGCGGAGGATGTCATAATTCGTGCTAGATAGTTAGCTACATAAACTTCTATATCATTTAGCCAATGGTTAGTCTATGTGCTAGGGTGTATAAGTCTGTATTAGATACTTTGCAGAGTGTCTAAGAAAGAAAAAGAAAGAAAAAGAAAAAGAAAACCCTATCGGATAGGCGGTATAACATTGGTCGCTAAAGTCGGCTAAAAAGCGCCTCGTGAATACCTAAGTGTTGTACAACATTCGCGTATGAGCTTATTGGGTAGGGGTGTGTGTGTGTGATATATCAGCCGCGTCTCAGCGGCTGTTCTGTGTATTGAGGTAAGGGTGCCCAGCCCAGCCTCCCCCACAATCGTAAGGCGTCACCGCTAGTAAAGAGTTTCATTATTTTATTGGTTTGTTAATCAGGTTCTACTTGTTGAATTAACTTGCTGAGTTTTCAGTTGTGTTAATGTTTTACTAGATTGTGATTGGAGTGCGCTTATAATCGGAGAGGGGTAGAGCTCTGCTGAGGGGTTATAGGACAAGGCGGATTTCTCTGAGGGATTAGAGGAAGTAAGCGAGTTATGACACAGAGGATGTTAAAGTGCACTTGGACGTAATCTTAATAGGTCTCTAAAGTCTTTAGTACGGTTCATGGATCTTTTACGAGGGGGACTTGTCTTGCTTAGGGAGGCTGTAAGCGGTAAGAAGGAATATACCTAGAATGTGCTTTTTGACATCAACGCGAGAAGGCTGAAAGTGCACGGGTTGTCCATCTCACAAATTAAATTACATAATTTCATCCCTCTTAACAAGCACATTATAATATACTAAACTTTCTCTCTCTCTCTGCGTAAAGTTTCTAGGTTCAGACCCGTTGTGTGAATACAAGTCGTGGAATAAAATATTACAGCTGTTCCTGCGTGATAATCATTAGTCCAAGTAACAATCTTATCTGATAATCACTAGAGCAACCCCCACGGCCACAAGGGCCGAGGTCCAATGTGGATTTGTGTAGCACCGAGAGAGTCGCATTTGTATGTAGCCGAGGCTGGCTGGCTGGCTGGCAACTCCCCAGGTCTTCTTATCCCCATTCTTATCCCTATCCACAGCCCCTTCAGGTCCTGTCCACCTCGCGAATTAACTAAAACAAGAAATACAAGAAATACAAGCCAGAACAACCCACAAAGATGAAGGGAATTCAGTTAGAATCATATGTCAAGGTAAACCCACATTCCCCAGGGGTAGAGAAGTCGACGTGCTCGGTCCTCAACGATCGCGATACGATACGATACGATACGATACGATGCGATACGATGCGATAGCGATCTTGAATGTTATCACAATAGTGAAACAGTTCATGAGAGGGAAAAAAAAACAAAAAAACAATTAAGCTGACAATATCTCTCCCCCCCGAATAGGGCCCCTCGAACCTCAAAGTAACAACTCTCCCCGATCCCGAGCCCGCTGGTGATGAATACCTCATCGAGATCCGCGCCGCTGCCACGAACTTCTTCGATCTCCTCCAGATCAGGGGGAAATACCAACATGTCTGTCTCTCTCTCTCTCTCTCTATACACACACATAAAGACTAACCCTGTTGAAACAGCAACCACCCTTCCCATGGATCGCAGGTATGGAATTCGCCGGCACAATCATAAGCGCACCCACCACCGGCAAATTCCGCAAAGGTGACCGCGTCTTTGGTGCCAAACAAGGCGCATATGCCACCCGTGTAACCGTCAAAGAGGAAGTGCTCCACCGCGTGCCAGACGGATGGAGCTTCGAGGATGCAGCAGGGCTTTACGTTACCGCGCCCACGTCCTATGCTGCGCTTCTCATCCGCGCTGAATTGGCGCCGAAGGAAACGGTGCTGGTGCATGCGGGTGCCGGAGGGGTGGGGTTGGCAGCTATACAGATCGCGAAGGCTGCTGGGGCTCTCGTTATTGCTACTGCGTCTACGCCTGCGAAGCTGGCTGTGTGTGCGAGCTATGGCGCGGATCATGTCCTGGATTATTCGAACGCTGATTGGAGTAAGCGCGTCTTGGGCCTCACGGGCAACAAGGGTGTTGATGTGGTCTTTGACCCTGTTGGCTTGATTGAGCAGTCCCTCAAGTGCATAGCTTGGAATGGCCGTCTCCTTGTGATTGGCTTTGCTGGAGGTAAGATCGAGAAGGTGGCCTTGAACAGGGTGTTGTTGAAGAATGTTAGTATTGTGGGTATACACTGGGGGATGTATGCAGAGAAGGAGAAGAAGGAGGGCACAGTGGACAAAGTATGGGCGGGAATCATGAGGTTGATTTCCGAGGGAAAGTTTAGGCCTACTGTATTTAAGGGTGAGGGTGAGGGATTCGTGGGGTTAGATAGTGTAGGGGGTGCGTTAGAGGCTTTGGGCAAGAGAGAGACATGGGGTAAGGTAGTTGTTTCTGTACCGAGAGATATGGGGAGTAGACTTTGAGGATATGCAAAAAAAAAATGGGATGGAAATGAGCAAATTGGTGGATATTCTTAGGGAGTTATGATATCTTGTATGAACGAGGAATGATTTTTAGTTTTTTATTTTAGTTTTCACAATTAGTTTTCACAAAGAAAAACCAAAAAATTCGTACAATTCAAGCTGATTTATAAATTATAATCATAAATTATCACTCGAAATACTATGAGCCTCTAAGGTCTTGGTTAGAATGTCGTGGGAGGGCTTTTTGTTTATCTATTTTTCCATTCCCTTATCTCGGGGTATATCCTCAGAAGAACAGCATTCTTAGGTGGTGTTTAAACTCAAAGTTTATCTCACTCATAATTTTCAAATCAGATCTAAACCATATAAAACCAGATTTATTGTTTTAAATAATAAACACCAGAAAAATAAAGAAACCCAATCCGTCATTTGCTCATAACATAAATATCAATCAAAATCACTTAGTACCCCACCCACCCCACCCCCACCGCAAGTTATAACATCATCGATCATGATTATGATTCGATAGAAAAGATAAAATAAAAGTATCCCACTCGCTTTAGCCCATACCCCCCCCCCCCCCACAAGCATCTTCGGCATGCATATATACCAGGGTGTATATTCTAACCTCTAGCAAGAGCGGAGAAAGTTTCATGGGAAAAGTTTACGAGGCTTTCAGCGGTCCCAATCGGCATTAGGATCATGGTGCTTCATAGACTGCCGAGGGGGCTGTTGCTGCGCTGGGGCCCCACCACCAGGGCCGTTAGGTGCCTTACCTGGCTTGCGTGTGCGAGGAGGTTTCTTTCCTTTTGCAGACTGGGATTGTGTAGACTGGGATTGTGTAAATTGGGCTGGAGGTGGTTGAGCTCTTGCCGGGCCTGTTGGACCTCTTACGGGCTCAGGTTGGACTCCTTGGTGGGGGTCCCATGGTCCATTATCATTCTGCTGCTGTTGGGGAATATCGTCATCCCAGCCGCCCTTAACAGGCTTATCATTCCAGCTGTCATTGGCGGGGGTACTATCATCCCAACTGCCTTTTGCGGCAGAGTTATCATCCCAATCACCCTGACCATTTACCGCAACGCCTCCCTCGTTCAGTTGATGCTGGGGCGGAGCTTGTCTAGGCTGAGCTGGAGGGTTGTATGCCCTTTGCTGCTGCTGCTGCTGCGGCGGCGGCTGTTGTTGCTGTTGCTGTTGCTGCTGATGCTGTTGCTGCTGTTGCTGCTGTTGCGGCTGTTGATTCTGTTGCTGTTGCGGCTGTTGCTGCTGTTGAGGCTGTTGCGGCTGTTGCGGCGGTGGCGGCTGCTGCTGCCGTTGTTGCTGCGGTGGTTGTTGCTGATAGTTTTGCTGCTGCTGCTGCGGTGGTGGTGCCCTCGCAGGAGGTCTACCTTGAAATTGGTCATTGAGCCGCCCATATTGACTCTCTCCGCCACGACCGCCACCACGACTGCTACCTCCTCCACGACCTCCACGACCTCCACGACCTCCACGACCACCCCGGCCACCACTCTTACTCGACAGCATCGCCTCTATGATCTCCGGTGGGATCACCCCCGAGACGGGGCTGGGTGCTGCAGCAGGCGCCGAGTTTGCAAGAATACTCTTACCACCATCCTCTGTCAGGCGCTTACGAACCTTGATCTTCAGATAGCCTAGTCCTAGTTTCCTCACTTCCTCATCCTCCTCCTCCTCTTCCTCGATAGATGAGTACTCCTGGGTAAAGCTGGGTTCAAAATCCTTAGTCGAGACAATCCCTGCTGGTGCAAAAAGATAGGCCTCTCCTTCATTGAGTGCAACAATGCGTTCCAAGAGTGCGAGTGCATTGGTGTCAGACTCCACAGCTACGGCTGCCAGATGACGCTTCATGAAGGAGAGCCATTCGGGGGATGTGAAGCGGTGTGCTATGATGATATTGCAGAGGTCGAGGAGCTTAGGTGAGATAGTAGGTTCTTGGGTAGAAATCAAGACGCGAGTTGCCAGATGGCGCTGCTGGCGGATTACTGACAGGAGATTATCTGTGAGTTTTTGGGCAGGGGAGGTTGCGGTCATGTACTATTTGTGTTAGAAGCTTGGAGACTTAGAAGAAGAGAGAAGTTTACCTTATGAGCTTCATCAAGAGCAATAACACGTCCGTATTTTACATCTTTTTCTAAGAAAATTCCCACGCAGATATCAAACAGTGCACACGCACTCGCCTCATCTACAAACGGGTCGCTCAAATCAACAATCGTAATCACTCCGGGTGTGAAATCCCACACCTCTTCCACGTCTTCTCTCATCTCCAAAAAGCTCTCCAAGATCTCTAATCGGAGAGTCAATGGGCCCTTTTGCATTGGTGTTAAGTCTGCATTCAATATCATCTCCCTAAATAGCTTATAATCGAACCCTGACCCATAAATACTACTCGCAGTAGCCAATTCTCTGAGAATCTTTCTAACATACTCCATATATAGAGGTGGATGATCGCTGTTTTTGTCGACTGACATAAGGGAAAGCATGCGCTCTATGTTGAGATCTGATTGGCGTAGCTTCAAGGGCTTGACAATGAGATTCTGGGAGGCGATACCAGAATAGAGACGGGACATCTGCGGGTAATTTGAGGAGGAAACGAGGATGCGGACGGGCATATGGGTAGCTAGGTAGGCAGCTTCGCAAGGGCGCAAGGCATTGGCGCTGTTGTTTATATCAAAGTGGAATACCATCGCAGTGAGTGGATTCGGGAGAGACCCAAGTACCGGAGCTTGAACAAGCATGTTCTCTATACATCACAAATATCAGCAATTGCTTTAATTGAAACGGAGGACAAGAAAAAACAAACCGAGTATACAAGCCAGCGTATGGCTTTTACCAGACCCTTGCAAACCGCATATAAACGCGGACCATGGAGCATTCCCGTTCAAAAAGATTCGGGGATCCCCTTTCTCCTCTGGCCTTCTCCCTCCGCCAAAATAACCACTGTCATCGCTGCGGTCACCGATATCGCTGACTCTCCTTCTTGTTTCTGGATCTACGAGCTCTAGTGCGCGGCCAAGGAGCCCGTACTGGTTTAATGCAGAGGGGCAATTCTTGTCCACGAATAGTCCTGCAGCTGCGGTGAAGACAGGGGTGGTTATGAGAGAGTGCTTCTGAGACGCGAGGGAGCCATCGTGGAAAGAACCTGCACCGTTAGGTCCCGAGGGAGATTCGCCGAGAAGTGAGAGCTGCGAATAGAGGTTTGCCGCCAAATTGGCGGAGAAGCTACGTGCCATATTAATGGGCAAGAAACAAGTGTAGAAACTGGTATAGAGGTAAAAGAAGGAACTTTTTTTAGTAAAGGGGGGTGTTTTTAGAGCTTTTTTTTTTTTTTTTTTTACTGCTTGTTGTCCTTACTATATTGTTCCAGGGTACTTCTCCAATTTTACCACTGCTCGGAGTGTCTGTTGAGTTGCTGACGTAGGTAAGAAAAACTTGGAGCCAAATTTCTGTTGGAAGACCTCCCTTTTATATCTATCCCCTCTCGAATACACTGTTTAAACCTACCTAACTCAAGTGCGCAGTGAGGGGTTCATGCACGCACCCGGGGGGAGGGGGAGGGGCTGTATCTTCAATTGGAAACCTGGACTTGATATCTCCTATCATCTTAGTCCGAATACTTGATGCCCCTGTGGATACTGCTGTACATGTCCTTTCTGGGCATCCATGGACTGCCTAGCACTGCTCCAACGCACCAGGTGCATCGCGGACTCGGAATAACAAGCAAAAGCATTGGATACCTATGCGCACGAGAATCGGCTCTCTCTTTCTCTTTTTTTTTTTTTTTTTTCTTCAGGCAACCCATGTGGGATTATTTCGCCGGAGCCGGGGGCTCAGACTCGCGCTTGTTGTGACTGTGGGTTGGTTCGCTATCATTTATCGTTGCCGATAAGAGGTCGATCAGGCCGCCCGTAGTTTGGGCTCTTCGAGAATTCGGCTTGTCTGCCTTAAGTTTGCATATTTTGAGGGGTACTTTCGGGGGTGGGCTATGGGTAAAAAGAGGTTGCTGCTACGGGTCACATGGAGGAAGGAGCAGGTGTAACAAGGCAAACAACACTGCTTTGAAGTTAAGGCATCCTTCCCAAGAGCTTTCTGCTTTCCGTGTCCGTCTTCGTATATGTGCTTAAATCGCTCTATCGTCTTATGAATGGAATATAGTCAGGTATCTCTCCGCGTTGTGTGGATTCTTATGCGCGGTATGTGAAATTAAGGCCACCAACGTTGGGTACATGACTAATCTAAAACCAACCATGATCATTTCCAGCCTTTTGGCTATATCCCCTTGGGTAAGCTTTGTAGAATTGCTTGATTCTTGGTGGAAGCTGAGGTATAGGTGGTAGAATACCAACAATATTACCATATATTATCACTCGCTCTACTACACGCCCGATGGATAATGGTTTAAATCATTTTATATCACTCGGTTCAGGCCCCCGGGTTGCTTTGTTAGGCCTAGTGTCTCTCAGCCAACATAAAGAACAAAAGCAGATGCCTCCCCACCGAGTTTAAGAAGCACCGTGAGCTAAATCGATATGTGATCTAGGAATCCTACCCGTGGAGCGGCTATGTGTAAGGCAAACCTATTAATAATATCCACTTGACAGGGAACGGTGCAACATCGCCATGATGTCAACTAGTTGCACCTTCCCTCCGTTATCTCCCACTTTTATATACACTTCCTGTTGACCCCTCGACCCTATCTTCTGTAGCCTCCCGATCTACGATCCCTTTGATTAATAGAATTATTCTATGTCCAGCTCTGACTCAGACCTACATACAGGCCACGTCCAGTCATGTTTCACCAATACACTCATTCTTATGGGTTGAAATAACTTGATTACGACTATTATGTAATCAACTCCACCGCTATCGTTCCACACCAAGACTACATAAGATACCACTCGGTATCAGTTTTTTACCCTCTCCACACGCCGGTGGCAAAGGAACATTCTATAGTACGAATAAGTGGATAAAAATCCATAATGCTGATTATCCAAAGTTACTCAATCTCAATTTACTCAGTCGATCCATTTAGGAGTGGCCATGGCAACGGGTTGGAGCTGCCACAAGATATTCTTCTAGCGCTGCAGGCCCGGGGCCACTCCACGTTCCATCCATAAATCCCGTGTACAAAAAATAATAATTGGACTCAACAGCCACTCATTGACTACTCAATCAATAAAATCCAGTTCCATTTCATCATCTGAGATGTCCTGCGGATACTCGTACCTTGGGCTATCATCTAGTGAATCGAGCTCGGAACATTTCTGAAACAAGACCGATGGCTTGGGGAAACGAGTCCACATACTTTCAAAGAGAGTCTTCAGTTCCTCGATAACCGAACCCATACATGAGTATGTAAACATGATCTCATGCACCAAAGAGGTCATTTCGGGCTGCTCTGCAGAAATAGGACCCGGCTCGAGGGAAAGCGTCTGAGTGAGTTGCAGGTACTTGTTGAATTCCGTACAGATTGTATCCATGTTTACAGTGACTTGTTCAGAAGACAGATTAATTTGATCTGCCATTTTACTAATGTATCAGAGTTTTTAGGCCCTTGTTATGGTTGTGAATATCGGGGAGAAGAATGCAGGTTGAGTTGCAGAGCTTTCTGTGGGGAGTGTAGTTTAAGGTCTTATTTAAGGATAGGAGCGATTCACGCGTTTATATAAACTTTAATCATGAGGCCACCATTGTTATTGAACAGCTATGCTGATCCAACAAAAAACCACTTAGCTATACGGTATCCACCACAACCGGGCGATCTTAACACGAGTCTATAACACGACAAGCCACGTATCGCCGCAAGAAGTAGGTAGGCAATGGTGCGGAATAATTGGACGTGACAGGCTAGGTTTCCTAAACTTCCTAATTTCCCTCTTGGTATTCTAACAAAAATGATAAGAGTCTAATTAAGAATCACCAAATATTAGGTCTAGCGCACAAACAAACGGCAGAAACCCAAAAATCAAACATCAAAATCAGTCTGAATAATACACATCAATAAGATAAACCCCTAAAATCAGTAATGCAACAGATTACGAAACATCGGAACCTCATACGGTCCCGCCAGCTACCTTATTACCCCCTCTACTTTCTAATGAACTGCCACACTTTTACCGAGTGCTTTTTTATACCATAATAAATTGCAATGTTGCTCAATGTTTCAGTGAGCATTCTGATCTTAGAAACCCTTTTGTTGCACAGCGAACATTCGATATGAATACCATTCCGGGGTCTACTCGCCCATAGCTCTTGGACACATTCACGGCATGCATTATGACCACATTCAACAAACTGAGCTCCGATCCTGCGTATCCTGCAATGTGGACACATACGCTCTATGGGAATACCATCGTCTCGGGAAACGTTGCTTGTTTTGTTACTGCTACCTCTAGCGCCGTGAGTACGTTTTTTGTTCCCCATTGTGTGTAGTGTGTATGAAGTATGATTTTATCTGCTGGAAGAAAGAAGGGAATCTCTTCTTTTATAGGTTCTGCTCACCTCACCAGGTCAAGTTGAATAATTCCAACCCTGTCTAATGATGAATCACAGATTTTCACCATCTTGAGAACCTGAAAGCTCTGCTAGTATGAGTCTAAATCTCCAAGAGGGTTCCAATATAACGCTTGAAACCAACAGTCTCGTACTATATCCCCTAGGGTAAGGGTAATATTGAGGATAGGAGATGGATTGGCCAACGGAAGTTTCAAAGGGGTCTGGCCGTGCGGCTTCCTGCATATTCTCGATCTTTTGCCGCTGAAACTAAACCCTAGATCAATCTAGGACTATAATAAGTGAGATTATATTTAGATGAGATTACGGAAGAAAGAAACGATAAAAATAGAAAGAAAACCAGGGGGGGTGAAGAGGCAGGAGATAACTATGAGGGTAAATTTCAAGTGCTCCATTGGTCCCCTAGGAAGCGCCTTCTAGGGCATATTCCATATATCAGAATAACCCTCTCTGGTAACACCTACCCTAACTTCATCTAACTATATCTGCACGGTACCCTCATTGAGAAGATATCTCCCAAAAAGAAGTTTTATACAGTGACGAGTGATGTGCAGTGACGTAATGGGGACTCATAGTACATATGTACCAGAAAATAGCATACAGAAATCCGTAATAGCGCTGCTACCTGGAATTACTTATCTCAGAAGAGATGCAATTAAACATCGATAACAATAAGAATAAGTTCAACCTATTCATCCTTAACCACCACTCTGAAGTAGACCACCGGTTCGCCCCGTCTTGGGAACCGACCGGGACTCTCACTATGTAGTTCATAGATGTACACTTTGAGAGCAAGAAAAAAAACCCCACTCCACACCAAGTCAACTTATCCTACATATATAGAAACTTCAAATTTTAACTAAACTCACATGCCAAGAGTCTGAGAATATGTAGAAAACCGAAGGGGCCTTATTGCGACTCCGTCAGTAACAAAGGTTATCTAGAAAGGAACTCTGATCCACTAGGCTTATTCATACGAAATAGAACTTAAAGGTACAAAAATACTATATCTCCTCTGGCAGCTTTACCTCGATACTTTTTCGAAAAATCAAAATCAAACCTTTTTGGAATTTTTATTTTACAAACACCCCTTATACACCATAGAAATGATCAAACAAAAGCAGAGATCTCTATAAGTGACACTTTCGAAAAGAAAACTTCAAAACAATAGACAAGAAACTAAAACTCAGTAAGGGGGTTTGAAAAAGAACCAACAACTGGTAAAGGCATGAAAGAATAACCCTATTGGTAAAGAAAAGACTCCTACACAAATATCTCAAGTGTCTCCACACCTCAACCACCCTACCTTAGTCGGCCTTGATAGCCCCATAGATCCTCCTGACAAATGCATATGTACTCAAAAACCCAATCGTCCCCACCAACAATCCATAAACCACACACGCCAAAAACGAATAACTAAAGAATAGCAGCCCACTCACAAATCCCTCGATGTGCAGCTTTGTAAGGAAGTACCAAGCGCTATACAGGAATATCCAGACGGCCGATCCGGAACCAACGAGGAATGAACGCCACCACCAGTTGTAGTTCTGTGAAAGAGTTAGTAAGCGGTAACGAGAGGAGAGAAGAAGGGAGGGGCAAACCTCGGAGCAAAGCTGGAAGTAAGTTGTGACAATGGTAATCTCAATTACGGTAACCACATTGATACCAGCAATGAGCGCTAGGAACCCATACATGTAGTAGTACCCACTCTTGTCTTGCCAGAGACTCTTGAATACGAATAGAAGTTCGATGAAGATAACCGCAAAAGGGATCAGGCCACCCATAAGCACTGCGGGAGCAGTACGGAGGTACCACGGTTGTGCAGGGATTTGTCGGGCGATCATGGTAGTGCGGGTTGCGTGTTCCCAAGGTGCCTTACGGAATCCAAGGAAAGAGCCAACGAAGACGAGAGGGAGAGATATACAGAGCCACATCAGAACGAGGGCGATGAGAGTGCCAAAGGGGATGGCAGTGGAGGAGGCTTGCGCCCAGACAAATAAGTTGAGAATGAAAACGGAGCCAAAAAGAAAGCCAGGGAAGAGAAGGGCAGTCATAAGGGCGTTCTTCTTCCACTGCTCTCCCTTGAATGTCTTATACACCCGTGTGCTGAAGTACCCAGAGAACACACCAGCAAACACAAATAAGAACAATCCGAAGCTAATGAACCCACCACGATAGCTAGGGTTCAAAACGCCAACCGCACTCAACACAATCAGCGCTATAGCCATTGCAAGTAATTGGACTCCGCTGCCAACAATAGGTGCGAGCAATCCTCCAAGTCCTGGTGGTCTAAACACATCTCCATGTACCAATTTCCAGCCTGTAATATCGTCAAGAGATTCGTCCTCCTCTACGCCTTCAGCCGCCGCCGCCGCTGCCTTCCTCTTCGACTCCGGGTCACTTGCCCCACTGTCATTGTAGTTTTGGATGTCACGGGAGAGAGTTCGCAGCATGATAATTGCAACTACAACGGTCAATAGCATTGCGATGACAAGCGAGTTGACGATTGCGAGCCAATGAACAGAGGCAGACTCCTCATCATTGACAAAGTAGAGATCCCATCGAGAGGCCCAATCAATGGTATTATCCTCTTTCCAGTAAACAGAATAGGTATACGGGATAGTCATCGTCTTGCCATCATCTTTGGTAGGTGCTTTACCATCCTCGGTTGATTGAGGTGGGATATAGAGTTCGAGCGGTTTCTGACCCTCGAGCGAGTCGGCACATTTCCCCGGTGGCCCAGCAATTGACTTGGTATAGACCTCAAAAGCAACAATAACCTTACGGTTAGGATCTTCGGCGGTCTTGCGCCAGCGGAGAACGAGAGTAACATGGTTGTTGATAAATGCTTTCTACACCTATATGTGAGTATGAGACCAAAGTTCCAAAGAAACGATTAGACTAACATCGTTTTCGTAAAACCCGAGCTTGAATCCAGCAGCGTAATACTTCTTTGTCTTATCAACCGTGACGAAAGAAGTCGCACCCGGAAGATTATCGACGATCCTGAGTGACTGTTAGTCTAATTTCCTTGACATCTCTACACCCAACCAGATCCCGCCAGAGCTCCCGTGCATTCGAGACATCCCTGAGCCGAGCCCTTCTAACGAGCAAGGTAAGACAAAAATAAGGGCACCTACCATTCAACCACATAACCACCTCTTACCAACTCCTTCGCTCTCTCCACCGCACCTCTATTCACATCCCTGTCACAGAGGTGTTTACACACTTCATCCTGCCCCACTGACAGCTCATAGTCACTAATCTGTATCCGGTCACCCCTCAGGACTTCACCTAGGTTCAACGCAATGGCTCTCGACGACCCGAATCTCGACCCGAACCCGTCCTTGCTAGCGGGGCAGACAAACGGTTGCTCCGAGTACGCGTACGGCAGTTGTGTTGTCGGAGATGTAAGCTTGTTTGTCGATAACGGGATCGCGTCACCATCCTTATATGAGCGGATAGACCAGCCTGAGACGTATTTCAGATTTCGTCAGCTATAGGACTTTGTGATATTACAGACCGAGAGCGGGTGAAAGGGTGAAAGGGGCTCCAGCACTCACCGGGAATGTAGAAGGCCGACGAGAGTGGCACCCCCGATGCCGAAAGGAATAACAGCAGACTTCTTGAGAGCCGCATTTGGATGCTATCTCAACCAAGAAAACAGTAGCCTTTGTTGATATTGAATCCGAGATAGTTGATGGAGGAGGGGGATGTCGAAATCAGAAATCTGGTGATAGGTAAAACGTGGCCCGGGAGTGAGGCTTAAAGAGAGGCTTACGTAAACATGGCTGGGCAAGCCTAATTTAGCATCGAGTGATTAGATGTGACAAAGTATATGAATCAGGAAACAAGTAAGAAAAACCGAGGGGCATATGATATACATGTATGTATCTATGACAAGAGTAGGAAGAGCCGACCAGTGAACTTTTGCAGCTCATTTTGGGTATTCCTTCCAATATGTGGCTACCCAGAGTTTACTACGCCGCCCAAAACTCTGGAGTTAGAGAACCCATATAGCCAACCCCATAATATGACTGTATTTCCGTTATTGAAGTGTAACACAAATATACATCTACCAGTTCTCAGGATTCACCTATCCTAAGGCCACGGTAAACAATGTGGTGAAGATACATGTAGTACACATTGGATTTCCACTCGCCACATTTCTGGCCCTCTCTCGGGGGTTTACCCCTGGGGATGGTCAGTAACATGATTAGCAGAGCCATAGACAATAGAACCGATATCAGGCCTTCTATTTGCTATTGATCTTGACTAGCCCATTCAATTCCTCCAGTACAAATCCAACAGCAGCTACTTGAGATCTCACTCGCCACCTGTCTTGGCATAAGCAACCTAAAACCTTATACCCACAACCCCACACAAAACAACGGGGAACTTAACACGTCTATATATATTACATCGTGAGATATGGCATAGTAAATGCTAGACTCCTTCCTCATTTCTAGATCGTTCGCTTATTACTACTAATACGCGGATGCTCGGCTGCGGCGGCTGGTTGAGGCGCGGTAAACTGATCACCGGTTCGCCGACCCGGTCAACACCAAGCTCACCGTTGTTTTATGCCGCTTGTTCCCTTTTCTTTAGAAGCTTGATTCTTCATATTAAAATAAACCATATTCCCCCCGATCTGCATTGAAGATGAACGCTGGACTTTCAATACTGTATACTACCACTGCTATTACAATTACTGTCACTACCGCTGTCAATCTACAATATTATCACAACTAAGATATACCGAGCAGGACCAATACCAAAACCCCAAATATGCGATCCTCACCTCTATTAGCACTCACCACCCTCCTTCTACTCTCTCTTGGCGTTTCTGCGACGCGCGCAATCCAAGAATCACCCGAATGCGCAAAACCCTGTGACAAAAAACCCGAACTATCAGAAATCCCCCTGGTAGCCCAGTCCCGATCGATAAAAAATACAAGAAAAAGAAAAAACTAACAATTCAATAGTGCGCCATCAATCCCGTCGCCGAAGGCCAAACCGCCAGTGAAGCCGACCTCAAAAACATGTTCTCCTGCCTCTGCACTGACAAGAAGATGCTTGAAGCCAGTGTTCCTTGCATCCTTAAACAATGCTCCAACGACAGCAAATCCCTGTATGTCATCCTTGTCTTCTCACCCTAAATACATTAACTAACCCAATATACAGCGAAACATGGTTCACCCAAAGCTACACTGAATGCTACAACTTTGGTGGGATCCAGTATCCTTCTCCACCAGAGTTTCTAAAAGCTCTTAATATCGCCGTTCCACAAAATGCTACAATTCCTACTACTATCACGGGTGTTCCGCAGGGCACGGTGTTCCCGTCTGTGGTAGCGACAACATTACCGTTGACAGCGATTCCTACAGAGTATCTACGTAACAGATTTGATATTCCTGCGTCGGAGAAGGCTGCGGCGGGGAAGTCGAGTGTTACGGCTCATACCGAGCACTCAGACGCTGCGACTGTGGGAGTATCGGGAGTGGTGCTAGGGGTGGTTTTGTTGGCAGTTTTGTTGTAAGTGGGGCTATTTGGGGACGGCGTTATTGATTTTTTTGATTTTTTTTCCTGGGGTTTAGGAGGGGTTTAAAGGGGTGATGGGTTTAGGCATTTTACTCGTGGTAATTGGAGCATTGTAGAAGCTCTGCGCTGGAAGTAGTTAGCAACTACGAGATTAGGTGGTTTGTTTTGTAATCAACTTTTATCGTAGAATAAGTATAGAATTATCTATATATTCAATAACCCTCCATGGTACCCCGTTAAGTGGCCTAGCTAGCCGAGGTCTACATCTAGTTACTGATAAAATACCTCCCCGGAGGTTTCAAGGGATGCTATATATATAAGTAATAGTTGACATATCTAGCACTTCACCCCCTTACTGGTGACCTAGAAGCTCAAATAGCTCAACCCTAGCCCTTCGCGACTGCTCACGCGGCTACTTTGAAGCTAATGGTAATAAGAATCTCCTCCTCAATTTCGGCCTTTGCTGTATTCCTACAGGCGGCTACTCTTATAGATTACCTATTATGCTCTAACACCTCTCAGCCCAGATACACTTCTTCGCGACTCTCAGGTTTCGTGATGGTGAATTAGGGTTGAGGGTGTACTTTGCTCGCTCAAGCTTTTACTGTGAGAGACTGATTGGCCCTCGCATTTTAGGTACCTGTACGTAGTGGCGCGGTTGCTTCGCCCCATAGTCGTAGCAACCTCACTTTTCCAGTAGCAGCCAGCGAGCTACATATATCTAAGAGTCTGCAGCCTCCCCAACACTACCATAAGCGCTCGAAAGATATTAATCTAGTCAAGAAACTGCCTACGACCTCATCATACAAAAACTCAGCACAGCACGATGTCCGGGTATATTAGGGAGCGGCCTTACCCGGTTTCTTTCCAGATTGTTCACGATTCTGCCCAGGGAAAGAAAGCATCCGAAGGGGCAGTAGAGTACGAGTCCACCTACCCCACCGTCCTTCAAGCTACTGACTCGCGAGAAAGCATTATTGCGATACACGGCCTTGGCGCTAACCCCGAAACCACGTGGTTAGACTGGACGACGGGTGTTAGTGTCAACTGGCTGAAGGACCTGCTTCCCAAGCATCCCGGGATCCCATATGCCCGAATCATATGTTTTAACTTCGATTCGAGATGGTTCGGGTCAGATCTACCAAAGCAAACCCTTCGTGGGATTGCATTACAATTACTCGACCATCTTAACAACCAGGTATAAATTGTTCTATCCTGAAAGGCGTGTATAGAACTGTACGTAAATATGTACATATCTCATATCTGAGGTCTTAGAAATCCGACAAGCAGAGACCAACTATCTTCATCGCCCATAGCCTCGGTGGTGTGATCCTTGAGAAAGTAGGTGCTCTTAGCCAGGTACTTCTAAAATTTTCTAATACTTTACAGGCTCTAGTTCTAGCAAATTCAGATGGTAACCAGTACCAACACCTTGTGAAGACAACAGGTGGTATTATCTTTTTAGGGACCCCATTTCGTGGCTCTAGTGATGCGTCTCAGAAGTTGAGCAGTATAATCGGAACTATTGCTAGTTTCGTTGGGTCTACTGAAAAAGGCCTGCTAGAATATTCAGTGCAGTCAGAGTCCTTGTCTGAACTATTAACCGATTTTACGGAAATTGCTAGCCGTAACTGGCTCAATACTGAAAGCGTCTTCTGCTTTTATGAGTTGTACGAATCGACGTTTAGTATCAAGAAACTCGGGGTACCATATGAAATGAAAACAAAGGCAAGAATTAATTGATAAGCCACCAGTTACCCCGTCTAACCTTTTAACTCTATAATCAGGTTGTCGACGAAATATCTGGAACAATAGATGGAGCTATCTCTATTCCAGCGAATGTCAACCATTTCAATTTCAATAAGTTTGGAAACGATCAAGACGAAACCTATATCAAGATATCCGAAAAAATAACAAAGCTAAGCTCTCAAGCCTGGAAAGTAGTTAATACAAATTTCGTTAGTTCCCCTTATCTATATATTTTGATCATATAAACTAACTAATATTCGGGCATCAAGGCTTGGGCCAGAAGATCTCAGGTCAGACAAAATTTACCCCAAAATTAAAAACAAATTCTCAGTGATTCTTTTAATTGGAGCTGAAGATTAGGTGCAGAGGAGAAACGAATTAAGACTTTGAATTGGCTCTGGCATGGGAATTTTCAAACGAGACACAAAGACATTAGAGAGGAGCGTTGCGAGGGTACGGGGGAGTGGTTCTTAAGCAGTGACAAATACCTGTCTTGGATTTGTGGTAAATCTTCCCCAATCCTCTGGTGTGAGGGAATGCGTAAGTTATCCACTTCGAATTACATCCTAATTACTGATAATTTTGATTTCAGCTGGTGCTGGGAAGACATTTATGACGTAATTCCCCCAGTAACTTTTAACCAGTGGAGAATTTCTAATCTGAAACAAATTCCTTCCAGATAATTCGTTCTCGATAATCTAGAGGATCGTTTAAATCAAGAAAACACAGCGATTGCGTTCATCTACTTCAATTACCAGGATCAAGAAGAACAGAACCCGACAAAGATCATTGCCTGCCTTGTAAAGCAGCTCATCTCCAGAAAAACATCCCTCCCGAAAAAAATCATAGAATGTTACGAAAAACTCAGTAAAGAAACAAAAGCCCCAGACTTTTCACAACTCCTTGATCTCCTCCGTTCCCTCTCTTTAGAATATTCAACAATTTGGATCGTTTTAGATGCAATTAATGAATGTAAAGAGGATACAAGGGACAAAGTCCTCTCATCATTGTTAGTACTCGACCCACAGTTCTTCAGGCTATTTATCACCACCAGACCACATCAATGGTACCCAGAAACCGTCCGCCATGCCCGGGAAGCTGCCTTAAATATAAATATTACACTAAGTTAAACTGATCTCAAAGCGTACACAAGACAAAAACTGGAAAGCGCAAAGCAGAACTTACAGCAAGAATTTATTGATATGGTTGTTTCAAAGCTGGTCATTGGAGCAGACGGAATGTGAGCAGCCCACTAGTCTCTTTCCAGCCCAGATGCTAATCTGAATACTAGGTTCCTATTTATAGCGCTTCAGATTAATAATATCTTGGAACAAACTTCCCAACGGGGAATGAAAAGGACATTAGACAAAACCCCTACCAGTCTCAACGACTTATACGATCTTATGGTAAAGAAAATCGACGGTGAAGCAGAATGCCGTCGTGTTTTAGCAAAGAAAGCTCTGGCTTGGATATCTCTCTCTAAACGCCCACTTAAAAAAGAAGAACTTATCGAAGCACTTGCAGTCGAAGAGGGTGATAAGGACCTAGACCGGGACAATGTAACAGGTATCGACCTCATAGTAGACGTATGCGCAGGACTAGTCACCAACGACTGGAACAGCGGAACAGTACGTCTGGTTCACAAGACAACCCAAGATTATTTTTCCGCCAAAAGCATTATACCCAAGCGAGCCCACGTTGATATTACAAAAACTTGCATCACCTACCTATCTTTCATTTGCTTCGACCAGATCGCCTATAAACCCAAAGTACACCTTACCTCCCTCATGAGGGAGTGTAAATTTCTGGATTATGCGATAAGAAACTGGCACTTCCATTTAAAGGATGCCGGTGAATGCGACTCCCAACTGACTCATCAATTCCAAGAGTTCCTCAAGTCTGGAGACAAATGGGGTAGTTATCTTGGGTTCCATGATAGAAAGGTTTTCTTTTATAATGAACTAGTTCCGAGGTCGCCACTGCACTTTGCTGTCATCTCTGGACTACCCAAGGTTGTCAAATCTTTGTTAGACACAGGACCAGATATCTACCTAGTAGAAGAAATGACTAAATCAGATCAAATATTCCTATGTGCCATCTCCATGGGTGGGGATGCAACGTTCGAGCTGCTATTGGATCATGGTCAGTATTCAGGATGGTTAAATAACATAGGAAGCCCAATGAGGATTTCCGGCATACCACCACTGCACACGGCGGCACTACTAGGCTGCGGAACAATTGTTGGGCTCTTATTGGATCGAGGTGCGGGCATAGAATCGAGGGATTATAACCATTGGACACCACTTTACCAAGCAGCAAGGGGTGGTCATCAAACAACAGTAAAGCTACTCTTAGACCGAGGCGCGGATATAGAGGCGAGAAATCACTACCAGCGGACACCACTATACCAAGCAGTATATCAAGATAACCATGCGATGGTCAAGTTGCTCTTAGACCAAGGCGCAGATATAGAGGCGAGGGATAGAAGTCAGAAGACACCACTACACCATGCCGTATCCCAAAATAACCAACCAATGGTTAAGCTACTCTCAGGTCGAGGCGCGGATATAAAAAGGATATATCACCAGAAGACGCCGTTACACCAAGCAATATCCTACAACGACCAAGGGATGATCAAGCTACTCTTAGATCAAGGCGTGGATATAGAGGCGAGAGATAGTTGTCAGCAGACACCATTGCATAAAGCGGTATCCTGTAACATGTATAAGATAGTCGAGCTGCTCTTAAATCTAGGTGCGAACATAGAAGCGAGAGATAGCAGCCAGAAGACACCACTATACAAAGCAGTATCCCAAAACAGACAAGAGATGATTATACTCCTCTTAAATCGAGGCGCGGATATAGAGGCGAAAGATATTGATCAACGGACACCACTACATCAAGCGGCGTTCTACAGCAACGAAACAATCCCCAAGCTACGTTTAGATCAAGATGCGATTTTAGAGGAGGAGGAGGAGGAGGAGGAGATCTCTGATGGCCCCTACTATGGACAGTGGAAATCCAGAAAGCAATTAGTGGGCGATCCACCTCTGGATAGAGGCAAAGAGCAAAAATCATTGCATCTAGTAGAACTCCTCTTAGATCGAGGCGCGAACATAGAGGCGAGAAATAAGGATCAGCAGACACTAGTGCACAAGGCAGTATCATGCGACAATCATGCGATGGTCAAGCTGCTTTTAGACCGAGGCGCGGACATAGAGGCGAGAGATAGAAGCGGGGAGACATCACTACACCAAGCGGTAGCCCACAACAATGAAGAGATATCCAGGCTACTCTTAGACCGAGGTGCAGACATAGAAGCGAGAGATAGTAGCGGGGAGACACCTCTATCTACGGCGAGACTAAATCATAACAAGAAATTAGTCAAGATAATATCCAACAGACGTATAGAAATAAAGGCGGCACGTAGTGGTAAAGAAACACTACAGCGAGGAGGCCCCCCGGGGGGCCATCTATATCTTCTCCCATCAAATGAATCGACACCTGGGCATCTATCTCGTAAAAGGCCAGTACCTGAATCATGGGATGCGCAACCTAGGCCCATAAGGGGAGATCGGCGTATTTGAGCATATAGACAAAAAGACAGCCAATAGTATCCTATTCACTCTCATAACATTGTTGTCTTTCTTTTCATTCTTCCGGGTGATGGTTTATGACTAAGAACGGGCTGTTTATTCTCTTTTATATGTAAGCATTATGTATTTCGATCTACCGAGTGGAGCTCTTTATATCATCTTTCTTTTATATATCTAGGGAGTCTTTGAGCGTTGAAATAGATGGTTTATGAGGTCTTGCATATGCTCTAGTCACATCTTTAAAGTAACCGTAATAGGTATGCCGACCCGTATACACGTGATCTAGTAACCTGATATAGACTAAGTAAGGCAGCAAATATTCACCCAAAACTATTTACATCTCCACCCCTACTAAAGTCTCCCGCATAACCTTAAATCCCAACAGTACCGCATTCTAAGCATTAACAAAACAAGCTCTCAAACTCATAATCTTCTAGCGTTAAAACCCTTATAGTTTTACAGTCCAAGGAGGTTTACGTCACGACACACAATAGAACCAGTATGCGATTCCGAGTACTATGTAGCTAGTCTCACATATAAACAATTCCATGGGAATAGGGGCACATTTATAACCCCCATCACCTCCCCCCATTCTCTCGCTTGCAGCTCCTCTTGCGCAAGTCCCAAACAAAGCAAATCCTAATTATTCCCAAAGAAACTTTCGTTACAGCACGAACCGCCCAAAAATAAATAAATAAGGGATAAAGCTTGAAGAGAAAATGAAATTTTAAACCCCATCCCAAAACCCCAGGAAAATGACTACGCCCCCATAGTGCTAAACAGAATCAAAAGAAAAAGAAATAAAGTGACAATAAAGAAATAAAGGGGTATATATGTACGAAAGAGAAATGGGAGAATGTATAAGAAAAAAAAGAAAAGTACTAGAACTAGGTAGTATGTATACAAAGTAAAAATAAAACCCCAAATCACTCCACTCCCAAGTCCCTTTTTATGCGGTGAAAAGAAAATACAAACCAAACAGGAAAAAATAGCGCCCCCAAGTCCACAAGTCCACAATATGTTACCCTTATGACAACAACCCCCATAAGATAATCCAGCTCCAAGAGTCCATATAGATCCCAAAAGGGTAACTATCGCACCACATTTCCTTTCTTTTCTACTTAATTATCCTTCGCCATCTCCTCTTTGCTCTCAGCTAACGGCCCCCCCTTTCCCACCGGTGGCGTCGGCATCCCCACTGAACTTCCCCTCGTTGAGCTTTCCGCCAAACTTGCACCTCCTGCTCCACCGCCTCCTATCCTCTCTACCGTGGTAGCAGAGGACACATCACTCATCGGTCCACCAGGTTCTTCTCGTATCGTTGAGCAATACGTCTTCAGGACATGTTTCAGCTGCGGCCGTCGGATTGGCTTCGCGAGGAAGTAGTTCATTCCCGCGTCTAGACAATCTTTCACGTTGCTCTCCTCGGCGAATGCTGTGAGAGCTACGATGGGTGCTGAGTAACCCATGTGGCGGATAATCTTTGTGGACTCGATGCCGTCGAGATTAGGCATTTGTATATCCATTAATACTAGGTGAAAGCTTTTGCCTTGGTTCAGCGCCTCCTTAATTCGGTCAACCGCTTCCCGACCATCTTTTGCGATAGTGACATCTATGGATCATGAATTAGCACTCGATTCACTGACTAGAGCAAAATAGTACATACCATAAATCTCTTCCAACTTCAACATCTTGAGTACAACCTCCTGGTTAACCTTGTTGTCCTCTGCAACCAATACTCTTATCATCCCACCATCATCCTCTGCTGCTGCTCTTGCTGCTAGCTCTTCAATCTCCTGGCTCGGGGTCTCCGCACCACTTGGTGGCATACTGGGTGCAAAAAATGGTTGACTCAGCCCAACTAGTCTTGGCTTGTTATTCTTGCCGAAACTCACACCACTCTTTCCAGACTTTTGTGATGACGTTTCTTGGATTGATTGGTGACTCCGCTCGCCCTTTTCGGCAGATGCGGCGGAGTTGGTGTGGGTGTGAGTTGCACCATTGATGCTGTTCGTCCGGCTCAGATTCACTCGCTCCCGCTCACTCAAGACACTCGGCGTAACCTCTTTGACGAACCGTAGCGGAATTCGCATTGTAAATGTTGTCCCAGCCTTTTCCAGACTCTTTAATTCGATGGTTCCCTGCATCAGTTTCGCAAGCTGGAGACAGATACTCAAACCCAAGCCTGTTCCACCATACTTCTTACTCAACCGTAAATCACCCTGAACAAACGGCTCAAACACCTTCTGTTGTAACGCCTCTGGAATTCCAGGGCCTGTATCTTCGACTTGGAATTCAAACATGAAGGTCTTACTTCCGGCTGGTGGGGAAGTCGGGCGGGAGGGGTTATTTATTTGATCTTGGAGCTTTTCTGTGAGTGTTGCATGGTGGTTTAGGGGTGAAGCACTAGGTGTGGATGTATCTTGAGAGCTGATGTTGACAGTAGGTGTGGGGGGTGAGGTAGCAGTCGGTCCAGGGCGTGATGTACTACGGTTATTATGCTTTGTACCGTTTCGAGACGAACCGCGGCGAAGAGGACCATCTACGGGTGCGAGAACAGGGAGAATCTCTTGGAGGAGGTTCATCCTAATTTGTACCGCGCCGTTTTCACTAAAATTCGTTAGAAACATACAAAGATAAGATTGTGAACCCAACTTACGGCGTAAACTTCAGGCTATTGCTAACAAGATTAATCAATACTTGCAATATTCGATTCGAATCTCCCCAAAAAACCATCTCTTTCACCCTCTTCTCGGGGCTAATACTAATCCCTAGATCAATGCCAGACTCCCTAGCCTGATTCTCAAAGATTGCAACAATTTGCGCGCTCACGTCCGTCATCCTAAACTCTTTCTCATCCAGACTAATGGCCATATGACCGACCTGGTTGCGGGAAAAGGTTAATAAATCTGTAAGGAGATGCAATAACAGCTCCCCAGACTTATACACGATCCCCAACGACCGCTTGATTTTCGGAATCTCCTCTTCCTGCATACAGACTGCACACATTCCTAGAATTCCATTAAGTGGTGTTCGAAGCTCATGCGTAATGTTAGCCACAAACAGTGACTTCGCTTGATTCGCAGCCTCAGCAACCTTCTTCTGTTCCTCTAATTCCTTCGTTCTCTCAGCCACGCGCTCTTCAAGGTTCTCATATTGCCGAACAAGCTCCTCTGACATCTCATTAAAAGTTCGGGTCAAATCAGTCAATTCATCGTGAATTAAATGACGACGCTCGCGAACTTTTCCAGGAATCCTAAACGCACGTCGGCGTTGTTCCTCGCTCCCATCACCACTACCTTCACCACTCTGTGAACTGTCCCGACGCTGGGCTCGCCGGCGGATATACTCGCCCATTCCATAGAAGCGGTTGCGGCCACGTTCTTCGTCGTCCTGGATAGCAGCGTCCGGAGTAATAGCATCATGACCTATGGATTCCACGGTTTGAGACGACTCGCTTCCAGATGGGGTGTAGGAGGGAGGGCGCATACCTATTTTGACGGTCAGTATCAAGTAATCAACATGGAAAAAAAAAAGAAGTTAAGGATCTTACTTTTTTCAGTTGCTCTTTTGAGCCTAGTAATTGGCTTGACTGCAAAATGGGCAATTGGACATACTAGTATAATCACGACAGCAAATGTACCAAATACTGTAGCAATTAATATGTTCCGCAACTTATTAATAGGTTGAAAGGCTTCTCCTTTGTCCTGCTCTATCAGCAGTGCCCAGTCTGCAAGGTTCTTGACCACATCGACAATTGCGTATCTACCCACTCGAGAGTCAGTAGCGTTCAAAATCACACAAGATCACTCGCTTTGGCGGATCAGAACATACCCAACACTAACTTGCCGCCCTTCAGAATTATATGTATCCAAATCACTCCCGCCCCCATCACCATCATCCCCAGCCCCATTCGCTCCCCCAACTCCATGCTCAAACACCCTCCGTACAGCATTATATTGACTCAGCTTCCTAACTTGACCCACCAAACTAGTATCTCTCCCTGGCGGAAACAAATACCGAAACTCATAATCCCCAATAGGGGTATTGGCTCTCTTCTCCAATCCCAAGCTCCTCCCAAGCAACCCCGCCATTGCAGCCACCGCACTATGGGTCCTCTTCACCATACTCCGAGCATTACCACTTGCCTCCGAATTCGCAGTATCCTCCGTCTTTGTTGCAAGTGCTGAGTCATTCCAGATATTAGAGGCTATTGCTGGTCCGACTAGAACGGTCTGCCCGGTGTCACCGAGACCCCGAGTATCTTTGATTATATCCAACACCACCTTCGCGTTCAATACAACCGTGATGAAGCCCAGCAAGGTTGATTCGCTAGTGTTGTTGATGATCGGGATAGTGAACGAGAGCATGAAAAACGACTCATTAATTATCATCGGTCCAAGCAGTAGGCCTCTCTTTTCATAGATGTACTGCGGTGTAAAGTAGTTTTCTGGGTTCGTAGATATTCCACCATCGGCATACGGGTATAACGCGTTCGGGAAGCCATCATGAAACGGGATACCGTGAGTCGCGTTATATGTTGCTTCTTCCATCTCATCCACCGACTGATTAATCAACATCGGCCCCCCAAAACCACCATTTTCTGGTGTTCCAGGTAATATAATCCCTGCTGCGTTATCTCCAGTCGTGTTCAATAGACCCATCCTCCCACCCAGCCCAAGGCCATAATTCAATCTTGTGCCATTCGCGAGGTACCCATTGTAATTTGCTCCCCCGACCATTGTGCCGTCTATTATCGTCCCATTATTCACCCCAGGTGCTCCACTCCCTAAATTTTCGTCAAACACGACCATTTGCAAGACCTCTGCAAAGCCACCGGTAGATGCGGAAGCACTGTTTTGCAAATCTTCAAGTGTACGCGACCAGTTTTCCATGGTGTTGTTCCCCAGCTGATATCTCCTCAACGCACTCTGTAGAATCGCTCGTGTACTGATCGCATAGACGGTGTTATACAATAGTGTGAGACTCTGGGCTACCTGGATACTCTTCAAACTGGCCGTGAGTGAGAACCGTGATGACCGTACATCAAGAACAAGCCTATAATTATGTACCCACTTGCCAATAAAGTCAGCCAAAAACAGAACAGCCATGGACAAAGGGGGGGGGAATCTAACAGTAACGATGGCTAAGACTCCTACTGCGACCAGTGCTGTGAGAGCCACAAGCATGGACAGTTGTTCGCGAATTCGGATCCTCATGGCTAAGGTGATCCCCTAACCCTCCACCTCTCTGTTGAGCTGGGTTGGGTTGGGGGTCTAGTGGAAGAGAAATTCGGTAGAGCGGCTTTAGCTGCTATGGCAGGTTCCTATCTCTGAAGGGCAGAGTTATCAGAGAGATTATAGAGGAAGCTAGAGAGGCACGAAGGTTAATTTTTGAAGATGAAAAGAGGAGATAAAAGGATGGAAAGATGAGTGACGAGCTGTGAAACTAAGGGGAGTAGATTGAAGCTGTGTCTATTTCCCTGAGGGGATGGACGAAAAGACTTACCCAGCGGATTGAAGAGATGGACAGCGAAAAGTGCAAAAGCAGGCAAGAAGGTAATGGGCAGTGGGTAGGCAGACAGACGGGTAGTTAAGCCAAACAAAACGCACCCCCAGGAAACAAGAGCGTTGATTGGCCAAGATGCAAGAGACGAGTGACCCAGGGCTAAGCTGCCGGGTCAAAGTCAAGCCCAGCTAGCGGGGGATTTGCAGTGTCGACACAAAAGGGTTTCGGGCAATGGATTGACAGCACGACCCAGCCCAGAGCGCAACAAGCAATAGAGGGACCACCCTCCCAGACAGAAGGGAACAAAAGAACGGAACCAAAAACGACGGACGGGAAAGACAACCGTCGACCTACCAGCCTGCCAGCCAGCACAATGTGTTGGATATCGAATAATGACCCGTCACTCACACCCGATCACTCAATCACTACAGCCCCCTAGCAGAAGCCACTTGGGGCCTATATAGGTGGCTATCTCTCGTAGGCGATGGATAGATGATAGAGAACCGTTTACTGCGGCTGAAACGAACCCGAGAGGTGGCCACCAGAAACGACAAGAGATGCACTCGATGACGGGAGACGGCGAGAGGTGGAGTGGGAGTGGGAGTCTAGTAGAGGGAGCACGTACGTACGTATATCGTGTAGGGGCAAGTAGTCCCGATAGCATTAGCCTCTCAGCCAAACTCAACTCTCGAGATAGCACTGGCATTAAACTCACCACCCAAGCGGGTGGGCTCCCACCCTCTGCACAAGCAAAGCAAGCTTCACATGAGCGCCATGCAGACACCTCCAGATCAGAATTACCTCCCATCCCTACCACTGCCACTTAGAAAACAAAGGAAAATAGTCCCCCCATCCCTAGCCACACCCCTCCCACCTTTGCATAGAGTACGCTCCCTCCTCGCCACTACGGAAAATCCAATTCTTGCAACCTCACAACCAATTCCCATCCCCTCTGCGGTGCCTTCCCCATTACCGCTAGCGCGATGTCGAACTTCCCTCTTTCCCCCACCCCGGTCGGCATGCATTCTCTAGCGTCACCCCAGTCATTCTACTAGCAGGGTGCAGAGACCCCACACGTACGCCCACTCGCTTAGGCTTGGCCTGATCTCGGCTTGGTGCTTGAGGTCTTGCTCTTGCTTGCTCGTCCGCCCGTCCAGGAGGAAACGCAAGCGGACAACGCCCGGCCGCAACGGAGCAGGATATGGCCTGAGAGGACAAGTTTATTTTGAGAGGCGGCTGCGATGGGCAAACGTGATGGCAGCCACCGTTAATCGGGCCCCCCAATTGCTTGTGCAAAAGCAGGTAGAGTACCATGACACAGCATATCTTCCTCACCCCCGAACGGCAACACTTCTGAACTTTGAACGCGGAACCTTGTATGTACCCGCATGTAGCTACACGCCGACATCCTACAAGTCAGGGCGAACTTCTAGGGCTTTCTATCACCCACCCCCCAGCGTTGCATCAACCTCAATAACAAACTAGTGGCTGCAGCCGCCATAATTAAACTTCGATCCCATCCAGATCACCCCCCCGAAACCGGGATCAACCAAGAGCTACAAGCAGCGACTCAAAGCACGCGTCCAGCGCGCGAACTCAAGTGACAGGAACATCGATATCCGTGCGCCCTGCTAGTGTGCTGGCCGTCCAACAACAACGAGAGTAGGGCGGGTTAGCCGATTCTGATCCACTGCGCAGCGTTCATCCCCCCGTGTAAAGAGTAAGTATCATCGAAAATCGCCCTACTCACCACCAGGCGAAAGGTGTAGCCCCGTACTGTCGGGTGCACGGGTTCGTCGGATCTCCGCTGCTCACCGGGCACGTTTTTTTATTTGTTTTTTTCTTTCTGTTTGTGAGATATCTTATACGCATACATACTCACGTAGACAGTGGTCCATCGCAAAAGGGAAAGGAAAAAACAATTAGAATTGATGCTCCATATCCCCCCCCCGCTCGCAGCAGTACCACCATAGAGTGTGCCTTAGGGCTTGCTAGTAAACCTACCACCCGGTGCAGCTACCGGTCCCGGCTACCCTGAAAATGAAATAAAGTCACTGCTGTATGTACTCCTGACAAATTGCAGCGATATTCTACCAGAAGAAGACGAGCGGAGAGACAACCGACCGCTTCCTTTTCCTTTTCCTTTTTTTTTTTTTTTTCTTCTCCTCTTCCCGAGATCTCAAAATGAGCCAAAAAAAATAAAAATAATCAAAGGGGGCTATTGAAACAAAATGAATACGATTTCTAGGTAAATATGGCTCTATTTAGGCAGAAATAAATAAAATGTCAGAGCAGAGACATTTCCTGTCATCCTTAAATCTTTTCGGGTACGGAAGACTTAATCTTGCACGGAGGTCTCATCCGTTGCCTGCCCCAAGGTATTCTCCCCCCTTCGAGATCGGGGGGTCATCCACCGATCAACTCGTGTCATATTCACGTTCTTCTCCCGGTGCATGTATGACCCCCCCCCCCCTGGGATAAATCTTGCAGTAAGGCAGGCGCGTCCGCTCTATCACTTCGTATCCAGGGATAAAGAGGGAAACCCATGGTTTCCACTCTTACTCGATTGCATGCTTTCAGGGAACAATTCCAGAACTATCTGTACTACCTACGGTAATGTGTTTTCGTTGTGGCGAAAAAAAAAAAAAAAAAGGCATGCGCTGGTTGATGCGCGAACTCCGCATCTAACAACAAGAAGAAATAATACCGTGCATAGATCAGCGTTGGGGGGGGGGGTGGAAGGAAATTAATCTAGATTTACGACCCAAAGGCGTGGAGACGTTTTGAAGTTTACTTTGTCGGCCACCGCGGAGGGGTTTTCGGGGGCCGGGGAACCCCGAAGCCCATGTGAGATGAGGTGAGGTGAGGTAAGCGACCGCGTGCTCACGGATAGAGTTGAAACCCTTATTCGCGACAAAACCCGGGAAAAAAAAAATCCTCATACCACTTATGATCTGCAGGGTGGAACCGTCTAGACTTCTAGAGAGAAAAAAGACGTTAAGCTCTACTAACCTATCCTAAACGTTAATATCGGGAGTCTAGCTACCGCTAATTCAGTGTGCAATTTATTTACGTATTTTGCAGGGTAGGGTAGTAAACATGCGGTATGCTGAACGGTATTATGTACATATTCTTTTTTTTTTTGATTACTATTAATAATTTACCTCATGGTGTTCTACTCTCTGTTGACACAATGCGGAGTTGTATACAAGCTCCTGGACCTATCTATTCCGGTCAACAAGGCAATCACGAAATAGCCGTTATTTGCGCTGTCCCAGCTTTGTAATGCCGATATTGGAATCCGGACGCGCACGGACCGTCTATCTCATGAGTAATCACTCGACTTTGAATCCGGTGTGCCGTATGGGGGGGGATCTGCTTACGAAGCTTGTTTTTTTGTTTTTGTTTTTTTGTTGTCGGCAGATTAGTAACACGTCTGAAAGCTGAACAAGTACCAACGTTTTTCCTTTCAGTTATGGTGTTGTTGTTATTTTTTTAGCAGTAGGATAACACATCCCAGATCGAGTGCCTACAGGAATAAATACCGCTAGGTTCTATCATACACCTCACATCTACATTTTTTTCACTAAAGGCCGCCGTACACGCTATATCATTTTTAGTAGCATCCATATCCCTCCATCTTATCTACATGTATCCCTGTAGCTCCCCCCCCAATAGCTGCTGTGATAGAGCGAAATAATGACAAGTTTTACTGCAGTAGTTCGACCTCCATGCCGATTTGCCGGTACATTCGAGCGTGCACAAGGGGGGGAGGGGAGGGTATCATTGACTCGGGCCACTCGGTAGGAACACTATAAGCAAATCGATTTGCTTATTCCCATATCTCATTACGCGGCCGTTTTTCTACGCGTGAGTTTGTTGGCGATGAGCTACTTAAAAAATACGCCTGTGCCTGACGAGAGCATTAAAAAATGTTAATATGATTTGATAGGGGGGGACGGTTTTTTGATCTGTAAATGGCAAGGTTTTACAAACGAGACAAATGTGTCTCGGGAGTTTTTTTCTTTTTTTCTTTTCCTCCCTCCCCTCCCCTCTCCCGTAAGTAACCAATGGGATGAGACAACCTTTTTTTTTGTTTAGTGGTATTGGTAGTTTGTGGGGGAGATGATACTGTCTTGTCTCGTGGAGTTTATGGTTTCATAACATTTCCCCGGCATGCACGGTAAAGTTTGCGGGAGTTGTCGGGACCACTGGTTGGATCGAGGGTACTCGGTAGTTTCTCTCAGCCCCCGAGACTTATGAGACCGGAGAACCTGTCTCGCGTGCGTTAATATTAGTGGGTATGATTCATGAATAGGAGTAAAGAAGGGGGTATCGATCGGGAGATATACTATCATTTTACCGTATCTGTAATGGTAATATAACGTAACAAAGTAAATAGGGGGTTCACGTAGCCGTCAGCAAAACCTTAGCACTGGAAGGGGGGGGGGTTCTAGCGCTAGACGCTATAGGGGGAACCTAGAATAGCATGTGAAATCATTAGGTATCACTCGGAGTACAGATGGGTTAATGAATGAATGAATGAATTTATCATTTAAGTACATGCAACCCTAAGGTTATGGTACCCGTACAGATGGGTTAAGTTATTGGATATTTAAATAAATATATATCTAATTCCTTGGTTGATACATAAATTACTTCTAGAAACTTCAACTGGTACTTATTTCTACATAACAGGCAAACTCCTCCCTTTATATGTTACTTTATAAAGATTAACGGTCAGGAGCTACTTGTACCCGAAAACACATTTATAATGTCTTGTGCCCAGGTATATAGAGGTCACACTTTCTCCACATCTTTAAGTTCTACCGTTACTAGTATTCCGAGACTCGGAAGACGTCTGTACCCGTACTCCTAGATCTCACCACGTGTACCGGCTGTCTGCTGATCAAGACATGTAAGAGTCATAATAATACTAAAAAATAAGGACCCGATCCTAGGGGTCGGGGACTACTCAATGGGAAAAACAAAATTAAAACATTCAGGAAAGCAAAAAAAAAAACGAGTGACTTTATACGAGAGGACTCTTTTTTCATTACGACCACCCAGGCCCACATACTCTAAGAAGTCATATTTAAAGCCCCGGTTACAAACAGGTTACGTCAGATCGAAGGATAACTGCGAGTGTATTGTACAAGGTCTTGAGACATGGTGATACAAAAGTAAATAAATATACATTCATAGGAGGTCACTCGGGTGTACTACTTCCCTATATTCTATGAGCCGTTTATCGTTATTTCACTGATTTATGGTTCTCTGTATTAAAATATGAGGATAAATGCATATTTGAATGTCTCAAGTGTCCTGCCAGCCATGATATACGTACTATACTTCTCTTTTCAATTCTATATATGGAGACGCTGATCAATATCTTGGTCACAAATTTGTTACTAATCTAAGATTGAGACTTAGGATAAAGTTTTCTTGAACTATATGTAAATAAAGTTACACCTGGTACATACAAGCTTAGAGTCAGGACTGCTAGACGTTTCCCGAAACTCTTTTTATGAATGTAAACGGAATCTTGTATACATCCCCAAAGCTATGAATAAATCGGTCACTGATTAGCACAAAGTCTGGACAGGATTCATGAGAGGGAGATAAGTTCACGGGAAGGTATATAAGTGTCCGCAGGAAGGTTTCCAAAACCATCCGAGTGATACTTCATGAGTATTATACCTCGCTCAAATTATTTAGTTTCATTGATTAAGCCTATTATAGATCCAAAATCTTTTATTAGCTAGCTATTCCCTTTTAAGTATATATCACCGGTTGTATCCTAGCCCTTGTTAGGTATTCAATCAATGGCTGGCTTAGTTCGGCCCCACATTAATTATTAAATATATAGATCTCAAAACTCGGTGATTAGTATTCTATTTCGTATTTTAATTGACCAGACTTGTGGATCAGACTTCATAGACTATCTATCTCAGAAATTATATTATTAGTGATAGATATGAGTAGGTGTTAAGTTCAATGATATTTAAACCAATTTGCAACAAGGCGCTACAAACTTAGTCTATGAAATACTATATACAACCAGCATAAAATATACTGATATCCTATGAAAGCAATATGAAGCTGCTCTCGTGTATATCCCTAGAGAAAGTATTTGGATACTTTTAATATATCAGTTTTATGAAGGGGAAAAAAAAAATAATCAAAATTTAATATAAACAACCTGCGCCGAACACCGTGCACCAAGTGACATAAGAGACCTCATTTTCAACATTCATACTGCCACCCAATCTGCCCCACTCCTCCGTCCCCCATCCAACTCCAAAGAGTCGTTATCCGAGTCACTCCCCGCAGCCTCCTTTCCACTATGCCGTTTCTTCGTAAAGAATGAGAAAACCGCCAACACTACAAACGCTGCATAAATTGAACTAAAAACAATAAATTAGCATCACTACTCTGGCAAGTACTCCCCTAGCACCACTGTATGGAGAAGAATATACACTAATAACACAGAAACTCCAAATGTAGCCTTCGCTTCATAGCAATAGTTCTTATTACTCTTATAGTAGACCACATCACAGCTCTTCCTTAGGAACCATGGGCTTGGAGAGGGGCGTTTGGGATCACTGTAGTCGCTACTTGACTGTCCGTGTATTGAATATCCCCATACTCCTATAAGAGCACTGTTTACGACCACGGCTAGCACAGGAACGTAGATCTCGAGGATATGGAGGGCGACTTGTGCAACAAGGACGAGGAAAGAAGCGACGGAGAGCGCGAGATTGAATTTAGTTAACCTGATTTAGTTAGTATAAAAGGTAAAATGGATATTTGAAAAGGGGGAGGGGGGTGGGGTTGTTCTAGACCGGGTATACATACAATATTGTCCAGACAAAAGGTGTGTCTCCCACTGAGGATGTAGGACTAGAGTTAAACCCATTGAGCGCGCCGTCTTGCCGGAGTTTTGAAATAAAGGTATCCGGGTTCGCGTATCCGATAAGGCCGAGGAGTGCTGTGAGGGAGAAGAATTCGAGTAGGAAGAGAGCACGGAGTAGCCAAACAAACCTCCACCTATTCGCCATTTCTAATTTTTTATTTTTTATTTTGTAGAGGAAAAAAAAGAGAGCAAGAAAAAAAAAAAAAAAATATAATTCAGAAAATCAGAATTCTCGGTAATTTCGTTGATTATAAGAGACCAGTTGTTATGATCTTCCGACACCATGCCATTTCTGGGGATCACTCCACCATCATCAGATTATCCGCGCCGCGAAATTGATTGGCCTTTCGGAACCGGGACTAAACGATGGAAGCGCCCACGACCCTGGTCGCTGATATTGTGGGGAATAACAGCTGATATGTACCTGCTCATCGCTAAGGTAAAATAAAGTGAAATGCAATGCGTACTCTACTGCGAGGTGATTCCGCTAAATATACTGAAGGGTGCTGTGTGCATCATTCGATTATTGTTGAAAGATCAGCTTAGTATATATACAGAGGTTAGGGGCGGAGCCCTTTATAGACTTGGGGGCTGCAGAGGATATGTAGAATAGGTACTATATAAAGCTTATATTATATATTGAGGCAGTAACGAGCCCTTTTTGTCGGAAGCTGTTGATTCCCCGAAGAGTAGTGCTCTATTCTAGCTTATATAGGAAAATAATCCGGGACAACCGATATGAAAATTTGTAATGGGATCATCTAGGGCGCTTCGAATTTTTTTGAAGGGAAAAGTTCTTAAGGGCACTATTAATAATCATTAAACTTATTACCACCAATCGATTAATTTTCGAGTTTTTCTTACTGAGCTCGACTAGATGGTAAAGGGTTACGTTTGGTTAATTAATATAACTTCTACTCTATTTAAGTGCACAGTAGCTGCTAAAGCGAGTGTTTCAGATCTTTGTTGTACGGCCCGACCGAATGGGTTTCCTCCAAATATTATATCTTCATCAGATGCAGCTGTACTTGGTCAAAACTGCTAAGGGGGCTATAAGACTTCTTGGCAGGCTACTATGAATGTAATAATTAATCACTCTTCGCGTTGCGATTTTGGCTATCAATATTACAAAAATTATCGAAAGGATATATATTAGTAAGTTCTCTGTATCGTGAATCTACTATAATTTTCCATCCCTTTGTCAGATTAATCAGGTTCCGGTACCTATATCTAGCTATGGATAGTTACCTATATGCAAATCCTTAACCGGCCAAAATCTCATCTCAAAGATAAATTCTTGCTATTATTAAATGCGAAAATCATAAAGCTTCTAACCTAAGTTGGTTAATTATCTATATAGGCTGGAGAGCTCCACATATATACAATGCCGAACCATGCTCTAGGTCCCTTTCTAGTAATTTCCCTAGAGAACCACTCGAAGTCGAGCACCTACGGCGTACAACTGGGTAGAAGTTTCTCAGGTTTCATCACTTGGTCACAGATAAGTCTCAGCTGTTTGGGTGGGGGACCTGGGATGTAATATAATCAAGATAGCTCCGCTGAATTTCATAAAGCATGAGGTAGAATATATAAGATTTTTATGTTTCTTGTTCTGGGGTTTCTCTGGGAATATGATTAGTTCATTCTATCTCTATGTCCTTAGATAAATCCTCCTGATTCTCCCTTTCCTCACCCACATGTCCCTGCTTCTCTTCTACTATCTTCTCCTCCTCATCTTCAAAGTTCAAGCTCCGGAACAACCTCCCCCTCGTCCTCTCGATCATCACCTCCTTCCCCATCCTCTCCCACCCCATCTCAGTCCCCACCTCCGGCCTTTTATGTGGTGCCAACACGACCAGCCATTTCGCCGCACAACTCAGCGTATACAGCAACCCAAACACCTCCGATGCAGGACACAGATGCAGAGCAAAGGAGCACACAATAACGTCATATTTATTGTTACTCCTACCTTCAGCCACTTCGAGACCGTCGACCTGAATATCCCGGAACGACTGCTTCCCACAAGGGAGGCCAGTTCGAGTAGTGTATAGTTCGTGCGTAAACGGATCACAAGCCGAGATCAGCAGCTTCGGAACTATCGAGGGTCTGCGATGCGAGAACCAAGTTTTCGCCGCCAGGGTTGCTTCTCCACTCCCAGCGGCGAGGTCGAAGAGGCGGTATGAAGGGGATGTGAAATTCACTAAGGTAAGAGGTATTAGCGCACTGAAGTCCCCTAGTGGCGGTTTGGTAGGGGAAAAAAAAAATAAGACTTACAGTGTAGAACATGGTGGTTTACTTACCTGGAACAATCGACTCCAAGATCTGCCGGAGACATTTTTGCACACCGGGTTCGTGCGGGTTCTTGTAGGTGTTTGCTACCAGTGTGTAGTAGTTGTCAACGCCATGCGTTGTGTAGGCGTCGCGGAATGAGACTGACATTGTGCGCTTGGGTTTCACGGTTTTCGGGTCCGTGGGTGGGGCGAGGTTGAGGCGCCAAGGGGGGGATGTATGCCAAGTATGTCTCGGTGGTGATGCCGCTTAGGGAAGCCTTCCGGTCTCATAGATCATCACTCGCAACGGTGGGAAGATCAATGTAATGGGTTGTGGGCCTCTTTCTTTTCCTAATTCATCCCATAGAGGGAATAGAATAAGCTGGGGTGAGAATAACTAATGTAAATTGATAGAACTAAGTAGAGTACGTACTGGCTACCTGCTTATATACCATGAGACCCTTCCATATATACGTACTATTATGACCCACGTAGGGATACTAACCATCCGCTGCCATGTATAGCACTGTCAAACAATCCTGACCGGAATATAATCTACCTGTTGCTAAGTTTTACAGTGTTTATTTAGTAATTACGGCCACAAAAGACTCGACATAGCTATTAACTACATTTACTCTTGGCAAACAGAACGTACCTAAACCTCCTTATTCACTACCCTCTCTGGAATCTAATCCTTTCTAAAGATAAATCAACCTAGGAAAATGTGGATAACTCTGAAGCAAGAACTCCGTGGCCCACCTTCTACTAGTCCTATCTCAGGCGTTCTTGGCTGCACAGACGGGGGAAAGGTAGGGCTAGTGAGAGGACGTGGCACTACGAGTTTGGGGTTTAGTTTACGAGTGTAGAAGTGACAAACAAGTGGTATTTATAATCATCGTTGATAAGGCTTTGGGTTAATTCCAGCCTAGTAAGTAGAGGACCATCTGTATAAAAAACTCATAAAATAGTTGAGGATTGGTTGTGTCTAGAACGTGTCGGTAGTTTAACACTTATTTTGTTGGAATCATATCTAATACCTATGAAGGAAGGGGGAGGCATGAAGAGCGGGTTCATGAGAGGTGTTGTAATATGGCGCGAGTGAGAAATCATGGTTGTTGCCTTCAGTTATATATCGCCTGTTATAACTATTAGTTTTAAGTCATCGAAACCTATGTATGAGAATTAGCGCTTTCTCTAACTCCTAGTAGAGAAGCGCGGTTACAGGTTCCAATTGGAATGCTAAGCGGGAGAAAAGCCTTGTGGCCTTATTGCGGCGTAGTAGAGTTTGTTTGCATACTCCGTTTTGGGATATCTGAAACATCGATAGTATACCTCATTCTGTTGTAAAAACAGACAAATCCCGACAGCATAACTAATATTTTCCTCCGTAAAGTAAATTACAGGACAGTTTTAGTAAGAAAGGGTTTCTCGCAACAGGAGGTATCGGAATTTCTGGTACTGCGGCGAAGTGCATCACGTGTGTTCCTAGATGTTGGTTAACATAACAAAGGTGAGATCGACATGTCCACGGATGTTAAGTGTTTATTTACTGTATAGTCGTTTTTGGTCGCTAGTACCTGACGAATTCATACCGGAGGATGGCTAGATCGAATAATGTCAGCCATAATAACCCAATTTGAGTCCTCACGCCTAAGTAGGAGGTTAGGTTCTCTAGTCACTGACTTAATGGTGGAGGACAGCGCTCCTTATAAGGACAAAAATGTGAACAGCTTTCTGGGTTCAAAGCCTGTTGGCTATAAAAAGTAGCAACCTCAGCATAAGATGCTGCCGGTTCTCCGGCCTAGATGATTCGTGGAAGAAATGCTAACTAAAACAAGTTCAAACATGTTGGTCATTGACACTGAGAAGTCTATTTAACAACGCAGTACCTGCTTAGACTAAGGAAATTTATCGTTAAAAATACTTGGATGTACTACAAACTCGATAATTCCAACATATCAAAAGAGATTCTAGGCTGCATGGATACGACTTTCAGCTTTACTAAAAAAAATGAATAACAAAAAAGCCCAGTGTTCCAGAGTTTCTTCAGCCTTGACAAGGATACAGACGAATTGGGGAGTTTTACTACTAAGAGCCGGGGGAGGCTGCATGTGACTAGCTATACTCACAAGGGTATTTCTCATACCAACGTACCCGCTACGGAGTTTCTGAATCAGGCGCCAAGTGAGGCGGACCCCAAGAACAACAGATTCAACGAGAACCATCGGTAGCGGGTCAAGGTGCGTTTAAGCATATGCAGGCTTGGAACAGAGGCTCGTTGTAAGCCTTTCTCCTAAAGAAAATCGACTTATAAGTGGTAGTAAGGATAGGGGTATGGCTTATGTGGTTTACAAACACACTTGAGACGTCCACTCCTGCCGATTTCGCCTAGCCCCGTCTCCAGAATTTTCTGCAGTTACGCCCCCTTCTACGCAGTTTTTCCCCTTTATGGTGTTTTTTCGTTATTCAGTTTCCTCTTTTTTCTTTAAACAGTCATTGGTATGTAAGTGCGACTGCTGTTACTGTTATACAAGGGACAGCGGTCGGAATAAGCAGTTAGATCTATAGACGCTGCCCTCTGGCGGCAGTGGTGAGAAACGGGCACCAATGCAATACTGCGTTTGTTATTTGTCAAAACACATATGGAATTCTACTGAGCTTCTATTTTGTATTATTCTCACGCTTTGACAAATGCATAGAGTTTTTCGAAACGAGACTAACCTTGAGGAAACACCATTTCCCTGTGCGGGTCTCACCATAAAAAAAAGGCTTTGTGTTACAATAGCATCAACATGAATTCCTTATAAGAGCTTTGAATCGTCCTCTATCACGACTTCTCCTCCCCATTCCAGAATCATTCGCTATTGTTGATCAATACATCGAAGTCTCCTACTCTTCCCTTTTCTCATTTCCTAGCTACAATCTTTAATATTCAGGGCTGTGCTCTTCCATTTCGATTCTTACAATCTATATAACCCTCACAAACAAACAACTCAAAAAATGCAGTACTCTCTCATCTCTACCTTCATCATGGCAGCCGCGACCTTTGTCGGCGCTGTCCCGACGCCCCAGAATGCCCAGAGCATCACCATCGCCATCGCTCAGAACCAGCAATTCTCTGCCCTCAGCGCCGCCTCACCCTGCGATCCCGCAACCCTACCAAACGCATGCGTCGACGGCGACTTCGCCCAGTGCGTTAACGGCGCCTTCGCCAATACCGGCTGCAGTGGTGGATTACAGTGCTTTTCATTGCCATTGGTCAATAGTGTTGGGAGCAGCGTCACTTGCACTACACCAGATGACGCAGCAGCAAGAATGGGCTTCGCAAGTGTTGCCGAATTGAATTCTGCTATCGGAAGTGCATCTGGCGCTGGTACTGGTACTGCTGTTTCTGGAAATGGTAATGGTGCTGGGTCCGGCACTGCTCCAGCTGCTGCCGCTACTTCTGCCGCCGCCGCCGCCGCTCCTGCCGCTCCTGCGACTGGTAGTATTGCATCTCAGTCGATACCACTTGCTATCGCCAAGAACCAGAGCTTTAAGTCACTCTCGGCCGGTTCGGCTTGTACTACGGGTGAGAGCGGATGTATCGGCGACAATTTCTCACAGTGTGTTGATGGGCAGTTCGGTGCTGGAACTCCATGTGCTGGAGGCCTCAAGTGTTTCGCTTTACCGTTGGTGAACAGTGTTGGTACTAGTGTTACTTGTGATACACCTGAGGATGCGGCAGCGAGGATGGGTATCAGTGTTGCGGAGTTGTAGTGGAGTGGAAGATGAGATATGACCTTTTCTTATTTATTTTATTTACAGGTTGATCCTGTGGTTGGGATGGAGTTGAGGGATAGTGTGTGGTGGTTAGATATTGTTTAGTATGTATTTAGTTGGAGTGTGCAAATAACATGTCTAGTTATGATTCGTATTTGCTCTATTTTTTCTCTGAGTGATCGTAGTTAAATCGGTTCGGCTTACTCATGGGGCCAAGCTGGTACCACCGGCTCTATATATTTGGAGTAATAGATGTTTTGAATGATGGAAGGCCAATAGTCTAGACAACATGTAACCGAGCCAATCCCCACAGTTTCACGGGATCCAAGGCCTGAGGTGGGTTTGATCATAGTACATATATTAGTTATAAACACAAGTAGAATTTATTTTATAATATATATGCTCTCGAAGCTATAGATCCTTGAGAGACGGAACTTAGAATCACTTGATACCTCCCGGATAATATATACCTTATTATTAAATATACGCCTATTGGGGAAGAAAACACCGAAAAGAACTACACAACGTACGTCTTTATTGTGAGTATTAATAGTCAACTCCTGTGAGTGTGAATTAAGCCTTTTGGTACCATGATTCTGACGAGAGACGGACATGAGTACCAAATATCCCTTAACAGAATCGGACTAGACTCAACTACTAATGTTGATGGGGTTTATTTTTAGTATGTAATCTAGTCGTCTTCTATATCACGGCTTGGGGTGTTATTATGCTTTTCTGTTTTTCTATCAGGTGGTTTGGTTATTATGGAAGGAAAGGACGGGGTTGATATGATGTTATGGACTATTTCGGGGTGTTTTTTTTTTCTAGGGGGCTTTACTGGGGGCTAAGTAGTGCCTTTGATTGATAACTTCAGCTGCGTCATAACTTAACGGTGAAGACGTAAGATTGGGCATCGCTAAGACCGTTGTTCAACTCCCGCTTCGGCGTTGGGCTCAAAATGGACGTAGCTCTTGTGAACTATTTTTTATATATATATATTATACTAATTTGTCCTACATATCCCATAACCCGGTGAAGCTGCCCCTTTTCCGTGGGGGCCAAAATTCTGTGGCTAGACTCAGGCTTCTACTATTTTTCATAGGCTACTATATGTTGAGCCACCGCCACTTTGGGGGGGCAGCATTTTCCACCGGATTATGGGATACCTTAGTTTTTTCTGATGCTATAACCCTGTGTTGCATGCGCTTTGTACCTGATAGGCTGGGTGAAAACGTGATTGATGTCTTACATATACCTACTATTACAATAGGCAGATCATAGTTTCCTGTTATAGGAATAACTTAAGTATACTAGACTGCATATACCTTGCTGAATAGAAAAACAAAATACAGACCTACTAAGACGAGTGATAGTCCATGTGCCAAGCCATGAGTACCCACATATAAGCACCGAGATCAACTCTTTCCAACCCTTGTAAACCCGCTCCAATCCGGCTAGTAGATCCAACCGCAAGCACTAGAAGGGGATTGTCATCTACATCTCGGGACTCCTGCAGCGGTATTGCCGATTAACCGAATATGACTCCAAATACCCTCAAGAGCTGGCTTCATAAATACGTTGGACAGCTCGCGTGCCAATCCACCAACTAACAATGTCTACTACCAATTCATCAACACAGCTCCGAATTCTACAGAATGCAGACGGGCACCATGGCGAGGAAGAAGCACCTAGTATAGCATCCTTCGCAACAGCACCCTCTCTAACCCGTAAGAAGCAAGCTCTCGTGCTAATCTCGAGCTTCTTAATGATCTTTCAAACTATCGGGATCAACCAATCGTACGGTATCTTTCAGGAGTTCTATACTTCATCGCCGGATTCCATCTTGCCGGCAGAGCAAGCGAAGAATCGTGCGGCCGTGGCGTTTGTGGGGACTCTGGGAGCGGGGTTGACGTGGGGGGGAAGTATCTTTGTTAATCCGCTTATAGCTAGGACAGGGGATGTTAGGTGGATTACAGGGTTAGGAAGTGTGGGGATGAGTCTGGGGTTGGTACTTGCGGCAGAGGCCAAGAATGTAAGTGATATATAAGTTTTACGTCCCCTTTTTTTTTTTTTTTTGGTGTTTGTGGGATATATCGAATTTTATTAGTAGAGCATACGCTAAAGATTATTGGGAATAGCTTTGGCATCTCTATCTTACACAATCATTGTGTTACGGTATTGGTTCTTCGATGTTATATTTCCCAATGATCTCAATGGCACCTGAATACTTTGACAAGCACCGAGGCGCTGCTATGGGGTTCATACTTTCAGGTAATCGAATATAATTACATGTCCTGATTTGTATTACCATACTTACCTTCGAACCCTCCCTTACCCTAGGAGCTGGCCTCGGTGGGCTCTGTCTTGCGCCAATTGTCCGACTACTTCTTGACACCGTAGGCATACAATGGACTCTCCGAATCATGGGTATCATGACACTAGTAATTACACTACCCATCTCATTCGTTGCCGAATGGCGGTTCGGAAGACCTCAAGGCACCCGCGTCAACATATCACTCGCTCGAAAGCCCACATTTATACTTCAGTCCATGGCCGCACTCCTCCAAGCATCTGGCAACTTTGTCCCCCTAACGTTCCTTACGACCTTCTCCACGACCCTTGGCTACACTTCGTCGTTCGCCGCTTTGCTGCTGGCTCTTAATAACGGTGTTAATACCGCGAGTAGGATTCTGCTGGGCGCGCTGGCGGATTATATCGGGAGGCAGAATATGATCGTGTTGGGTATGTTGGGGAGTGCGGCGAGTGTGTGGGGGTTGTGGTTGACTGCTGCTGCTGGTGGCGGGAAGGCGCCGTGGATCGCATTCGTGGTTGGGTATGGGATTCTTGCTGGAGGTAGGTATTCTTTTGGTAGTGGGGGGGTTTTATATCTAAAGGTTCGTGGATTGATGGGAGTAGGTTATAATGCGTTATTACCGACGGTAATCGCAGGTGAGATACCCTATTCCAGCCGTGGTCTTTATAAACTATTGTCTGGGGAAAAAAAATACTAAATGAATCACCCTCCTAGAAATCTATGGGATCCAAGCTTATGCGTCAGTAAACGGATTTGTATACTTCATTCGTGGCATCGGAGCGTTCTTTGGATCTCCCGTTGGGGGTGCTATTCTTGATTCCTCCTCATCATCATCGATTGATAAGGTGGGAAGGCCACATGAGTATATGAACGTTATTATCTACGACGGTGCTTTATTACTTGCCGCTTCGCTGTGCGTGATGGGGGTTAGGGCTTTTGACGCCGCAGAAAAGGGAAGGTGGAAATTAAAGGCTTGATCAAGCTTTTATAGCCCCTGGACTGTCTAGCTGTATAGTTGTATTTATAATCTTGACCTTGGCTGAATAATTAGTATTACTCTTCACTCATCAAAAAAGAAAATAGTTTCATAAGCACGTATTATCCTATAGGTGGCGGCTGTAATCATTTAAAATGTTGTTCTCTAGCTTTAGATGGCAGGTGCGGAGGAGTTGCAGATCGTACCGGTGAGCGAACGACGGTTTTAGGTATAAGATTTCCAAACAAGGCTTTGTACAGCCAATTTCGGGCCTGTTGTATCGAGTGATGTTCCGTGAATATGAGTCCTTGTAGTATTCAAGGACCAATACCGGTGCTATATCCACTTTGAGAGGGTCGCGCTTATTTGTTGCTGTACTACCAAAGTAAAGGGGAAAGTGCCCACTTTCATGCGCTCCAGATCTCATATATTACCGTAATACTGCCTGATGGATTGTAGCTATTAAAACATATAATTCTGTTGAGTTGCTGGTGCCCCCAAGCGGAATTATTCCTTAAACCGTCACACCCAACTGTCCGGGGCTAGTCTTTCAATGATATACCCCAACCACCACACTTCTAGATATTACAGGAATAAATTCTCTAAACAATGATGATTATAAATTCAATGGCTTATAGCTAGTGGCTGGGTGGCAAGGCTAGAAAATCGGGGATTGTGGCAAAGACCGGTCCCGCTCGGGACCGTTGACGGTCCAAGGGATACTACTGTATAAACTGGCGAGACTCATAATGGCGCTAAGACGTCCAAACAAAGTGTGGCTAGATGATCTTACTATAAATGGGTTTGCAGCACTGTCTTTGCCACTTGCTGCACCAAGGGAGAGATTTCACTCTCGCTTTTCTTTGCTCACTTGGGGTAGGGACTTCTTATTTCAACCTCTTAGCGTAATTATGAGTCTCACCAGTTTATACGGTACTTAATTCTGAGTCTACTATGGTCTCGATTCCTCCCCTCCATCTTTTGGTACCCGAAAAGGCCTAGTTCAAGCCGCCACAAATCTCTATCTCGATACGGTACCCCAGAAAATTAAAAGACATACTCCCGCCATGCAAGATCGAGACATTTATGAGACACGCCTATGTTAATGCACGGTCTCAACATATCCTAGCCTATTCTAGGGAATATTTCCCCTAAATCATTTATTAGTAAATAGTGCTTCTAGATACTTTCCCGGGTGAAAAGCGCGGTTGAAATAGTGTTTGACACCCTGTTAGCCTGTGTAGATGAATAATTCCCCTGACCTGCGCCTCTAATAACCCTATCATGCATAGCCGGCAAGCGGTAAGCCGCCATGGGGCTGGGCACGAAACTAGGGTAGCCTAATTTAGAAACCGCAGAATGCTCTTTCCAATGGCGCTTGTCGTGGCACTTAGTAACCGCTTTGTCACCAGCCTACCTCTACAAGCACAAGCACAAGCACAAGGCGTACGGCACGGGTTCCTGACATTAGAAGAATCAACCTCCTGGTGATAATAAGATTGTTCCCTTATATAATATCCAAGCGCTCGATCTGTCAGCTGTCTGAGATACTTACATAGTCGCGTTAGCCACGGGGAAGGATGAATTAATAATTCCTCTGTAGAAGCCAAGTGTCTATGCGATTAGGATAAGCTTTAAATATAGCCACGCCTCTAATGCATGAGAGCCCATATGCGTACTGCGGGATAAGCACCTTAAGGTGTCGACATAATCACTTTCGATTGGGGTTCGCTAAATAGGCCGTAGAAGCACTGAACTGTGCAGTGTCGTGGTAATAACTCAAACCGCGGTTCAGCCGCACGCCACAAAACAATTGTGTGGAATGAAGCCGCAAGTGCTCCAAAAAGGCTGTAGAGTCTTTGACTCCGCCTGCCTACATGCACACTCGAGGCACAGAGTCATACACAGTTGGATCAAGACCTAAAAAAGAAAAAAAAATAAACAATGAGAGGGGAAGAAAAAAAAGAAGATATAACTACTAGTCCCACCTCCGGGAACACAAACCAAACTTTCCAGCGAATATTCCTCCACCTCGTCAGTTCACTCTTGCTGAACTTTCGTATTTTCTTAACTCAGAAATTTTATACAATGGCCGGTTATAAAATCAGTTCGTCTAGGATAGCTAGAATTACCCCTAGTTTATTATGCCTACTAGCACTCTGTACTGCAGTTGTTTCTGCATCTCCAATTATTACAACCCCAGGCTCTCCAAAATCAAAACGACAATCCACAACCGATACAACCTCGACTGAAACCATAGTCCTAACACAATGCGGTTTCATAGGCAATCAGGATATTTACGGTCTGGGGATTAGAATCGGCCTCTATTCCCAGTGGTTATCGACTTATATCTCCAACTGGCTACATAATAAAAAGCTCACCAAGATGCGAGACATCAATACCTGTTTCCAACTCGCCATGTTAACAGCCCTCATGGCCATGGCTAACCAGCAAGACAAACCACACGTTCTTGACCCTCTAATTGTCATCATCCAAATCATGGGCAGTGTAAGTCTTTCCCCTCCAACACCAGATAAAAATCTTAGACCAGCCAGCTAACATATATACAGGCCTCAACCATCACCAACAAAGCCACACACAAATCCCAATGGAAAGGCACCTCCTGGGGCGGAATGATCCGTTTCTTCGTCTACTGGGCTGTTTCCATCTACGCCTGCTGGTACTGGTTCATGGGACTCGAAGGAACCTTCATCCTCAAAGACGCGTCCTGCACACCCATCGGGTTCGCATTCAGCAAGCAAAACATCCTAACCGGATGGTTCCGCACCACCAACAAAGCCACAGCATGCGTCTTTGCATTCATATACACCGTTCTATTCGGCTACAGCGCATACAACTTCGGTCCCGAATACGTCCGAAACACACGAGCAAAAATTAGCACCGTCTACCACTCCATCCCGCGACAAGCACCGCCCGAGAAGCCGACTGAGAAATCAATCGATGATGTGATGGATGCGGCGGCAAAGGAGATTGATGAGAGGTTGAATAAGTGGACCCCGGCTCTGTGTTTGATTATCCTATTCACGGCTGCGATAGCCGTGGAGTCTATCATTATATGGAATGATATTGCTGGTGTGAATGATATGTTCTCGACGGGACAGCTCATCCCTCTTGTTGTTGGTGTCGGTGGGTTGATTCAGGTTGTTTATAAGTTGATGAACCAGGAGAATAGGGTTCATTATATCCATAGGAATCCTGTGAGACCTGCGGCACCGGCGGCGAGACCACTTAGATAGATATTTTCTTTCTTATTCTTTTCTTCATTTTTTTGTTGTTAGGAGGGTTAGTGACTGAGGAGGGAGGGTCTTGGTTATGGAGTTCTGATTTTGGACTTGGTTTTAGGACGGTTTATCCTCTTGCTCCTAGCGCTCGCGGGGGGGGGGAACAAGGTTATTAGAAATGATATAATGAGTCTTTGTGAATACTGTTGGTCTGAATATAGGCATTTTGTGTAAGTATGATGCTATAAATAAAGAATAAGTGATGTATGATAAATATTCCAGCACAGTTCTTCCCCTCAAAGTTATGTGATCCCTAAAGAAGTCCTATTTGGGTTTTTAATATTAAGATGAAACCTCCCCTACACCCTTTTTTTAGTCATGTTTAATAGAGAACTAATATAAACCTCTCGTCAATAGAATATATATCCATCCTAGGAAGCCCATAGAGCTATGTGACAGTATACTCAGAAATCCTAACACCCCCCCCAGCTTGTACATAACCCAAGCCATAGTGGAATGCGTACGGCCAGTGCAACAGTTGTCTTCATACCACCTAAACTTCGATATACAAATATCTCAGCCATTAATCAAAAACCATAGTAAGTAAGGTTCCAAAGAATAACCACTAGTCAATCCTATAGCGGGTTACCTTACTTGTCGGGTTAGAAAAAACACCCATACATCTATACAAAATTCGAATACAACTACACAATAAGTAATAAAGGTCTGATAGAAAAGAAATAAAGAGATACCTACGGTGCTACGCAGTGGATATACGGCTGGGAACGAGACTAAGAGATGTAGGCATTCTAGAAGCAACTATCCCCCAAGATCTAATCATATTTCGTTATCTGTAGTTTTAGATCAGCTGCATTTGTCATACCGTGAAAATTAAAAAGGAGCCCCCAACACACCTCAAAGGTACAAAGCCTACTGATACTTTCAGGTGAAGATGGCCTACCGGTATACCGGGAAGCCTAGTCGCACTTATTCTGGGACAAGTGAGAAACGGTCCGCGGTTCAGCCCCTGGGAGACACTTTTTTGTTGTTTTTTATTTAAAAAAAAAAAAGGCAAGAACTAAAACCACAGATAATCACTCGATGAATGAATGAGAACCACGCGCCCACTAGGCCTAAGCCTTAAAATAAAACAACATAAACATAAAAATAAAAAATAAAAAAACAAAGTAAAAATAAGGTAAATAATAAAATAAATATAAAAAAAAACACTCTCCTTTTGTGCTCTTCCCCTGTTTGTCCTATGTAACATCTCTCTTACTCCCTGCTCTCCCCTAAGTCCTCCCACATCTCTCCCCACCCCCCACATCTCTCCCCACCCCCACCCTTCTTTTTTGTCTTCTTATTCTTCCGCTACTTCTCTCCTACCTCCTCTTCTACGAACTACTATGCTTCTCTTTCTTTTTAAGTTCTCTCCAGAGGAGGGCAGCCCACATAAAATTCGATAAATTCCCATAATTTCTTAGGCGCTCCCAGGGATACAAATCTCCCCTATCTTACTTGTAAGTAGTCCACTATTTCCTCCGTGCAGACTAGAAAGTAATTTTTAAGGGGCCTAATCTCCCAGTGATGCCAGATGGATTCTAGTGTATGCTTAACATAAAGTGGGAGGTCTTATATTAAAAGTGCTATACCTATTGGAAAAATATAGGTTATATCTAATTCATAGAAATATCTTCCACTACACTAGATATCCACCTTCATCTCATTAGGGAAGTCAAGTATTTTATAGGAGTGATGAACAATTCTAAAGCCAGTATGGTCACATTCTTCTCCAAGGCGTAGTATTTACTCGGTAAACAGCTATATTTCTCTACATCTAGATTTGTATCAAGGAAAGAAACTTCCACAGAACGGATTTGAGTGTAGGTTTACCACTGGAAGATATATAATACTAGAGTTCATATAGTTTCTAGAGGATCTTCTAGGCTAGTGCTAGGATTAGAGAATCAGGCCCAGTATTCGGGAAAACCAAGGCCAACATCCAAGAAACCCCCCTAGCTTTTTCCATTCTATCAGGATAGCAAATCAATGCCTATGTTCTATCGCAAAGAAAGAAAAGAACTAGACCTCAAAATACTAAAAACGAAAAAGTAGTATCATCATTAACAAAGTACTGTCAATCATCAACCTTCTCAAACTACCTCTACCATCCATCGCTATGCCCTCAACCCACTCGCGGCCACCCTGCCGCCTCCTCTTACTGCCTTCCCCAATTTTCTCCACCATTTTCCTGCCGCTACCCTCTCGCCCCTAGCATCTTCATTCGCACTCACACGCTCGGATCCGCCTGCCCAAAGTCTCTTCTGATCTTCCACCGTCCAAAGCGCTGCCCCAACGGCAGAGGTGAAGAGGAAGAAGATAGACAGGATCGGCGTGATCTGAAGGCACACATGAACTAGACCAAAAAGCCAATAGCGCCAGCGGTTTATAGAGATAAACTTTGCTTTTTGCGACTTTGAGAGGCCGTTAAGTTGGATGTAGCGGTAATGTGAAAGGGGGCCAAGATGATACCCTAACCCTTCGTTAGCGAGGATGGGGGGGAGGTCTGGACCCCGCTTAAGGGAGGGGTCTACTAACCTTGAAGCACGATAAACAAGGGTGGCCCAACAATCGGAATCAAGTTCAGCGGCAACTCAACAATAAATTCTACCGTTAACCTCAATGAAAATCTCAGATACGGGCTTTCCCGATGGGTCCCAAGTTTCTGTAGACTTCCTTCCCTACTCAAATGTAGCTCCCTACATGAAGCTAGTAAACCGTATATATGCATCCTCAGCCCCATAGGCAACTTCTCTGCTTCTTCGACTAGAACCCCATCGAATGTCTCGACTATCTTTTCCTCGGTCATGAAGTTCTCAGCCACAAATGTGATTATTGCTGCCGCCTCAGAAAGACAAAGTACCGCGGCGTTGACAAATGCGAGGGGTCCATTGAATAAGAGGAGAAGTGCAGCTTGAGGAAGGTACAGGAACGTGAAGACTATAGTGAGGACTATGATTGAGAGTATGAGCAGTGGAACCACGCGGGAGAGGAGTGGCGGAAGGAGTGCGGGGTGAGAGATGAGGTAGACGATTCCCTATTGAAGTATTAGCAAAGTCATATCCTGAATTTCTTAGCGGGGAAGGGAGGTAAACGGCTCACATATAACGGATAAGCCCATGATGCCCTCGGGAGCTTATGGAGCCAGAAAGGATCATCTGAAGGTACTGGTTGGAGAAGAGGTGTTCTTGCAGATGGGCTTGAGGGAGAGTGGTAAGACTGCCAGGACGGCGGCTGATAGTTTGAGTGCGGTTGCGCCATGATATCGAATAGCAGTGTTTGTTTTCCCGTTATCCAGTCCGGATACCCCCAGAGTAAAGTAGGAGAGGTGGGGTTGAGGGGGTGGCGATAGTTATCGCGGTGCCTGATATTCGGAGTTGAGGTTGACGCGTCTACCCATATTCGGCATGTCGCGTGACGTCGAATTCCCCACTTCAGCCGCAGCTCACAGAATGTCACTCGGGATACTACTATACTGGCAAGATTATTTGTAGAACCACCACAGAACGGATTGAATAGGTTCCCAGTCCCCCATTGCTTTTATCTCAAGTTCTTAAACAGCTCTAGTTTACCATTCACCCTACGAATATAGCTGAAGAGATGTACATACTTGCCCACTAAACGTTACTCAGCACCTTGATAATTCCGGCTTCCGAGAAACTTTGTGTCAATAACACAGCCGATATGGAACATAGCTTAAGTAGCTCCCACAAGTAGTTTAAGTACTCGCGCCGAAGTAACCGATCGAAGTCTACCTGCCCCCATATCGTGAATTAGGTATGACTTACATGAAATCCTCATGCACTGCCTTCAGATTAACTTTTTTTTTTGAGCCGCATTGCATAACTGAGCGCCAAACGCGGAGAGAGAGGCTATTGTGGAATAACTAAACTGCGTACCCTATACCTAAACTAGGACTCCCAAAACTATGCAGTTTCTTCAAAACCCAGAATACCTAAAATTATATTTGGTTTCGCCTTCCTACGGGCCTATATATACCCCTCTATTGTTCTGTAATAAGTAGCTGGAAGTTGGCTTAAGGCAACTGGGTATGGAACCTCCCGTACCAACTCCCCCGCCCATTATACATACTCAGACTAGCAATGTTATCCAATGTCTCACACAGGACGTGCACTACGGCACAGCCCTGACGATCATAAACTGAGACATAGCCTAACCGTATTTCTATCCTCCTGAGCTTGTTTTGCTAAACCCAACAGGTAGCATTGGTCCGAGCAGGCGCCACATACGGGGGAGTATCGTGAAATCTAGAAGAGAGAGAGGGAGAGATGTGGTACATGTCCGCTCGGGCTCCACGCATCAGAAAGACTGATTAGGACTGTATATCCCTCACGCCTGTTATGAATAAATACCGCGCTGGTCGCTCATCTACTCCTCGTCTTCGTTGCCGTCCTCGTCCTCGTCCTCGCTCAAGATCAAACTAGTCCTACTCCTGTCAAAAGTTCAAAAAAATGCAGTTCGGAACTATCGTCTTCACTGTTCTCGCGGCTGCTACGGCCTTCGTACAGGCTGCTCCAGTCTCTGGTTTAGATGCTGATGTAAGCCCCTTTTCCATAGTCTTAAGAGAGAAACAACACTAACAGTACTAACCCGCAGCTTGATCACTGCAAAAGACTGTTCGACTCCCTAGATGAGAATATGACATACGGAGAAGCCGAACTCCCAGACGATATCCAATGGTGTACAGCCAACTGGTAAACTCACCTCCTACTTTCTCTATATCCCCAAATCAAGTCAGTACTGACATCCTCATAGGAGCAGAGCATTACGAGACTGCCATTGCGAATCAGCACCCAAGCGTGGAGAGATCCCAGAGGGATACGGGACCTGCTTTGACCAGATGTTCTTAAAGTACAGAGAGGGTCTCTCCAAGACTAAGAGGGATCAAACATGTACGTTTCAAGATCTGCGTAGAGGCAAATGTAGGCATACTTAAGCGTTGGTTTGGCGAGAGGGGCTTTATGTATTATTATAGGTTGGGTTTGTGGGTAGTAATGTAATTTTACGTTTGGCTGGCTGGTTATCACTCTATTAATATTATATGTATAAATATTACTGGTTGTTGGGTGGACAATGAATAGTTTAGATCTATTCAATTATAATAATTTTTTTTCAGAGGCCTCAAGTTAATTTGTCCAAGAGTAAACTGGGGCTCTAAGAAAGCTGACAGAGGTTAGTGGAATCATATAATGTCTCCCAATTTGTTATAGTTGCCCCTCTCCCCCTTCCTAGAATTCAGAGTAGTAGCTGCATACCAGCTGACTGGAAACAAAATATATAACCTACAAAGCATGACTGAAATGATGAGTTACCCGCAGAGTATTCTTCATACCTATGATAACATGGCCTTTCCTGCATCCGTCTCATTTCAACCCACAACCTAAACCCATTCCAGCCACCACCCCCGATTTGTCCACACTCATAAAGCCGAATTCCAAATACACACCGCCTACCAAATGCCTTGTTTCCCCCTCAATAAGCATATTTTAGTGCCGTTACTACGTCATCCATAGAGACGTCATCTATAGGTGAATGTCCCCTTTTCGGGTTAACCCGCCGATAATTAATCTTTGGAACCCAAACCCTAACCCGTCGTCGTCAGCTAGAGTAATTGGCAGGTTGGTAGGGTTTAGGGTGGGGGATCGCTCCTGGGATTGTATGTAGGGGTGTCTTTTTTCTTGTTTGTCTACTCCTCGGGTGGGGGGCACGAACTGTGGGACAAGGTACTTCGTTATGCATAAACCGTCCTCCATGTGCTCTGTGATCATCACTAGGTTTCCCTATTGCAAGTGCTAGTTCCTAGAGTTGGCCAAGGTACGCGCGACTTGGCGTTTGCAAACAAGAGTACCTACAACATGTAAAAACAATTTTTTTACTAGGGAATATTAGAGTGGATAAGGAGATATTTTTACCCGAATCGATTCGTACTAGCTGCTGGCTTATATGTTTCATTTCATGCATAATTAGTAGCTTAATGTGGGGTCTTAAGCACACACCACCTCCACCTTTATTCAACCATAGCCTACGATGGATTCCCTCCCTCGTGAGATCTTTCTCATAGTATATCACCTCTCTCTCTCTCCTCTTCTCTCTCCTCAGTTCTCGTCACTTCTATCAGCTCCTTCAACCATACGTTCATAAGCTTGGCGCACACATCCTCCCACACCACTAGGCCGCCAAGAGCAGATGCCTCGTGCTATGTATCAAAAAACTTCATAAGCTACGGCGCAGACATAAACCTCAAATTTACCTCTAAATTACGTAGTAAAAAACAGTAATTTAGCGACGACCGGACTCTATTGGAGAACTCGGCAAACATCAACGGTCTGGAGCTGAAAGAATTGAAGGGTGCAGGCCTCCACCAAACCAAGCCCCTATGAAACCATAATCAGTAGAGGTCAAAAGCATCTGGTTGCATAGACGTTACCTATGACCGCCAGTGACCAGCAAGTAGTACTAATACTACTTCACTCCACATCACAGCTCAGGAAGATCATGAATCAACCGTGCAGCTTCTGCTCTCCTCGAGTGCCGAAGTAGGTGATATCGACAGTAAGAATCTTTAGCCTCTCTATTACGTGGTTAAGCAACAATCAGAGAATATAATTGCGCTATTTACCGGAATGCCAATGGCGGATTTACCAAAGACTTCCCTGGAAAAACACTACTTTATCAGGCTGCTAAAGTTGGCAGCGGTTATGTTGAGATTCTGTTGTCTGCATGGGCAGATACAGAGATTAGATTATGCTTCGGGGTAACTGTACTCCATAAGGCGATTGTTAGCCGGAGCTTCAAGGTCGTCAGAATACTTTTATAGAATTAAGTAGATGTAGATTCAGAGGTGAGATATTTTTACGATGATGATACTGTGGCGTGGATTTTTATCGCTGTGTGATGAAGTGGTCTTGGGGGAAGATGCGGGAGGGTTGTGAAGTAATGATTCTAGGCAGAGGCCTTATGGCTACTAAAAATATGTAGAGGTGGAATGCCTTGAAAGTGGCTGAAATAGAGGAGCAGAAAGAAATAATAGAGTATTTGAAGGTAGTTGGGTCGTGCTAACATAAATGAGTGATATTCCATGTTATAAATGGCATTGGCTCTTAAGTGCAACATACTCTATACTTATTATTGTATCAAGTAAGCACTCATATAAGCAAATACTGGTAGAAATATATACAGCTAACTAGGCAAGGAGACCTTTCCCTCAATAGGTTGGTCTCGGGGTGGCTTTCAAAAGGCTGCCATCAGTTCACTTCTTATCATTTACTCCACTATTTCTTTGTAATCTCCTCCTTATCTTTCTATTGCACGTGAATGTTTATTACTAGGTTCACCTCTTACCTCCCCAAGGCTACTAGATCTCACGATCCCTTCTGGTGAGTGATTAAGGCTGCTCACCCACAATGCCCAATATATTCTCTAGATTACAGCAGTGACTCATAGCAAAAGGCGGGGAGGGGCACATGCGTTAGGACATATACCCTTTTATGCATCAATAACACGAGCCAAAAGCTGGCTCTCTTCCGGTGCATACCGCGAATAGGCAAATTTCTCCCTAGTAGCACTCTTTCTTTCTTTCTTTCTTTCTTTTTATTGCAGGGGTTGAGATAGCAAATTGATTCTTTTCCGAACGTACCGTGGAGTTATCGTCATTGGAGGGGGTTCCCGCGCTAAGACCTTTGTGGTGGTGTGACGAAATAACTACGCTGCTAGCACCCGCACATTTTTTATTACTAATGTCTCAAAAAAGGTTAAGGGAACCAAGAAGTATCCTTACAGCTACTAATCAGAACTGAACACCGCAGCGATATGATTCTGTCGTATCGACGCAATCAACTGGGCACTCTACGGTATCTAAGGCTGTTGATACATGTATCTCTGAGGGCTGTTAGGCGGTACGTGAGGTTTTGTCTGATCGAAAGGATTAGTAGGGCGTGGTTCTAGGCTCTAGCTACGGAGAACATTCTCGTGAGGTAATTACAATTATTGCTTTGCTAAGCTCACGCTTGCCGGGGAAAAAAATGTGATTAATGACATCGCTGTGCCAATCATTTCTGCACTCACTAATCAACTATGAAAGTAGCCAATATATTACAAGCAAGCTCGGATTTGCGAGATCACGACAGCTAAGCTTTTTCTTTTGCGATTGCTCGCGTGGCTGACCGGTGACGTAGATAACCCTCGGATGCGTCGGCAGTGGCTTGGTGCCGGGGTGTGGCAAGGGATTGGTTACCATTATTTGCCCTCCGATGCCGATTCCTGTTTTCGGTCTGTTTTGGATACAACGAATATCGATCTCGGCACCGAGAAATGACGTGCGGTGGGGTGAGGAGCTGGCGATAATCGGTGGGACTAATTAATTCGTGTGCTATGACATACTCCGCTTTATCAGAGTAGACAGCCTGAGAATATATAAACCCTCGAGGTATTCTCACGGACTGGACTTTAAATCAGTATCGAGAAGTGACTTTACAAAGCTGTCTATCTGCCTGCCTGTCTGTCTTCCTAGGAATAGCTCTCTCAGCCTCCTCCTCCCCTCCCTCCCTCAAACAATAATCACTTGAACTTATTAAGTCTCCTCCTACTTCGCAAAAATGGCAGCCGGCGGTTTCGCAAAGCTCCTTACCTGGGTCATTCGTGTCTTCCAGCTCATCTTTGCTATAATCCTCGTTGGGATCCTTAGTTATATGATCCATGAGTACCGCAAATTTGGCTACAGGCCCCTTCGTGAAGTCATCGTTCCTGAAATCTTTGTATGCACCTCTTAACATCCTCCGTTATCTAGCTTGCAAATTTTTATTAATAGTCAATTCCCATAGTCTGTTTTGGCCATCTTTGTCTCCGTCTTCTCGATCGCGGCCGTATGCTTCCTTGGATATACTCTTCAACTCGTTGCTGCCTTCCTCGACTTTGTTATCTGGGTTGGATACCTTGCCTCCGCTGGTCTGCTACGCCATAACTATCATGTCAGGAGCTACAAGAACCCTTTGAGGAACTCCTTGATGTACATCAGAACTTCACGTGGATACAGCGACAGGGAACATCGTACCAACGGACTCGTCAAACTTTTGGCAGCCCTTGTTCTTATCCAGATGTAAGAATTGCTTTCCCCCCCATCTTCTGTTCCGATCTAGTAACTAATAGAATGCAGTTTCTTGTTCTTTTTCACTACTCTACTGTCTGTCTATGTCGCGAGGAAGCACGGAGAGGAACGTGTTGTCCGCGAGAAGACACGCACCACTCACCAGGTTGTCTAAAGGGCTATCTTTTAATGTGTTGAGTTATAGGAGAGGGAAGGAAAATAATTTTGGAAATGAGGGAATATATTGCAGAGAGGAGTATATGCGGTTTGGGGGGGGGGGGCTATAATACCTTTATGACTTGATGATAACGCTCCTTTTTATGGCTCCTGTATTTTTCTTATTATTTTTGTCGATATGATTGAACCTACATAATTCATTGTAACACTATCTCTACAAATACCTTTCATAGATCAGTTTCATAGACTGTAATGTGCATCTTTGGCGAGTGATCATTGATGGCGCGGTTACTAGCATTATGAGTAATCGTAAGCAGGGGTTTTAGTAAGTCTTCATTGTGTCTAACAACGCCCTTTATAGAATTTTTAATAATCTCTTTCAACTGGAGACTAGAGTCACAATCGTACAGAGAAAAGAAACCTGTTAAACCAACAATCATCTAATAGATATGCTCAATAGAATCCACTTCTCTATACAACCACTGTCTTCGAAGCGAGTGGGGGCGATCTTTATCCAAATAAATATAAATTACGCACCCCCCGCGCACCACATCACACCATACTTATCACCACACTACACTACACTACAGCCATGCCCGACACCAGCGAAGCATCCTGCCCACAAACCGGCACCACCTTCAAAAACACCGTTTTGCACATCCGCCAACAACAGAAAACCTGGGACATTACCGCCGACGCCCGCACCTGGCTAATCAGCAGCGCCGAAAAGATGGTGACAAAGCTCAAAACCGAGCTCAAAACCCTTCAAGAAAACGCCACGACACCATTAAAAATACCTAGATACGTTGTAGATCCTACAAACCCGCTAATGCTTCTCACTGAGAATATACCTGGTGTGCTGTTGGCGTATAAGAGCCAGTTTATTGTCTTTTTGGAGGCAGTGTTTAGATCCCATGGCCTTGATGTGAGGTGCGTGTGGATAGAGTATATGGATAATACTAGTAGGATTTCGGCTTCGATTAGGTTTCCGGAGGAGTATACGGCTGAGAAATTTACTTTGAATGATCTTGGCGAGGCGGAGGACCTTATGTTTATTAGTCGGTTGGCGATGAGGTTGACAATCCAGTGATTGTGACTTTGTCGTGTATTGTTATATTTGGGGGTAGCTCGGAGGTAGATATAGTATTGGGGAATCCATATCACTCGACTCTGCAGAGAAAAAAAATAATCCATCCTTAGGGAGATTTTCTTATTTACTCTCTTGGGTCTTAATAAAAAGCGATTAGTAACGCTGTTTAGCTATATACAGTCCTACTTTTAGCCCGATTTTAATGTTTTTTTCTGGGTATATAAAAGATAGACCATCCACTTCTTGGCAAGGTATTAATAGTAGATCATAGTCGATCAGTTACTTATATATCACGTGGTCTTGTTGAAAAGGAGCGAATGAGATTTAGAGTAAGTTTCTTTTCTCTTTAAGAGACTTTAAGATACAGCGCAAGATATGGGCTCATACCTAGTGCTAGATAGGTTTCCTAGTTTTGAAATATCTCACGTGTTAATTTGTTAACTACTATTACTTCTCAGGGCAGACACCTGTGGTAGGAGTCTTCTGTAGTAAGTAGTCAATAAATTAGAAGACACATCGACGGCCTTTTTTCTGTTCTATCTTATTCGATCTACGATATATACCTAACTATGCCCAGTATGTCTCTACGAGTGCTTCATGTAACCCTTTTACAGTCAGAGATAAGTTTTCTATTCTATAAAAAATACTTACAAGGCTCCCTAGAGAGATCTATCAAACGATATACAGCTTTCTTAAACCCTCCAGTCTCTTCTATGGAGATCCGCTCCTGCGGGTAGTGGTACTCTAGCTAACTGATTAAAAAAGACTTTACCACAGTTGAAGGCTATATATAAAATGGATGGCCTACCTCTATACCCCACCGTACCTCTCACAGTGACTCCTAAACCCCCTAAAAAAAAGATGAATGCCAGCCAAGACAGCCCATACTCAGATCTCCCACCAGTCGCTAAAACCATTGAAGCGCTAATAAGTAAGAACTAATACCCTCCCACATTATCTCAAGGACCCCCATTTCTAAACCCACATACCAGAACAGATCCGTGACCGCCAAAATCACCAAACCACGTACATCCAAGCCCGCATCTGGATCATCAGCAACGCCCACCTACTCCTACGCCAACTGAAACGAGAGCTTGAAATACTGCGCGAAAACCAAAATGATTTAATCCACTTACCTAAATATGTTCTAGACCCCACGGAAACTCTAGATTTATGGAGTAGTAAAATACCCTCTGTATTACTCCCATATAGGAAGTACTTTGTTTCTATCTTGGATCATATCTTCAGACCGTATGGGTTTACTGTTCATACTTTCGATAGACAGGGTCGGATTGTTGTTGAAGTATGCTTCTCTGGGAGGTGGCAGCAGGCTCCGTTGCATGTATGTACTGGGCGCATTGCTTTGGGATTGGGCTTGAGCAGGAGATGTTGGTGCGGTTGGGAGCGGTTAAGATTGAGTTGTATCTAGATTATACAGGTGGTGTATTTCATGGGTATGGCTAGTCGTAGCTTGTAACTAGTTGTATGTGCATGTGCCGCACAGATACTCTACTAAATTCCTTCTTGAGTGGGTGAGTGCTTATATATAAGCTCTTACATAGGTTCTTATGTTATAATTTTGTCTCTAAAATCCTTTCTAATTCGCTGACATTGAGACCCCTGGATTCATATGAATATTTGGGGTTTGGTATCCAGGTTTCAGATACTCTATTATGAGTCTAAGACCATGTGAGATATATAAAAAGAAATAGAATAGATATTAGGTATATCTGAACCCACACAGAAATTCAAACAAACAAAGCCAAGCACATAAAATATATTATACAAAACGGTAGATTGCATTCCAGACAAAGAAGGATACACGTAACCCGAAACAGAAATAAAACAAAAGTGACTAATATCAAGAACAAAGGAAACCTTTAGGCACTGAGTGAAATCTAATACAATGATACAGGCTCCCATAAAGCCCCTAGAGAGAAAATTCCAGTGACCACATATTTAAAAAAAAAAAAAAATAAGTCTGTGAAAAGCTGGTCTAGATCAAGTTAGTACTTACCAGCCCGACGATGACGGCGATGCGCTGTACCTTTTGCAGCAGAACCATCGTCAGTTGGAGCAGTATCGACAGAACCTTCAATTCCGGTAGCATCCGGAGTGGCCGCAGTTCCGGCAGTCTTTGAAATCGTCGAGGATGCTACAGCTATAGAGGAAGAAGATGGGGGAGGTCTCATGCTGGAGACATTGTCTAGTGGGCCTGCGGGGACAATATTGACAATGTAGCCATCCAAACCGCCACAGGTGCACATACAACCATCAACAGGTGGAAGAGGGGCCGGAGAAGCAGATGGAGAAGGAAGTACTGAGGAGGAAGACGTAGTTGAATTTGTAGGGGCAGAACCACACTCACCAACAGGAGGCTTTGGGTTGGTTATATCTTTTGAAGCGGTCTCAACATCTTTTCCTGGGTTTGGGAAAACAACATCGATACCCTCCGGGGTGGAACAAGTGCCTCCAATATTGGCCGTGAAGACATCAGGATACGCAGACAAGCCAGTACCCCCACCAGTGATAGTGATAGATGCGCAGTTCATGTACATCTCGCGATTTCCAATTTTATTGAACCAAGTCCAAGCAAAGAGGGCGTTACCGGGCTTTGTCTCAATAGGGACAGTGAAAGAGAATGAGTGCTGTTGGATAGGACAATTTCCAATGAATGACTTGACGACCTTGAACGTTAGACCGCCGTCTTCAGAGATTGAGGCCTGGCAGGAACCACCCCCATGGACAGCACCAGTTCCGTCGCCGGTAGTGAATGTTTGTACCGAGCCTGCTGCCCATGTCTCTACAGAAGTGCCCTCTGGTGTTCCGAGAAGTGTGTGGTAGCCCTTGCATGGGTAATTTCTACCGTCTGCAGCCAGTGGAGAAGCATAGTTGTAGTCAGGAGTAACGGTGTATTTATTGCTCTTATGATTAATTGGGACAGGTTTGACCATACTAAGATGTGCTTGGACCGCTGTGCCTAGCAGAGCAGCCATCAAAGGGAGGAGATAGTGCATATTGGTGGTTATTTTTTGTCGTTGTTGTATCGTCAAAGTACGAGGATGTTGAATGTATAGTTACGGGTGATGTATGTTCTGAGTGTTGTAAATTACTTGCACAGGAGGTAGGTTAAGCGGTATATATAAACCCTTCTTTCAACTTTGTTTCGTTGTTGATATTTGTTTCAAGACATGGGTAGTTTCAACCCATTATGACATATATTTCGAGTTACAAGAGCCCCCTTATATGTTTTTTTAGCTTTGGGGTCTAGGCTACTGAGACGATTAAAGAGGAGGCCTGACTGAAGATATACTAGTGGATCTTTGAAACCCCGAAAGGCTTCGATAGTAACAGGAGAAGCATGTTAGAGACTTATACATCCACTTACACTATAAACTACATGTGATACAGGTGGCCGATGGCTTATAGGCTCTAGATAGAACGTCTTGTTAATAATCTTTATAATACAATTATATATAACTGAGATAAACAAAGAAAATTTACTGATAATATAAATCACTACAATTAACGACTCTCTAACGTATTCACCATAGTTTTTATACACGGGTTTTCTTTACACCAATGTAACAGTCACTTGCCGAGTGATACGTTATGAATACCTACTCAACCTTGGCACATGCACGCCAAGAAAACAGCCCTAACCCAGCCGTCGATCATTCGCGGATTTCAACCTCCAAAACGGCCGAAACTGTGCCTGCATACCGCACACTCAATCGCCCGGGAGTCTCATCTAATGGCCGGACAGACTCGTCAAGCGCTTGCGCAGCTTCAGCTGCACCTCGCACCCCCCCCACGAAATATCGCCGAGTCCCGTACAATCTTGCGCGCATTAAGAAAATTCGGAGAGATCCAAATGTTCAAAGTCCTTCGGGTATGTCCCCCCCCCCCCGCATCCTTTCAATCTTAAGCTTACCCACTAACAAAAAAAATATATATATATACTCATAGTTTGAAGAGACAACAAAGGAACTTACTCCTAAAGCGCACATAATCTTCAAGTCCCAGCGGTCAGCTAATGACCTCATGGCCGCTTCCCCGTTCTTGGTCCCAGACACAAACATCACCGTAACACCCTCTGTGTCAATCTTCAATCACCCGCAATATATAGGATATGCCTCCGCCCAGCACTACATCAAGAGTCGGACGTTACTCTCTCGACGCAGAAGCAGCGTTATAGAAAATCATGAGGTTGAGATACCAGACTTATCGACACGGATCGGATCTGATGGTAGTTTGGAACCTTCGACACAGTTAAGGGAGATGAGGTCAAGATTGTTGGTACGGTATTCGGGTGGTTTTCTTTGCTTTAAGGACCTAGAAATGAGGATAGCTTGGGAAGCGGAGAAGAAGCAGCAGTTGAGAGATGAGAATGAAAAATTAGCAAGGGGGGAGGAAGTAGATTTGTCGGCAAAGTCGGCTGAAGAACTACATAGTGAGCAGTTAGGCACGATCCAGGATATATTGGGTGATCTAGGTGCAGAGGGGAATCAGAGTGCACAGGGCAACCAGAGTGCACAAGATAATCAGAGTACAGAGGAGATTAAAGAGAAACCTAAGGAATAAATAAGAGGATATATACGCTACTTATAGAATCAGGTTCGCCTGAGTCCTTTTCCGCATTCATATTTACGGATACATAAGGTCAACCTGACGGATACACCACCCAATCCACCCCCGGTAATGAGCATATCTTTAGTGAAATCTAGATATATATAGATAATTTATAGTTAGAGGCTAAGATCTGGTAGAGCTATACCATGTAACATATTATTATCATTATAGTAATACCCTTAGCTATTTACAGTCAAAATACCGAGAAATTCTTAGCTTACCATCACCAATGTACATGTTGACCCAGAGAAGTAGATAAAACAATACGACTATTATTTATAAAACTCTTCCAATTAAAATTACCCCCAATCCTCATTCAAAGATAGAACTTAATGCTGTGAATGGAGCTAATAGTCGAAGCCTCTTAATAGGCTGCTGACTCTAGAGATACTTAGCCCCAAAGAGGAAAATTGAAACTCCGAGTGATAAAACATGTTTAAGAAAAAAAAATCTTTAGCATCCAACGTGTTCGGTCATAGAACGATGAAAATGGAGCATCCCGTCCGCTCTGCTGTACCCAATCATCGTATCGCCTAGTTAGTACTGCGGTGGGTGACCACGTGGGAATCTTAGGTACTGAACTCATTCTCTTTTGCAGATAATTCTTTTAAAAATTTCTCATCTCGCGTTTTGTGGGTGTTGTGGGCTGTCTTGTGTTCTGCTGACTGTATGTCGACCAACCAATGATGACACAAAACTGCAGATGAATTTCTTTGCGGCCTGGGGTCACATAGCTATGTATAAATAATCTCAACTAGCCATGTACGCTAGTGGGGCGTCACAGTGTTCAGTTTTGGTGACGGAGGTTTGGTGGTCGTTATCCCAGATACTGGCTCTCTAAAGGCAACACGCCAAGAGTTTATATAAGCTTCAGACAACTTTCTTACTGGCCCAACTTTACAGAGAAATTGATTGTCAAAAACTTCCCTAACCACTAGTAATATATCCCTAGCCCCCCCCGTTACTCTATCCTATCATAAACCAGCAAGCCATTAACTAAAGCATCGATTCATTCATTTCCTAGAATCCCGTTCTATCTACTATCTCATCACTCTCAAAAAAAAAAATTTACTCAACTTTCTTTCCAAAAACAAAAAAAGAAAAGAAAAAAGAAAAAAAATTACTTCCAATGCTTTACTAATATACACTTTTTTTCTTTTTTCTCAAAAAAAAAAAAAAACGAAATACAGGACCACGCCTTGAATTAGACAAAAAAAACTTCACATCTCTTCCCCCCCCTTATTCATGACTTAACTATCTGAAATAAAAGCAAAAATTGAGAAACTAACTGAAATATAGGGGCATGGGGGAAAGGGGGGGGGGTAGGAAATAATGTAGAGGGTGTAATAGGGGGGAGCTAGGGGGGGGCATGACATAGAAACATCTGATATCACATGATGGAGTTAGATAGACAAAGTGGATGCGTGAAGAAGAGAGGATGAGAGAGAGGAAAGGCGAGAAAAGGGAACACAGATCACCCATGGGGACCATCATCACGTTGCATACTTGAATAGTAAAAGAAAGCGGAATCCACACATACACTCAAGGAAATACATCAGACTCAGTCAAACTAGGACGAAAACACCAGTAGGAAAAAGAGTTAAGAATATAGTGTGAAGAGAAGGGAACACCAGAGGTTACTAGGTAATAATACTAAAAAAAGACCAAGAAAAAAACAACCCAATTTTCATTTTTGCTTCCTTCCCCTCGTTTCCGACAGAAATACCATTTCAATCAGAAATAACAAAAAAAGGAGAATGAAAAATATAAAGAGATGATTGAAAAAACCAGTTATTTCGCACAAGGTAGGTCGCTTCTGCGCCCACGCACTAAAGAGAACCCTTATCGACTCCACCCTCCTCTATACTTCTATCCCACACCCAAACGACTATGACAACTTTGCCACATCCATAATCTCACCCAACTTCTTCGCATCACTCTCCTCCTTAACTCTCACAGAGTACCGTTTGGTTTTCCCTCCAGGCAGGAACTCAACAATAGACACGATCTTCCCTTCTTTGTTACCAAGGCCATAAGTCACCTCCTTCACCAGTCCGACATTAAGCACGACCTTTCCGCTCTCTGTTCGCGTTATTACTCTCGCCTTTCCAGTGATACGGTTCTTCAACACTCTCAACGTTCCAACACCGGCCTTCTTCGGCTCAGCGCCAGAAATAACTTCATAGATAATTGCCCGCACTTGGAACTGAGAGTCTTCGTCCTCCTCACCTGGACCCTGCGCGGAGAGATCAACTTCGTTCTTGGCAAGGTGCGCGTTATCGTTCGGTTCCGATGAGTCCCCAGCAGCCGTTGATGGGGCGCTCGATTCTGGGATCGAGATCGGCCCGCTCGGCTTAGTTGTGCCGTTTCCACCGAAGGAAAACCCAACCTCAGACTTAACTCCAGGTGTGCCGAAAAGTGATGATGTCCCTGATGCACCGGGGGTGCTAGCAGTGCTGGAGGTAGTGGACCCAGTGCCAAAGAGGCCTTTTGGTGCATCGGATTTGGAGCCAAATATTGAACCATTGGTACCATTGGTCTCGAACTTGACACCCTTGTCGGGAGACCAAGTCTGGTCCAGTCTGCTGGAAAACAAACTGCCACTGGGGGAGGACTTAACCGAATTCGAGAAGATAGACCCAGAAGAAGCAGACTCCGTTTTTGGTTCTGTGATGCGGCCGAATAAACTACCAGCGGCAGGAGCAGAAGATGGTTCATCGTCATCCTCGTCACCATGATCTTTTTCTGAGGGATCTGGTGTATGCGACTGGAAGGGATTCACAAAGCCACCATTATTGGTAGAAGCGTTAGGAGAGTCGAAAATGCTGCTACCTATTAAAGATATTAGCTTTAAATTCTAGGCCATACATTGGAAAGAGTCTTGACATACCTTTCTTCTCTTCCACTTTTTTCTCGGTCGCAGCACTAGGAGGATTGAAGCCGAATAATGGTGCCGATGCTAACTTCGGGCCTGATGTGAAAGATGGGGTGACTGCTGGAGGCGCGAATCCGTGGGTTGGCTTGTCGGCTAGCTTGTAAGCACCTGAGCTTGATGTAGAGCTACCACCAATGATGGATGCGAGGGCCTTTGAGGAGTCGGATCCTGAAGATTTCACGTCTGTGGTGGTGGGTCAATGTTAGAATAGACTGAAAAATGATTATGATTGCCCTAGGCGTCCGGAAGAACTCATAGTTGGAAAGGTGGGGAAGAAAGGGGGAGTGTAGGACCGCAAAATTAAGATGGTGGAAGCTCAGGCAGAGGTAGGGTTGTTGCCAAAGTGAGTATGCGTAGATAGGTTTGTTGTATGATGTTGGCAAGGAACCGGGGAACCGATGCTCCCACTCCGTCCAGCTGCCTTCCCGCCATAAAAGACGAGAAGTATCACAAAGGCCAGCCAAAGCAACGAAAAAAACGTCACATCACCAAATCACCAAAAACCATCTACGCAAATCACCCTAGGAAACACCTTGTTTCCTCTATCCAAATAAAGAAAGAAAAAGGATGTAATAAGAGAAAAATAAAAGGAGCTTAGAAAAAATGCCTAATTACCTTCGCCATTACCCTTAGATCGTTTCCCGCCACCACCTTGGGTTTCGTTGTCATCATAGGAGCTACTACCCCTCTTACTAGAAACACCTGGGCCTGACTTTACTTCTGCACTAGCACCCTTATAGCGCTCCCCATTCTGCTGACATTCCCTAATTCTCTCAGACTCTTTGATATAAATTTCACAGGCCGCACTCCAATCGCCCATTTGGTCTGCTTTCTTCAAGCCTTCCAAGAAGCTGTGATTCAGAGCACGCAGTGCAAAGAGATTGTAGTATTCATTAAGTTGAGCTGTTGTCCACAGGGTAGCGTCAGAGGGGAGTGGTGGTGATGGTGTTCTAATATTCGTAGTTGTGGTTGTGGAATTTGTGGTTGTAGGAGCAAACACATGAGGAATAGACTGATTTGGGGCTGCTGCCGCAAATTTAGATGTACCAAATCCAGAAAAGGTATTTGTGTTATTGACTGGTTGTTCGAAAACAGCAGGTGATTTAGGCGGTGAAGGATTTTCATCCATAATATCATCATCCTTCTTCTCGGCAGCGGGTGCACTAGGGGTACCAAACGAGAATGGTGACTGCACCTTTGGTACCTCTTTGACCGGCTCCTGCTTCTTCTCAGTTGCAGCCCCAAAACCAAATAGCGGCTTACTCGGCCCCTCTTCCTTCTCTGTCGGGGTACCAAACCCACCAAAACATGGTTGCTGAGGTGTTTCCGGTTTGCTACCCCCAAACCCAAATAGTGACTTTGGTGGCTCCTGCTTAGGGGTTCCAGGCTCGTTGTTCCCAAATCCACCAAATAGTGGTTTATTCTGTTCTTGTTCCTTAGGCGGCTGCCCAAAAAAATTGGTAGTAGCCGGGGCCGGGGCCGGAGACCCAAAGAGGCCATTAGCAGTTGGTTCTGGGCTAGGTGTCGGCTTTGATGGAGCAAACAAATTCGCAGAAGTAGGCTCCGGAGAAGCCGAAGGGCGCCCGAACAAGGACGAACCCTGAGACTCTGCAGGCTTTGTGAACAAAGATGAACCTTGCGATTCTGCAGGTTTCCCAAACAACAATGAACCCTGTGAATCTAATGTCTTTCCAAACAAAGATGGGCCAGCTGGGGGTGGTTGGGTTGGAGTAGAGGAGGTAAATGTAAAGGATGGAGGTGCTGGGGTCGCAGTGACCGGTGCGGATTGAGGCTCGGGGGTCTTCTCAGGCGCAGGGCTAGGTGCACCAAAGTAACTACCCGTACCTGCAGCAGAAGCAGTAGTGGTAGAAGTACCAAATGTGAATGAAGAGGTTGCCGGGGGCGTAACAGCGGAAGTCCCAGCACTATTAGTCCCAAAGGTGAAAGATGAAGACCCAGCAGGCTTGTTATCGCCGCCAAACATTGGCGGAGCCGTGTTCCCACCAAAGTTAAACGACGACGGTGCCTTACTGAAGCTTGTCACTGCGGGCTGTGTAGAAGCCGCATTGCTGGTACTGCTCCCAAACGTGAATCCACCTGATGCCGGAGCGGGAGAGGCGCTGCCATTGTTATTGTTATTTCCAAACATTCCGCCAGTCGACGAATTCTGCGGCGCCGGGCTCCCAAACAGACCTCCTCCTACCTGCGAACTACCAAACATCCCTCCACCATTTGTGGTTGATGATGCTGGTACTAGCGATCCAAACGGATTCACCTTTGGTTGCTCCGGCGCATTGCTATTGCTGCCGAAGCCGAAGCCGCCTGTCGCGTTCCCACCGAAAGACGGAGTAGTTGGCGCAGCATTAGGTGTTCCAAACCCAGAAAACCCACCACCCATCCCCCCATCAGGTTGCGATGTACCATTCGCGCCAAATCCTCCAGTAGGTGCCCCCGCAAAGAAGTTAGGAAGGTTTGATCCACCACCTCTCGCGCCACCACCCGCTGCTCCTCCGCGACCACGTCCTTTCTTTAGGGGGGCGATCCTGTATCCGTCAGCAAGCTCGCTCAATACCGAGTAAAAGGAAAACACGAGAAAGGAGAAGGGAGGTGAATGCGGTATACTGACTTCCGGCCCATCATAATCTTGCTATCAGCCATTTTCGTGGGATCTATAGTGTCTCGTTCGTTTTCTGGTTCGTTATTTCCTGAAAAATCGAAACCACTACCGTTCATCTGCGCCTCGTAATCGTCCTTGGTCAGCTGTGTGTCCGACCGCCTTTTAGACATCGGCACACAACCTAGCACAGCAAACTTTGCTGCTGCTTAATGTTGTGTTTAGGGCACACCCTTTGTTGGTTTCTCGCTTCCTTTTTTTTCGTCGTCTTGTTGTTGTTTTTTATTTTAGGTTGTTATTTTTTCCCACCCCTGCTTTTGCGATGAGAGAACGGGAAAGACTGAGATGGAGATGATGGCGATGATGGTGTGTAGGGGGGGTGGGAGGGAGGGAGGATGATGGAGTGAGCTAAAGTAGGAAGAGAGGTGGGGGGGGAGTGAGGAAGATAGATGCGGATGGGATGATGAACAGTGGATCTCTCACGAGGAGACGATGGCAGAGAGGAAAGGGTAAGGGAGAAGAAAGAAGGGAGAGGCAAAGGGAAAATGCGTTGTGTGCAGCAAAAGATGGATGAGGTTGGTTACGTTGTCGCAGAAACGCGAACGATGGGGCTGAGGCGATGACAAACCAGGGAACGCGTTGAAAAGACTCGGATATCGTGGCTGGTGGGTGTCGCGATAAAGGGGAGTTTAAGCCACACACGGTAACATGTCCCTGTCCCTGCTTCACACTCGTGGTGGCCCGCATATGTACCCGGACTTGCAAACAGTACATATGCCGGGATCGATCCGCCTTAAAATTGTCTAAGGGGTTTGCTCTTGGGCCGGGAGACAGGAGGTAGTCTTCACCAAGGCCAAGGTCATCACCAAGCATTCATCCTGCGTCAACAGCCTCCTTATTGATGTAATCCTGTACTCTGGACACCAGAATCTTACTCGCCCTTTTGGCGTGTCCAGTACATACCTGTTTTACCTTTGGCTCTTCTACAGGTTCCTTACACGATGCCCAAGCTCGAATCTTTACAGGCTTAACGATTCTAGCCTTACAGCAAGGCTACGACTTGTACAGTGATAATCATAGACATATAAACACAGGTAATCCAGGATATTTAAACCAGAAAAATATCACTTTATAGAATTTTCGCAGTTTCCTATGCGATATGGTGTAAATACATGAGCCCTAAACCTAGAATAATAAACCCACAACAAAAATATATAGAAAAAGCTAGAGACCCTAATAGGATATTTATAAATATCACTCGGTTTTTTTTTTCCCAAGGAAAATACCCTACCAGTTTTGGGGGGAATAAATCAACCCACTATAGGTATGCAAATACATGCAGCCTGAGTTGCATTCAAAAAAATCCCCGGCCTTGGCGGAATCCCCCCAAATCACTACTAAACAATCTTGGCATTACACCCCTCGTCTCCGATTGGTCTAAACCACTTGGTAACCACCCAACACACCACTACCAGTAACTACAAGTGGTTTCTACACAAGTGAATCCAGAGAACAAAGATTTATCATCTTATCTATACTAGAAACAATTATTATCGAGAGTCCTTGCACAGATATATACTCTAACCCCCGAAGGTTTTACACTTTAGCCCTAGCTAGCTAGCCGTACTGAGTCCTTTGTCTACCACGATCATAAGACCAGTCTTTTATTATAATAGGACACACCTCTATATAAGTATGCTCTTATAAACGGAAAACATAGTCCTTGGTCCTTGCGTAGGGTTAACACCTATATCAAAGTGACTAGGAAACCAAATGAACACCAGAAATAACTTGCTTTATCCTCTAAGGTGATTTAAAGACGTACGCTGATGGTTGAGCTGGACTTTAGTTTTGCGATCAATGTCTAGAATATCAGATGGGGTCAATCGAACGTACTAAGTCACCATCTAGTGGAGACTGTAGCGTCACTACTTGTCTAAGACAGTATCCTTGGTATAAGAGGCGATTTTATATGTCTGTGTAGGTGCGCAGGTCTCATTTACATGTGGTGCTATAGAGAAGAGGGAAAGCCTCCGGGTATAAGTACTTGTTTAAGCCAGCCAAATTAGGTTCTATAAGGTCAGACTCCCTAGCGTTATTCATACCACAAGTTTCTACACGTGGCTAAGCCAGAAGTAATCACAGTATGCTTCCGAACTAAAGCTCTCGAAAAGAGAAGCATTGTGATGTATATCAGAAAGGTGTCAAAGTAGCTGAGGAACAGGACTTTCGTTGCCCGCTGAAAAATTAAATTTGTCCTACGAGTGAACTTAACAGCAATCAGCTTCTCTTTCTCCCCCCACCATCTCATTCACATCATCCATCCATAGCACACTACCAAACCCACATACCCCCCTAATTTATCTCACGATCCCAGAATCAACTTAAAACCCTCTCCACACAAGCAAAAAAAAAAAAAAGAGCCACCAAACAGACGCCCTTCTTCCCCCTTCCCCCAAAAATAAAGAGAAAAAAAGATAATAAAAACCCATCATACAAATCTTCCTAAACTTCATCCCAGATAACAAAAAACCCTCCAAACCAAATATTCATGAAACCGTTCATTAACCCCAGATATTAAAATAAAAACCATAGAAAATGCAGAAAACCCTCCCAAAAGAGCTAAAGGCGGATATAAACATAAGCACCAAAGCAAAAATAAAGATATACAAGAAGAGTAAGAGAAGCAGCGCAGTATAAAAGAGTAATAAATCTTACCAGGTAAAATAATGGTATAAAAGAGAAAGGATCATAATGTAAGGTGTCTTCAAAACGCGCCTGAAGGAGCCTCTAGAAAGCCTAGATAAAAGGAAAACTCAAGTAAAGAGAATTGCTAAGGGTATAAAACGAAAATGACAGGTATTGAAAAGGCCGTAAAGAAAAAAGCGAAAAAGACAGGAGTTAGTAAACACACGCTCTATGAGCCAGAGCTCCCTATAATATGTAATTGAAATTGTTAAAAAGTTTTCGCCACCCATGCTGAATGCCATAATAAACCTGGCTCGCCAAACTAAGAATCCAGAGTCAAAGCTCATTTAAGAAAAGAATAGATATAAAACTGTTAGGCCGCAACGACCGCCGCAACTACACCCCCAACGACTGCGCCAATAGCAAACATGCCACCAATGACTGCGGCAATTTTCTTTTCGGTTCTCCCAACCCCCTTGACCTCCCCATCGGTCCACCCATCAACCATAGTGTCAAAGGATCCCATAGCCACTATCAGGAGCAGTGGTGGAAAGAGCAGGCAAAGAGCCAAGATGATCCTGCTAACCTTCTTTTCCCTCATCCTATATGCCCGACTATGCGGTTCATTCTGCATGGCTTCGGGATCGTAGTTTGAAAGGTCTTTCCAAGAGTCCCCAAGCGGTCTTGGATCATAGAGTCTTGGGGTCATGCTCCTACGTAGGTTCTTTGGTCTCATAGGCAGTCTGATATTGGGATGTGGAATCCAAACTTTAGATTCAGCACGAGCATAGGGTGTAGTGGTGTTATGTTGTAGTGGAGGGAGGAAATTAATCTCATCCACTCCACTCATACGGACCCTCCTAGTACGCTTATCGGGACTTTCTCCCAGCCCACTGCTCATGATGTCGCTATCGTCCGCCAAGCTACTTCCTGCAAGCCTTGTGCCAGTTCCATTAGGGGTCCCAGTAACGAGTCTTCCCAATTCAAAGCCAGCAATTCCATCAAGGCTTCCCATGGAAAAAACGGGTCTCTGCCTCCCGTTTCTAGCCGACTGTTCTAGGCTCCTGAGGGCAGGGTGGACAAGAGACTGCATCTTATTCTCACTCAGAGAATGAGACATTGACCCACGATTATTATCAGACCCATCAGACCCATAATCGGGGAAATATGGGGATTCAACCTGAGAATCCACGGCTTGGTCACCCCCCATTATCCTGGTATAGAAGGAGCTTCTAGAATCTGGAGATCGCTTGAAAGCATTTTGGGGCATAGTGATAGGAGATGAGGCGTATTGCCCAGTAAAGGGCATGGCACCTACATTACTAGTATTGATGGGAGTGAGTGGTGAAAGTTTCGCGCGGGTGGGAGTAGTGAGGGCATTGCGGTTCGGAAACCCGTCAGCAGGGTAGAAGTACTGAGGAACCAAGATAGGAGTCTCGTCAGATGTTTGACGCATACGATAAACACTAGCGGTGGTCAGTATATTGCACCAGAATTACCCTGGGGGTATTTATATCAAGCTGTTAAAGAAATCTAGACAAGTCAAACTTACAAGTCATATCTAGGGTCACCCTCATGCACCAATACTCCTTTTGGGACTTCCTGTGACTTCAACTTCCTTCTCCCACTCCCACCATCAAGACCTAGCAATAACCTCGTCCCATCACTATCCCCATTATCACTGCTACCTTCGCTGCCATCACTGCGGATGAATTTACTAGCATCGCTTATGGTATGCTGATGTCCAGTACCTTGGTATCCATTGCGAGAATCGCCTCCCTTGCGTTCAGCTACGCTTTCGCTACCGACAGAAGATACTGCTTTTCCTTTCCCCTTTTCCTCCTTGGTGAATTTCCTCTCTGATGTAATCTTATCGATTTCCTCGTCACTAAAGTCCCTCCCAAGCCTTGTGGATGCCGCTCCATCAGTTGTGATAACCATAGCGAACCCGCTAGCTCCACTTCCAGCTGAAATTTTGCTCAACCTCCTCAGCTCTCTCGTAACTGCTTCATCAAGCTGAGGGCTCCCAGATCTCCCAGGTCCAGTCGAGACCTTACGCATTCCTGGAGAGAAGTACGAAGCTGATGATGCATTTCTGCTCATTCCAGGTCTGCCTGTACCCCCACTGCCTTTTGTACTGACTGGGGTTGTTCTGATAGAGGGATCTCTTGAGAGCATGTTCAAGTCGCTCTGGTTCAGGTAGTTCAGTACACTACTGCTTGCCTTTCCGCTGTTTGAGTAGATACCTGCTCCTACAGAGACCGTAGGGCTGGTAGGGCCGGATAGCCCTGCAAATGTCCCATCGCTGTGAATACTTCCATTTCCAATATGAAACCCTTCGAAGCCAAAAGAAATCGAATCTTCAACGTATCTACGCTCCCGACTTTCCGACGATTCTTGCGTAGTAAGTGTCTGGCTACGTTGTGGTGGCACTACCGGAACACCCTGGCGGTTAAGTGGTGGGAGGTAAAGGTCTTCTTCGCTCCCAGAATACGACTTCTGAGGCTTCATCTCCTCATCTTCATCAAATTCCTCATCAGCATCCCTAGATGAACGAGTGTAGTATTTATAATACGGGTCACTGCCATCCTGCTCCTTTGGTGATTCTCCGTGTGCATTTCCACCATTACTCGAACCCTCCACCATCAAATTCGGATGAGGAAGAATCTCAACCCTCACTTCACCCCCATTCATGATCCTTCTCCTTGTGCTACCACCGGTACTAAAATGATTGTTTGGATGAATTGGAGCTGCAGGCTGTCTTGTGTAGAAATTTGGTTTACTCGAGTACATTGAGTTGTTTTCCTTTAATGGTGGTGGTAGATAGCCGCTGGTATCCTGTTGTATTGTATCGTCTGTGTTTGTAGAGCGGGACAGATCTGATTCGCCACGCTTATGACCAACTTTGAATACCCTAGTAATCCGCTGCTTCAGTGACGCAGGAGGTGTCGAATCCTCGGGATGTCCATGCCCCATGCGCTGATTCACCGGCCCTACTGGGGATGTAACGTTTTGCATAGCTGGTGATACCGGTGACTGATCGCCCAGCACCACTGAGTTTGGAGGTGATGGCGGTGTCTCCTGGCGGCCAGGAAGCCTAGGACGAGTAGGTGTCTTGATATCAAGTGGCTGGGGAACCACCTGCTTCCCACTCTGATGTGTTGCTGGAGAGGAGGGGGAAGCAGTAGCCACAGGAGAAGGAGGCGGGGATGAGTGAGATGAAGGATTGGACACCATCGTAGGACGGGCAATAGATGCCATCTTTTTTTTCCCGATGACCTGTAATCTTTTTTTTTTTAAATAAAAAAGTATTTTACAGCCTCGTGTGTGTGTGGGGGGGGGCTGGATAGAGTTGGTGTTTCCTTTTTACTGCTGCACTTGTTTTACACGAGGACACATCAATGGGATGTGAAATTTAATATTGAAATTCGGTTCTGCTAGGCTGATGCTTCTGGCCTTGACTAAGTGCTGATGCTGATGTGTGAAGATGAAAACATAAGCCTCCGTAGATCCATCAAATATGCATGTAATACGGGAAAGAAATGCAGGAACCAACCACAGAGTATTAAATGGCACAAGAGAGATGCGAGGGCGCGGATTATTTTTTATGCGATGAGATACTTCTTCTAATGGCAATAGCCAAGGCAAGGCATTGTCATCCCAAGGGGTTATGTCGTAGCTCGGTTGTTTTGGTTTGTTTTGGTTACTGGTCTGTTGTTTGCCTCGAACCCGACAAACCTGGCGTGACAAAAAGAACGGAAGGGAAAGGAAAAAAAGACACTGCGAAACGAGGGGGGGGAAGCGAAACGAAAGAAGGATGTAAGGAAGCGACGGGGAGGGGAAGACTGTGAAAAGAGAGACAGTGGTCGGAGGGATGACGGAAGGGACTGTGATGGTGAGATTGAGTGAGAAGACTCTCGCTCTCACTGTTTGGGGGCAGAGTTCGTTACGAACTGAGCACCTCACTCTCTCTCTCGCTCTCTCACTGACTGACAGGCTGGTGTCTCTCCGGTAGTAAACCACTTAACCTACTCGCCCTGTCTAGGATCCTGGTCAGCCTCACGGCAGTGGCCCCCCTGGTCATCACAAACGTGACGGACCCAGTCAAAGCCGTGAGGCCGGGGGATCTGTTCGCTTCGGCAGCTGAAGTGTCGACATTCATCATTACATGTAATCAGCCAGCAAATAGGGCCAACTCCTCTATATCCGACTCCGCCTTCTTCTTCTGCTTTCTTGATAATGCGCGTGAGGTCTAGAAGAAGCAGGAGATCACTGTGTCTTTTGCTTGGAGCCTCATGATCTTGATTGCGACTTGACGCGTAATCTGTCTTCTAGGCTATCACTCAGCGCGGATAAACTCTGGAATCTCAGTGGGTATCTTAAACCCTTGGTGAGCGATGAGTGGGAATACTACGATCAGTGACATGAATTACATATGTAGTATGCAGACGCTACTCTCTACTGGTCCCAGTTATTGTACTGAAATCATCAACCGACATCAAGTCACTCGCATGACACAGATATATTGATGATACCACCACCACCGCCGCCTCCTCTTCCCTTTCTTCTGCCATTATCATCGTACATATCCCCTTTTCTGTTCTCGAAGCACCTCCCTCCCGTTCTGTTCCTACATTTGAATGCATCTCTGTTCCCTGTTCCCTGCGTTGCCTCTCTGCTACCTTCCACTCCCTTCCCACCTCTTCGGGCTGCATGACGCAAGGCACAGACACAATGGGGAAACTCACGTCACTGTAGTAGAGCATTCATGGATATAACCTAGGCGGAAAACAACACCCGGCTTCCTATTTCATAAGTACTCATGTAGAAAAATGCCCTTCCTACCCTGTTTTCGGGCGGTGCCTTGCTTGATGGCTAGCTAGATGAGACCGCATCGACAATAATGTACGTGCCCGATTGATGCTTTGGCGAGACGCTCCATCGTTTCACAACCACACGCGACCGCGAAGCGAGGGGGGATGTCCAATGAGACGAGCAAAGGAAGAGAAGATGAAATCATTAGGCGCAGGTACCATAATAGCCACCATGTAATTGTGCCGCATGCGGTAAAGGACGAAACTTGGATATTCAAGAGCAATTTAGACATTTACTTAATTGACGTCGCAGAGTGCCCGTCAATTGTGACAAATATCTACCCGTAAGCTGCCGTCTGTCCGTTGGTCCCCTGGCGTTCGGGCTTTCGCCGGAGAATTTCATAGTGTTGGTGGAGGGGAACTAGGTGAAGGCGGCGGGATAACCGAGTCGCTGGGACGAAGGAGTATCAGGATTACAACCAACATCTAACTCCGTCGTAATCTACTCCCACCACCACCTCCTCCTCCTCCTCCTGACTATCCTTCCCTCATCTTCAGTTATTAGTTATGTACTTCAGTTCAAGATTTCCAACTCCCAATAACGGCCCGAGCGGCCCTCGATGACATCGCTGCGCCAGGAATTCCAACTTGCGATGTCCACAATGTCGGGACTTGAGTACTACGATCCCCGAACCCTTGCAAGCTATTGAACCGGCCCCTTGGGCTCTCGTCTATTATTCGTACTCTAAAAAAATCGCTCACGCTGCCGGGATTTTTTATAGTGCAAAGAGTAAAAGCTAGAGTGCTCGGGTTTCCAGTTCGTGGGGCCGAGGATCTTTGGTGGAGAATCATGGGGTGCACAACATAAACATGATGGCATGATTGGGGAGCGCTCGGGAATATGTGGGATGCCTTTTACACTAGCATAATGAACAAGTAAAGTATAGAAGGGAGAGAAATTAGAAAGAGTAAATAAGAACCATAGCTCCGGCAGTCAGCAGTGGGGTCTAGAGTAAATTTCAAGAATTGAGATTAGACTGTCAGCGAACCAAAGGCATTGAATACTCTAGGGTAGGTATCTGGTGGGTTCATCTCGGAAAACAGCTATTCATAGACATCATCAAATCCCGAGATCTGCGCCAATAACACTTTCCTATACGAAAGTGCCAGTAAGAGAGGCCAGTGTTCCCTCGCCAATCCCACAACTGCTGCAGGCACCCGCTGCCCGAAACTTTTTTTCCCATGGCACGAGATCTCTAGAAGTTGCGCAGGTCCGCACTAATAGTATGAATATCTTATTGGTTTCTATTTGCAGCCGCAGCTGAGCCACTACCAGGCAAACCTGCGCGCGCACCCGAGGTACCGGTAGTGGGTACCGCCCGTCGCACATGCGATGAATTGTTGTTAGGAAGGTATCAATAGATACAGTTATTCCGCGGAAGGTTCTAAGTGGCAAACGAAACAATTTGAAGAATGTAGGGTAGGCGCCTCTATCGTCCGTTTTTGACTCAGCATCATTCTACAATTCCATGTACATATTCATTCATTCCTGGACGCTTTATCCCCGCCTTGCGCATGCGCCACGCGGCATGTTCCGTCTCTACCAGTACATATAGTATAGGTATTCATGTGCTCAACAACACTTCACGTAAGCAAAATAAGGCTACCTGTTGATCTTCTTGATTATTTCACAGCCTAGTCTCTCTGGCGGCATGATTGCTGTAAATTCTTGACGAATAAAAACCGAAAGCTTTGACGAGGATTGTTGTCCTGGGCTGTAGAGGAGAAGTTTCTCACTTCACTAGTTCACGGCTTTAGCCGGTCACGTATGCGTTTAAGCGGATGGTCACACAACCAATTCTCTCTTCCCCTCAACCCCCACACTCATCCTAGCACAAAATCATCAAAAATCTATTTACTACCATCATGAGCATCTTGCATAGGAGAGTAAGGAGCCTGCAGGATTGAGTTTCGAAAGAGCGGGGTGTGACTGTGGCTGACAGGTTCATGTTACTTTAGAACGTGACTGCAATGAACCAGGAATCTATTTGGCTGAAGTAACCTGGAACTATCCGGCGACATAGAAGGACTCAGTGGTAGAATTGCTTCTCTGAATAGGAGGCTTACTACTACTGTTGTGCATCAGCCCCTGCATACTTTGCTAAAGGATACATAACAGCACGGAAAACGCCATGGCAGGCCTATTGAACAGTAGTCACGATGTCATTATACATTTGATACTGTTTTTGGATACGCCAGTAGCGATATCGACCAGTGGTTTTATGCGCAGCCATTCGTTCCTCTGATCAGTTTTTGGCTGGGGATCTATCTTCGGTGCCGTAAATTCTATCTCCACCAATCCTAGTATATAAATTTTTTACTGGTAAGTTACCACCTCATACTCTAATTGTTTGCTTCAGCTTCCTAACAGTTCCCGGTAAGGAGAAAAGTTATTTTGTGTCTGCTATAAGAATGAGTAGGTACGTTTATAATACATACAAGTGAAACATACTGTAGTAACAACATACGGATAGCGTTTTTGGCTTCTTTTGTCCGCTGAAGACCCTATTCCACCCGAGGGGCGTTTATGATAGTAAAGTTTACCAACCAGTATAACGCGGGCTAAACTTTGTTATCTCCTTTACTTCTCCAGGCAAATTTCTACCCGGGGCGTACTTCCGGCCTAGTTGAGTTGAAATTTGATGCAGTTACCCATCATAGGAAAACTTCTCCCGTATGAGAAATTCTGTTGTTACATTTTATTGGAGCGGGGTTAGCAAGCCGGAGCTGGTACCAGGCGACTAGTACTCATGTACTGTCACTCGGCATCAAACCGGAAAGGAATGAATCGTAGCTTTACCCAATTCAAAAGAGAACCAAAAAAACAACTATATATGCAGCTCACGTGGGAAATTGGCACCTCCATAAAGATTTCAGGGCTGTTGGCCGTTGCTTCGGGCATCAGCGAGATACCGGTCATGCAGTCTGTGCTTCACAAGATAATTTCTTTTTTGTGCCACACGTGCTATGCGCATTTATTGTCCAACGGCGTTTCGCACATTGGGGGGATAACCTATCTTGGGCCTGTCGTTTTTGCCATGAATTTAGCCAACCGTAGTGCTTGATGTGGTTTGTGTAACTGATTCTAGAATCACAAGATGTCACTCGGTTGTATACATTGAGTTTTTCTGGGAGCTTTACCTCATATGCGTGGTATATTAGTCAAGCTTACTCAAAGGTTTCGCTGACGGGCATTAAACCAATGACCTGGAGACTTTACATCGGTTTGCTCACTATTTCTGTTAATGGTTCATCCCATTTTCTGTTCAATGAGAGACATTGCCAAGGCCACTACCCCAGATTAGGAGGTTAGACCCTTTTGTGATATTATTGGCTCGCCTGTATCTATATACAAACGCCACTTGCCTCAGCAGTTTGATGAGCTCTTTGGAGTTCTATCCCCTAAACTCCACGAGCCGCTTCCCCCGCGATAATAACATTGCGTTCAGGATGCCCCAAACAATACAACCGCAACCGACATCAACCACTGCATGTCCAGATGTCTCAGCATCTGTTAAAAAGAAGCTTGCATTCTCAATCCTGAATAGCGGCCTCATAACCAACCAATACACCGCAGCCGAGGCAATTGGGATCCACCCCTCAGTACTCGATGACTGGTCCCGCAGCCCCACTTCAAAAAAAGAACCTAGTCAGGTGCAAGAACGACGGAAGCTTACACAGCTGGAAGAGAACGCGTTGGTTGCACAGTGTAAGCTGGGATTCTCACCACAGACATGGAAGGTGAAAGATTTAGCCATAGAGATACTGCATAGGCGTGACTGGCGGATAGAAATTGGAAATAGCTGGAATCAAGGCTTTCTCAGAAGAAACCCGGAGGTTGACGAACTTTTGGATGCTATGAAGGCGAACAGAAGTCAGGAGGAGATATTGGAGGACTTTTTCACTCGGGTTAGTTTTGCTTATTCTATTTACATAGCTAATAAATAAGGCACTGATTTATCTATGTAGTACAACGAGCTAGTCCAGGAGTATTCAATCAAACCACAAAATATATACTGTATCTCCGAGTTTGGGATAAAACTAGGATCTGCTGCGTCTTCTCCTGATGGCTTAGATATAATACAAAACCCTCGGGTTAATGGGTATCTTTTCCGCGGCCAAAGTAGGTAACTCGATAGGATATAATATCGAAACAAGTCAACTAACTCTCTTTGTACTAAAGAAGTTGGGCTCGAAACCTATGATGTCGGTGCTATCCTAGAGTGTACCTGCGGTGATGGTTCTGCACTAGGTCCGACAATAGTCTACACAAAAAAACAGTATCCTGGCAACGCCTGGTTTGAAAGTAGATGTCCCGTACCTGGTGGTCCTATAACCCTTATCGGCCACGCTTATAATGGCTGGACCGATGACTTGTCCTCCATCGATACCATCGATCGTTACTTCGGTCTCAATAGTGCTTCACACGCTAAAGCGGCTCAGGGGAATGAATATAGGATGTTGCTAATAAACAAACCCGCCTTTATTTGTCAGTCGTTTGCAAGCGTCCTGACCGGGAACCATAGAGTCATACCGTTGTGTCTTCCGGATATACCACAGCTTCAACCACTTAATACGGTTTTTGAAGGGTATAAAGGTGAGCTTCTAAGAAAGTGGAGAGAAGCAAGACCTCCGAATAGGAAGGAGAGGTTTTACGATTTTCTTTCTGCGACACGAGAAAGCATACTTTCACCAGAGAATGTGAGGGATGGATTCTTGAGTGCAGGACTTATACCAGTCGATCCATCTAAATGCTTACCGGGGGCGCCTTTTCCGGTTCTGGAGCCGCGGCCGCCTAGGGAACGCAGGCCACTTGAGCCATTACTCCTGGGGTTGCAAAGGGGATGTGTTGGTCTGAGTCCGACCTTGAAGAAGGAGCTAGATGAGGAGCTGGGTGAATTTGTTGTGGGTCTTGAGCAGGATTATGCTGAAAGGGAGGTGTTGATGAAGGTGTTTCAGGCGAATTTGATAATGCATAAGGGGTATTTTGAAGGGAAGGACGAGCAGAAGATGAAATGGTTGGACGAGATAAAAGCCCTCAGGGCAAAGCAGAGAGCTGGTGTGGAAACACCTATGCAGGATGAAGAGGGGCCTGTGTTTGGTCCAGAGATGTATGATGCGGATAAGGGTAAGGGGAAGACACTAGAGAAAGGAAAGGGTAAAAAGCGGGGAACTAGAAACGCGGGAGTTCCAACGAGATACTCTGCTAGGCTCAAGAGACAGAAAGTCAGTAAAGAGGGTTCCAAGTAGAAGTCCAATGTATGGATAATAGTGGTTGTGAGAATCATATTTTGATAGTATCGGACTAAAATGCCTATAGTATGGAAACAATCCTATCACATTCTTAAGAGTAATTCTAGCTCTAACATTCCTTGTCCCCTCGCAACAGCCAGGATGACAATGAAAGAAAAAAGAAGAAAACTTCCATAGCTGGAGATAGTGTAACACTATTTATGGATATGATTGGTAGGTGTGCAAGCACAGCCCACCAATCTACCACTGTATCCACACTGTCAGTAGTTCAGCCCACCAAGGCGGCCGTTTATATCAAAAAGGGAAGGGAGCCGTTAGATATTTACCTGCTCTGATCACAAAAAACAAGGTATCTCAGGTCACTTGTGGGGTTTATTCAGGGCTTTATCTCATAGGAGCATGGATCTCACTCTGACCCTGGAACCAAGCTTTTTTTTAATTGGTGTACGTACCACTAGTGCTGCGTCAGCTGTTCCTAGGCTAGTTATGGGGGTACCACTCAGGGGGAGATTTATCGTTCGCTCACGCTTACGTTTGCGGGGGAGTGTTGGTTATTGATAGTTGTGGTTGAGATATGGTTGGATATTGATCGTAGTGGTGGGTGGTAGAGAGATGTAGTGGTTAGGAGGGTGCGGGGTTATTTATGCTGGTAGCTATGTACGAGGTTGAAACATTATTTTTGCTCAAGGTTCAAGTGGGAAGTTTCTCCAAACACTATGTATTGGAGGGGTGTTATCTTCATGATGGAAGGAGGGATGAACCTTGAATAATGGGATATAACTCTCCGCGGGCTTGGAAATATTGTGCTAGTGTTTATTCGTTTAGTGTTATATTCAGTGCCACCCCCTATGATCTAGTAGTTTCAGGATAGTGAGTAGTAATAATTATGTCATAAGGCCTCTAGTCTTTCTTGAATTACAAGCGAGTGGAGTATGGTGGGTTATTGAATGATGAGGGCACGTAGCTCAAGAACTACTGTTACTGCTTTACCCTGAAGATTACGTCTTTGGATTTAGTCTATTTGACAGAGGAGACATGTTACTTTATTCATCTCTTTCTATGTAAGGATGGTACGGGATAGGCGGGGACATAGGTGGAAGGGTGTGGAGCGAGTGATATTTTGTGACGTCTCTGCCAAGTCCAAACTCCCCCCCCGGCCAAGTCACATGCTTTTCTTGGCATGGTATGAACTACATGTACATGTACAATGCTAACGTTACTATCAATGAATGAATGAATGAATACATGCATATAGTTAAACAATTTCAAGGACTTCTCCTTTCAAGTACTTTATTAAACTAAGAAAATTGAAACTAAAAACCAAGCCCACACCAAAGCACCATTTATACCACCAACATTACTTCTTTAACTCACTCTACTACTCACAGAGACTAACTTAATCCACCACTCCCACGCAAAGCTCCCCTCCCTTCCCAAAAGAAATGAGCCACCCAAACCGTCTCTGTATCTTCTGTTCAAACTCCATCCCACACTCCAGAACCCAGACCCACCGGGAACCCACCACAAGTTATTGCCCAACCTGCCAGTTACTCCGACAGGAGTTCTGCTTAGACTGTGGTGTCCGGGTCGCGAATTTCCCTTACCACACCTGTATTTTTGACCGTGATCCTGGGCTTGAAGTGCTTGCTAAGGAATCACAGGCCAGGAGGAAAGATATATACTGTGCTGACTGCGGTGTGGTGGTTATAATGCTTCCTAATCATACGTGTAGCGTTGATGATTCTACTAATACTAGTGCTGCTTCGAGTGAGGAGTACACGTTTTGCCCAGATTGTGGTGTTCGGATTGTGGGGTTTCCGAATCATACTTGTAGTTTGTTGATGATGGTTTTGAAGATAGTTCTAGTTCAACACTCCCTTACTACTGCTACTTAGTTTGTGGTTTTTTATGATATTTTACTGGGGTTTATACTAGTTCTAGTGGTGGTGTGGTAGATCTTTATCGGTTTGAATGTATAGCTTGGCTAACCCCTACGCCTTTTTTGATTTTGAGAAATTTTGAGAAATTTTGAGGGGTGGGGTGAGCGACGAAAGTAGCGACTGATTTGGCGGTTACGCTTTAAAAGGTAGTTACAAAGGAAAGATTTTAACGTAATTTTAATATAAAGCCTAAGTGTTGCAAAATAAAGCTTAAAACTATCCTTACTACTTGCTTAATCTAGAATATGCTCTCAAACTATTACTACGGCCAAGTACCGAGTGATATTTTATGAATATGAATTACCTCTAAATAGTAAAAACCCTCAAATTTCACTGTCTTAATGTTAGAATCAATTTTCTTGCATACCCGAGGCGAGAAAATATTCCTCATTTAATAGCTAGCAAAGGAGTTGTATTTCGCGTCTTGCCCGGACCCGCCGTTACGATCACGTTAACAGCCCTAAAATTACAAGCACTTCCCAGCGCGCTGAAGTACTGGAACAATCAAAACCCCAAAGCAGAAAAGAGAAAAAAGTAGCAAACTTCCCTACTAACTCACCTCACTCGCCACGCATCCTCCTCTTCATCTCCTCTATAGACCATCCCGTTGACTTCACTCCACCTCGTGAACCTCCCTCTTTGAAAGACTGAAATTTTACATAATCGTACCTCTTCCATGAACGCAGCTGCTGTATGATCTACCTCCTGCTCTGAGTTCCTCTCGGTATAGACTTCCAATACTCTTACCTCCTTCCAACGCCACAGTACAGCCGCGAGTGCCATTGTTACAAGGAAACTTATGCCTGTAAAAATACCAAGGCCGTTCTTGATTCCAACTCCTTCATCGACCCATCTACTCCATCCAACTGCTCCAGCGACCGCTATAAGTGATATAAACTGGAAGATCCCAAATGCGGATGTGATAGCTGGATGACAAGTGATAAAATCGTCGTTTGAGCCCAATAGGCTGGTTGGTCTTTGCGTGCCATGTGGACGTCCCCCTTTACTACCACCACGGGAGGTTGAGCCGGAGCCGGAAGCGAGAAGGGGTTCGGGGAGATTTGAAATATCGAAGTTGTCCATGACTATTAGGTGGCATTCAGCGATGACTAAAGTTCCAGAAAAAACGATGAGAGTAGAAAAGAGGACTGGGACGAAAAAGTGCGTTGGAGGGCCCATGGCTGATACTGTAAAAGCTAGGCTAGAAGCTGGGAATAGTAAGAGTCCAATCAAAAACACAGTCCGATAGGGATGCTGGCCTTCATGGTAATGGTGCTGTTGGGTTGGGTTGGCGCGGTGGTGAACACGATGGCGAAAGTTTCGCATATAGAAGCTAGAAAGCTGAACAGGAGTGGATAGGAGTGCACCAGCTGACAATGTGAGTACTGCAAGTCCAGTGTCAATGAGCATGAATTTGTACTGTTTCGAAATCAGCGCTACCAAAAGCTGGGTAGAAGACTCTCATTAGTTTAATCCATATATTATTCCCAGTGTAGAAGGGACTAACGTTGAGAACAACTGCTATCTCCCCGGCAACCCATCCAACATAAACAGTCATTACGAAGAATCCTAATTGCTTGAGCATTCTTGAACTCAGAACCATACCCGCCCAAACCTCCTCCCACCACCACTTTGGTGAGGTTCCGAAGATAACCATTTTGATCTCTCCTCGGTCCTCCCTTTGGAGTTCTTCTTTACCCCTCCAGCCAATCCGCCTACGAGAAACTATCCTCAATTTCTTCCACGGGGGTCTCACTTCCGGTACTAGCCAGACAAGAAACACTAGTACAGTGGCTACAATAGCCACAATCCAGAATCCCCAAGCTGGTGTTGACCGAGCAATAACGAGCTGACCTACAAAAAGTCCCATTCCACCGAATGCAAAGAACAGCCAAGCCCAGACTCCCAACCAAACACCAGTACGGGCACCAGATTCTCCTCCTGGAACTAGACAGAATTGATCCTGTCCCTCGACAGGAACACGACTTTTGAAGACAACACCCCCTCTACAACAGGCACCAGTATCCGGTCCAAAAAGGTCAACCAGAGTTGCTAATGAATTCATACTAGCAAAGCCCAGTACAAACCCAGATAAAGACCGGAAAACCAAGATACAGACAATAAATGGTACCATGGAACTCTCTGGTAGTGCGATTGTATGCGGAGGCAGGGACAGTGCTTGCGGGATCTGCAAAGGTATTGTTAAAGCTATAGAGAAAAGTAGGTACGGTTTCCTCCCGTGTAGAAGTGATAGCGGCCAAAACAATAAACTTGGAATTGCAACGCCGATAATGAATAGCACGTTTCCCAAAGAAGTAACAGTGGTTGTTGTTCTTAAGTGCTTCCTAATTACCTCACCCTCCCCATCATAGCAACCAACTACAAAGCCAATTAGTACTACAATTGCGCAAGCAACACCGGCAGAAAATCTTTTTCTTCCCAAGCTCCAATCCCAGCCGGGTTCTTGTCTTGAGCTTAGGGGGAGTCTTCTGCTATAGGCGTCATTAAATTGGACTTCATTCGCGGAAATGTTTAAATCCCGGGAAAGCAATTGTTCATCTCGACCCACTTCAGGCTGGAGGTGTGATTTTGCGCTTCGAGTACTACCCATGGTAAAATTTCCACTAGGTCTAGGTATTCTAGATCGCTCTAGACACGCCTCTTTCGTTTCTAGCCGAATAACTTGTTGTCGAACCTTTGTGTTACTTTCTGCCAACGATGCTCTTCCCTTTCTCTGTACCTTTTCGACATCCCCGATACTCCTACCAGATTTCTTGTCGACACCTCTAGAAGTTTTCTTAGAGCTACCTCGGGCCAATTTATGGCGTGCTTGGGCGATAGCTGATTGACTATCTTGCTGCTCATCAATCGGTTCGTCTCCATCATCAGCGGTCTTAAATGATTCCGCATTACCTATCATGCTATCGCTATCACTCATGACACTCTCACGTAGACTGCGTATACTTCGTATACTAGCATCTCTCTGCTCGAGAGCTGTATGTGAATCCGTCACCGCCCTACCAGCTAATTCCAAGGCTTGATTCAGCATCTCCTCTAGGTCAGTGATCATCCTAGTAAAAGAGCTAGTAGACATCGGAAGAAGAGTCTGATCTGTGGGAACCTCTTTCCGCTCTCTTGAGACAGAGTGGTGTCGCGACTGTGAATTTGTTTTATGTTTATGACTTTTAGACTTGTTATGACGCGGATCAGATAAAATATACTCTTCGTATAAGGTTCTGGAGATATGGTTCTGAGCTGGTATACTCATGCCAGAATCTGAGTACGTCGAGAGTTCATCTATCTGTTCTTGGGTGTAGTAGCTTGCGGTTTTCTGAGGGGGTTTCTCTGGTTTACTCTCCCTTTTCGCTAGAGGGGGAGTAAACAAACGTCCGGAAAACGTTATTGGTGATGAGATTTCTGGCGGAGTGCACTGACCCTCACCGACTTCTTCTTCCTCTCCCTCTTCATTATACTCGAAGTCAGTCATGGTGCTCTTTTCCACTGTCGGGCTTTTGGTAATTGTTGTGTTAGCCTGAATAGTCGATTCTTCTGGAGTAGAAGCTCCTGTATGCGCAATTACTGTGCTGGTTGCATACGCATTTATCTGCCTTTTTTCTCTATAGTGTGTCGAGATCCCACTATTAGAAGAAGATACCATTAGCGGTGTCGGAGGGATGATACTAATTAGTGGCTTGGGGGTGGCCACTGTGTTTGCTGGTGTCACTGGGGGCCACCGAATCTTTTTGTTTAGTATCAGAGGTTTTGCAAAGAGATCTGGTGTCTGACGTTGAGAGTTTTGCGAACTAGAAGAACTATCATATATCACACTAACAATAGGATCGATTATTGGAATTGGTTCAGAGGGGCGACGAGAAAGAACCTGCTCTCGGATTTTTTCGGGATCAACTCCACCATCGGTAACTTCGCAATCTTCACCAGCACTTGAAATAGAAGACTGAGAATAGTGACCAGGTATTTGTTTCCCGGCTTCCGTAGTATCTAATTCTAGGGATTGTGACATTCTACCAAGGGCTAGTTTCGGTGTTCTATCGCCTGCTGTTTTTTTATGAATATTCGTTGGATTAGATGAATGTAGGTAATGCGCAGGCATGGGGGAATCGTTCCTGACGATTGAGCTCGTGACAGAGTGTTTGGGGACAGTTTTGATGCGGACTAGCTCTCCAAAAGACGAACCCATAGAGCAAGATGAACTCAGTTGATAGAAGTTACCGGACTCAACTCCAGGTTGATGTACCAGCTTGTTGCTTGTGTCCGAAGAACTCGTGTATTCATCACCATCATAAGAGGAAGTAGAGTAGCCGCGATTTTGAGCCGAACTTTCTAAGACAGCAATATCGCCGTCAACTGGATGGGACTCATTGATGAGTGCCCGAACCCGCGTGAAGAGGCTTGCAGCAGCTTCTTCGATTAAGTCAGGAGTACGACGCTGGCTCTTAGAAATACTCTCTAGCCTCTTGTCTTTTTGCAGGTGAGACTTCTAGGATCAGGGTTATTTATGAGATAAGATAGTAAACAGAAGCGAGGAACGAAACGTACCCCTTTTGTCTGAAGAGTCGTAGCAGCTACATCTACTCGAGGAGGAGGAGGAGCGGTAGTGGACCGCTGGTCCATATTAATACAGCATCAAGCTAGTATGAGTAAGTAGAAGATAGTAGGGAGAGTGAGAAAGAAGTAGCAAATAAGATATAGTGATGGGATGAGTTAGAGAAGAGAAGAGAAGAAACGAAATGCCTTGAAGGGTAGAGGGGTTATCGCCATGCCGTCCATGTAATGTCGTCACATAGCGAATCTTTATGGACTAGTAGGTTATTTTCAAGAGTATAGCACTAGTAATCGAACCACCCAGCGGCTATATCGAAAATTCCGAACCATATTCTGATATATTAAGGTAGTGTCTCAAAATTCTAAAATATGTGTAGTGAATATATTATAGGACTGTAGTCCAGTTGGTGGTTTGAGGGCCCTCTCTGCTTTATTACTGACGAGGTTTGTGTTGTAGCCGTAGGTCATAATTCTGATATTTTCAACATCTTTGGGA